>CM053036.1:63041637-63674137 GCA_028564925.1 Lithobates sylvaticus | reverse complement strand
TCGATTTATACTGCACTTGGGTGGGCTTGGCTGGGCGGAGGGGCTAAACACAGGTGCTAGCAGGTATCTGGGCTGATTCTGCTAATGCTGCATTTTTGGGAACTCTAAACTATTGGGGATGCTAATATAGTTCCGATAAGATCAAAGATATCGATCCGTTCAGACACTATACTACTAAGGGAGGTGTATGGTGCGTGCGTGGGTGTTAATGCTACTTGCACTTATCTGACGCTGCCTGGGGTGATGCAGACCCTAACTGATATCACCTGCCGGGCAATCAGGGGGTTAAACCTTTATTGGGTAATATACGGAGGGTGCCCTGACGCTATAAAAAACAAACAAACTAACCAGCGTCACTCGTAACACTAATACGGTGATCACTGGTGACAGGGGGTGAAAGGGTTAACTAGGGGGCAATTGGGGGTTAAAACCTTTATTAGGTACTATATGGGGGTACCTGACGCTATAAAAACCTGACGGTGAAACAAATCAACTAACTGGCTAAGTAGCATCACCCATGACACAAATATAGCGATCAGAAAAAAGATCTATTAGTGACATTGGTGACAGGGGGTGAAAGGGTTAACTGGAGGCGATCAAGGGGTTAAACCCTTATTAGGGGTGTTTAGGGGGTACCCTAGACCTAACAGGGCCTACTACTAACTGCCCTAACACTTATTACAGTCACAAATCACACCAATGCAGTGATCAGTGAAAAATCTGAAAACTGCAATTGGTGACACAGTGACAGGGAGTGAAGGGGTTAACTGGGGGGTAATTGGGGGGTGGCAAGTATACTGGTGTTAGTGTAGTGTTGTGCATCTCATGGTAAGACGTCTTCTCTCCTCTCACTGGAATCAAAAAGACTCCACGAGGAGAGATGACATCACTTCCTCCTGTCTGTGTTTACACTTACACAGACAGGGTAAAGATTTAATTTGTTAGGACCGATCAGCAGGTCCAGACCATAAATCATTGATCTGGCCCTGAGGACTGATCGGTCCTCTAACGAATCCGACTGCCGCAGGCACAGGGGGGTTTGCGATCAAGCCCCCGCCAACAGGGAGGGAGGGACGTACGCCCATTTGCCCACACGTGCCATTCTGACAACGTATATTGGCATGTGGCGGTCGGCAACTTATTTATTATTTTCCTCAAAATTCTACAAACAATACCCCGCAATGGCAATGTGAAAGACGTTTGTTTAAAATCTTTGCAAATTTATTAGAAATAAAAAAGGAAAACATCCCATGTACAGTGCCTTGCGAAAGTATTCGGCCCCCTTGAACTTTTCAACCTTTTGCCACATTTCAGGCTTCAAACATAAAGATATAAATTTAAATTTTTTGTGAAGAATCACCAACAAGTGGGACACAATTGTGAAGTGGAACGAAATCTATTGGATATTTTAAACTTTTTTTAGCAAATAAAAAACTGAAAAGTGGTGCGTGCAAAATTATTCGGCCCCTTTACTTTCAGTGCAGCAAACTCACTCCAGAAGTTCAGCGAGGATCTCTGAATGATGCAATGTTGTCCTAAATGACTGATGGTGATAAATAGAATCCACCTGTGTGTAATCAAGTCTCTGTATAAATGCACCTGCTCTGTGATAGTCTCAGGGTTCTGTTGAAAGCGCAG
This sequence comes from Lithobates sylvaticus, assembly GCA_028564925.1. Lineage (NCBI taxonomy): Eukaryota > Metazoa > Chordata > Amphibia > Anura > Ranidae > Lithobates > Lithobates sylvaticus. The sequence goes on along the minus strand of CM053036.1, from coordinate 63,672,499 downwards.
AGAGCATCATGAAGACCAAGGAACACACCAGGCAGGTTCGTAATACTGTTGTGGAGAAGTTTAAAGCCGGATTTGGATACAAAAAGATTTCCCAAGCTTTAAACATCCCAAGGAGCACTGTGCAAGCGATCATTTTGAAATGGAAGGAGTATCAGACCACTGCAAATCTACCAAGACCTGGCTGTCCATCTAAACTTTCAGCTCAGACAAGGAGAAGACTGATCAGAGATGCAGCCAAGAGGCCCATGATCACTCTGGATGAACTGCAGAGAACTACAGCTGAGGTGGGAGAGTCTGTCCATAGGACAACAATCAGTCGTACACTGCACAAATCTGGCCTTTATGGAAGAGTGGCAAGAAGAAAGCCATTTCTCAAAGATATCCATAAAAAGTCTTGTCTAAAGTTTGCCAGAAGCCACCTGGGAGACACACCAAACATGTGGAAGAAGGTGCTCTGGTCCGATGAAACCAAAATCGAACTTTTTGGCCACAATGCAAAACGATATGTTTGGCGTAAAAGCAACACAGCTTATCACCCTCAACACACCATCCCCACTGTCAAACATGGTGGTGGCAGCATCATGGTTTGGGCCTGCTTTTCTTCAGCAGGGACAGGGAAGATGGTTAAAATTGAGGGGAAGATGGATGCAGCCAAATACAGGACCATTCTGGATGAAAAACCTGTTGGAGTCTGCAAAAGACCTGAAACTGGGACGGAGATTTATCTTCCAACAAGACAATGATCCCAAACATACAGAAAAATCTACAAAGGAATGGTTCACAAATAAACGTATCCAGGTGTTAGAATGGCCAAGTCAAAGTCCAGACCTGAATCCAATCGAGAATCTGTGGAAAGAGCTGAAAACTGCTGTTCACAAACGCTCTCCATCCAACCTCACTGAGCTTGAGCTGTTTTGCAAGGAAGAATGGGCAAGAATTTCAGTCTCTCGATGTGCAAAACTGATAGAGACATACCCCAAGCGACTTGCAGCTGTAATCGCAGCAAAAGGTGGCTCTACAAAGTATTAACGCAAGGGGGCCGAATAATTTTGCACGCCCCATTTTTCATTTTTTTATTAGTTAAAAAAGTTTCAACAATCCAATAGATTTCGTTCCACTTCACAATTGCGTCCCACTTGTTGGTGATTCTTCACAAAAAATTAAAATTTTATATCTTTATGTTTGAAGCCTGAAATGTGGCAAAAGGTTGAAAAGTTCAAGGGGGCCGAATACTTTCGCAAGGCACTGTACATAAGTATTCACAGCCTTTGTCGTGACACTCAAAGTTGAGCTCAGTAGACATGTGCACAATAGAAAAATTTGTTTAGTTTCGTTTCAGTTCATTTCCATTGATTCGTAATCTCGTAAGTCGTCGGTGTTCGTATTCGGAATCGTTCGTATTTTCGTAAGTCGTCGGTGTTCGTATTCGGACTCGTTCGTATTTTCGTAAGAGTTATTTTTTCGTTGATTCGTTTTTCCGTTAGTCTAATTTTCGTTTATTCGAAATTCGTATTTTCGTATTTCCGTTATATTTTGTATTCGGACGCATTCGTATTTTCGTAGATTTAGTTACATTCTTACTTTCATAAGATTGATTTATTCGTACTTTCGTAACATTGTTTTCGTAGATTCGTAATCGGAGCATAATTCATAATTTTATGTAATGTATATGCTATTACATGTTTAAGAAACAGAGAATTTCTCTCTCACAAGTCCACCAAAACAGTGCCTCCGACCCAACCACCTTTATCAACTAACAAAAAAAAGTAACGAATTTACGAATCCATTCGAAGCACGTTAAGCAGCGCCATTGTAAGAGACACAGAAAATTACTAATCAACAAACAAAAAAAAAAAGTTACGAATGTACAATTTTTTTCGTTCATTTTGATTTTCGTTATTTTTGAATCTTTGTTCGGTATTTTCGTTGTTTCTGTTTTCGTTTTTCGGATTTTCATTCTTTCGTAGTTTCGTTGTTTCTAATTTAATTATTTCGTATTTTCATTGTTTTTCATATTCGTTCGTTTCGATAGTTCGTTATTCGTTAGAATTTTTAGTAAACCATTCGTTCATTCGTACGATAACGAATGAACGAATACAACGAATTTAAATGGAAAACTAATTCGTAACTAAACAAATTGCACATGTCTAGAGCTCAGGTGCATCCTATTTCCACTGATCATCCTTGAGATGTTTCTACAACTTGATTGGAGTCCACCTTTTCTAAATTCAATTGATTGGACATTGATTTGAAAAGACACATACCTGTCTAGATAAGGTCCCATAGTTAACAGTGCATGTCAGAGCACAAACCAAGCCATGAAGTCCAAGGAATTGTCTGTAGACCTACGAGACAGGATTGTTTTTCGGTGGCACAGATCTGGGGAAGGGTACAGAAAAATGTCTGCAGCATTGAAGGTCCCAATGAGCACAGTGGCCTCCATCATTCATAAATGGAAGACATTTGGAACCACCAGGACTCTACCTAGAGCGGGCCGCCGAGGCCAAACTGAGCGATCCGGAGAAGAGTCTTACTCAGGGAAGTGACCAAAAACCCGATAATCACTCTGACAGAGCTCCAGTATTTCTCTGTGGAGTGGGGAGAACCTTCCAGAAGGAAAACTATCTCTGCAGAACTCCATCCATCAGGCCTGTATGGCAGATTGGTCAGACGGAAGTCACTCCTCAGTAAAAGGCCCAAGACAGCCCGCATGGAGTTTGCCAAAAGGCAGCTGAAGTACTCTCAGACCATCTGGTCTGATGAAACAAAGATTGAACTCTTTGGCTTGAATGGCAAGCGTCATGTCTGAAGGAAACATGGCACTGCTCATCATCTGGCCAATACCATCCCTACAGTGAAGCATGGTGGTGGCATCATCATGCTGTGGGGATGTTTTACAGTAGCAGGAACTGGGAAACTAGTCAGGATTGAGGGAAAGATTAATGCAGCAATGTACAGAGACGTCCTTGATCAAAACCTGCTCCAGAGCACTCTGGACTTCAGAATGTAACGCAGGTTTATCTTTCAACAGGACACAGACCCTAAGCACACAGCCAAGATAACAAAGGAGTGGCTATGGGACAACTTTGTGAATGTCCTTGAGTGGCCCAGCCAGAGCTCAGACTTGAACCGGATTGAACATCTCTGGAGAGATCTGAAAACAGCTGTGCACCGACGCTCCCCATCCATCCCGATGGAGCTTGAGAGGTCCTGCAAAGAAAAATGGGAGATAATGCCCAAGAATAGGTGTGCCAAGCTTGTAGCATCATACTCAAAAAGACTTGAGGCTGTAATTGGTGCCAAAGGTGCTTCACAAAGTATTAAGCAAAGGCTGTGATTACTTATGTACATGGGATTTTTTTTATGTTTTATTTTTAATAAATTTGCAAAGATTTCAAACACACTTTTTTACATTGTTTTTTACATTTTTTACATTGTCAGAATTTTGAGGAAAATAATGAATTTAATCCATTTTGGAATAAGGCTGTAATATAACAAAACAAATTAAAAGTAAAGTGATGTGAATACTTTCTAGATGCACTGTATTTAATTATGTATGAAATTTAATAATATGGATTCACTATACATCAGCTTGTTATAATTTTATCTTGTTTTGTATGCAATATTTATTAAACAACAATGTTGGAAACTAGGTATTCATTGGTCATATGTGCTGTGCCCCATTTAAAGCCCCAGGACAAATAAATTGATTGTATGGAGATGTATGAAGGGATGGAGACGCATCACTGGGTGCACTAGGCCATATTCTATTTTGTAATAAGTGGGAAACCAGCCGCTAGTGTAGGTGCCAAGCGCTTAACTCCCTCCACTACCAGAGAAACTGTTACCCCTGACTGTCACCTATCTCCTGGCTGATTGGCTGCATTGCTAGTGACTAGGGATGAGCCGAACACCCCCGGGTTCGGTTTGCACCAGAACCTTCGAACGGACCGAAAGTTTGTGCGAATATTCGAACCCTATTCGTTACAATGGGCGCGAACGTTAGAAATCAAAAATGCTAATTATAACGGCCAATATGCATGTTAATGTCATAAAACAGGTTTGGGGACCCGGGTCCTGCCCCAGGGGACATATGTCAATGCAAAAAGAAGTTTTAAAAACTAACATTTTTTCGGGAGCAGTCCATTTAAATGATGCATAAAGTGAAAAAAAAAAGTGAAATATTCCTTTAAATATTGTACCTGGGGGGTGTCTAAAACATGCCTGTGAAGTGGCATGTGTTTTCCGTGTTTAGAACTGTCCCTGCACAAAATGACATTTGTAAAGGAAAAAAAAAGCCATTTAAAACCGCTTGCGGCTTTAATGTCATGTCTTGTCCTGGCAATATGGCTGAAAATCCTTGAGAAAAATGGCATGGCTACCTCAACACCCCCCCCCCACCCCAGCCCCTTTGGGTCTTGTATGGATATTAAGGGGAACCCCGCACCCAAAATAAAACCCTATACATACAACCCTATATACTCTGAACAGCAGTATACAGGCGGTGCAAACAAGACAGGGACTGTAGGTTTGTTCTTAAGTAGAATCTGAACAGGTACATTTTTAAGTGTAGCTCCATCCAAAAAAAATCTATTTTTAAGCTTTTTGGAGAACATAGGGAGGGGTGACAAATGTTTTTGGAAAAGTGGAGTTTTTAATGAAACAAGGATTGGTGATAAAGCATCAGTAGAGAGGAGATACCTTTTTTCCTAAATGAAATCTAACAGGATAGAATTTCCCTTTCTAGGGGTATATTTCCTCTCACTTCCTGTTTTCTCCTTCCGTTTGCAAGTAGGAGTCGTTGGAGTAAGTTGGATGTTTGAAAGTAGGGGCCTGCCGTATATACTCTGCAGAAATTTGCCCCATTAGATCTTGGTGTAGCCACAACACTGTAAGCCCTCACAGTTACTCTTGGTGGGCGCAGGAATGGGCCCTGCTGAGAATTATTAGATCAAGATTTGTAATTACACGCCCTTGTTAAACAGGGGCTGAAAAATTGGGCCTTTGGTGGTGGACGGTGTTGCCACAAGACTGTAAGCCCTCACAGTTACTCTTGGTGGGCGCAGGAATGGGCCCTGCTGTGAACTATTAGATCAAGATTTGTAATTACACGCCCCTGTTAAACAGGGGCTGAAAATTGTGCCTTAGGCACTGGTGCCACAACACTGCAACCCCTCACAGATAGTGTAGTTGGAGCACAGCAGTCAGACCTGTTGCAAAGCATTGCTTAAAAAATTGTAATTACACGCCCCTGTTAAACAGGGGCTGAAAAATTGGGCCTTAGGCACTGGTGCTGGTGCCACAACACTGCAACCCCTCACAGATACTGTACTCTGAGCACAGCAATGAGACCTGTTGCAAAGCATTGCATAAAAAATTATAATTACACACCCCTGTTAAACAGGGGCTGAAAAATTGGGCCTTAGCCACTGGTGCCACAACACTGCAACCCCTCACAGATACTGTACTCTGAGCACAGCAATGAGACCTGTTGCAAAGCATTGCATAACATTTTTTAATTACACGCCCCTGTTAAACAGGGGCTAACAAAAATGGACCTTAGCCAATGGTGCCACAACACTGCAACCCCTCACAGATACTGTACTCTGAGCACAGCAATGAGACCTGTTGCAAAGCATTGCATAAAAAATTGTAATTACACACCCCTGTTAAACAGGGGCTGAAAAATTGGGCCTTAGGCACTGGTGCTGGTGCCACAACAGACAACACTGCAACCCCTCACAGATACTGTACTTGGAGCACAGCAGTCAGACCTGTTTTGCGAAGCATTCCTAAAAAATTGTAATTACACGCCCCTGTTAAACAGGGGCTGAAAAATTGGGCCTTAGCCACTGGTCTGGTGGCACCCAGAAACAAAAATGTTCTTCCAAGCTATCAAGGAATGGATCATTGAGGAGGAGGAAGAGGGTAGTCAGTGAACATAACAGGACAGTCACTCAGCAGTCAGTATCAGCATAGGCAGTCTTGAAGGGATGTGACATTATAAATTATTCAGTTATATCCGCTTCAGGTGCCTGGTAGCTGGTGGTGATCCAAGACTGATTCATCTTTATGAAGGTCAGTCGATCAACCGAGTCGGTGGACAGGCGCACCCTGTGATCGGTGACAAAGCCTCCAGCAGCACTGAATGTGCTTTCGGAAAGAACGCTGGATGCAGGACAGGCCAGTAGCTCAATTGCATACTGTGCAAGCTCTGGCCAGTGATCCATCCTCAAGACCCAGTAAGCCAGAGGATTTTCAGTGGGAAATGTGTCCAAGTCTGACCTTGCCCCTAGGTATTCCTGCACCATGTATATCAGACGCTGGCGGTGGTTGCTGGAACCGATCATACCTTGGGGCTGCGGACTAAAAAATTGTCTGAACGCATCGGTCAGATGTCCACCTTCCCCACCGCTCTTTCTGCTACTGACCGAAGCCTCAGCAACTCGTCGTCCAGGACCAGGAGTTTGTAACCTCCCAGTCTCTGGGAACGCGTTGCACAGACCTTTCTGCAAGGCCTCCCAGAGATGTCTCATCCTCTGCTCCCTCTGCGACGGCAAGATAAGGTCCGCAACCTTACCCTTGTACCATGGATCAAGGAGAGTGGCCAGCCAGTAATGGTCCCTCTCCTTGATCCGAAGAATACGAGGATCCTTCCGCAGGCTTTGCAGGATCAGGGAGGCCATGCAACCTAGGTTAGCTGAGGCATTCGGTTCGGAGTCTTCTGGGTCACTGAGGACGACATGATCGCCAGCCACCTCCTCCCAGCCACGTACAAGTCCACTGGTTTGTTGGGACTGTAAATCATCCCTAAAAGACTGCTGCTGCTGCTGCTGCTGCTGAGTGCCAGGCTCCACCTCCATGCTCACACAACCCTCCTCCTCCTCCTCCTCATCCTGTGTGATGGGTGGGAGAGAAGGAACACTGTCTGGATAAAGGGGGCCTTGAGAGGCAAGGAAGTCCTCCTCTTCCTGCCTCTGTTCTGCCTCAAGTGCCCTGTCCATTATCCCACACAGCGTATGCTCCAACAGGTGGACAAGAGGTACAGTGTCACTGATGCATGCACTGTCACTGCTCACCATCCTCGTGGCCTCCTCAAATGGTGACAGGACAGTGCATGCATCCCTGATCATGCTCCACTGGCGTGGGGAAAAAAATCCAAGCTCCCCTGACCCTGTCCTGGTGCCGTAGTCGCACAGGTACTCATTGATGGCCCTCTCATGCGTGTGCAGTCGCTGCAGCATGGCCAACGTTGAGTTCCACCTGGTGGGCATGTCACATATAAGGCGGTTCTTGGGCAGGTTCAACTCCTTTTGCAGCTCAGCCAGCCGAGCACTGGCATTATACGATCGGCGGAAATGCACACAGACTTTTCTGGCCTGCCTCAGGACATCCTGTAAGCCTGGGTACCTGCCCAAGAACCGCTGCACCACCAGGTTGAGGACGTGAGCCATACAGGGCACATGGGTCAGCTGTCCCTGTCGCAGGGCAGAGAGGAGGTTGGTGCCATTGTCAGAAACCACCATTCCTGGCTTAAGCTGGCGTGGCGTCAACCACCTCTCGGCCTACCCCTGCAGAGCTGCCAGAACCTCTGCCCCAGTGTGGCTCCTGTCCCCCAAACACACCAGCGCAAGCACGGCATGGCATCTTTTTGCCTGCGTACTTGCGTAGCCCCTTGTACGCCTACGGAGCACCGCTGGTTCCGAGGACAGAGCACTCGAAGAGGCCATGGAGGAAGAAGAAGAGGAGGGGGTGGAGGAGAGAGGTGTGTTACAACCAGTAGTAGCATTTTGGAGGCGTGGTGGCGGAACAACCTCCAACACTACTGCACCTTGTCCTGCATCCCTCCCAGCTTCCAAAAGAGTGACCCAATGGGCCGTGAAAGACAGGTAACGTCCCTGTCCATGCCTGCTGGACCATGAGTCAGCGGTAATATGCACCTTACCGCTGACCGCCCTGTCCAGCGAGGCATGGACATTGCCTTCCACATGCCGGTAGAGAGCCGGAATCGCCTTCCGTGAGAAAAAGTGGCGTTTGGGAACCTGCCACTGAGGAACCGCACATTGAACAAACTCACGGAAAGGGGCCGAGTCTACCAACTGAAAAGGCAGCAGTTAAAGTGCTAGCAATTTAGCCAAGCTAGCATTAAACCACTGGGCATGTGGATGGCTGGGAGTAAACTTCTTTCAAAGGTCCAGCAGCTGGGGCAGGGAAATTTGCCTGGTAGAATCAGACCTCGGTGTACTGCTAACAGAGTGCCCGCAAGTACTTGGCTGTGACACACCTAATTCTACACCTTCATTCCTCTCAGAGCAGCTTTCAGAGAGGACTGAAGATATAGTGGGGTTGGAGATCCCAGCTGATGAGGAGCAAGGAGAGGTCCGCTTTGTTCTTTGGTGTGGGTCTTTAATGTGCGCTTGCCAACGAGCTGCATGGCAGGTCGACATATGTCTGGTCATGCTTGTGGTGCCCAAGCGGCTGATGTTTTGGCCATGCGAGATAAGCTTGAGACATATGTTGCAAATAGCAGTGGTGCGATCTGATGCACTCGTCTCAAAAAAGGCCCGCACCAAAGAACTTTTGTGATAACGTGCAGAGGCAGCGCCCTGCATAGGCGGAGCTCTGCAGTGTGATTTAGTTGGTGTGCTGGCCTCTAGCTGGCCTCCGGAGGGCATCCTGCCTCGTTGGACATGTACCGCCTCCTCCTCCTCCTCCTCCTCTCTCCCTTCAGGCACCCACGTGGAGTCAGTGACCTCATCATCCCTTCCCTCTTCACCACTGGAGCAAACCTGGCAGTAAGCTGCAGCTGGTGGAACATGACTGCCAGATTGCTGTCCTTGAGCATCCCCTCTCTCTGCGCAACTGGGCCTTACGGCAGATAGAGGCTGCCTTAGATGACAACAACTGGGCCTTACGGCAGATAGAGGCTGCCTTAGATGACAACAACTGGGCCTTACGGCAGATAGAGGCTGCCTTAGATGACAACAACTGGGCCTTACGGCAGATAGAGGCTGCCTTAGATGACAACAACTGGGCCTTATGGCAGATAGAGAGGCTGAGGTGGTTTTATGTGTGCTGTACTAACACAGCAGACACACACGCTAGCGCCTGTAGATGCATGGCTGCCTTAGATGACAATAACTGGGCCTTACGGTAGATAGAGGCTGCCTTAGATGACATCAACTGGGCCTTACGGCAGATAGAGGCTGCCTTAGATGACAACATCAGGGCCTTATGGCAGATAGAGAGGCTGAGGTGGTTTTTTGTGTGCTGTACTAACACAGCAGACACACACGCTAGCTCCTGTAGATGCCTGGCTGCCTTAGATGACAACAACTGGGCCTTACGGCAGATAGAGGCTGCCTTAGATGACAACAACTGGGCCTTACGGCAGATAGAGGCTGCCTTAGATGACAACAACTGGGCCTTACGGCAGATAGAGGCTGCCTTAGATGACAACAACTGGGCCTTATGGCAGATAGAGAGGCTGAGGTGGTTTTATGTGTGCTGTACTAACACAGCAGACACACACGCTAGCTCCTGGAGATGCCTGGCTGCCTTAGATGACAATAACTGGGCCTTACAGCAGATATAGGCTGCCTTAGATGACAACAACTGGGCCTTATAGCAGATAGAGTGGCTGAGGTGGTCTTATGCGTGCTGTACTAACACAGCACAAACACACACGCTAGCTCCTGGAGATGCCTGGCTGCCTTAGATGACAACAACTGGGCCTTATGACAGATAGAGAGGCTGAGGTGGTTTTATGTGTGCTGTAATAACACAGCAGACACACACGCTAGCTCCTATAAATGCCTGCCTGCCTTAGATGACAACAGGGCCTTATGACAGATAGAGAGGCTGAGGTGGTTTTATGTGTGCTGTAATAACACAGCAGACACAAACGCTAGCTCCTATAAATGCCTGCCTGCTTGCCTTAGATGACAACAGGGCCTATGACAGATAGAGAGGCTGAGGTGGTTTTATGTGTGCTGTAATAACACAGCAGACACACACGCTAGCTCCTATAAATGCCTGCCTGCCTGGCTTAGATGACAACAGGGCCTTATGACAGAAAGAGAGGCTGAGGTGGTTTTATGTGTGCTGTAATAACACAGCAGACACACACGCTAGCTCCTATAAATGCCTGCCTGCCTGCCTTAGATGACAACAGGGCCTTATGACAGATAGAGAGGCTGAGGTGGTTTTATGTGTGCTGTAATAACACAGCAGACACACACGCTAGCTCCTATAAATGCCTGCCTGCTTGCCTTAGATGACAACAGGGCCTTATGACAGATAGAGAGGCTGAGGTGGTTTTATGTGTGCTGTAATAACACAGCAGACACACACGCTAGCTCCTATAAATGCCTGCCTGCCTTAGATCACAATAGGCCAGAAGGTGCTACTGCAATGCTGTACTAACAGCACGCACACACCAGACTAATCCCCAGAATCACAGCAGATAAAGTTGGAATGTATGAGACAGCACAGCACTGCAGATACTGTCAGCAGCAGTGCAATCAGCAGAATGAATATATATTCAAATGATCAGTATTCAGTAGTAATGATAATGAATCAGCATCAGCATCAGCAGTCTGCCTATATCAGAATCAAGCCGAAACACAGTGTACTAGGCCGACGGCGCAGCAGCCTTTTATACGGTGGGGCGTGTACTAAAGCCCCTGAGCTATAATTGGCTACAGGCGTCCTGCCTGTAGCCAATTAATGCTCTCCTCACTGCTGGCGCTGTGATTGGCCAAGCATGCGGGGTCACAGTGCATGGCCAATCATCAGCCAGCAATGCACTGCAACTGGCGCAATGCATTGCAGGCCATTCGCATCACACGAATGTGATGCGAACGGCCCAAATAGTTCTGGGCTCGCCAAGCGGGCGAATGCCCGGTGCTCGATTCGAACGTGGGCTCGAATCGAACACCGGGTCCATCCCTACTGGTGACAAAAACACTGTAGTATTTAGCAACACCACATTAACTTCCTCTGGACAGTACTCTGTGTGTTAGACTCATGTGTTGCATCTTCCTCTAGCTCAGTCCCCTTGTATTTCAAGCCCTGTTCTTGAGATACGCTGTTCTTGCCCCCCTTTGAGAGGCTTCAGACAAGGCAAAGCAAGTAAATAAGCAAGATCCTTTATTAAGGTAACTGCTGAATACAGTACAGTTCTCAAAGTAGTTTTAACACAATTCCTGTACAGAGCTCTTCTAACAATCCATAGAGTGTGCAATCAGAAGGCAAGTCCAGAAAGCAATATTTTTTAAGACAAGAGTCCATTAAGGCAATAATCCACAGGGAGCACTACAAGTCCCTTAGAATTCATGACTGGCAATAATCCACAAAGTCAGAAGTCCATAATTAACAGTTGCAAGTCCAAAAGCCCCCAGGCTTGACACCCTCTCCAGGAATCCCGATTCGGCTCCTATAACCCCCCCCCCCCCCCCCAAAGGGGGTGATCTTTCCAGCAGAGTATAACACTACATTTTGGCAGTATTTACCCATGCAGAACTCTAGGGGCTTGGAGGCTGTCCCTTTTATGTTGGGTGACCTGTGGGAATAGTAAAATGGCAGGAAAAATGTTAAACCTTACAGCCTGGTTACCCTCAGCATTTGGAACCTGGCTGGCTCAGCTAACATGAGGAAATGCTCACAGCCAGGGGAAACAAGTGCTTACACAGGTAAACACATTAACCCATTGTAGGCACCCGCCTATAAGTATTTAATAATGAAATTTGGTGGAAAGAATTAGGCATTAAAGGATTTTTTATCAAGTTTTAGTAGCAGAGCTATAATGGCCTGATATTGGGAGTCAGGTAAACTACCAGCTTACCTGACTCACAAAAAAATGAACTTTTTCAGGGCCGTTGTAAGTTCATCTAAGGGTCTGGGGGATTCTAGAAGTTTTCTATGTTCTGGTAAGAGGGAAGGAAACAAAATCTAAATATTACCCCTTTAATGAACACCGGTGTATTTTGCTATATGCTATAAATATATATAGATAGATAGATAGATATTGTATATTTTTTTTTTTTCAGAGTTTCTTCAATTGGTGCTGTGGTAATTATCAATCATTTAATGAATGTTTGTTAAATCTAAGCTAATTCAATAAAAATAAAATGAAATTAAAATAAAACTACATTAAATGTGTAAATTCACAAGGGCTAAGTCCCAAGAGGTAAATGAACATATAAAAATGATCCTCTGCCTGCACACATGGCTTTCAGACAAGAATTCTTGCCACATTATTTGAGAGCGTTATTCTTATCAATTGTATCACTGTAGCTGGGGGATATGGTGCAGTCTTAGAGAAGAATACCACCTTATTCTATATTGGTTTGAAATAATGAAATGAGAGCCTCTGGTGGTTTTATAGCCTTTTTTGTTAGCATTTGTACAGGTGGTTTTAAGTGTTTTGCATTTTTGTTTGAGCATTTATTTTTTTAAATATTTCCAGCCAATATAAAGCTCGTTATTAGGGGGAAAATATTTGATACATAAATTTTTTGCACATTTTTTTTTCCGGGCGTTTTCATTGATCTCTACTGAGGCCAAAAACGCTTGAAACTTTTAGCTCAAAAGAGGCTCATGTATTTGAGCTACAAGCTTCAAGTGACGCTATGTTCAGGTATAAATATGCACAATTGTAAACCATAGGATTTTGGATGTTGAATGGTTTGGAGCTTTGAGCTTCAAGCTACAAAATGCTCAGGTGTGTATAGGCCCTTATTTAATTGTTTTAAATTCAAGATTGCTGCAAATTAAAGGACAAAATACAAACTAGAAATAAGTTACTGTATTTATCGCGTATAACACGCACTTTTTCCCCCTTAAAATCGGGGGAAAGTCGTGGATGCGTGTTATACACGTGTAAAACACTGAACGCCGACGAAAAAGTCCGATCTGACTGCTCTGATCTGCTTGCAGTCCCACCTCCCTGTGCTCCGGAAACAGCAGGGAGGCGGGACTGCGAGCGGAGCCGAACAGTCGGCTCGGTCTTTTCCGTCGGCGCTCGGTCTTTTCCGTCGGCGCTCGCTCTGTCTTTTTCGGCGGCGCTCACGCGGCGGGAAATTTAAACATGGGCAAGCTGCAAATGACACTGGGCAAGCTGCAAATGACACTAGGCAAGCTGCAAATGACGCTGGGCAAGGTTGTAAATGGTGCTGAGCAAGCTGCAAATGATGCTGGGCAAGCTGCAAATGACGCTGGGCAAGCTGCAAATGACGCTGGGCAAGCTGCAAATGGTGCTTAAATGCTGCAAATGGTGCTTAAATGTAAGTTTTTTATTTTTTTTCCCTAAACTTCCCTTTTTTTCCTTAAAATGCCCACCTAAACTTGGGGTGCGTGTTATACGCCGATAAATACGGTACTTACTGCCAATTGATCGAGTAAAGCCTCACAAGGCCCAATACAGCAAAAGGAAATATCTAACACATCTAAGAGTCCAACCTGCAGCCCACAGGCCACATGCAGCCCAAGACAGCTATGAATGCAGCCCAACACAAAACCATAAGCTTATTTAAAAATGTTGATTTTTTTTTTTTTAGGTTGAATATAATTTTTATTAATAGGTTTTCAGATAAGTACAGAAATTGTTATTTAAAATTAGTTGATACAAGTACAACTACAAATGTAGATTAGTAGTAAAACAGTAAGTAGAGTGCAATAAGGTAAATTTGCAAAAACGGGTCAATAAAAGTAACAAGGCACTGTTCGTGATAACGCATGGTTGTAAATTTAAAATAAAATAAAAAAAATAAAATGGGGATAGCTGTTACACCATTAAGCAAAACTGTGATGGAATAGACATGCTTTGTCGAGCGTTCCCCAAAATGCATGTAGTTATTCCAAAATCAGTAGGCCCAGAAAGGGCCAATGCAGAGTAATATTGAGGAGAAAGATAGAAGCATAGCTAAAAGCAAGAGGAAAAGAGAAAGAGAGAAAAGAGAAGTTGAGACGAGTCCTCTGTTTTTTTTTTTTCGTTTTTTGTTTTTTGTTTTTTGTGTTCCTGTTTGAAAGATCAGGGTTCATTGACCCAATCTATTGCTCAATTTCTCAGATGAGGTGTAATGCAACTAGATGCTCCATAGGGTTTTCAATTGTTCCCATTTGTCAAGTTCCCGAGCCTGCATCTCCTCCATGAGCATTATATCAATATTTTGTTCACCTACAAAGATAAAGAGGGGAGATTTATCCTTCCAGTGTCTAGATATTAACTGTCTGGCTGCAGAGAGGCAGAATCTAAAACTGTTGATTTTTAAAAAAAATTTTTTGTAAAACTGCAAAATTTACACTTAGCGAAAACATGCGGCCAAAGAAAAAAGGGTTATTGTGGTTTGCGTTAATCAGAAAAGCTAATGGAAAGATTTATATCGATATTTTTGTAGTGTGTATGTTTATGTTGTATCATGAAATTTGTCTTAATAAAGAAAAGTGATTATATCCCAAAAAAAAATTATAAAGACTGAATAAATCTTGATGTTCTTGAGCTGCCTACGGAAGAGCACTGTTTGGTCAAAGTGAGGCAAAAAATATAAAAGAGGTTTATGTAGTACATCTGCAACACTGCTAACAACTAGCCATGTTGTCCTCTAAGGGCACTTTTACACTGGGGCGGGGAGCGTCAGCGGTAAAGCACCGCTAATATTAGCGGCGCTTAGTGCTAAAACAGCTGCTCTTTTTGGGAACTAGCGGGGCACTTTTAAACCACACTAGCGGCCGAATAAAGGGTTAAAAGCGCCCGCAGAGTGCCACTGCCAAAGCGCTTAGCAGGCGCTTTGGCAGCGCTGCCCATTGAATTCAATGAGCAGGGGCAGTGGAGGAGCAGTGTATACTCCACCACCCGAAAGATGCTGCTTGCAGGACTTTTTCTAACGTCCTGCAAGCGCACTGCCCCAGTGTGAAAGCACTCAGGCTTTCACACTGGGGCTGCAGGGGAGGCATTTTTCAGGTGCTTTACAGGTGTTATTTTTAGCCCAAAAGTGCCTGGAAAAGCGACATTGTATAAGGGGTCTAACAAATAACACAATAGACGCAAAATGCATCTCTTTATTGTTTTTAGTATGGGATAGAGTAATGTGTCTTCAAGTAAAAAACAAAGTGACAAAAAAGAAACTAATTTCAGGCTCAGCCCTATTCATACTTATACAGCCTACACCAGGGTTACTCAACTCCAGTCCTCAAGGCGCCCCAACAGGTCATGTTTTCAGGATTTCCCTCAGATGAAATGGCTGTGTTAATTACTAAGGCAGTGAAACTGATCAAATCACCTGTGCAAAATAATGGAAAGCCTGAAAACATGACCTGTTGGGGCGCCTTTAGGACTGGAGTTGAGAAACCCTGGTCTACACAATATGTATGAGGCTCATTGGCTTCAATCTATAAACTGGTCCAACATATACTGTGTGTGTGTGTGTGTGTGTGTGTGTATATATATATATATATATATATATATATATATATATATACAAGACTGGGGTCAGGTCATCATTACACTGTAGGTTGCCGTGGGCCAGGGTTGATATGAATGATAAAAAGCACTGTAAAATTTGAATAACATAAACATCTTTTACCAGGACATACTTTTGGTCAGGTATTTACAAAATGTATCTTGTGTATTAAACAGGTGGAGAACATCTACATTTATTGGAGATGAATAAGACTTCTGTAACAGAATTTATACTCACGGGGCTCTCTGACAACACCAAACTGAAAATTCCATTGTTTGTCATATTTCTGCATGTTTACATCACAACTGTAGTTGGTAATGTTGGCTTTATGTCCATAAACATAGTAGACAAACGTCTTCACAAGCCAATGTACTTGTTTCTGAGCAATCTTTCTTTTGTGGACTTCGCATGTTCCTCAGTGGTCTTGCCTAAAATGTTGAGGGACCTTTTAAGTGAAACCAAAGCCATCTCTTTTGCTGGCTGTGCCATGCAGTTTTTCTTCTTTGGGTCTTTTGGAAGCACTGAAAGTCTTCTTCTAGGAGTCATGGCATACGATCGTTATGTAGCCATTTGTAGCCCGTTGTTATACCAGGTTCACATGAGCGGTGTCTTGTGTCTCCAGATGTTGATTGCTGCCTATTTTGGAGGTTTTGTCAATTCTCTTGTGCACACAGTGGCCGCATTCCATCTGAATTTTTGCAGATCCAACATTATTGATCATTTCTTCTGTGACCTTCCACCACTCTACAAGATATCCTGTTCTGATACATCCATGAACTTTGTTGCTTTGATTATTTTAGGTAGTTTGGTCAGTGTAAGCAGTATCATCCTCATCTTTGTGTCATACACCAATATTGTCCAGGCCGTCCTAAAGATACGATCAGCCCATGGTAGATACAAGGCTTTTAACACGTGTACTTCTCATATCACTGCTGTCAGTGTCTTCTATGTAACTATCTTCTTTATGTATTTCCGTCCATCCTCCAGCATTTTAGATCAGGACTGGGTGGCTTCTGTCTTCTACAGTATTGGTATACCAATGTTAAATCCTATGATATATAGCTTTAGGAATGCTGAGGTCATAGAAGCTTTAAAGAGTTATTGGAAATGGTTTAAATAATATGTATTGTTTCAGGATACAGGAACTGTGAATCCTGAGCTCTTGCTTGCTACTGCTTAAAGCTAGGTTCACACTAGTGTGGGTGGTTGTGGGTGCAGGAATCTCAGCTGTTCTCACACCTGCAACCACCTGCAGTCAGCATGTGCTGCTCTGCAGAGATTCATTCTTAATGGCACCCAGGTATCTAAAATGGGTGGATATAAATCAATGATTTTAACAAAATCAAAAAGAATCAGTTTGATTTATTTATTTTTTTATTATTTTTTTAATCAGGTTTTTTGAATTTCAATCTTCTTTTTTTTTTTTTTTTTTTTTTATCAAATTCATTTTAATAAAATGCTTTTGGAGTAAAAATCTATAGTTTTCTATTTAAGATACATTAATAATTTAGTTTATTCAGCATGAATTGGAGCTTAGTTATGTAGCATGAGACTGTATATTCTGCAATATTTAAATTTTTGGTAAACTCATTCAATGAATCCAAGTTCTGCAAGCTGACATAACATGCACTGCATTTATGCATTCACACAATGTCACATTAACCAAAGTTCAGGAATATTCCTTTATCCCCTTGTTCTGCAAATCTATGTACACTGCAAACTGTATGATTGAATCGGTTCTGATATCGCTGTTACTAACCTGACAGCTTATTATTCTAAATAGGAAACCTTTATTTTGTTTGCAAACATTAAAGATTGTAACTACCAGCAAGAATTAGTCCTTACATTAAAGAGAACCTGTCATTTCAGATCCATCATGGCAGCACCTGTTAGTGGGCATTCACTCTTCTGCTGCTGCCACGTCCCTCACCTTGTTGTGTCACTGCCGCATCACCAGCCCTTCCATTAAAGTGAATGAGACTGTTGGTGAGTCAACAGTGGGTCAGAGGAGGAGCCGCTGTGGAACAGAGATGGCAGTTGCTCTTTAACCGCTTCCCGACCGCCTCACGCCGATATACGCTGGCAGAATGGCACGGCTGGGCAAAACCACGTACCCGTACGTGGTCCTTTAAGAGCGGCGCACTCGCGACCCAGTCGGGAGCTCCGTGGCCGCGGGACCAGCGGACCTGATCGCCGCTGGTGTCCCGCGATCGGGTCACAGAGCTGAAGAGCGGAGAGAGGTCTGTGTAAACAAACCTCTCCCCGTGCTTCCTACTCTGCCTGTCATTGATCAGCTGTTCCCTGTCATCGGGAAAGCCGATCAGTGACATCAGACGTACAGCCACGCCCCCCCTACTGTAACAAAAAAAAAACACAACACGTCACACTTAGCCCCTCCCTGCCCCCCAGTGGTTAACTCCTTCACTGCCACTGTCATTTACATAGGAATCAGTGCATTTAAATAGCACTGATTTCTATATAAATGACAATGGTCCCAAAAATGTGTCAAAAATGTCTGATGTGTCCGCCATAATGTCGCAGTCACAATAAAAAAATCGCTGATCGCCGCCATTACTAGTAAAAAAAAAAAAAAATATTAATAAAAATGCTATAAAACTATCCCCTATTTTGTAAACGCTATAACTTTTGCGCAAACAAATCAATAGCTAATTGCGATTTTTTTTTTTTTTTACCAAAAATATGTAGAAGAATACGTATCGGCCTAAACTGAGCAAAAAAAAATTTTTTTGTATATTTTTTGGGGATATTTATTATAGCAAAAAGTAAAAAATATTGCATTTTTTTTCAAAATTGTCGCTCTATTTTTGTTTATAGCGCAAAAAATAAAAACCGCAGGAGCGATCAAATACCACCAAAAGAAAGCTCTATTTGTGGGAAAAAAAGGACACCAATTTTGTTTGGGAGCCACGTTGCACGACCGCGCAATTGTCAGTTAAAGCGACGCAGTACCGAATCGCAAAAAGGGGCCTGGTCCTTTGGCTGCAAATTGGTCCGGGGCTGAAGTGGTTAAATAAAAGGAACACTCACATTTGTGAAGATAAAAAAATTGCTTTGGTAAAATTTACGCAATGGCATCAGCAACCACCTTCTGTACCAAGGCAAAACATTCCAGGGTATTTACATTTTTTTATCAGGGCCATTTGGGTGATTTCTGTTATCATTATGATATAAAAAGGATCCAAAAAACTATGTGATAATAAATGTGTTTACTATCCTTAAATAAAAGACAGTTTTTTGGCATGATCGGTCATATTTTCAATATAAATCCCCAAATTTCACATTTTCTGCCAGGGTATGCATTTTTTTGAGCACAACTGTATAAATATATATTATTTTAGCAAAAGTATTGGGACGCATGCCTTTGTACACACATAAACTCTAATGACATCCCAGTCTTAGTCCGTAGGGTTCAATATTGAGTTGGCCCGCACTTTGAAGCTATAACAGCTTCAACTCTTCTGGGAAGGCTGTCCACAAGGTTTAGGAGTGTGTCTATGGGAATGGTTGACCATTCTTCCAGAAGCGCATTTGTGAAGTCAGGCACTGATGTGAACAAGAAGGCCTGGCTCTCAGTCTCCGCTCGAATTCATCCCAAAGGTGTTCTATTGGGTTGAAGTAAGGACTCTGTACAGGCCAGTCAAGTTCCTCCACCCCAAACTCGCTCATCCATGTCTTTTTGGACCTTGCTTTGTGCACTGGTTAAGGGGGGATTATGCTTTGGGGTTGTTTTTCAGGGGTTGGACTTGGCCCCTTAGTTCCAGTGAAGGGAACTCTGAAGGCGTCAGCATACCAAGACATTTTGGCCAAATTCATGCTCTTAACTTTGTGAGAACAGTTTGGGGATGGCCCTTACCTGTTCCAACATGACTGCACACCAGTGCACAAAGTAAGGTCCATAAAGACATGGATAAGCAAGTTTGGGGGTGGAGGAATTTGACTGGCTTGCACAGAGGCCTGACCTCAACCTCACAGAACACCTTTGGGATGAATTAGAGCAGAGACTGCGAGCCAGACCTTCTCATCCACATCAGTGCCTGACCTCACAAATGCGCTTCTGAAAGAATGGTCAACAATTCCCATAGACACACTCCTAAACCTTGTGGACAGCCTTCCCAAAAGAGTTGAAGCTGTTATAGCTGCAAAGGGTGGGCTAACTCAATATTGAACCCTACGGACTTATGCCCTGTACACATGGTCAGACTTTCCGACGGAAAACGTGCGATCGGATTGTGTTGTCGGAAATTCCTATCGTGTGTGGGCTCCATCTGACTTTTTCCGTTGACACACAAAGTTTGAAATCTGAATCAAAAATTTCCGACAACAAAATCTGATCGTTTAAATTCTGATCATGTGTAGACAATTCTGATGCACAAAGTGCCATGCATGCTCAGAATAAATTACGAGATGAAAGCTATTGGCTACTGACCTGTTTATAGTCCCGTCGTACATGTCGCCTCGTTCTGAACGATTGGATTTTACAACAACTTTGTGCGACCGGGTGTATGCAAGACAAGTTTAGGACAAAATCCATCAGAAAAAATCTGATGGAGTTTGTCGTCGGAATGTCCGACCGCGTGTACAAGGCCATTAAAGTTCATGAGCATGTAAAGGCAGGTGTCCCAATACTTTTGACAATATATAAATATATATATATATATATACATTAGATTGAATATAAAACCATTTTAGCTCCCCTTTAAATTGTTATGGTGTTGGATAGGAAATATGTTTTAGTATCATACTTCTGGTATTTCACTTCCTGGTTGTTACAGCCAGGTAGCCTCAATTGGAATGAAACGCATCAAAGCTTTGTAATCAGAAGAACAATGGCTTGGCCTACCAAACCTTTTTTGGTACTACTAAGCGGTTCGGTTAGCACAGCTCTCAGCTATATACCTTAAAACTGAACAACCGGACTGGATAAAAATTGAAAGTCAAGCAGCTTCTACATCTACTTTGGAAGATTTATTATGGTGTCCTCCCAAGAGTAGACCCCCCATTCTATCTCCAACACTCTCACAATCTCTCTCTATGTGGGATTCACTTAGGAGGCTTCCTTCCCTGGTCTCTGAACTACAACCATTGGCTAATTTGTTCCGAAATCTCCTGTACAATCATGGCATGGACATTGATGACTTCAAATGGTGGCTAGACAAGGGGGTATATCGCATAGGACACTTTCTATCTTGCACGGGCCCTCTACCTTTTTAACATTTTGTGGACAAACTAGATCTTCCTTCCTTGGAAAGGATTAGATTTCATCAGATCTACAGTTTCATCCACTCCATATGGAAAAATAAATTGAATCCCTTGAGAATTACGGCTTATGAAAGCCATGGGGCGGAAGGGGGGGATTTCTGTGATCTATGAGTCACTAGCTTCTAACTCTGATAAACTATCATACATGCTGGCCTGGGAGAAGGATCTACATACCGACTGGGAACTGGAAGACTGGTATGAGAACTATTCTTGATCGATCAAAGGCATCTACAATACCTCTCTCAAATATTTACAAGATGTTACTTGGTTCCTACAAGATTAGAGGCAATGTACCATTCCACTTCACCTTTATGCTTTAGAGGTTGCCAACTGATCCACGACCTACTGGGAATGTCCCAAACTCCGGGGATTTTGGAATAGGATCTTCCATATTATTAGAAAGGTTATAGGTTATGGTGGGAATGTCCCAAACTCCGGGGATTTTGGAATAGGATCTTCCATATTATTAGAAAGGTTATAGGTTATGCGATTGCCTTGCTCAATGGATTAGTGCCGCACGTGCCTAAAAACACTCATAGACTGATTCTATTTATATTGACGGGAGCCAAAATAACCATTGCAAAAGCTTGGAAGAAGCTCTCGGCATCTGTATTGTCCATGAAAAGGAAAATTTCATAGATAATGGAACAAGAGAAAATGGTCAGCTCCCTATTGGATAAGACCACCCAATTTGAAGCCATATGGGATCCCTGGGCTCAGTATCTGGGTATTTCACTGATACCAGGCACAGATAGCAATACTAATCGCTGATCTTTGGATCTTTTATAGGACATAAAGGCATCACCTTCTCTTCTTCTTTCTATCTCTTTATTCTCCCTTCACAGCTTTTAGTCTTTCCTCCTTTTTTTTTTTAAATCAGATAGATCTTTATTTTTTTTAAGAACATACACAACATAAGAAAAACACAACAACAAAAACAAACACAAAATAGGAAGGCACAGTACCACACCCCTCTCCGTTATTCAATACACATTTCAATTCCTCAAAATGGGAATAAACATATGTCGGCGTAACATAATCACACAATCTGTTATGTCATACAGTATTCAGCAGACAGTGTTGGTCATCTTACTTTAAAAAAGTAATTAGTTAAGTTACAAATTATTTCTCCCAAAAAGTAATTGCGTTAGTAACTCAGTTACTACATTGGAAAAGTAATTAGTTACGCAGCAAAGTAACTGTGACTTTTTTTTTATATTCTATACATGTAACTAAGGGGCGGGTCTAGTATTACTGTAACCAAGGGGCGCATTTATTATTATTGTTAAATATCGTGTAACCAAGGGGCTGCTTTATTATTACTCTAACCAAGGGGCAGATATGTTATAGCGTGTAAGCAAGGGGCGGATCTATTATTATTATATCGTGTAAGGGGCAGATGGCTACAGAAGAGGGCGAATGTTAAATTAAAGGGCAGAGCTCGATATATAACAATAATAATAAATGCGCCCCTTGGTTACAGTAATACTAGACCCGCCAATTAGTTACACAATAGACGCCTCTTGCAGAGTAGCACGAGCAACGGGAGCGTGCGACATCGCCTCGTACAATTACATGTTAACTGCACCTGCACGGTGTAGAGTTCACTCAGAGCTGTTTAGGTTCGGCAATTTTCGGAAGCTCCGTAGTCCTTCGTACTGCGCAAGCGCTGCGCCTGCGCAGTACAGGGGGTCCTTATCCGGTGGAGGAACTTTTTCGGCAGGACACCGGAATTACACTACTGCCATCTAGTGGCGGTAGATGTAATTGCGGTAACGCGGCCCAAGTAATGGGAACTGCGTTACCATGAGGGGAAAAGTAATCAGTTAGATTACACGTTACCCTGTAAAGTAACTGCGTTAAGTAACTCAGTTTATTTTAACTCAGTTACTTACATCACTGTCAGCAGATCATAGTGTTGTATATACATTGTTGTTGTAATCACTCACTTATTCGTTAACCAGCAAGGGGCAGAGTGCGGCACTATGCCCTCTAACCGTTGGGTGAAATAAGCTATTTACAAATCAACCTCTGCAAGGCTATACATTTATTCTTTTCATCCCCTCCTCTCCTAACTTCCTCCTACTGTTTTGTGATGTATTACCATCTATTACATATTACTGAGATGCTATGTTAGTAGTGGTGGTTCTACCACCTAAAATTCTGTTATGAACCAGACGTAATGGTGCTAATCCAGGGGTCCCATATATTTTCAAACTTGTTCGGGCTGCCTCGGTGTTTATATGTAAGCTGTTCCTAATAAGGGAGTCATTCACCGACTTCATCCACTCCGCAAGAGTGGGTGCTGTCGCTGACAACCATTTTCTGGCTATAAGCTTCCTAGCCAGGAATAGCATTCGTACAATTGCGATGTATGTATGAGGGGTATATTGTTCGTCATCTAACCAGCCTAGGCATAACTTAGGTTCTGTATGAAATTTAAAATTCCATATACTATTAATAGTGTTTACCACTGCTGTCCAATATCTCTGGAGTTTCGGACATCTCCACAACATGTGAACCAATGTGCCATTGTGAGCAAGGCAGCGGGGGCAGAGTGGTGTGTCTCTTCTGTGCCATTTATGAGGTTTCTCAGGTGTGCGGTAGGTACGATGTATAATAAACAGTTGGGTACGTTTTTGGGAGGAGCATAAAGACACTTTAGGTACATTATCCAGTATAGTGTTCCATTCCTCATCTGTAATATGTCCTAGATCCTCTCCCCAATCTGCTCTGCACTTCAAAGTCATTGCCTTGGACACATGGCTCGGGAGAGAGTTGTATATAGAAGAGATTTGTCCCTTTCTGGATGAGGAGGTAACTAGTTGGGTAAGTACTCCTGTCCTAGTTAATTTCCAGTTCCCTGCTGCGGCCTGTGCTGTTAATGCGTGCCTAAGTTGTAAGTATTGATAAAAGGCGGTGTTTGGCAAGTTCAATTCTGTGCACAGAGATAGGAAGTCCCGAAGTATACCTCCACAATATAGTTGTGGGATATAGTTCACTCCATTTCTTGACCAGTTATGAAATGCCTGCAACTTATTAAATTCTGGGAAGTTACAGTTATTCCATATACGTGACCAGTTTGTGTATCCTGTATATTGTAAGTGTTGTTTAACCTTATTCCATATTTTATCTATTAGAATTAATGAAGGGTATTGGCTCTGAACTCCCAATTCACCTGTCTTTTATACATTCCACAATTCCATCGCTAGATAACTGAGTTATAATAAGATTCCGGATTGGATCTGAGGGTTCAGGACGTAACCAGCTGGTTAAATGTTGCCGCTGAGCCGCTATAAAGTAATAAAACGGGTTAGGTACCGCAAGGCCTCCCGATTCTTTGGCTTCTTGTAACGTTTCAAGCTTAATTCTTGGGACTTGCTTCCTCCAAATCAGAGTACGATATACGGTATTACATTTTTTAAACACATGAATGGGAATCCAGAGGGGGGTATTGTGTAAGGCATATAATATCTGTGGGTTCCAGACCATCTTTATCAGGTTGCAGCCGCCACTACCGAAAGTGGCAACCTGATCCAGCTGGTCGTTTTTTCCTGAAATTTTTTAAGGAGTGGATCTATATTTAGCTTTATATAGTGATTCAGGTTGGGGTGTAAAACTATCCCCAGATATTTAAATTTCTCCACTACTTTAATTTGCTCAGCTATCTGAGGTAAGGGTCCATTTAGTGGGTCTAGGGGGAGTATTGTAGATTTGTCCCAGTTTATAGTAAAGCCAGAGAATTTTCCAAATGGATCAGTTCCATTAGTTTAACAAGGGAAGTTGACGTATCCCCTAAAAACAGGAGTGCGTCATCAGCATATAATGCCAGTTTGTCCTCCGTTTCCCCCCTTTTAAATCCGACTATGTCCGGGTTCCCCCTTATGGCAGCGGCTAGTGGTTCAATGGCAAGGGCAAAAAGTAATGGGGACAGGGGGCAGCCCTGTCTAGTGCCCCTATATAAGGGGAAGGAGGGTGACAGAGTGTTATTTATTCTAATACAAGCTTTAGGTTCCCTATACAGTAGTTTAATCCAGGAGATGATATTATCACCCAGATTAAGCTTTTCCAGTACCCGCCATAGGAAGTCCCACTCAACACTATCAAACGCCTTAGCAGCATCTAGCGAAAGAATAGCTCTGTGGCCCTGATTATCAGTGGGGATTTGCATGTTGGGGTAGAGGCGGCACAGATTATTATTTTTTTTTTTTCACAATCAAAGGTTTTTAATCAGAAAAAGTTGCATACATTGAGTTTAACAGAATGACAATTTGTAGTGCAAATCATAAACAGGTATAGAGATGTGAATAGTCTCAACAGTGAACATAGCAGCAGAAAACATAACTTTTATGCATTGTAAGGTTCAAATTAACGTAGAAGGGTTCACTGAACAATTATTGTTAGAGAAAAGGGGGAGGAAAAAAAAATAAATAAGGAAGAGGGGGGGGGTGTATGTTCTGTGTGTGTTTAGGGGTTTATTCAGGAGCAACTATTTGTTGTTATCAGATGGTAGTTGGTTAGTAGCTATTAATGTTCGGAGACACTTTATTTATGGTGCTTAAGAAGTTAAAGTTGTGTATTCGCTAGTTAGAGTGAAAGCTAACCAGGGTTGCCATAGTGAGGTAAAGCTAGAACAGTCTTCTTTTTTCATTGCTAGTAATTCTTCGATTCTATACATGTAATTAATCCTGTCTATCCAATCCTTGACCGTAGGAGTGTGAGTGGTTTTCCAGTGCAAAGGTATTAGACTTTAAGCTGCTGTAAGAAGGTGCCTGGATAAGGACTTTTTATATTTTCTGATTGAAAATGAATTAATATGCAATAGACATGCAGCCGCGTCCAAAATGATTTTCGTATCTGTGATGTGCTTGATCCACCTAGTAATTTTGTTCCAATAGTCAAGGATTGGGGGACATTCCCACCAAAGATGTAAAAGAGTACCTGTATCGTTGCTGCATCGCCAGCGTACATCTGAGGCCAGAGGGGACCATTTTTTGGTCTTAACCGGTGTTATGTACCATTGCGTAAGGAGTTTGTATGAAATTTCTTGGTACCTTGTACTAAGTGAGCATCTGTGTGCAAAGATACACGCTTTTTCCCATTGTGCGTTGGTAATTACAAACCCGAGTTAATTTTCCCACCTTTCTTTGTGTTTGTTCCTACCCTGATTAGGCGGGTGGGATAGCCATTTATATGCAAGAGAGGTTGTGTTAGCGGTTTGTGAGCCTTTAAAGCATATATCTTCTAGGGGCGTGAGTCTTTGATAGAATGAGGATTGTTTTTTGCCGTTGAGGAGAAAGTCTTTTACCTGTATATAGAACCAGTAATTTGAGAAAATATCCTCGTAGTCAGCTTTAAGTGTTTCTGGGGATTTCATTTTATTTCCATTCATGCAGTGGGTGACCAGGAGTTTGGGGGGTTGTTCCTGAGCTGGGGGCGATATGCGTATCAGGCCTGGCGGGAAATCTGGGTTATTGGTTAATGGGGTCAACGGGCCTGGTATGGTGGCTAGTTCGTATTTTGTGGCTATAGTATGCCAAATTTTGATGGTATTTGCAACAAGTGGGTGAGTGATGTCTCTGGTGTGTTTGGAGTGTACGGTCCAGGGGTAATAGAGTAGTTGTATTTTGTTATGAGGGAGTTCAGATTATTAGCTATTGACCTATTTGGTATGAAGCCGGATTGATCCGGATGCACCAGTTTGGATACTACTTTAACAAGTCGCAGAGCTATAGTCTTTGTAAGGAGTTTCAGGTCCGTGTTCAGTAGGGATATGGGCCTGTATGATTCTGGTTTGTCTGGTTCCTTTCCTGGTTTTAGTATCACTACAATCACTGCTTCATACATGGATCTTGGCAGAGAGTCTGACTTAAATGCCTCAGTAAGGGTATGGAGTAGCTCCGGTAGGAGTACTCCTCCAAAATGCTTGTACAGTTCAATCGGTAGACCGTCATTACCCGGGGCTTTAGAGTTTGGAAAGGTAGCCAGCACAATTTGTAATTCTTCTATAGTAATAGGGCTATTGAGAAGGTTTTTATCCTCTTCCTGATGCTGGGGTAAGGTAACCGAGTCCAAAAAATGAGTTAACTCATCTATGGGATATGAGGAGTATAGATCCTTGTAAAAGGAGCAAAATTCTTCCAAAATAGATGGTGTGTCATTAACCATCACATTTGGTGAGACTGTAATACTATGGATCACCTGAGGGGGCTGTTGTGCCCTGGCTAACATGGCTAACATGTGACCTGTTTTCTCCCCTTCCTCAAAGTACGTTTGGGATCTAAAAAATCTTTTATTGTCAGCTTGTTGTAAGTGTATTGTGCGATATACTTTTTGTGCATCCCTCCATTTTCTCTCCTTCTCCGGGGTGGGTGTCCCTAAATACATTGCCTCCGTCTGCTCTACTGCTTTATCAGCTTCTTTGGCCCACTGTCTGTTCTTAGTTTTAATCCTGGTCACTTATTTTATACACATCTCCCTAATAAAAGCTTTAAGGGTGTCCCAGACTGATGCAGCCAAAGGTTTATTAGTTTCTAGGAAGTACTGAAGTCGAGTCCGCATATTATCTGTGTCAGTAAATAACTGAATCCAAAAAGGACTGAGCTTCCAATGAATGGGTAGGCAAGTTTTTTGGAGATTCAGGCTAAGCTGCACCGGCGAATGGTCTGACAACCCCCTGGGAAGTTTACCTTCGGATCATAGGGGTGAGTTAAGTCATTCCCCATAGCAAAATCTATGCGTGACAAGCTAGAATGCGTCAGCGAGTGACATGAAAATTGGGCTTGGAGAGGGAATTTACACCTCCAGAGGTTCGTTAGTCCAAGCTCTGTTACGAACCTGGCTAAGGGAGTCTGTGTCCTAGGACCCTGAGGACAGAATTTTTTAAAAACATCAAGTGAAATATCCATAGGACTGTTAAAGTTTCCCAAGACATATACTGGTACCTGTGGGTGTTTAGCCAAAAATCTAGCAAAACATTGTAGCACTGCAAGAGTGAAGGGAGGAGGCACATATACATTGGCAATAATACAGGTTAACTTCTCCCATATCCCCAGTAAAAAAACAAATCTGCCCTCTGAATCAATTTGTATGTCCTGTTCCACAAATGTAGTGGACCTGGAAAAGAGGGTACTAACTCCTCTAGAGAATCTGGTATGTACAGAATGGTATTGTACCGGGTACTTAGACATATGCAGTAATTGGGTAGTGTCTCTAGTAAGTGTAGTGATCTAATATATAATCGTTCCTCGTAGATGGACTATAGTTATTAATAAAAGTATTGTCTCCGCAGCAAAACCCGATTCTCCCAGAGAGAGATTTTATTGACTTCCAAAACAGAACATTATTACAGATGGCAAAATCCAACAGAGTACATGACAAGGAATATCTTCTCCTAGACCCGTGACTCCAGACCCTTCTCTCATAGACATATCTTCTAGACTAGCTGACAACCTGCCTGTCTTCTCATATACTGATCTGACACTGGGGGGGGGTCAACCAAATGTTTTCCATGAATAACCCCCCCCCCCCCGGGTTAGGCCTCAAGGTCTAATTACCATCAATAAATACTCCCTTTGAAATGTTCATCTAGGTTAAAAGGCTATTCCTCACACACACACAACTTGCATAAGATTTACACATCAAAGGGTAACAGATAACATTGTCAACTGACATCTGGCCTGGTCACTAATACTGTGTGTGGAATATATATATCCAATACATATATATAATACATAAAGTCCCACATAAATCGGCCAACACATTACAACATATACCCCCACTTGGGTCGTTCTAACTACTAGAACTGACCCATAAATCAAGCAACAAACATAGCATTACCGACTTGAGGTATTGGATGCTTCACAATGGCTCATATGAAATATAAAGTTGAAACTGGTTACATCTCTCTTCACCAGCCTCTAAAATATCCCCATGAAAAAGTCATTAGATAATATAGCTTTAGACCATGACTTGAAAAGGGTTTGGTAAACATCCATATAGCTGTTAGGCCTTATTATATCACATCAAGATCTTGAATATTGCACAAAAACGAGCTGATGTCACAGTTCATTCTTCAATTTTCAACTTCAACTTCATCACATCTCTCATTGAAAGTAGACTTGGTGTGCTTGGTGTGCTGGGAGCTCCGATCCACATAAATCCAGGATTCCTCTCCAGGCTCAAGGTTTTCATTTTCTTAAAGATGCTTTTGCCCAAACACCAGCAAATCCCGAAATTCTACTTCCATCTTTATAGTAAGAAGAACCATCCATGTACCAGCTCTCACTTTCAAGTTCAAAAGGTTTGGATACGGCTGAAAAAAAACTGCTATTGCTGTACTTTGTAATTTGCTGTAGGCCGACTCCTCATTGCCTCCATAATAGAGCAGTTACTTGAATCATTCAGTCCATAATTCCACCTGAATGGTATACCAATCTATATACCAATCTATAATCCATATATCCATATAATCCATATATAATCCCCCACTTTCAGATAGAATCAGCTTGACATCAGCGTTTATCAGATCTTCTATCCAGACAAAGCAGCAGTGGAAAATCTTGCCAGTAAAGTTAGGTCTTTTTTCATCCATATGTCAATAATATTAATGACTGATTCAACAAAGTTTCAAATCA
The DNA here is from genome assembly GCA_028564925.1 of Lithobates sylvaticus. Taxonomy (NCBI): domain Eukaryota; kingdom Metazoa; phylum Chordata; class Amphibia; order Anura; family Ranidae; genus Lithobates; species Lithobates sylvaticus. The sequence continues at coordinate 63,643,122 of CM053036.1, read as the reverse complement.
TGACTGGAGTGATGAATTTCACTCACCCCTCTTATAAATTTAGGAAAACCACCCAACATACTATAATTTATGCTATGCCAAGCCATTGTGCAGCATCTCACCTTAGATGTCAAATATATTGATCAATATGCAATATGTAATATGCAACATGTTATGTAACACAAAAATTATTTTAGGTTTAAATGTTTCGCTCTGGTTTTAAGATAAAGTTCAAGAAATAAAACATAATAAAATAAAAAAATAAAAATAAAAATGGAAAAGGGTGAAAAATAAAAAATAAAAAATAGGGCTTGATGAATAAAAATGGGAAAGGGTGAAAAAAAAAAAAAAAAATAAAATATAGGGAAAAGTCCATTGTCCAAGTCAAAAAGTCAAAAAAAAAAAAAAAATAAGTCAATTGCTTGATGAATATTGAGAGAGTCCATGATATTGTTTATTCAGTGTTTCTCCCCCACTAGCCAGAAATTTCAGCTTGCAGTTCACATGCTATGCAGATGCAGTATCTTCAATATATCTGAAAGACAAAAAAACTCTCCAACAAAACTAATTAGCAAGGTCCTTAAACACTGTTTGAAGTTAAAACAAAGGACTATTTACACATCCCCAGGTTGAAACTAAACCACCCCCACTGTTAGAGAAATGTCACTTGTATTCAAAAACAGATCTGGATAATGTAATCTGTTTAGCTGTCCCAGCAATGTGTAATGTTCCATTTTCATTTTATCGTACTCAATCTTTAGGTGGTCATATTTCTGTTTTAACTGAGAAAACGGTATCCAAGCCTTAGATACCTTTTTATTATGATTTTGGTCAGCTCTGTTTTTCATATCAATATCACCTATATTTGACCTGGTGTCTCCTCTTTGATTGTTATCATAAGACATTATCTTTTGATCTTTATGTTCAGTATTTGTCCTAAACAATGTCGCTAAATTAATTTTGACAGCTTGCTCATTTGACTTTCTCCATAAATTGTCTGCTTTCAACAATACGTCTTTTAAATCATGAGGATTTGGGGTAACTAGTAAAATATTTTGTCTGATCTCTTCATTTAAAGCATGTAGAAATATACTCATATGTAACAAGCCACCATGCTCAAATGCAAGATTATTACTGACCAATATTTCCATAATAGATTTTATCCTTTCTGACAGTTCGTAGGGAGATTCACTTTTCATTTGTTTGATCTTCCCATGAACAGTAACATCAGAACGTACACCATACAAAACACATAACAATTCCATCAATATGTCCCTTGTCCTCATTGGCTGAGTACAGATCTGCTTAATTCTCACCCAAAGACTATTTCCTATAGAATGTTGCATAACTCTGTCTAAATCAGATGGGTTGAGATTGTACATATCTCTGACATTCTGCAAGTCACAAAACCATTTTAAAAATCTGTTTAAATCATGGCAGGGAATCATTCCTATTTCTTTAAGAATTGCATCTAATTCTTTTGGTTTCAAAGGCTTCATTACAAGCTGAACTTCACCTGCATTATTATTATTGTTATAAACTGTGGTGGTCACAGTGGGTGCGGCTGGCAATGAATTATCAGATTTAATATGAGGTTCTGTTTCATTTGATAGAATGTTTGTATTTGCATTTTGCTGCAGATTGCTGAATCCACGATTCGATGCATATCTGCATTCCTGAGATCTCTTCTCTAATTCCATAATTCTTAATTTCAATCTCTCATTTTCCTCTGATAATTCATTACAACGTTTAGACTTCTCAAGCAGAGCTTCCCCAATGGTGACTGCATGCAATTTTAAATTTACAGTCTCAGATTCTGATTGGTTTTGTAACCTCTGACAAACCTTGTTGCTATTATCAACTGCACTCTGTAACTGGGTAATTTCCTCAACCTTATCTTTCAAAGAACTTTCCATTGTTAAACAGCAAGATAACAAGCCCTGTACAATACAACCTTTTCTTTTACTTTCTGAAATTTTACTATCAAAAACAGTTTTTTCTAAAAATTCATTCATCATAGTCCATGTCTGCTTATATTTTTCTGGCACTTCATAAGGACCGCCATGACGCTTAATACATTTTAACACCCATCTGTTAACTTTATCAGAACTGACACTAGCTTCACACTGAGTAAGCATTTTTACTATATTATTAATAATTTAAAAAGAGAGAAATATTTTACTCACCGCATTAATTACTCCTTCAGCTTCCAGCTCACGTCTTCTGGTACACGATGCAGTCCTTTTCTTCGTTTCCAGTCTCCAGAGAATAATTCTGGGGTTCCAAACTTTGATTTTGTAGATCAGACTCTCTTATGTCACAACCAGACGTTAGAGTCACAGCACAGGTCTTGGGTCTCCATCAGACTTCTGTCCAACTCACAGGATTGTTTTCATTGTTTTCACCACCGACTTCTGTTAAGTCCTGAAAATGCTCTTCTGGTCGCTTGAACGGCACCAATGTAGTGATCTAATATATAATCGTTCCTCGTAGATGGAATATAGTTATTAATAAAAGTATTGTCTCCGCAGCAAAACCCGATTCTCCCAGAGAGAGATTTTATTGACTTCCAAAACAGAACATTATTACAGATGGCAAAATCCAACAGAGTACATGACAAGGAATATCTTCTCCTAGACCCGTGACTCCAGACCCTTCTCTCATAGACATATCTTCTAGACTAGCTGACAACCTGCCTGTCTTCTCATATACTGATCTGACACTGGGGGGGGGGGTCAACCAAATGTTTTCCATGAATAACCCCCCCCGGGTTAGGCCTCAAGGTCTAATTACCATCAATAAATACTCCCTTTGAAATGTTCATCTAGGTTAAAAGGCTATTCCTCACACACACACAACTTGCATAAGATTTACACATCAAAGGGTAACAGATAACATTGTCAACTGACATCTGGCCTGGTCACTAATACTGTGTGTGGAATATATATATCCAATACATATATATAATACATAAAGCCCCACATAAATCGGCCAACACATTACAACAGTAAGATGAGATTCCTGGAGGCATATTATACTAGGTTTCCGTTGCGAAAGAGAGGTAAATAGTGCAGTTCTCTTAGTAGGGTCATGCAGTCCCCTAATATTCCAGGATAGGATTGTGTCTCTTTGGTTACTCATTGGGGTGGTGGTGAAGTAATATCAAGTATATCTTCCATCGATTAGGCAGTCCCTGAGTAGTGTCCCACCACTCCCAAAAACCCATGGTACCTGAACCTTTAGATGACGTAGGTAACAATCTTTCCAGAGCTCTTCTCGTTGCAATTCGAGGCATAGGGAGGTGGGGTAGAGTCAGATGAGGTAGACGCCTGCAGAGATGTAGTTCTCCCAACAAGAACTGAGAATTAAAACAAACAACAAAAAAAGAAGAAAAAAGACAAAAAACAGCAACAGATTGCCAGCAACAAAATTAGGCAAAGCATTCCTGAACACGGGGGGTCTTGTTGACAATCTTCCATATTTGCCCCTCGGGCTACGTGGGGGTTAATAGTGAGGGCTGGGGCCCTATGAATTTGAGGCACAGGTGGTATCTGGAGAAAATTAGGTATATTTGGTTAAGTCTTTGGTGTCTCTCCTGAAGCTCCTTTCTTAAACAAGGTGAGCAAAGGGATTTTTGGAAATGTTAATACCATAGCATGTGTTTCACTTATGCTTGCTCCCGGGAGGCTCCCCTTAGTTGTCTCTCATGGCGGTCAAGCCAGTTTGCAGCCATGTTTGGACTTTCAAAAAAGTGTGCTGTGCCATCTGCGACTACACGTAATTTGGCAAGATATAACATAGAGTAGATCAATGGGATAGCCCGCATTCTCTTTTTCACTTCCGTGAACTTTGCTCTCTGTTTTTGTACAGCTGCAGAGAAATCAGGGTATATGGATATCTTAGACCCTTGTATCTCCATATCCGCCTTCTGTCTGGCCATACGCAGTATAATGTCTCTGTCTTTATAATGTAGTAATTTCAGAAGGAATGGTCTATCGTGGCCCCCTGGTGGCGGTGGCCTAGAAAGCACCCTATGAGCTCTTTCCACTGAGAAGAATGGGGTAAGGTTATTTTTCCCAAAGGTATCAGTCAGCCATGTTTCAATAAAATCAGTGGGGTTTTTTCCTTCTCAGCCTGTCTTCCATATCTTCGATGTTTCATCTGTTTTAGCAGAAGTGCCATGCATTTCCTGAATAAGGGGGGTCATGTCGTCCTCAATGCTGCTCACCCTTCCTTCTAAGGCAGTGGCCCTCTCCCTGATCTTCTGCATATCCTGCCTAATATGTAACAGGCCCTCCTTCATGCTTCTGACCTCCACTGATAACTCAGTAAGAGAGGTCCCATGTGAATGAACCGCAGTAAGAATGTCCTGTAATGAGGGCTCAGTACTGTCCATTGCAGTGGGGCTAGCAGTGTCATGGGGAGGGAGAGGGACTGAATTGTGCCAGCTTTGCGGCCGCAGAAGCATAGGACTCTCGGCCTGCACGTTGCTGGATTTTGCGCCGGTCCATCGGCACGATGGGTCTCCGGTTTTGCCTTAGACATCCCGGTTTTCTTAATGTTTCTCTGGCCGGGTGTTACAGCAGGGGTGGCTCCACACCAGGAGCGGAGTTTTGTGTCTATTTCGGCGGTGGTATATGCTCACAGCAGGATTGATCGGCTCAGGATGCAGTAGCTGATGTGAGACACGTCTGCTCACATGAACGTCCAAGCCACTCCCCAGTCTTTCCTCTTTAATTCTTTTTCTTTTGGATATTATTATTTATATTATATATATATATTTTTTTTGACTATAGTGTCTTTCCTTAAATTACCTAGGAATTGACAGGTTTTCTACATTAGTCTATCTTACTAAATATAGGATTTTTTCCTGGGCTTAATCCAGTGGGAACACGATGTTGTACCCATGTTAGGATCTACAATTTAATTTTGTCTGGGAAACTCGTAAAGATAACAGTATTATATCTTGCTTCTCAGAAAGAAGTTATTTAGTAAATTCTAGTCATTTGAGGGAGGGGGGGGATGTTTGCACCTCCTTGGACACAGCTTGATCCCGGTTGGGGTGTCGGAGGGGATGCGGAATTCCTACCCTTCATGGAGTGTTCTGGGATATAGCATACTAATGAGTTGTCACAGCTTAAGTTGCATACGTATTTCCTACTTTGTTAAATTCTCAATGTCTCATTGATATGTTAACTAGTCACATTTATTGGCTTTACTGTGAATTCTTCTGTAATGATTTTACTATGTGAAAATAAAAATCTTAATGAGAAAAAAAATATAGATTGTTATTTTAATTTTATTATTAAGTTTTTTATTTTTACCCACGTGAGAGTGAAATAGCTCAATACTTCAATGTGGCCTGCAACCTAACAGGAAGGCATTGATTAAGAGTCGGCCTTGTGTCTTATGCCCCGTACACACGGTCGGAAATTCTGATGGAAAATGTCCGATCGGACCATGTTGTCGGAAAATCTGACCGTGTGTGGGCTTCATCTGACTTTTTCCGTCAGAAATCCTGCTCTCAAATTTTCCGACAACAAAATCCGATCTGACTTTTTCCGATCATGTGTAGAGAATTCCGACAGACAAAGGGCCACGCATGCTCAGATCAAATTATGAGACCGAACCTATTGGCTAATAGCCTCTACGTAGTTCCATCGTATGAAACGAACGTCACCACGTTCAGAATGATCGGATTTTCCGACAACTTTGTCCGACCGTGTGTATGCAACACCAGTGTCAGACAAAATCCGTCGGAAAAAGTCCGGATTTTGTGGTCGGAATTTCCGACCGTGTGTACGAGGCATTACAATGTGCCTTGTGTCTTGTAGGCTGTAGAACTACAAGTCACTGTTAGGCTTAAACGGTTTGCATCTGTTTCTTTTTTTTTTTTTTGTGTTTATCTGCAGGGCTGGTGCAAGGATTTTTGACACCCTAGGCTAAACCTCATTTTGCCCCTGACTCAAGCCTCTTTGCCCTGCCCATGTATACCCCATCTTTTTAATGATGCACCCATCAAATGCAGCCTCACCAGCGCCCATCAAATGCAGCCTCACCAGCGGCCATCAATGCAGCCTACCAGCGCCCATCAATGCAGCCTCACAAGTGCCCATAAATGCAGCCTTACAAGTACCCATCAATGCAGCCTACCAGTGCCCATCAATGCAGCCTACCAACGCCCATCAAATGCAGCCTCACCAGCACCCATCAAATGCAGCCTACCAGTGTCCATTAATTAATGTTTGCTTGCTTCCATTCAGTCGGGACACAGACACAGTTCTCTGCCGCTTCTGATGCTGAGACTTAGTAGCTTGTTGCAGAGAGAAGAGAGTAGGAACACCAGTGGCCGGGCACCCTAGACAGCAGTGCGCCCTAGGCAGCTGCCTAGTTTGCCTAGTGGTAGCACCGGCCCTGTTTATCTGTGATGCATTGTAACCAACTGTTGCAAAAACAGGTTACACAAGCTTCAGTGTAAATAGCTTGCAGATCAGCATATCAATGGAAGTCATTGAAGGATTCATTAACAAGCATCGCCATGTTAGATTTCAGTCTATTCAAGAGTGATTTAACACAACAATTTAATGAGCTTTTGAGACAATGTAATACACATAACAATCTCTTAATAAAAAGTAAAAAAAAGGCAAGAAACAGAGAATGGCCACTGCCTTATGCATGTTATTGAAGATGAAGGACGTTGCAGAAAAAAACAAGTCCAATGGTGTCAGAAAAAAGGCAATTTTTGGGACAGGTAGAAAGTGTAACGGAGAATATTTTAGCAATGGTTGCAAAAGCAGATGCAAATGTTGCTGATCAGATTGAACAATTAGTGACTGAGAAATGTGTATTGCCACAGAGATTAGATAAATTAGAACAAACATGTAAATTAAGAGAAAGTTGCATTGCCTCTTTGAATCAAAGGGAGGCTGAGAATTTGCATGATATCATATTGCTTAAGGAGGAATTACAGGGTGCACAGGCAGCCATAATGGAGTTATCCTCCAAACATGCAAAACAGAACAACAGACATAGAAGTGAAACAACATGCAGAAAAAACGGACAATATTGTTGCTGCAAATGATATTACTATGATGGGAATTAATGTTGGAGATTTTAATAAAAGTGTGATAACTCAGTGTGGCTCAGTGTGGTGCGCATGCGCGGTGCCCTCTAATGGCCGCTTAATACAGGGCTCCGCACCGCTTCCGTCCTTTAGCATCCCTGAAGCAGAACGCCGACACACAGTGGCAATAGATCGGGACCGGAGGTACCCAGGGACGGTTGGGCCACATTTCCTGATAGGAGGGGGGCGGCAGAATCGGTCTAAGACCCGCAGCTTCTGTGTTCCTGGAGCGGCCGAATCCCACAAGATGGCGGCGAAGCGGCCGCCTCATGAGGTATTCTCCAGCCATGACGGACCCTCTCCCTGGCGGGACGGACATAGGGCTGAGGTATGCAGGGGGGTCCCCTCACCACCAGCTTGCGGTGGGCCACTATCCCCAGCCACCACGATCTCCCTGCTTGATCAGACGCTGGAAGAAATGCAGGGGCTCTCTCCCTCAGGAGTTTACACGCCTAGACATATTCCACCTCACTATGCAGCAGCCTAGAATGTCACTCAGCTCCATTCGCCTCATCTAGACATGTCCCTCATGTTCTCTAAGTTTGCTGAAATGCTTGACAGAGGCTTAGCTCACACAGCTTACAAGATCACTAATGATGTAAAGGCTGATCTTCAAATGCTGGGATCCCGAGTTGATAGTGTTGAAAACAAATTGGATGCCACGATTGATCGCGTGAACCAAAATTCTGATCGCTTTCAGGAACTACACGATCAATTAGAGAGGGCAATGGCTAAAATTGACGATTTTGAAAATAGGTCCAGAAGGCTCAATTTCAGGATTAGAGGCCTGCCTGAGTCCATAACAGACATTCCAGAAGCAGTTCAATCCCTCATAAAATCTCTCATCCCTGATATCAGGGCTCACAGGTTAGAGCTGGACCGAGCTCATAGGGCCTTGGGGTCCCCACGCCAAGATGGCCTTCCCTGTGACATAGTGGTCAAACCGCACTACTACAGTGTTAAGGAGGAAGTCATGCGGAGGGCCCGGACAACACCGCAGATACAACTACAGGGTCACCAGATACAAATCTATGCGGACATCTCGCCCTTCACCATCCAGAAGAGAAGGTCTCTTAAACCATTGCTGGCGATCCTGATGCAAAAGAACATCAAATATTGGTGGCTATTTCCTTTCAGCCTGAAATTTGATTACACTGGCAAACCGTATAGGTTCTCATCTTTTCCTGAAGGGGAATTTCTACTCCGCAAACTGGGACTGATCCCCAAGGCTCCTCCATCCCCTATGCAGGCGTCCTCATCTGGAATGTCCAAACGCCCACCACCTTTAAGCCCTCTCACCTCTCTCTGGAATACACCCAAGAAATAGAAAGCTAAAGAAGGACTACCTCCGTGATTCTGAGGGGACTCTCTCATTCTTTACAATTCCTGACTCATTCCTGAATGTGTCGGGACCTCCGCTGACCCCCTGACGTTTTTATTAAATTTTTTTTTTCTCAAATTTTTACTGTTTTTCTCGTGCCTATTTGCTCTTTGCAGGATGTTGCAGTTTACAATTGGTCCTGGTCTCTTGACTTTTATTCTTATGGTGTTCATTTACTCTGTTAATTATGCTTTAATAGTTTGGGGTGCGGAGGATGGAGCGGACCTTTGCCGCACTCCCCCACACTTGGACAGGCAACCTGCACGGTTTTGCCTCTCCTGGTATGGGCGTTACCCTCTCTGTGGGGTACTCCATGTTCTTTATCTTGGGTGGGGTAAATCTGACTTTGCCCCAACCTCAAGACGACCCTTTTTCTGTTCCTTCTCCTTTCCTCCCTCTTTTCCTACTTTTCTTAATCTCTTCTTTATTTTTTGCAGCTTTGGAGGCGGTATCTCTCTTCCGAGGTAATGGGGTGCTGGGCTGCTTCCAGTTTCCGTTACTCTTAGACAGTGTACTTCTGGCATGAAGGTAAGTGATCCATTGTCATGTGCCCTCACACTCTGCTCCATGGCTAACACAACCACCCAAGGTCATTCCCTCCGCATAGCTTCTGATAACGTTCAGGGCCTTAATTCCCCTTTAAAACGGAAAAAGATTTTTCAACAATACCATGCTCAAAAAATAGACATTTTATTTTTGCAGGAAACTCACTTCCCTAAATCTTATAAACCCTCCTTCATTCATGCAAAATTCCCTAGATTTTACCTGGCCAACTCCGAAAACAAAACCAAAGGCTTGGGTCTATTGTTCTCCAGTAGGACACAATTCACCCTGGTCTCTAAATTTAAGGACCCAGAGGGCAGATTCCTTCTGATTAAAGTGCTCATTTCAGAACACCTCTACTCCCTCATTTCATATTACGCCCCTAACAAAGGACAAGCAAAGTTTTTTTCAATCCCTCCTCCAAACACTGGCCCCACTTACGGATGGTATAGTCATTTATGGAGGAGACTCCAACTTAGCATTTGATGCAGGAATCGATAAATCGCGTCCCCCAAACAAAAAGTGGTTACGTCCAACCAGGCAGAGTCTACAGGTGGCCAGACAATTGTTCCATTATGGATTGGTGGATATATGGCGGGAACTTAACCCTAGGGCTAAAGATTATACGCATTTCTCCAGCCCTCACCAACCCTCGCGAGAATTGACCATTTATTTATGCTCCAACAGCATACCCCGTTGGCACAACGGTCGGTCATTAGGGACTCTGCTTTGTCGGACCACTCTCTGGTCATATTGTCTTTAAAGGGTACTTCTTGCCTGGGGGTTCCAATGGAGACTTAATGCCTCCATTCTTAGCGATCCAACACAGGCTCAGGAGATTGAAAGGCACATACAGGAGTACTTTAGAATCAATGATGTTGATGGGATCTCCCCTGCTGTGCTATGGGCGGCCCACAAGGCCACGATTAGAAGTCACCTAATCCAAATATCTTCTAGACTGCGCAAGGCTCGTAAAACAAACATTGAGAGGTCGGAAAGTGAATTTTCAACACTGAGCAAACTACATAAATCCAAACTCTCCTTACACTCTGCGGACAGGCTAGATGCTGTCCACACTGCGTTGAATTTAGCTCTCACCGCTAGGGCTGAGAAGGATGGGAGGGAGGACGCTTCTATCACCAAAAAGATAGACTTGGGACACTACTTGCAAGACGATTAACTCCTAAAAACAAATCTTATACTCTCCCTAAAATTAAATTAAAAAACGGTTCCCTCTTTGAAAGATTATGGAAACCTTCCATGAGTTTTACCTCACCCTCTATAGCAAACCGAAGTCGGTCCCCCCGCTTGACACCATTGACGCATTCCTGTCCTCCATACAAATTCCTAGGTTTAAAGATCATCATAGAGAGGAACTTGAGTCCCCAATTTCCGTGGAGGAAGTTGAGCATGTCATCAAAAATCTAAAAACTAACTCGGCGCCAGGCCCGGATGTCTTTGCGGTCCCTTACTACAAACACTTTTCCCAGACACTAGCTCCATACCTTGCACACTTCTTTAACCATCTTCGGACTGGGACACCATTAGACACTTCTCTGAATTTGGCGTTTGTGTCCGTTATCCCTAAGCCAGGAAAGGATCCTAGTGACACCTCTAATTACAGACCTATATCCTTAATCAATAATGATCTTAAAATTTTGACTAAAATTCTAGCAGACAGAATCTCTAATTTCATTCGCCTTTACATTCACAAGGATCAGGTCGGGTTTATCACAGGGAGACAGGGACCGGATCAGATTAGGAGGGCAGTAGATGTTATCTCGCTTTTGAGATCAGGATGGGACGGCTTACTTTCCCTGGATATTACGAAGGCCTTCGATTCTGTTTCCTGGTCTTTTCTGATCCCTACCCTGGAAAAATGTGGATTTGGTCAGTCATTTCTGAATTTAATTAATGCACTTTACCTTTCCCCTTCAGCTCAAATCAAGCTGCAGGGATATTACTCGAATCCTTTAGCAATTTTACGCGACACAAGACAGGGCTGCCCCCTATCACCGCTGATCTTTGCTATGATCATCGAGACTCTGGCCATTGCCATCAGAACTGATCCCGATATAAAGGGAATCCGATGCAGACCGCAAACTCATAAATGCGCACTATTTGCAGACGATGTATTACTTTTTATCTCATCTCCAAGCACTTCTTTTCCAATTATATGTAAATTGTTAGATGATTTTGGCAAAGTATCAGGACTTCTGGTCAATTATTCCAAGTCCCTAGCACTCAATATTAACTTACCTTCTCAACTGGTCTCCCAACTACGAGATAATTTCAGGTTTGGCTGGACAGACTCGGTGCTCCCCTACTTGGGGATTAATTTGACGGCTTCAATAGACAGGCTGTACTCAGCCAACTATCCTGCCACCTTTTGCAGACTTGAAGACGATCTCGTCTTTTGGGACCGACTGGGCATATCTTGGCTGGGCAGGGTACACTCTGTAAAGCTGATCTTACTCCCCCGCATCCTGTATCTTTCGATCTCTGCCCATTTCGGATTCGGAGCTTTTAATCCAAAATTATAAAGTTTATATGGGGATCCAAGGGACATAGAATTGCGAGGGGAACACTCTTCAATAGGGACCAGGGTGGACTGGGAGTGCCGAATATTCTTTGGTACTATCAGTCGGCTCATCTCTCCCAACTCTCAACTATCTATTCGAAAATAGCTCACCCAGATTGGGTACTCATGGAAAGACAGTCTATACCAGGATACACCCTGGACTACATCCTTTGGTGCCCTTCCAAAGACAGACCGCCATACTAACACCTACCCTATCACACTCGCTCACTGTCTGGGACTCTCTTAGAAAGGAGCCGCACTTGAGCTCTAACTGGTTTCCACTATCACACATGTTTAGGAATTCCCTCTTTCCCCCTGGACAAACCATTAGGGCCTTCAGCTGGTGGCTGGATAAGGGGTTATATAGGATTGGTCACTTCGTAACCTCCTCAGGCCCCATCACATTAACCCACTGCATTAATAAACTTGATATGCCACAAACTGAGAAATTCAGATTCCAACAAATTTCCCACTTCCTTAGATCATTAGGGCTCTCTTCCTCCAAGTCCCCATCCATAACTGAATACGAGCTTTGGTGTGGTCAGGCCATGGAGCAGAGGGGTGGGATATCGGTGATTTACCAAGCTTTGGCCCAAGCGGACTCTAAAACGCTCTTCATGCTTGAATGGGAAACTGACCTTCAACAGCATTGGTCTCTCGCAGACTGGCATAAGGCATCAGTATACGCCACGAAAGGCCTACTCAACACTGCTCTGGTAGAAGCGAATCTAAAAGTCATGATGCGATGGTATATGGTCGTTACGACTTGCCAGAATTTACCCGACTGCTTCGCCCCTATGTTTCCGAAACTGTGGTCATGTTGGTTCCTTTCTACATATTTGGTGGGAATGCCCAAAAATAAGGAAGCTCTGGAACAACATCTTCAATATTATCAGGAAGCTTACCTCTTTTCCTGTTCCTAACTCACCTCAATATGCATTACTTAATTTTCCCCAGCAAGGTATCCCAAAATTATCTCAACATCTTATAAGGTTTATCCTTTTAGGAACTAAGATGACCATTGCTCGGGCCTGGAAGCAGCACACGTTATCCTTAAGACTAGTTAAACGAAAAAATAAACTGGATTATGGTTCAGGAAAAAACAGTCAACATCTTCTTAGACTCGGTGGACAGACACACTGCAGTATTGGAACCATGGATCAACTATATTTCTAATTCTACATGTTCCTCGGCCCATTCGGACCGTCCCCGAACTAGAGAGATATCCTCCTTCTAAAGCTACTGTAAAGCGCTTCCTCTTTTCCGTTTCTTACTTTCTTTTCCCTGTTCACCCTCCCTTCTCTACTGACTCCTAGTATCTTTAGTGTATTTCAAAGTTGTCTGCTTTAGTTGAATTTTTTACATTTGACAGACTGGATATGGTATACGGTGATAAGCTTACTAGTAACTTTACATCACATATGGATTTTCTCAAGTATATTGCGTTCACTTCCCTCTTCCGGATGTACTTAGTTTTCTGTTGTTTACAGGGGGAGGGGGGGGTGTATCCCATCTCCCAGCACAGTTAGCTCCCTTTAGGGGTGCTGGGGCTGGGATGTATCCTCCCTACCCCAGTTAGGGTTTATCTCCAGATGGCCGTGTGCAAGTTTGATGCTCACCTAGAAGTGGCTTGCTAAGCTTGAACGAAGTCTCCACTTAATATGAACAATATCAAACAGTTTTTACTATAGGAATTGTTTTTTTGTTTGACGTTATGCATATTGATGTCACATTACTTTTGTCAAATGTAATATACATTGTTCTCACATCTTTGTATTTCTTCAATCATTCAATAAAAATGTGTTGAAAAAAAAAAGAAAAGTGTGATAACTGCACTTGAAATTTGATTCAGGAGTTGAAACAATAGAAACTTTTGATGACTCCTCAGACGATGAAAGTGTAAAGTCTGTTCATTCCAATCATAGTAATATTATCCAGCAATGTGAGTTTCCAGCACCATATGCTCAAAGAAGGGCCTATGCAGGGAAACCAGAGCTAAAATGTTTTTTGTGTAAAACGGGGGGTCACATAGATAAGTATTGTTTGATGGCGATTAATGATATCAAAAGATCGCACCACATGAAAAAGACCCCAAGGCATTATGAATGTTATATATATATATATATATATATATATATATACATATATATATATATATATATATAGTATTTTCAAGGATAAGCCTCTGAATTGAATAACTGTTATGATTATTGTTTTTTTTTTCTCTTTTTTTTTATACATTTTATCCTTTTTTTTTTATATATATTTTTGAAGAATTTTTAATTTTTTTTTAATTTGTAATGTTTTATTTTTTTTTATTTAATTATTCTTTTATTTTGTATATTTTTTGAAGAATTTTTATTTATTTTTTATAATTTTTTAAAATGTTAATGTTTTTAATTTTTTTTTTTTTTATTTTAGTTGTTTATTCTACCATACTGGCTTGTATGTAGTTGGATGCAAATTGCATTGCCATTTTTCCTGAGTAATATGGCAAAGTTTACCAATACTGCCTGCTTAGTATAGGAAATTTTGGCAATTGTTTCCATAGTAGTACAATTAATGGGAAAAGGCTTGGGGGACCTAAAAGGTCAATTGTCATGATAATTGTGTGTGATCCTTGTCTTTGTGCTCCTTTTCCAGAGACCAGGGAAGAAGTTTGGATACTAATGTTTGTGTTTTGTTTGCAGGTCCGTCAAAGTGAGAACAATAGTGGGCAAAATTTAGCAAAACAGGGGTTAGGTTATTGTAAATGCATAATCGATTATCACATGGTACCATGAGCTCATTAATTAGTAATTGTTTGCAAACAATGAAAAAATTTAACAATAGTCAGACATTAATGGAAGTTGCAAATGTTGTGTTGTGTTTTGTTTTTCCCATTAACTAATTGTCTTTCAGATCAAAATGAGCACTTACTCGAGTATAAGCCGACCTGAATATAAGCCGAGGCACCTAATTTTACCACAAAAAACTGGGAAAACTTATTGACTCGAGTATAAGCCTAAGGTGAGAAATGCGCAGCTACTGTAAGTGGAAAAGAGGGTCAACAATGCCCATTTGCAGCCTAACTGTGCCCATTTGCCTGCCTCACTGTGCCCATTTGCAGCCATAGGTCCCCCAAACTTAAAACTGGGTAGTTAAGGGTTCCTAGAGGCCCCCTAGCTGCAGCCAAAATTTGGGTCTCTGGACCCAAAGGGTCCCGAAATGATATTGCTGCAGATGGACACAGTTGACCGAATTTGGGGCCCCGTAACTCGGGGCCACTCTGTGCTAGGAACTTTGGTGTGCAAACCCAGTGGAACTAGCACTGCAACATATCGAAAGACGGGGCTCCTAGCACCAAGTGGCCCCGAGATACGGGGCCCCAAAATCGGTTCGGAAAATGTCATTCTCTGCTTCAGAAAAGTGCTTGACTCCAGTATAAGCCTAGGGGGGCACTTTTAGCACAAAAAAATGTGCTGAAAAACTCGGCTTATACGGTACTCTTCTCAGGAGAAAAGTCCATGGATGTCTTTAATTAAAAGTTGAGTGTTTGTCATTGTTTTATGGTGTTTGTCTTGTCATGTTGTTTTTGTGTGATAATGGCCAGATTTAAAAAAAATAAATTTACATTTTTTTAAAAATATTTTTTTTTTATTTTGTTTATTAATTTATTTTATTTTTGTTTTGTTTAGGTGGAAAAATTATTATGGGCGCCAAATGAAGTATGCAATATTAATAATTACTATTATATCTGTGTATTAATTTGTCTAGTCCCTATAGATTAGTTAGTCTATTAAAACTCTGAGCGCATGCTACTGTTAATATCACAATAATACAAAGTTAGCTATGAAACCAAACACACGGTTTATGAGTAATCAAGTCTCATTTATTCCCCAAGGAAATAAGAAAGCTTATACAGGGGGTCCCCAAGTTACGAACTCGTTAGGGACTGCCCGCCTGTACGGAAGTCGGAAATGTTCGTAAATCGGCCGCGCAGACCGACAAATACGGACATTTCCGATGTTCCGTCTAATGCCGTTCTGCGCATGCGCGGCAAATTACGGGCATTTCCGAAGTTTGCCGGCATTTTCCGAGGCTCCGTATGACCGAAAAAGACGGCGAAAAATGGCGGAGGGTCCCCGCAGCGCCCCGTTCGTAAGTAGGGGTTGTTCGTAGGTCGGGCGTTCGTAAGTCGGGGACCCCCTGTATAAGGTATTATTAGAAATTACAAGATTACATAGCATACAATCAGAACACAATACAAGAGTATACTTAGCACATCCTAGCAGCTGAGCCTCGTGATGGAATAAAAGAAGGCCCACATGGTTTAGGCCCGAACCATCACCCAGAGTAGGCCTCAAGATGGCCGAGTCATCAGGTTAGCAGAGAACACAGCCTCATGATAAGGCTGCAGCGAACAGAGAGAGCATTGCCTGTGTGTGTGCTCCTTTCATTCAAACATACACGCCCACTTGTAGCCACCCCCATTTGCCTTCCATCCAATAGATATCACCAAGAGGTAATCCTTCACATGTCTGCCCATTCTTCGGGAAGCATGCTGTATTGTCCACTAGGGGCAGCGTCTCTATTAGCCCTGAGCTGTCTAGCTAGCTCTTATTCTCTTTGAAGCCTGTAAATCACACATATAAGTTTGGCCTGAGCCAAGCCATTGTTCTTCTGATTACAAAGCTTTGATGTGTTTCATTCCAATTGAGACTACCTGGCTGTAACAACCAGGAAGTGAAATACCAGAAGTATGATACTAAACCATATTTCTTATCCAACAAATATATAATATATATGTAATATATATGTTTGATTAAAGAAGAATTGGTTAGAGAAAATTCTATAAACGGTGAATTCATAGTTCATAGAATTTAAAACTCTTAATATATGCAATTTGTACAGTTAATTTTTATCGCTTGAATTATTTTTCCCATTATGGATGTGAATGGGGCCTCATGTCTGAGATTTGCCTAAGGCCTCACAAAGCCTAGAGCCGCCTCTGCACAAGATCACTGCCTTCCCTTGTCACAGAACAATATGCCTTGTTTACATAGGCAGATCGCTGTTCTCCTTGTGTCCAGAATAATCGGCGCCGGTGGACATTGCGTTTGCCAGGTCACCAGCCAGGCACGTGTGCGCCCCAGACACGGAAGTGCAGAATCATGTACAGGTACGTGATTCGGCCCAGGGCCCTCCCACAGTAAATGTATGTGGGGCGGTCCGCATCTGGTTAACCGCTTCCCGACCGCCTAACGCCGATATACGTTGGCAAAATGGCACGGGCAGGCAAAATCACGTACCTGTACGTGATCGTGCATGTGCCTGCCTGTGGGTCGCCCGCACGCCGCCAGCGGCGCGCTCGCGACCCGGTCGAGAGCTCCATGACCACGGCCGCGGGACCAGCGGACCCGATCGCCGCTGGTATCCCGCGATCGGGTTACGGAGCTGAAGAACGGGGAGAGGTTTGTGTAAACAAATAATATCGGCCTAAACTAAAATGGGGATATTTATTAAAGCAAAAAGTACAAAATATTGTGTTTTTTTTTCAAAATTGTCCCTCTTTTTTTGTTTATATCGCAAAAAATTGAAAACACAGAGGCAATCAAATACCACCAAAAGAAAGCTCTATTTGTGGGAAAAAAAGGACGTCAATTTTGTTTGGGTGTAACATCACACGGCCGTGCAATTGTCAGTTAAAGCGACGCAGTGCTGAATCGCAAAAAGTGCTCTGGTCAGAAAGGGGGTAAATTCTTCCAGGGTTGAAGTGGTTAAGTATATTAGTGAATATATAAAAACATTGTAATTTATGCTCATTTACTTTGTTCTATAATGTACAGGTATTTTGTATATACTTTCACAATACAGCAGGAATTTCATCTTTTTGCCGGTTTGAATATCAGGATATGTTGCAGAACGGGTCACAGTGGCTGTGTATTGTGTGTATTGTGTGTTGTGTGTATTGTGTGTATTGTGGGCACACGGATTTCATAGCGTTTACTGAAGAGGACAAATATTTACTGACCCATTAAATACTAAATAAATAAAGTCAGTGTTTTTTCTCAACTGTAAGTGCGGGACCGACGAGAGTCCCATTCAGCAGAACATTTCCAAAGCAGATTTCTGCAGCTTCTTGAAGTACTTAAAGGGGTTGTAAAAGAAAATATATATATATTTTTTTTAAAATAACAAACATGTTATACTTACCTCCACTGTGCAGCTCCTTTTGCACAGAGTGGCCCTGAACATGGTCTTCTGGGGTCCCTCGGTGGCGGTCTCGGCTCCCCCCCCGCAAGTGCTTCTCACCTAAATGCGAGCTCCCTCGCATGGTCAGAAGCACTTGCGGGCGCACTCCCGTGATACAGCCGGCGGCTATAGCCACTCGCTGTATCACTCGGCCCCGCCTCCTCGGCGTGCCGCATCATTGGATGTGATTGACCGCAGCGCGAGCCAATGGCTGCGCTGCTTTCAATCCATCCACTCTAGCCAATCAACGGCCAGGGTGAGCAGCGAAGAGGATTTTGGGGGGCGAGTGCCGGACGTTCGAGGGGTCAGGTAAGTAAAACAGGGGGGGGGGCTGGGGGGGTGGTATAGTCAGATGTTTTTTCACCTTAATGCATTCTAATGCATTAAGGTGAAAAATGTTTTACCTTTACAACCCCTTTAACTACGCTTCAATACCGGGCACTTTTACCCCCTTCTTGCCCCGGCCAATTTTCAGCTTTCAGAGCTGTCACACTTTGAATGACAATTGCGCGGTCATGCAACACTGTACCCAAATTAAATTTGTTTCACACAAATAGAGCTTTCTTTTGGTGCTATTTAACCACTTTAGTCCCGGAAGTTTTGGCTGCTGAATGACCGGGCCATTTTTTGCGATTCGGCACTGCGTCGCTTTAACTGACAATTGCGCGGTCATGCAACATTGCACCCAAACAAAATTTACGTCCTTTTTTTCCCACAAATAGGGCTTTCTTTTGGTGGTATTTGATTTTTGGTGGTATTTGATCGCCTCTGCGGTTTTAATTTTTTGCCCTATAAACAAAAAAAGAGCGTAAATTTTGAAAAAAAAACACAATATTTTGTACTTTTTGCTATAAAAAATGTCCCCATAGCTACGACGGTTCGTGGGATCGTGCAATCTGCAGTAAAATGATGGCGGCTGATCGGCAAGCGGTTAATCACTGCTGGGTTTTTAATTTTGTGCTAAAAAAGACCGAAAATTTTGAATTTTTTTTTATTAGTTTCTGTCAGAAAATTTGGTAAATAAGTAATTTTTCTCCTTTACTGATGTGCGCTGATGAGGTGGCACTAATAGGCTGCACTGATGGGCATTGATGAGGCGGCACTTATGTGCACTGATAAGATGGCACTGAAGGGCACTGATGAGGTGGCACTTACTGTATATGCGGCACTGATGGGCATTGATAGGCAGCACTTATGGACAATGATACAGTGCCTTTAAAAAGTATTCATACCCCTTGAAATTTTCCACATGTTGTCATGTTACAACCAAAAATATAAATGTATTTTATTGGGATTTTATGTGATAGACCAACACAAAGTGGCATATAATTGTGAAGTGGAAGGAAAATGATAAATGGTTTTCAATTTTTTTTACAAATAAATATCTGAAAAGTGTGGCGTACATTTGTATTCAGCCCCCTTTACTCCGATACCCCTAACTAAAATCCAATGGAACCAATTGTCTTCAGAAGTCACCTAATTAGTAAATAGAGTCCACCTGTGTGTAGTTTAATCTCAGTATAAATACAGCTGTTCTGTGAAGCCCTCAGAGGTTTTTTAGAGAACCTTAGTGAACAAACAGCATCATGAAGGCCAAGGAACACACCAGACAGGTCAGGGATAAAGTTGTGGAGATGTTTAAAGCAGGGTCAGGTTATAAAAAAAAATATCCCAAGCTTTGAACATCTCACGTTGCACTGTTCAATCCATCATCTGAAAATGGAAAGCGTATGGCACAACTGCAAACCTACCAAGACATGGCCATCCACCTAAACTGACAGGCCTGGGCAAGGAGAGCATTAATCAGAGACATAGCAAAGAGGACCATGGTAACTCTGGAGGAGCTGCAGAGATCCACAGCTCAAGTAGGGGAAGAAAGTAGGGGTAGCTGTTTGAAAGAAAGCCATGAGAAGTCCCGTTTGCAGTTTGTGAGACGCCATGTGGGGGACACAGCAAACATGTGGAAGAAGGTGCTCTAATCAGATGAGACCAAAAATTAATTTTTTGCCCTAAAAAGCAAAACGCTATGTGTGACGGAAAACTAACACTGCACATCACCCTGAACACACCATGCCCACCGTGAAACATGGTGGTTGCAGCATCATGTTGTGGGGATGCTTTTCTTCAGCAGGGACAGGGAAGCTGGTCAGAGTTGATGGTCATAAAGGAAAAAGAAAGGCGCCTCTAAGTGCAGTTGTTAAACGATTTATTACAGGCACAATGGGATTAAAAACACTTAGAAAATAGTAGGTGATAGGCATATAATGATTGGTCCTCATGCGGATCGCTGTAATCCTCATCTGTCTGGGGAGAGAGAGAGAGCCGTACTGCAGCTGTCAGAGTCCCTGGTGACATGGATTAGTAAGGAGATGAATATGCGATGAGGCGGCCCGGGTTCTGGGCCCAAGCTGGAACACGTTTCGGAGCATGCTCGGCTCCTTCGTCAGACCTGATCTGGCCATACATTGATCGAATTTCAGTAGGGACAGGTGAAATTGTGATCCATGTATGGCTACTTTGGTTTTACAGAAGTCAGTCCATCGATCAACTTCTGTACAACCACCCCATCGGGTTTTTCCCACTAGATTGGCACCGCAGGCTATAGCCAGCAGTACTGATTAGTGTATTCTGACAGCACTGGTAGTAGGATTCCACCATCCACCATGAGTGTGTGGATGGGGGAATCCAGTAATTTTCTTTTTCATTTGACCCGCTGGTTGATCGAACAATGATTCTTCTATGGACTGCTTTACATACACGGTGGTCACCACATGTTTTATCATGGTGCAATTCTGACCTGTCTACATCCCTTGCTGCCACTTCTGGACAGGAACGTAACCGAGTTTACACTACTGTAACTTCTTTAGAGGCATAGTTCCTTCATTTCAAGTTTTTAGATGTTCAGTTTAATGTTTTTAAAGAGGAGCTTCAGCCAGGTTCCAAAAAATAATACAAAATACTGTAGCGGCTGACTTTTAATTAAAGGACACTTACCTGTCCAGGGACCCAGCACTGTCATTACCCGGGTCAGTTCTACAAGTGTTCACGCTGTGCCCTGTGAATGGTCTGGGATCTGCGACATGTCCCAAAAGGTTGCGGACGTGGTGGGTAGGGGTCAGACCTCACTTGGATCGTTTAGGAGATCCGAGTGGACATGGGAGAGGATACCTGCCAAAACTAGATTCTTGATCCCCCTAAAAAAAAATCCAAATATCGGGGGTGGAGGCTGATTAGGAGGAAGAACGGAACTTTACCTTTTGGGTAAAGTTCAGCTTTAAATATCATTTTAATAAAAAGACCTGTAGTCAGAGGCCTCATGCACACTGGGTTTTTGCCCAGCTTCTCTGAAAGCCTTTTCTTCTGGCAGGAGAAAAGTAGCTTAAAAAACATGCCTAAATCCGCGTTAAGACATGTCAAGCCTTCGGTGTTCATTCATTCCATTGGCCAGAATATGAATTAAATCTGGCTAGAGGTGCACCGAATGGAAATTTTGGTGCTAAAAGCGAAACCGAAAATGCAGCATGAAATGTCAGTGCATCTCTAATTCTGGCCATTGAAATAAATGAATGATCAAGTGTCAAGCACGTCACACATTTAGGCACGTCAAGCATTTTTTCTATTTAAACGCTTTTTTTTCAGCCTCAAAATGCCCCTCTTCTAGTATGCCTGAAAACACCTGCAGTATGTATGCATGGACACATAGGCCAACATAGAGGGGTGTATATAGGCTGAAAATAAAAAAAAAAAGTAAAACGCCCTTTTTTTTTACGCCTTGTGTGCATGAGGCCTAACTCTGAAAAAAAAAAAAGTGATGCAGAAACATCTGATTAACGAGTTTGGTAGAGACCATAAGTATCAGCATCAGGGTTTAGTTTGCTTTGTGTTAGGCAGCCAGAAGATGTGGCACTTCATATAGGCTGGACTGGACATTGGTTCTTTGTTAGAACATACAGCACAGCCAATAACGAGGGAGGGTGATGAGAGACGTTTGAGAGCTATTTAATCAGTTTGGTTGGGAATGTGTGGTGGCCTAAAAAAGGAAGGTCTGACAGTGCTGGTGAGCAGGAAACGTTCCATGTGTTCTGGTTCAAAGAGCCTCAGGTGTTGCACAAAAGGTGTTTGAGAAGCCTCGCCAGCAAGTTATTGTGTAATTCCCAACGTTAGGCCTGTAGCCTTACCCTAGGTCAGTGATGGCGAACCTTGGCACCCCAGATTTTTTGCAACTACATTTCCCATGATGCTCATGCACACTGCAGTGTAGTTGAGTGGTTTCCATGCAGAGCTGCACCATATTTTGCACTCTCCAGTTTAAGTAAATCCACCTCACACTGTGTAACTTACATTGTCCCTTCTTTTTCTGTATGGGGATGATGGCACTGTAATTAATTTAATAAAAGAAAACATCTAAGTACTTTTTTTTCCTAACTGATATACAGTTGTCACATGATCCAGCTCTCTCCCAGCCTGTCTGCAGGGAAACATAAGCAGGAGGAGCTTCTAGTCCTCTGCTGCTGGTCACATGTTAAAAAAAAAAAAAAGACCTCTAGAATACAGAGTAAAAATAAATAAGTAATATCAATAAATTGTTTTAAACTGTCATACAAATATATATTTGAAATTAAATCTTTACTATTTTTTGGCACTAACATGGTGTGGGCGGATTACTGCCAGTCACAGGCTGTGTCACGCCCCTCCAGCCTCTGTATTAGAATAATAGGGAGGTGAAGCCTTCATCAATCAAGATGTAATATCCCACCCCATTGTGTTTAGCTGCTTAGTGGGAATGGAGGAGGGAGGAAGTGGGCTGTAATTTTCCACTGTGTATAAGCCCACATGTGTGACTCTATAGTCACGTGGGCTGCTCAGGTGCGATCAGGAGGAAATGCACAACATAGAAACTCACTGAAAACTGAATATGTGCAGAGCTGCCAACACTGCCGTGCAAAATCCCCAACTGCAGTGGGGACATGGACAGAAGGGGGAGATAGAGAGCAGCAGGATCAACCAGTTTTTTTGCAGAATATAGAAAATTCATCTTATAGTGACTGAGTGAGAATGAACAGCATGCAATACACCATTAATTCCTAGTTATGATGTGGGTTCAGTGACACTATAAGGCCCCATTCACATAGCGTGATTTGGAACCGGGACCAGAATCTTGCCCGTGATTCCAAATCACGGGCAAAATGTGCAACATGCGTTTGGGTGCCATTATTCCTAATGACTTTCATAATACAGTGCAATTTTCCTGCGATTGTTGAGCAGTAATCGCACCAGAACGCAGATTTAAAATTGCGCAAAGCTAATTGCTCAAAAGGGATAAGGAGCTTCTTTTGGGCAAAAGCTGCCATATGCCATATGCACGACACACTAAATAGATGTAACCCCTTCCAGCCCGTGCTCTAGCCGAAAGATGGCTAGAGCTCAGGCTTAATTTGCAGACTCAGCTGATCACAGATGGGGGTAAAGGGCCAATCACAGTACCACATGATGCGCTGTATCCAATGACAGCTGATCATCGAAGTAAACACAAGCCAGTTTCATGGCTTTTATTTCCTCACACTGACAGCGTGAGGAGAGAAGTGAGCCAATAACTAGCTTGTGGTAAAGGGAAATCGGCACTGATAATTAAGGCACTGATTATCAGTGCCGTCCCAACAGTGCACACCATTGCCGCCTCATCAGTGCCCATCAGTGCTGCCTCATCAGTCCCTATCAGTGCAGCCTCATCAAAGCACATCAGTGAACGAGAAAAATTACCTGTTTGCAAACTTTTATAACAAACTATGAAAAATGTTTTTTTCTTTTGTTTTTCAAACTTTTTTTTTTGTTTAGCAAAAAATAAAAAACCCAGTGTTGATTAGATACCACCAAAAGAAAGTTCTATTTGTGTAAAACAAATGATAACATTTTAGTTTGGGTACAGTGTTACATGACTGCGCAATTGTCATTCAAAGTGTGACAGCGCTGAAAGCTGAAAATTGGCCTGGGCAGGAAGGGGGGGGGGGAGTGGCTAGTAGGCAAGTGGTTAATGATGTATTAATGAATACAATTGCACTTTGCAGTTCTTTTATCTCTTCCTGGAGTTAAAACGGAGTTCCACCAAATTATTATTATTTTTTTTAATAAGCCTAACTTTGGATCATGCCATACATTAATACCACTCAGGGCCGTTTTTAAGGCAGGGCAAAAGGGACAGCTGCACTGGGCCCTGTCATTGTTGTGGGGCCCAAAGCAGCTGCCTCATACTTGCCAACTATCCTGGTTTAAATTCCCTCGCCCCTTGAGGTTTTAGTCCTGTGCTGTCCCAATATCTCAGTGTGAAGTGCTGGTACTAATGCTGCCCAGCTCTGCCCTATTGTTGTGTACAGATGATTCACCTGCAGACCCTGTGTTTACATGTAAATTACCAGAATTCATATGTAAATAGCGGTGGCATTCATATGTAAATAGCGACGGCCGGCAGCATTGATATGTATATAGGTCATGTCCACAGTAATCTCTAGCAACCAATCAACAAGCAGAAATCATGTGCTGTAACCTCTAGCAACTAACCAGTGTGCTGTAA
Organism: Lithobates sylvaticus; assembly: GCA_028564925.1. NCBI lineage: Eukaryota > Metazoa > Chordata > Amphibia > Anura > Ranidae > Lithobates > Lithobates sylvaticus. The sequence continues at coordinate 63,618,713 of CM053036.1, read as the reverse complement.
TGTGTTCTGTAACCTCTAGCAACCAGTCAGTGAGCGGTAATGATACACTGTAACCTCTGGCAACCAAACGCAATAGCTGCCTGATCTGATTCAGTAAACTGATTTTGAGTCTAGCTGCTATATATTGTGTCTCAGAGCATGTGGAGAGCAAAACTGCATGGGGGGGGGGGCCCAAGAAAAGTTTTGCCCAGGGTCTAATCAATATTAAAGACGGCCCTGATACCACTGATGATTTTAATAACATTCTCCCCTCTAATAAATATATTAGATTAAAAAATACCTTTTATTCCGCTTTGTTGTAAGTTCCCATTTTGCTTGTGGGCATGTGAAGCCCACAAGCATTGTCTTCCGGGATACGGGGCAGCTGAATGACCATCATGCACCGCCCGTTCTTGCACATGCGCAGTAGGAAATTATCGCAGCGCTGGAAACTTTTGACGGTGCCATTACAACGGGCATCGTCGTCAGAAGTGCCCGCCCCCTTGTGATGGCAACCCGATCGGCGGCCAGCCACACTGACTCCTGGGAAATAAGACACATTGCTCCCAGGAGACAGTGTGCCGCTGGATATGACGGACATATCCGTGAGTGTCAGAGGCTGAACTAGATAGAAAACACTGCTATTCGGGTAAGCTCTCATAAAAAATAAAAAAAAAATCCATTGCTTGATCTATATGCTGCAATAATGATTTTAAGAAATAGTTCTAAAAGTGGGTGGAACTCCACTTTAAGCTTTAAAGATCTTGCTTCCTCAGACTTTCATCTGCTGTGTGTGGACTACCCCATACCTATGTCCTCTATAGGGTGCTGGCTGCCCAGGTAGCTGGTCCCCATGGTGCTGACAAGACTTAGCTGTGGTATTTGCTCAGTTGATTTGATGACAAGGTTGTGGGCACTCAGTGTGACCCGGGAACACAATGACATTAATGAGTAATAATAGGAGCCATTGTTTAACAATTTACCTGCTCTTGTAATAAATTAGACACAAATGACAGTATTAATGTCAATACTTCCAGCTTCTGCATAAGAAATTGAAGGAAAGGTTATAACTGAAACTCCTTATCAGGTGTAAATCCAAACCCCATTACATTTAATTTGCTAAAGCAGGGCCGATCCTAGGGTCACAGACGCCTGGGTGCAGAAATATTTCTGGCGCCCCCCACATGGGCATGGTCATCTTACTAAAGCCTCCCCCTTACAAATGTTTCTATGGCTACGACTCAAACACAGAGATGCTCCCCTAAGAAGTCTTCATTACCCTGGGATCCTCCCATGATCTTTTAACAATAAAGAAAATGAGTACACTAATGGGACCTGGAGGGGGGTCTCTCTAATGCACACAGAGAGGGCTTCTGTTAGAAAGAGCCCCCAGACATACTGCATACATACTACAAGAGATGGTCAGAGACTGCAGACATAGTACAGGAGATGGTCAGAGACAGTTCCTAAGGCTGGCAGTAGATAATGACCGACCAGCCCTCTCACCAGACCCAGCGGTACAGCAACGTCAGTTCTTCTGATCAGGAGTCTGCTCACTCTAGGTTGCCCGTGGTGACTCCGCTGGGTAGAGCTCAGATCTGTATTCTGGCAATGACTCCATTCCTTTCGTCACCAGGGATGGTGCCAGGCTGTGCAGCTTTCCCTCTGGTGGCACAGGGCAGCAGGGTTCTCTTTCTGATGGTGTCCCCTCAGCACTGTCCTCTCTCTGGAGTCCTGGGTGCTCTTCCATGAAATCTCTCTCTCTCTCTCTCTCTCTCTCCCCCTCTCTCTCTCTCTCTCCCCTCTCTCTCCCCCCTCTCTCTCTCTCCCCCCCCCCCTCTCTCTCCCCCTCTCTCTCTCTCCCCCTCTCTCTCCCCCCCTCTCTCTCTCTCCCCCTCTCTTATTCAGCTGAGCATGCTGTGTGGATAGCAGTTTCCGGGTCACAATCGGGACTACATGCTCCACAATCCTCTTCTCTGCTCCCTTTTTATTGTATTTATTCCCTGGCCAATATGAAGGAGGGAGAAGAAACATAGCGGGCAGCTGACCTGGCAAGCGCTGCTCACTAGTATTGCAGTGCGAGGAGGAGAGGGAAGGGGGGGTCTAAGAGCCCACAGCTGCTCTCTCTCCACTCAGACCTGGGCGCTCCGATCTCCGGCTGCTTCGCTCTCCTCCTCTGACAGGAGGAGGGAGGGGGATGTGCAGTAAATACAGAGAGCCCTCTTCCCGTTGATCACAGGTACGGCGGTGGCACAGTCTCTCCTCCCCTGATCCGCTCCTGCGTACCTCCCAGCTTTTAAATTGAGAATGAGGGACATTCTGGGGAGAGAGAGTGACCTTCGGCATGCGTAGCTTATATTAAAGTGCCCATCAGAGCCCCCCCAGCAGGTGTCCCCCATCAGAGCCCCCCCACAGCAGTTGTCCCCATCAGAGCTCCCCCCACAGCAGGTGTCCCCATCAGAGCTCCCCCACAGCAGGTGTCCCCCATCAGAGCCCCCCCCACAGCAGGGGTTCCCCCATCAGAGCCCACCCCCACAGCAGGGGTTCCCCCATCAGAGCCCCCCCCACAGCAGGGTTCGCCCATCAGAGCCCCCCCACAGCAGGGGTTCCCCCATCAGAGCCCACCCCCACAGCAGGGGTTCCCCCATCAGAGCCCCCCCCCCCACAGCAGGTGTTCCCCCATCAAAGCCCCCCCCCCCCCCCACACAGCAGGTGTTCCCCCATCAGAGCCCCCCCCCACAGCAGGTGTTCCCCCATCAGAGCCCCCCCCCACAGCAGGTGTTCCCCCATCAGAGCCCCCCCACAGCAGGTGTTCCCCCATCAGAGCCCCCCCCACAGCAGGTGTCCCCATAGATCAGTACCTGTCCAATAGATCCCTGTAGCTCGAGCGTGCTTGGAGCAGAAGCACCGTGCATGTTGCAGGGGGGCGGGGTATACGTGACATCTTTGGTTACTAGGAGGGCGGCACTCAAACAGCATTTCTGGGAGTGCACTGGATGATTGGCAGCAGCTCCGGCCAACCCAGAAGAGAGGAGCCAACACATGCAGAGGGGGCGGGGCAGGCAGACAGGAGACTGCTCCACGTGCAACGGACAGAAAGATTAGTGGAGTCTTGTACCGGAACGCGTTCCGGTACTAGGATCCACAGCAGTACTCAGACAGCACGTATTCCGGGGACAGCGGGAGCGGTATGCGCTCTTGTCAGTTGCCGGCGGCATGGGGAACCGCAGCACCCGCTACATGCGCTCCACCTCCGCCTCTGGACACAGACGAGAAGGAGGGAGGGGAGCAGCACTCTGGAGCTTCAGCGCCCCCACCTCTGCGGCGCCTGGGTGCGGAGCACCCCACGCACCCTGCCTAGGATCGGCCCTGTGCTAAAGCATTTCACGTCCCTGACAACTGCCATATTTTTGCTTTATAAAATTCTGTTTTCCATATTTATCACTGTGGCCAGTGGGAACATTTTGCGGTGTCACTGGGTGCAAACAGTGCCGATTGATGGTCAATGAGAGTTTAAAAAAAAAAAAAAAACATTATGCTCGTGGTCAGTAGGAGGAGTAATAGTGCCCCATTGTTGGTGTCAGTGAGAGGAATAGTGCCCCATCATTGGTATCAGTGGGAGGAATCGTGCCCCATTATTGGTATCAGTGGGATGGATAGTGCTTCATCTTTTGTGTAAGTGGGATATATAGTGCCCCATCATTGGTGTCAGTGGAAGGAATAGTTCCTTGTTGATGGTGGGAGGAATATTGCCCCATCATTCCTATCAGTCGAACCAATAGTGCCCCATCATTGGTGTCAATGGGAGAAATATTGTCCCATCATTCCTATCAGTCGAAGCAATAGTGCCCCATCATTGGTGTCAATGGGAGAAATATTGTCCCATCATTGGTATCAGTGAAAGGAATAGTGCCCCATCATTGGTGTCAGTGGAAGGAACAGTGCCCCATTATTGGTATCAGTGGGAGGAATAGTACCACATTATTGGTATCTGTGGGAGGGATAGTGACCCATCATTGGTGTCAGTGGGAGAAATAGTGCCCCATCATTGGTGTCAGTGGGAGGGATAGTGCCCCATCATTGGTATCAGTGGGAGGAATAGTGCCCCATTGTTGGTATCAGTGGGAGGGATAGTGACCCATCATTGGTGTCAGTGGGAGGGATAGTGACCCATCATTGGTGTCAGTGGGAGCAATAGTGCCCCATCATTGGTGTCAGTGGGAGGAATAATGTCCCATCATTGGTGTCAGTGGGAGGAAAGGTGCCCCACCCATCATTGGAGCACAGGTGTGTCAGAAGGAAGGTGTCTCTGAAGCTTCTCCAGATGATCTGTGTGAGAGGGGAGTGGTGGTGAAAGCTCTCCCAGCTCTCCTGGCCCCTTTCTGGGGAAGCCATGGAGGCCAGCGGGGCCTGTCCTGCTGGAAGCTCGCAGCCATCTCCTGGGCCATCAGGTGACATGCCTGCCTCTGTACAAGCCATGGCTTGTGATCTCTCTGCCCCTGGTGAGGATGAAGGTTCGTAGGCCATTCGGGAGCGAGTGGTGGCCGGGATTAAGGTCCTAAACAGGGAGAGAGACAAGCTCTACAAGCTCAGAGCGGAGCTGAAGCACTTGCGAAGGCAGTGTGAGGACTTGCACAGCCAGAAACGTGGGTCCATGGATTCAGGGATCAAACTGGCTAAAGCCCGGGAGGAACACCAGGAGACCATTGTGGCCATAATGGAAGGAAGAGATGGGCCCTTCAAGGAGAAGTTTCGCAATGAGCAAAGGTTTGGAAGGATGGCAAAGGTGGAGGAGGAGACCCCAGTTCTGCCCCCCTGCCCCCTCAGGGAGAGGTAAGCAGCCCCATGCCTTCCCAGGACTCAGGAGGCATGCTGAGGGCCATAAAGGCAATGGAGTCTCCTATGTGGTGGGATCAGCTGGCGTTTGGTGATGAGGACATAACAGATAATGTGCCTGATAATGTCAAGCCCCAAGCATGGGATGAAACTGTTTTTGTGCCATCTAACACTATGAGCAATGTTGAAAGTGTGCCCAGTGACACTCAAGTTGCTAATGCTATGTGTAGCAATGCTAATGCTGCAGCGCAGCAAGAGTTGCATTTAAAAAATTACATTTCTGCAAAGGAACTACAGGTGTCAGCTCAGCCTATTAACCCTTCTTTAGCTGAGTCTAAAGACTCTACAGTGCAGCATCAGGAGACAGCTGGTATTGCAGCAACAACTATGACTATTCCTGATGGGAAATTGAATGTGTGTGTAACTGATAGCAATTGTGCAAGTGTGATGGACAATCGTCCCAGCTCAGTCCAAGCAAATAATAATGTACAGACTACTGTGACATCAGTGTGGGGCCTTGGCCCTGATAAGCCTATGTTTGCTCCTAGGTGGTACACTGTGCTCCTGATAGCTCCGCTCCCAAGCAAGTTTTCCTCCTGCAGCCTACCACTTTGGGCCCCCCCCCGGATCTGGACTTGGGTCTCTGGCTTCTGCTGGGGGTCCGAGAAGAAATGTGGTAATTCTCAAATAGGAAGTTGGCGCAATCCCTCCAGCACGGCAAGCTGTGGTGGATTTGATTTTGGAGATAGGTTTTTGGGCAAATTACCTATATGCCCTAATACATGTAGCTGGGACATGGGATTATACTATTAGCTTCACCAGGCCAGAGAGTCATGACCTGTTCTGGGAGCGATATGAGGCTTGGTGCAGGTCAAGACCTGAATGGCAAGGTCTAGTCCCAGTTTCTCAGAGGTCAACAGTGAAAACGATCACAATTATTCTGACTAATGAGTGTTCCTTCTAGGGATCTAGAGGTCTGGTTAAAGAGACGGAGCCACCGCTCCAGGACGGTCCGCCAAGGCAAATGCTTGTCTTCCAGTCAGCGAGCTGGCTAATACATGCACAAGTAGAAGGGAATGAGAAAAAACTCTGGACAGCCGCACTCCGAAAATAATTATTTTCTTGTGCTTTTATTGCAAAAATAAAGATCACATCATATAATCCACAGTAAAAAGTTATACAAAGGTGCTGACGCGTTTCACACTGAAATCAGTGCTTACTCATAGCTCACAAAGGTCAACAGTAAAAAAGATCACAATTATTCTCACTAATAAGAGCATCCCTGTTCGAGATCTAGAGGTCTGGTTAAGGAACTATGGTGAGGTTTTGACTAAGCCCAACAAAATCCTTGATGAACGTAACATCTGGACTGGGGGTTGGTCAGTAACAGTCAGGTTGGCCAGGGATGGGAATGTTGTCCATCACCTGCCCTCCTCAGCTTTTATAGGGAGGGATAGGATGACTATTTTTCTGCCCTGGCCAGCCGAAGCTGTGTCACCGCTGTGGAGAAAAGGGGCATTTGAGCTCCTCCTGTTCAGCCTTGATATGTTCACTGTGTCGGGGTCAGGGTCATATAGCTAAGGACTGCACTGAGATTATCAGGTGAAACCGATTATCAGGTGAAACCTGTGCCTGCGCCTTGGCCACCCTTACAACAGATATCCTAAAGCCTGGCACAATATGGAGAAGGAGGTAATAGATGACTTGTCAAGGCTGGACAGGATGGATGGTGAGGCCCCTGGTGTACCATCCTCCTCTGCGGTGACCGACTCCCCTTGTCCTGCTCAGGATCCCTCTCCAGTTCCTGTGGCCACCCCTCCTGTGTCTGTAAGTATTCCTTCTGTATCTGTCTCTGTGTCCCCCCAGCCTACTGTACCCTCTCCTCTTGTGTCAGAACCTTCCAAGTCTGTGCCCCCTGAGTCAGTAACCCCCCAGGAGACTACCCCTCCTAAATCTGACTGAAAGGGAGCACACCCCCGACCAGGAGTGGTAGCGTGTACTAAAAAGGGCGCTTCTTCCTCTGTAAAGGGTTCTTTTGTAAAGACTTCAAAGAAGAAAACAAGAGATGAAGCTGACCTGCAGTACCTGGAGGAGAGAAGGAAGGTTGGGAGGCGGAAGAAGCAGACAGTGAGGACAGAACGGGCTCCAGTGCCTGTCTCCAACTGTCATAGATCCTCTAAGTGGGATATTTCTTCAACTGGAGCTTCTTCAGAGCGAAGTTCCGATTCTGAAATGGAGTTTGAGGCGCCCTCAAGAAAGAGAGAGGCTTCTGGTGATGAGCAGCAGAGGGGAGCTAAGAAGAAATACACCCAATAACCCAAATGGCGGTTCCCCCTCCGTTAAAAGCGGTGACAATAAATGTCGCCAGCATTAAATCAGTAAGCGCTCGTTCTATGGCCTTCTTTTTGTTCAGCCAATTAGATGCTGAAATTTTATTTTTGCAAGAGACTAGGTTCACCTCTGTTAGAAAAGGTTTAAATGTTTATTGTGTGACTATTAAAAAAAACAATAACCCTGACACTGATTTGTAAGATGACTTCTGAGCACGTTGTTGTATTAACGCTATATCATTTGCTTTAACTAACTCTATAGTAAGTTGTAGGATGATTAGGCTTAACCATATATGGTAGAACAAGACTTTACAGGAAACACTAATTAGCCAAATAAAGTACCATTTTTTACCAGGCACGCAATCTGTTTTTCCTCAGCCAATAGAAGCTTTATAGCTATATTATTGTAGATATTAGGAGGGGGATGTACATCTCTTTGTGTGATTCTTATTGCATGTTTTGGCTTGTAAGCATCATCCTTTTGTGTGACACATCTGAAATAAATTGTCTGCTTTTCAATACATCTGGAGTTCGACTGATCACAGGAGAAGAATAATCCTAACTACCTCCTTGGCAGATATTCATATGGCCAAGACGGTGTGGAGGTATGGTCCATCCTACTGGTCTCTTGCGGCCGAGCCTTACGGCGGTGTGGCGGTGTTGTTTAAAACTGGCATGGTAAATGGCCGGCGGGTTATTGAGGTAGAGATTGGGAGATGTATGGTCTTAGATGTCCTTGTGGGAGGGCAGGACCTTCACCTAATTAATGTTTATGGACCACACACAAAGTGGGACAGGAAATGCCTTTTTACAAGGATCAAACCATTTCTTTTTACATCCCGGCAAGTGGTCTTTGGAGGTGACTTTAATACAGTAACTAGGCTCAAGGACAGGACGGACTTCAAGGACAGGTTGGGATATGATAGCGTTTTTTTAAATAGTATGGTTAGGGATGCTGGTCTTGTGGATGTGCACATTAAGCATCTCCCGGATGACACCGGGTTCACCTTTCATCGAGGTAGTAGTAAGAGAAGGATAGATAGGTATTTTTTGAAGGAGACCTCTGCTTTCTTGCCCCCAGTGGTGCAGGCAGTAGAGTTCTCTGATTACTGTATGCTATCTGTGGTGCTGAATGCTTCAGACGCCCCTTAGAGGGGCAAGGGCATCTGGAGATTGAATTAGACTCTTCTCAAGGAAGAACATTTTAGACATTTCTTTGAGGAATTCTTTCAGGCACAGGTGACCATTCTGGACTTTTGTAGCAGCAAGGCTGAATGGTGGGAGCTGACCAAAAAGAGGACTGCTGGATTCTTCAGGGGCCTAGCCAATAGAAAACAGTTTAATAAATACATGACCTACCAATGTTTATGGAGGAAGCTGGATATTCTTGTGTCAAGAGGAGGAGATCCTGGGGCAATCTCCAAAGTGAAGCTCCTTCTCAGGAAGTGTCAATATGACCTGCATGCTTCTTTGGTTCTGGAGAGGGACTATGGAAAGTACCACTCGCCTGACCCTTACCAGAACTGCAAACAAGGTGTAGTTGTTAAAACGATCATTGGCCTTAAGGATAGTACAGGTTCCTTGACAAAGTCCAGGTCAGGGATCCTGGAGGTTGTGAGGTCCTTTTATGCTGACCTTCTTGGGAGGAAAGAGCTTGACTGTGAAAGGATGGAAAGCTTTTTGAACTCTAGTCCAAGTCTAAATGATGGAGATGTCCCATTAATGAATTTGACAGAGGAGATCACAGTTGAAGAGGTGATGAGGGCAATTGAACAGCTTGCCATCAAAAAGTCACCTGGACCGTATAGCTTGACAGCTTAGTTTTACAAAGCCCTTAAGTCTATGCTGGCCCCACATTTGGTAGAAGTTTTTAACAGTTGCCTTGCTGAGGGGGTGCTTTCCCCTTCCGTGAGGCACTCGGCTGTGATTCTTATTTCAAAACGTAAAGATCCTTCGATGATTGAGAATTGGCGCCCCATCAGCCTTCTCAATGTCGATAGAAAGGTGCTGCCAAAGATATTTTTCTGGCGCCTATCGTCAGTAGCAGAGTCTTTGCTTTCTCGCCATCAGCATTGTTCGGTCCAGGGTAGGAACACCTTCACAGTGGTTTTAGCTGTCCGGAAGGCCTTGGAGCAGTGCAGGGCTGCAGGCTGGGGAAAGTATTTGCTGACATTGGATCAGGCAAAGGCTTTTGATAGTGTTAACCATGAGTACCTGTGGTTGCTCCTTAGTAAGTACGGTCTGGCAGGTGTTTTTGTTGATTGGTTAAAAGTCTTGTATAAGGGGGCAGAAATTCTTCCCCTTGTTAATGGTTGGGTTGGGCAGTCATTTGAGGTTGGCTCTGGAGAGCGACAGGGTTGTCCCCTGAGTCCCCTGCTCTATGTATTTGCAATCGACCCCTTCATCAGGACGCTAGAGAGCGGCATGTTGTGTGGAGTACCAGTGGGGCTCCCTGGTGAGCCGTCATTGAGGGTTGTTGCCTATGCGGACGATGTGTCAGTGATTGTCACTGGGATGGATAAAGTGGAGGAGGTGGTCTTTCTGACATCACGTTACTCTGAAGCATTAGGCTCCAAGATCAATAAGGAAAAGAGTGAAGTTTTCTAGATGGGAACAGAAAGTGAGTGGTTTGATCTCCCAGACACCTTTCCAGTGCCCCAAGAATGAATGAAGATACTAGGCATTGAATTTGGACCTGGCGATTATGGCCTCAAAAACTGGGAAGGCTGATCTGATTAAAGACTTACCTGATTCCGATCTTCCTGTATGTCAGCTTTGTCTGCATCTTGCCAGTGTCTCTCAATGCTAGGGTCAGTAGTGTGTTCTTCCAGATGCTGTGGAAGAACAGACTGAACCCCATCAAGAGGAATGCCACCTATCTATCCAGGAGGGAGAGTGGCTTAGGTATGGTCAACCCAGTTCTTTTCTTTTTGCTGCTTTTTTCTCAAGTTTAACATACAGTATGTGCCAGCGATATTGTGTCAATCTCGCTGCTTTTATCACCGAGATTGACACCCTGCGAGCCCCATCGTGGGATCCAGTGCCGAGCCGGCCTGCATCGGGAAAGGAAAAATGTTTCTTTTCCTTTCCCGATAAGCGACAAGCATCGCTGACATTGAGGCCGGGTTCACACTGGGGCGGGGATCCGAATTGGATTCCTGCCAATACCAGGCCCTGTATTTGGTATGAATCTTAAGGGAGAACTCCACGCCAAATTTTAAATAAAAACCAGCATGGGTTCCCCCTCCGGAGGCATACCAGGCACTTAGGTCTGGTAGGGATTTTAAGGGGAACCCCCTACGTCGAAAAAATGGCGTGGGGGTCCCCCCAAAATCCATACCAGGCCCCTATCCGAGCACACAGCCCGGAAGGTCAGGAAAGGGGGTGGGGACAAGCGAGCGCCCCCCCCCCCACCCAAAGCACCTTGTTCCCATGTTGATGAGGACAAGGGCCTCTTCCCGACAACCCTGGCCGTTGGTTGTCGGGGTCTGCGGGCGGGGGGCTTATCGGAATCCGGGAGCCCCTTTTAATAAGGTGGCCCCAAGATACCGGCCCCCACCCTATGTGAATGAGTATGGGTACGATGTACCCCTACCCATTCACCTGGTGAAAAAAGTGTAAATAAAAAAACACAACACAAGTTTTTAAAATACTTTATTAGACAGCTCTGGGAGTCTTCTTCCATCTTGGGGGGTCTTCTCGCCATACTCCTCCGCTATCTTCTGCTAGCTCTTTTACTAGCAGAGGAGCCCGGCTTTCTCCTTCATCGCGGCCGCCGTCTGGGGGTCTTCTTCCGACTTCGGGTTCTTGTCCCCCTCTTCGGTTCTTCTTGCTGAGCCTCTGTTATCATCTCATAGCTCTTTTACTAGCGTTGACCCGGTCTTGTGTCGCTGCCACCTTCTTCTCCTTCTCTTCTCTTCTTCTCCTTCTCTTCTTGACAGGATCGCGCTGGAAACACAATATCGGCGGCACCTACTGTAGGTAATATGCTTGCAGTGGAACCCCCTGGATGGGTAAGTATAGTTAGATATTGGTTTAGGCCTTTTCTACGACTTTGGGAATAAGGTGGCCAAGTGAAGAATCCTAAGGGGTCACCGTGGTTACTGCGGCAGTGGTGTTTGTCGGCTGAAGATCTCAGAACGGTTCCGAGGAAAGTACTTATGAGTCTGTAGAAATTGAGTTATTACTGTATTAATAACTATATTTCAATAATTCATATTGATGAGGAAAATTCCAAGAAAATCTGTTCAGTTCTCGTGTAAAAACTCCAAAATTGATTTAATAATAAAAATAGCATAATATTACAAAAACCGTGTCAAAATGTAGAATATAAAATGGCATTGATACACTTCTTATTCTTGAAATGAAGATTGTATAAATGTATCTTTGTGTGTGTGTGTAAGAAGGTTTGTCAGCTTCCTTCAATGTCCCTCGTGTCTGCTGGAGTGCAAGTCTGTCCTTCAGAAAACAGCCTGTCTGTACTTTTTACTAACTTCTCCTACAACTAACCCCCACCCTTTTTCCCAATTAAGGCTCGCTTAAGGTTCCTCTGGGCTATATTGTTCCACAGAATGCCCGCAAACTTTGAATGAGCATTTCCCTCCCACTTCATCCAACAGGATGTTGAAATACAAAACCGTCTCTAATGAAAACATTCCATTGGGATGGCAAAACTGCCATGTATTAAACCTTTTAACTTATACAATACAAGTTTCCTATCTTCTAAACCTAATACTACATATATCAGTAGATAGATTACAGTGGGGATCGAAAGTTTGGGCACCCCAGGTAAAAATATGTATTAATGTGCATAACGAAGCCAAGGAAAGATGGAAAAATCTCCAAATGGCATCAAATTACAGATTAGACATTCTTATAATATGTCAAAAAAGTTAGATTTTATTTCCATCATTTACACTTTCAAAATGACAGAAAACAAAAAAATGGCGTCTGCAAAAGTTTGGGCACCCTGCAGAATTTATAGCATGCACTGCTCCCTTTGCAAAGCTGAGACCTGCCAGTGTCATGGATTGTTCTCAATCATCGTCTGGGAAGACCAGGTGATGTCAAGGTGATGTCAATCTCAAAGGTTTTAAATGGCCAGACTCATCTGACCTTGCCCCAACAATCAGCACCATGGGTTCTTCTAAGCAGTTGTCTAGAAAACTGAAACTGAAAATAGTTGACGCTCACAAAGCTGGAGAAGGCTATAAGAAGATAGCAAAGCGTTTTCAGATGTCAATATCCTCTGTTCGGAATGTAATTAAGAAATGGCAGTCATCAGGAACAGTGGAAGTTAAAGCAAGATCTGGAAGACCAAGAAAAATATCAGACATAACAGCTCGCAGGATTGTGAGAAAAGCAATTCAAAACCCACGTTTGACTGCACGATCCCTCCAGAAAGATCTGGCAGACACTGGAGTTATGGTACACTATTCCACTATAAAGAGATACTTGTACAAATATGGTCTTCATGGAAGAGTCATCAGAAGAAAACCTCTTCTACGTCCTCACCACAAAAATCAGCGTTTGAACTTTGCAAATGAACATATAGACAAGCCTGAGGCATTTTGGAAACAAGTTCTGTGGACCGATGAGGTTAAAATAGAACTTTTTGGCCGTAATGTGCAAAGGTACGTTTGGAGAAGAAAGGGCACAGAATTAAATGAAAAGAACCTCTGTCCAACTGTTAAGCATGGGGGTGGATCAATCATGATTTGGGGTTGTATTGCAGCCAGTGGCACAGGGAACATTTCACGAGTAGAAGGAAAATGGATTCAATAAAATTTCAGCAAATTTTGGATGGTAACTTGATGCCATCTGTGAAAAAGCTGAAGTTAAAGAGAGGATGGCTTCTACAAATGGATAATGATCCTAAACACACCTCAAAATCCACGGGGGGTTACATCAAGAGGCGTAAACTGAAGGTTTTGCCATGGCCTTCACAATCTCCTGACCTCAGCATTATTGAAAATCTATGGATAGACCTTAAAAGAGCAGTGCGTGACAGACAGCCCAGAAATCTCAAAGAACTGGAACACTTTTGTAAGGAAGTATGGGCAAAGATACCTCAAACAAGAATTGAAAGACTCTTGGCTGGCTACAAAAAGCGTTTACAAGCTGTGATACTTGCCAAAAGGGGCAGTACAAGATATTAACTCTGCAGGGTGCCCAAACTTTTGCAGACGCCATTTTTTTGTTTTCTGTAATTTTGAAAGTGTAAATGATGGAAATAAAATCTAACTTTTTTTGACATATTATAAGAATGTCTAATCTGTAATTTGATGCCATTTGGAGATTTTTCCATCTTTCCTTGGCTTCGTTATGCACATTAATACACATTTTTACCTGGGGTGCCCAAACTTTCGATCCCCACTGTATATACGTATAAAATGTAATGTACTTAATAATAATCCTAATCAGGAAATATTGTAATATAAAGAAATAACTTCTATTTTTAGATAACATACTGAAACTTTGTGTCTTTGGAAAAGAATGTAACCTTATCTCTTACAATGGGGGGAGGTGAATGGTCAACTCACTCTAAATTACAGCCATATAGGAGATGTACATAGAACTGCTTTTCCCAAGAAATGTATTTGAAGCTTCAAACAAATCTTTACATAAATATATGTATATAAATCTATCTATCTCTATATATATATATATATATATATATATATATATATTTATTTCCCTTTATCCATATCTAGAATATACAATGGTATACACAAGCAAGTCAATTATATTCTAACCATTCCTTCTCAAAATGATTGATTAAACAATCTTTTCATTTTAAATCCATATCTAAATCCATTTATACCTCAAATGCATCACATTTATATCCATTCATCCAATTAAATTTTAAGATAATTGACTTGAATATACATTTTCAAATTTGATTCTATATAAGGAAAAGTGAATTCATAAACCTTTTGCTTCATATACTATAAAAAATATTTTCACCCTCATTATTTCCTTTTTCTTTTACAAAATAAATCAATCCCCTTAATTTCATAATTCATAAATGTATCATTGTTGTACAATTCTCTGAAATATGAATATCACTTCAAAAATGTATGTTTCATATTTTTTCCCTCCAAATTATGTTTAGCATACATCTATAATCCATAAAACCTTTCAAATAACCTTATCAAAATTAAACATAAAATAAGTTTCTTAACTTCAATTAATTCATATATATGAGATGATTTTAAAAAAATAATTACATATTACAATGTAAGAGTTAGTTCTAACTCATCTATATGACTCTTAAGAAAAATGTACTCTGCCTTAATTAACAGCAGATGTTCCCTCTAACTAGAATAACTCTATTGTAAGGATGTTTAACCCTTTCAACTCTGAAAATACACTACATGTGTTTATAAAAATTGATGTGTAAAAAAATATCTCATCTTGATATGATAACCATATCTCGTCACATAAAAATTATATATATATTATATCATCAGTAGTTAAAAATCAAAAGTCCATTGTTTTTAGAATTTCCTCTCTTCATCAGAGGTTCTCTTGAGAATGTTTCTTCTTCTTCTTCCTGCACTCTGTAAAGTTGGAAAAACTTTATTGAACATAGAAAGACAACAGTTATGAATCTCTTCTTTCAATTCTTCTCCCGAGAACTGATATTCTTAAATTTCAAGATTTTGTTTTCATCTGGAAGGTCTAGAAATATTAAATGTCTTTCTTTGGGTGACTTACAAGTCAGATCCTAAAAAAGAATGCAGTATCATTATTGAGAATTTAAATAAATGCAAAATATACCTTCATTTACTTATTCTTTTTACATACCAAAATTCTAATATTTTATTATGACATACAAAACATATTTTAATAATAACATTTCTTATTACCTTACTTTGCTCTATTCTTCTTAAACTGACCTATACTCCTTAATTTATTATTCTGTGTATTTAAACTATAACAGGACACAATTTCTTTTTTTTTTTTTTTGTCATGATATAAAACCTTGTTTTCACAAACCAAAGAGAGGTTTTAAATCAACCCTAGAAGACTGAAGCAAAACTATATATTGAGTCAATTCTCCTCTTTAATATTTAAAGTGTAAGTAAAGTCGAAAAAATAACTTTAACTACAGGTAAGCCTATAATAAGGCTTAACTGTAGGTAAAAAAAAATATCTCCTAAACCTGTACGGTTTAGGAGATATTCCCCGTGCAATGCGCCGCTGACTGCAGCGGCGCATGCGCACGGGGGATTCTCGGCTGAAGGGCCGGCAGAATCCGAACCCTGCCGGGAAGAAGTCTCCTGTGCGCATGCGCGGGAGTGACGACATCGCGGCTCCAGCCACTCACAGCGCTGGAGTCGCGATATCCGGAAGACACGCCGAGGCAACATGTCAGCGACCTCGGCGTGGACCAGGTGAGTTACCGACGCTTCGTTCTAAGGTAAGTATTTCATAATGAGCTAGTATGCGGTGCATACAAGCTCATTATGCCTTTTCCTTTACAGGTGTTAAAAAAAAAAAAAAAAAAGTTCAGCGGCTTTACTACCGCTTTAAGAGTAATGCATGCTGTACTGTACTTTTAGCATTTTTCAATTCAGCATTTTCTGTAGAATTTTTGCTGAATAGCATAACCATTCTTTGGGTAACACATACCTGTTGAATAGGGATGAGCCGAACACCCCCCTGTTAGGTTCGCACCAGAACCTGCAAACAGACCTAAAGCTTGTGTGAACTTTAGAACCCTATTAAAGTCTATAGGACTCAAACGTTCAAAATCAAAAGTGCTAATTTAAAAGGCTAATATGCATGTTATTGTCATAAAAAGTGTTTGGGGACCTGGGTCCTGCCCCAGGGGACATGTATCAATGCAATTTTTTTTTTTTTTTCAAACGGACGTTTTTTCAGAAGCAGTGATTTTAATAAACAATCAATGTAATGTCCTGCGAGCCACCACTTGCTATAAGCCCAAAATAGGATCTCCCAAATGCCACTATATTTTTGAATCAGCAGCTAGCGTTGCACATGTCTCATAAATCATGCAAAGACCATCCAATATTCTAAAGTACGCTGCGCTTTCAAACTTAAAATCCAAATAGTGAAATGAAAAATGTGCTATATAACAACAGCAATAAAGTGATAACGTGCTAAAATACATAAAATTTTCCAAATAAAGTGCTTTCATGCAGGATATGATAAAACGTCCATATGGTGAGAAAAAAGCAATCAATTTAATTTCTTAAACCAATATAATGGTGAACCAAACTATAAAAATCCTTATATAAATATATATATATATATATATATATAGTTGAAGCCCTATGGCCGATACGTGTCTGAAGAGGGATAACTTAACCATAAGATCTACAACATGAATAGGGGGACCTGAAGTGTGCCTTGGTCTAATGGACGGTATGCCAAAATAAGGGGGCATACCCTGATTAGAAATGAGTGTTTGATGAGGGTAATGTTGTGAGGAATGCCACCCTCCCATTTCAAGGGGAATGGGAGGGTGGGTATCGCGCACCGGAAACCGACGAAGACCACAGGTGAGTGGGCCGGTTAAATACCACCCCGGGCTCCTCCCATAAATTCAGGCCACCATGTTGGCCTTCCACTTATGGTTGAAGCCCTATGGCCGATACGTGTCTGAAGAGGGATAACTTAACCATAAGATCTACAACATGAAAAGGGGGACCTGAAGTGTGCCTTGGTCTAATGGACGGTATGCCAAAATAAGGGGGCAAAAACTGAGGTAGGGTTTGAAGATGTTTATTGACTTTGGAACCATTTACTGCGTGAGTTGTGCAAAGGCCCGTGACATTTCCACCTGTGGGTCAGGTATATACTGGGTGAAGCAGGCTGACTTCCATCTGCCGAGTCTCTGGATGATGTGGTCTGGGACCCCATGCCGTGAGGCGGTTGAGGTGGCTCCGGAGTGATCGGAGTATTCGCTGGGGTTGAGGCGTAGGTTGCGGAGGAGAATCCTTACGTGTGTCATGAACTGGCAGGTGCTTAGGGGTTTGACTGGGAAAGGTAGAAGGGGATCGGTGTCCCCGTGAGAGCAGACGGTTGAGTACGGCCACTGGGCACCAGGAATTGCCAGTTCTGTATAGATGGATGTCCACCCCGTGGCCAGCTTTCTGAGTCTTGGAGACGCTGAGGTGGAGCACGAAGTGGTCTAGATGGCGAACTAGGTGGCGCCTGCACTGGGTTTGGCTGGTCGAGCTGTTAGGGTTTGGCTGGTCGAGTTGTTACAGGTGAATGCGCTGGGACGTAGGAACCCGTAGTAGGCCAGGTAGATAGCAGCTTGTATGACCTGGCTGGGGAGGACACCAAAAGGGGAACCAGCGAGTATGGCGGACATCTCGCGGAAGATGGCACTCGTAATGGGGCGACGTCTGGTTCTGCTTGCTGGTTGCTGTTTCTGGACGCCGCGTAGGACGGCTCGAACGGCGTGGGACGAGAAGACAGACGGTCTAGTGGGATCTTGAAGAGCCAAAAAGTGCTGTACGCCGGCTAGGTACAGCCGGATAGTGTTGTAGGACAGGTTTAACTGTGTGTGGCAATGTGAGACGAAGGCCAGAACGTGCCTGATGTCTGTAGGTGTTGACACGGAGTTGGTAGCTAGGAACTTGTTGAACATGTCCCAGGCTGCGTGGTAGGCTTTGAGTGTCTTGTGAGACAGGGACTGTTTGATGAGCTGGGTGGCCCCACGTAGGTGTCGATCTAGTCTAGGGTCAGCTGAGACCAAGCGGGGATAGGGGCGGACACCCGGTCGGCCTCTGGTATCTGCCGGAAGAAGGAGACGAAGTTAAAGCGTGACAGCGCGTCTGCTGCCAAGTTGTATTTACCTGGGATGTAAGAGCAATGGATGTTGAACTGGATCTGTAGCGACAGTTGGACCAGCCTGCGTAAGAAGGACATCACCGAGAGTGACTTGGACCTGCCTTTGTTGACGATGTCTGCCGTGGCCTGGTTGTCCGTCGTGAAGTTTACCGTCTGCCCGGTCCAGTTGTGACCCCAAAGTTTGGCGGCTGCCACGATTGGGTAGAGCTCGAAAAGGGGGGAAGTCCGGCTGAAACCAGGGATTGAGAGAATCTGCGGAGGCCAAGGGCCAGCGAACCAACGGAGGCCAAAAATGGCTGCGAAGCCCGTGGAGGCCGCGGCATCTGTCACCACTTGTGGTGAGAGGGGCGAGATGGTCGGGATAAACATGGATATTCCGTTCCATGAGGAAAGGAACTCTTCCCACATCACTAGGTCTGCTATGGCCGCGGCGTCCAGGTTGAGAATCTGATCGGGGTCTTGTGCCTGTGACAGGTAGACTAAGAGCCGTGAGACGAAGGAACGACCTTGAGGGATGATCCGCATGGCAAAGTGTGACTGGAGCTGTAGTCTTGTGCACCCTTTCGTGCGGGTAAAGTCCTGAAGAACTGCCCTGATGCGAGTCAACTTGTCGAGGGGGAGACTGGCCTGCATGGAGCAAGTGTCCAAGACAACTCTGAGGAAGGTGATGGAGTGTGTGGGTCCGTCGAACTTGTGCTCAGCTATGGGGACATTGATGTTCTGGAAGACGACTCTCAACTTGTCGAGGTCTACTGGTGACACGTTGGGCTGCTCTATTAGTAAGAAGTCATCCAGGTAGTGGATGACTTCTGTGCATTGGGCCTTGTGTAGGAGAATCCAGGTGAGGGATTAAGCGAAAGTGTCGAAGAGCCAGGGGCTACTTTTGGAGCCAAACGTGAGCTTGGTAGCGAAGTAGTACCTGTCTCTCCACTTGATACCGTGCCAACACCAGAGGGATGGGTGAATCGGCAGAAGTTTGAAGGCGTCTGAGATGTCGGCTTTGGACAGCCAGGCCCCTGTGCCTGCTTTGAGGATGGCCTGGATTGCCATGTCGACAGAGGCGTACTTCAAGGAGAACTCCTCGGACGGAATCAGGGAGTTGAGGCTGGGGACGTGGCAAGAATGAGGCGCAGACAGGTCGTACACCAAACAAACTTTATTTGAGAACTTGCCCTTGACAAGCCCAATAGGGCTGACTCTCCAGGTGTTAAAGGGGGGTTGTGTGAAGGGACCTATGATGAAACCTCGCTCTAGCTCGGCTAGGAGTAGTTCATCTACGGCTTGCTCGTCTGTGGCCGCTGACTTGAGATTTTTACACTCGTAGGTAGTGTGGGGCAGGGAGACAAGGCCGGTATGGAAGCCCGCCGTGAAACCTTGTATGAGGAACGTGGCTAGTGAGGGGGGTGGGGTGTGAGTCAAGATAGACTCCTAACCATAGGACGTTTATGCGGCTCAGTCATAGATTTTTCTGCTTGACCTCGCATAAATACTTCAGGTGCGCCCTGTGGCATACGACGCACACGTGGAGCATCCTGCATTGGCTGAAGTTGCACGAGCCGTAGTTGTAATTATTACAGATGGCCGCTCCTCCCATGGTCCGGACGGGGCGTCCGAATTTGTCAACCTGGGGTTTCTGTGTCAGCGCTGGCGGGTTTTGAGCTGAAGCCGAGGTCGAGGGAAATTCGACCGATCGGCTGACTGCTACACTGGAGCACCAGGTGGCGGTGTGCATGGAGGATTGGCAGACTGCGCACAATGGTGAGCGCAGACCGGAAAAATGGCGACAGAACAATTCTGTGTCCATTAGGCTCCAGTCCGTGGGTGACTGGAACTGCGTCATCCTGGCAGCTGCTTTTGCGGAAAAGGACCGGTGGTAGTCGTAGAAGGAGAACCTGCCGTACTTGTAGCCCAAGTCTACCACGGTGTGGAGATATAAATCCAGCTCTTCCCTTCTGCAGGGGGAAGCTGAGCATATGACGTCTCTAAGCATCCCAAATGTTAACGCGAATTTTGGGACGGATAATTCGCGGTTAAGTCTGGGGTCCTTAGCTTTGAGGACATCTCCCCAGGCATAGGCCTTGTTCTCGGCTAGGTCGTGGACCGATATGAGTAGGGAGGTGAGGTTGACGTCTTTGCCATCCAGTATGTCCTTCTTAATGCTGGCTGGGACCAGGTGTGCTGGGCAGACGACGGGACTTGTCCCTGCGGTACCTGTGGCGACTGGTGCTAGAGGCTGCATTGCGGCAGGGACAGCCGGGGCCGGGTGAGCTTCCAGGAGAGTCACTCTGGCTTGGACATCCGTGACTGTGTTCGCCAAGGACGACACCATGGTGTGGAGTTGTGCTATGGCCGTGGATATAAACTGGAGGGAAGCTTGTTGAGTGCTGGGCCCAGCCGTGGCAGGAGGAGGAGGGAACAGGAGCCTGAAAAGCACTGACTTCCTGGCTGTGGTGGGGAACGGCACGCCCCTGCGTCTTAGTTCTGCCGTCAGCCTGGGGATGGTCCATCCCCTGAGGGACTGGCTGCTGTCGCTTACAGACACTGGGGAAGGTGACAAGGGGGCGGTGAGATCCTCGCTGCCCGCTTGAGACATGGTTCTTAGCTGGGCTGTACCCTGAGGTGATGTCTTGTGGCTTCTGAGGTCGCAAGATGGTTGACCGGACCTGTTAAGGGGATGAGATAAGCCAAGACTGTTTCTTTTCTTGTGTAAACATACGTACCCAGCTGCTGTGCTTTCGAAAGGACAAGTGTGCGCACGTACGTAGACGTGTGTACACGGCGAGTTTCTATATTTTACCTGGAGAAATACCGTCCAACCTGTTGCAGGGTGGACCTACTGAACTTGGACTGACCTAGAGAAGGAAATAAAGACAACTGGTGAGGTGTGCCTCGTGGGGCGTGTCCCCCGTCTATACATATATATATATTTTTTTTTTACGTGTTTTTTTTTTCTATTTTTTTTTTCACGTTTCTTTATTATATTTTTTTTTTTTGTTTTTTTTGTTTTTTTTGTTTTTTGTTTTTTTGTGCCAGTTCCATGTGAAGTGAAATGAGAAATGTTTGTGCCATGTCGTGGGCGCAAAGTGTCGTTATGAGTGTGACTTACTGAGTGACACAGATCGAGAATCGGAATAAAATTAGGCAAATTTGACTGGGGTACGTCGAGACGAATCGATGCATGGTGGATGCCATCGGATTCGGATCAGGACGTGTTTGCGTGACAGCGAACTGATTGGCATGACAGAAGTACGAAACGGTCGAGCCGCGACTGCGACTGCCAACGAACCAGACTTCTGGAGCATGTACTGAAATGAGGCCAACGGATGTCCAGGGCACAGTGCGACTGGATTCGAAGCGGGGTGCGGCCTGACGGTGAGAAATGCAGGGAACCATTCTATGTGTCTGAGGTGCGGAGCGGTCGGTTGGTTTTGCGACCGACGACGGGCGGACTCAGAAGTGGTTGCTGAAATGGGGCCGACAAAACCTGGGGTACGTCCGAGGCGAAACCGGTACACGAAGGTGCGATCGGTTTCGAATCGAGACGTGATTCGTGAGGTGAAATGTTTTCTCGTGACAGAGGCGCCGACCGGTGAGCCTAAAACTTTTTTGACTGATAGCGACCGGACTCTGGAGCACATAATGAAATGGGGCCTGGGAGCACCTGGGGCGCACCGGTACGAAATAATCGAGGCACCGGGGTGCGACTAGACTTGAATCAGAACGTGATACGTGACAGTGGAACGATTGCCACGACAGAGGTGTTTTTCGACCGGTGAGTCGAAAAATTGCGACTAGAAACGACTGCACCCTGGATCATGTATTGAAATGGGGCTCGACTGCTGGGACACACCGGGACGAATCGGATGGGGTTAGATTCGAACCAACCAGCGTGTTGGTACGTGCCCGTGAAATGGTGAAATGGCTGAAATTTGACCGTTTTTCAGCTACGCCGGGGATGCGAATCGTTGTGTCGGAGTTTGCGAGCGACAACGAGTTGAGGGAAGTGGTGAAATGCTAATGCGACTGATTCCGAATCAGTGGTAATGCGTGAGCAACCGGCTACTGTTATGCAGATAGCGGTGCGCGTGCTACGTACGGGTACTAACGAATGACTCGTATGTATTGGACAACGAGATTCGTGACAAGATAACTAACGATCATAAGTGAAATGAAGGTCAAACGAGACCCCTACCTGCGGCAGCCGAGCCAGATATGATGTACAAAAACCTTCGAACGGGAACCAACCACGAGACGTCTGGAACTCACGAACGCTAACGAATCGAGTAGTCGGCTTAGTGACGTAGTATATCGCGCACCGGAAACCGACGAAGACCACAGGCGAGTGGGCCGGTTAAATACCACCCCGGGCTCCTCCCATAAATTCAGGCCACCATGTTGGCCTTCCACATATGTGAGAAAAAAGTGTTTCAGAATTCTTTTCTGGAGTTTTAAGTCTGCAGCTTTTTACTAAAATAGTACCTGATGATCCTGCAATGAATGCCCTTGTTGAGGCACATCTTGTGATAGGGACACAGTGTTGTCACCCTATCTCCCAAATGTGCTCCTGCGTTGTCACCCGGTCAATGGAAAACTACACGTGACTCACCACTGGAGGTGGTGCAAATATTGCGACTGTGAATACTAATACCACTATGAGGCAATCATAACAATAAAAATTGCAACTTATAATGACAAAATTGCTAATACACGTGACTCACCACTAGAGGTGGTGCAAATATTGCGACTGTGATTACTAATATACCACTGTGAGTATAAGTGAGAAAACCTTGCTTTACAAAACAAACAGTATAAGCAACAATAAATTAAAAGTCAATATTGCAGGTTGGGATAAATTGCAGGTGATCCTGAAGGGATGATCCCCTAGAGAACCCTACTCACCAGAACAATGTGACCCACGGCTTTGCAGTCCTAGGGTCTAAATAAGCTATAATGAAGTGGTGAGATGGGTGATGTCAGGAATCCAGAAAATACTTCAAATAATCCAATGGAGACTCCGGTTGAATATGGGTGCCGTAAAGAGGAAAGAAAGAACAAGCATGTGTGGTATCGCCGTGCTAAACCTCTAAGTGCTAAACAATAGTAACTCACTACTGAGCAGACTTGGATCAGCGAGTTCTGGGTGCGCTGTTGGCGTGCGCTCCAAACGGAACAGGAAGCAGGCGTCACTGGCTTACTGACCGGAAATTGCGTCTACGCGTTTCGCCCCTCCTCCAGGGCGTCATCAAGGACATCACTTCCGGCTAGTGTTGGAGGTAATTTATATGCTAAGCGGCTGGCGCCTCCCAGTTAACCAGCCAATCCGGAGATTGAACTGATTGAGACTTTTACTTCCGGATTACATCATATCCTCTAGTCAATTGCTCATTGAAAAACTTTAATGACAAATGGAAAAATTGACAGAACATGATGGGAAGAGATAAAATTATAAGACATTTCATGTATTATTACAAATGTTCTAAAAGCAATTGAAAAGCAATTGACAATGATGGGATTTTGCGTATACACATAAATAGATAAATGCAAGGAAAAAAAAATATAAAAAATAAAGATAAATAAAATAAAATAAAAATGAAAATAAAATAGAATAAAAATAAAAATAAAATTAAATGAATATAAATAAAAATAAAATAAAATAAAAATAAGATAAAAAGAAAATAAAATAAAAATGAAAATAAAATAAAAACGAAAATAAAAATTAAAATAAAAATAAAAGTAAAAATAAAAATGAAAAATATAAAAATAAATATAAAATAAAAATGATAGAAAAAATAAATAAAAATAAAAATAAAAATAAAAGAAAAACGGCGATACCACACATGCTTGTTCTTTCTTTCCTCTTTACGGCACCCATATTCAACCGGAGTCTCCATTGGATTATTTGAAGTATTTTCTGGATTCCTGACATCACCCATCTCACCACTTCATTATAGCTTATTTAGACCCTAGGACTGCAAAGCCGTGGGTCACATTGTTCTGGTGAGTAGGGTTCTCTAGGGGATCATCCCTTCAGGATCACCTGCAATTTATCCCAACCTGCAATATTGACTTTTAATTTATTGTTGCTTATACTGTTTGTTTTGTAAAGCAAGGTTTTCTCACTTATACTCACAGTGGTATATTAGTAATCACAGTCGCAATATTTGCACCACCTCTAGTGGTGAGTCACGTGTATTAGCAATTTTGTCATTATAAGTTGCAATTTTTATTGTTATGATTGCCTCATAGTGGTATTAGTATTCACAGTCGCAATATTTGCACCACCTCCAGTGGTGAGTCACGTGTATTAGCAATTTTTGTCACTATAAGTTGCAATTTTCATTGTTTTGTTTGCCTCACTTACACCCCCAGTGGTGATTCACATCTGCTAGCGCAGCCTTATTTCACAGTATATCATATTTAAGGTTTTTTAACTTTTTCAGGTAGCAGCAGCAGTATTTGTTTATTAACTATTGCATGGTGTTATGCGTTTTTTATAGTACTCTTTGGCGCAAGTATTAAGTTTTGTTTACTAATGGAAAACTACAAGTTGCTGTTTCAACAAACATTAACAAGGCACGTTCCACAAATGCCCTAAGAAATGCCACGCAGCCATAACAAGTGTCTGCAAAGAGGCTGCAGGAGATCAACAGCACCAAGTTATATAACAAAGGATAGAAAATAAGGAATACCATTTTTTTTTAATAATTTAAAAAAGTGCCAGTTGGTTATGATCCATAGTGCTTTAGCAAAGTAAATATTTCAATTAGAGTTTAAATCTACTTTATTGCCATTGCAGGTCGCGGTGAGTTTTGATCAGATGACAGACCTTTGTTTTTACTGTAACAATAGAAGTTGAGTGTGCAAAATATTATTGGTTACCCAATTATAATAGAACGGAGGGATGGGGAGGAGGGCAGGGGCAGAAGGATATATATTGGACCACAGGGAGTGACATTAGCAGATCCGGCCAGGACGATAGACGGAAGGAGAGCGAAGGACGCGGTGGAGAATAATGGGAAAGTCAATGAGAGTGAAGGTGTCCGGTCTGCTGGAGCACTACCTACCTGCTCTGTGCCTCTTCTACCTGTCTGCACTCACCGGAATGTCATCCACACAGCCAACAATGTAAGTGAATACCAGCCTGATTCCACTTCTAGGATATGTAGGGGAGATGTGCTTTATGATTTAAATGGAGTGAATATTCAGTGTCAGAGACAGCAGACCCACAGTAGGATGTAGTCAGACTATGGATATGATAGAGGAGATGGTCAGAGACTGCAGACATGATAAGAGTTGGTCAGAGATTGCAGACATGACACAGGAGATGGTCAGAGACTGCAGACATGATACAGGAGATGGTCAGAGACTGTGGACATGATACAGGAGATGATCAGAGAATGTGGGCATGATATAGGAGATGGTCAGAGACTGCAGATATGATACAGGGGATGGTCAGAGACTGCAGATATGACAGGAGATGGTCAGAGTGCAGACATGATAAAAGACATGGCCAGAGATTGCAGACATGATACAGGGGATGGTCAGAGATTGCAGACATGATACAGGAGATGGTCAGAGACTGTGGACATGATACTATAGATGCAGCTGGATGCAGCATTGTCCCCCTGCTGGCTCTAACACTGAGAACAGAGCAATCAAACATCGCTAATTGCTCGTTTTTCAGATCTCCGTGAGCAGAGAGCTGGTGACTGTCAGTCAGCACCTCTCTGCTCTGCCCCCCCCCCCCCTGCGCGCTCATTGGACCATATGGTTGCGATCCTTCCTGAGCCTAAAATGGCTCGGTCCCTTCAGCCAACAGCAAGCATCTACAGGCAGAGGGCAGAACAAACTGCACTCCTGTGATCCACCAATGAGCTTTGGCTGTACTTCTCCTTTAAGCTCTGTCTCCACAGGGGACATGTTGGACCTCTGTAGAGAGACTACTGCTTCTACACAGCAAGCAAGGGTTCTTCTCTGCAGCATGATGAAAGGGGATGGAGTTTTCCTCTCTGGATGTGGATGCTTTCTAAGAAAAACTGCAAACCTTTTTTCTGTTTGTAACTGGAATGTATTTTGCTGTTATAGAGCTCAGTTGGTCTATAAGGAATTGTTTTATATGTATGACAAGTCCAGCTTGCTTTGATGTGTTTTTTTCATATTAGCCTATTTATAAAAAAATAAGATAGGGATGAAACGGCTCATCATACGGTTACCATTATGCAGAACAAAATCTTTACAAACATTACAACAACCACAACCCCTGGTGAACGTACAGAGAACACTTATGTAAAATACTGTACTTCATTTATGTTGTCAATAGATAACCGTTTCGACATGGCCCTCATTAGATAATTAGAAAACGTTTAATAACTACTTATTTTTATTCATGTACAGTTATAATAGTGATACCGTATATACTCAAGTATAAGCCGAGATTTTCAGCCCTTTTTTTAGGGCCGAAAGTGCCCCCCTCGGCTTATACTCGAGTTACTGCCGTCTGCCTACATGATCAGCGTGTCATGCAGACAGACGGCGGCCATTTCAGTGTTCAAAAGCCACGCCTCCTCCTCCTCGTCTGTGAAAGGAGGAACACTAATTTTCCCAGCAGTGAGTCAGTGTTCAGTGTTCCACCTATCACAGACGTCCTGTCATTCTCCTCTCATGGACGAGGATGAGAGGATGTCTGTGATAGGTGGAACACTGAATACTGACTGCTAGGAAAACAGAGTGTTCCTCCTATCACGGAGGAGGCGCGGCTTTTGTATATTGGAATGTTTTGTCTTACACGCTGATTGGCAGGATCAGCAATGGGGGACACATGATGCAGATCGCACAGAAAGACTGCAATGGTGGACACATATGACACAAGAAGACTGCAATGGTGGACACAGGTCGCACAGGGATGCATATAACAATCAGCACAGGAAGACTGCAATGGTGGACACAGGATGCAGATCGCACAGGGAGGCATACACAGGACACAGAGGATGCAGATCGGCACAGCAATGGACACAGGGGGGTATGTACAGGACACAGGGGGGTATGTACAGGACACAGGGAGGCATGCAGCTGCAAATGGGCATTGTTGACCCTCTTTTCCACTTACAGTAGCTGCTGCTTTTCTCACCCTCGGCTTATACAGGAGTCAATAAGTATACCCAGTTTTTTTGTGGTAAATTAGGGGCCTCGGCTTATATTCGGGTCGACCTATACTCAAGTATATACGATAGTTTGGGAGTGATTGAAACTGGGGTGAACAGGATATATATATTTTATTTTGGGGGGGGGGGGGGGGGATCATGGATCCTTCAGTTGAAAAAGTATTCATACACCTTGAAATTTTCCACATTTTGTCATGGTACAACGGAAAACAAATATATTTTGTTTGGATTTTATATTATAGATCAACACAAAGTGGCACATAATTGTGAAGTGGACGAAATGGTTTTCATTTTTTTTTTTACAAATAAATATCTGAAAAGGGTGGCGTGCATTTGTATTCAGATCCCTTTACTCTGATATCCCTAACTAAAATCTAGTGGAACCAATTGCCTTCAGAAGCCACATAATTAGTAAATTGAGTCCACCTGTGTGTAATTTATTCTCAGTATAAATACAATTGTTCTTTGAAACCCTCAGAGGTTTGTTAGAGAACCTTGGTGAACGAACTGCATCATGAAGGCCAAGGAAAACACCAGACAGGTCAGGGATAAAGTTGTGGAGAAGTTTAAAGCAGGGTTAGGGTATAAAAAAAGTTGCCAAGCTTTGAACATCATCCAAAAATGGAAAGAGTATGGCACAACTGCAAACCTCCCAAGACATGGACATCCACCTAAATTGACAGAGAGCATTAATCAGAGAAGCAGCCAAGAGGCCCATGGTAACTCTGGAGGAGCTACAGAGATTCACAGCTCAGGTGAGAGAATCTGTCCACAGGACCACTATTAGTTCTGCACTCCACAAATCTGGCCTTTATGGAATAGTGTCAAGAAGAAAGCCATTGTTGAAAGAAAGGCATAAAAAGTCCCGTTTGCAGTCTGCGAGAAGCCATGTGGGGGATACAGCGAACATGTGGAAGAAGGTGCTCTGGTCAGATGAGACCAAAATTGAACTTTTTGGCCTAAAAGGAAAGAGCTATGTGTGGCAGGGACAAGGAAGCTGGTCAGAGTTGATGGGAAGATGGATGGAGCCATATACAGGGCAATCTTAGAAGAAAACCTGTTATGCCGCATACACATGACCGGACTTTCAGGCGGAGTTCCACTGAAACGGACTTGCCTACACACGATCACACCAAAGTCCGTTCGTTTAGAACACGATGATGTACAGTTCGTTGATAACCAAACATCCAAAACTATAATCCAAAAGTGCAGCGCTCGATGTCAGGAAGAATTCAATCAATTCTGGTGAGAAACACCCAAGTGTGTCAATTTAGCTTACCAGATGATAAATAAAACAGGCATCAGAATATCCAACTCAGGTATTGTCAGTATCGGGCGATTTCCAAGGATGAATGCACCACTGCGAGATCACCTTGTATCATCCGTGTATGCCAGGGTATACAAAATGTATGATGTTCTATATAATCTTGCAGGTGCTGGCTCTGCTCCAATTAGGAAGGAAGGAAAAATCCTGGACGGCCACACACAGCTGAAGGCATCTTTAATGAAAGATTGAAATCCAATATCTCTGATATTTCTGAAGCGGTGAAGGGTCCTTTCTCACCAGAATTGATTGAATTCTTCCTGACATCGAGCGCTGCACTTTTGGATTAAAACTTGAAAATTGCTGTTCACAGACGCTCTCCATCCAATCTGACATAGCTTGAGTTATTTTGCAAAAAAGAATGGGAAGAAATGTCACTCTCTAAATGTGCTAAGCTAGTAGAGACATACCCAAAAAGACTTGCAGCTGTAATTGCAGTGAAAGGTGGTTATACAAAAAGTATTGACTCAGGGGGCTGAATACAAATGCACGCCACACTTTTCACATATTTATTTGTAAAAAATGTTAAACATTTATCATTTTCCTTCCACTTCACAATTTTGTGCCACTTTGTGTTAAACTATCACATAAAATCCCAATAAAACACATTTACGTTTTTGGTTGTAACATGACAAAATGTGGAAAATTTCAAGGGGTATGAATACTTTTTCAAGGCACTGTATGTGCTTTCTCCTTGGTGAATAAATCCAGTGCTCCATCACCTTTAATCCATAGGATTGTAGGCAGGTGTAGTTCATCCTCCCTGAACAGATGGCGCTGTTACTGCAGCCGCCATGCAGAGAGGAGGGAGGTTTCTCTGAGTTCTCTGTAGTTCATCTGGGGAGTAGCCATCTGATCGGATGCTGTTGCACTGGAAGACCTCTGCGGCCATCTTTAGTGAAGGCAGTGCTAATAAATAGCCCTGTCTCGCTGCAGTTGGTGTGCATTTACGATGTGGCTAGGTCAGGGACAAGAACCCCGCTGGCGAGGGACAGTGTGTCTAGCATAGGGAAAGGTTCTGGTGGAGGAGGGATAGAGCAGGGTCTAAGTTGCCAACTACATAGTTGGCAACATTGTAAAAAATTTATGGGGACACTTTTTTGTCTGTAGGCGGAGTCTTATTATAATTAGGGGTGGGGCATGTGTTTTTAGGCTTGACATAGCAAAGAAAAAAAAGTGGGCATGGTTTACGTGAAATAGTGGGTGTGGCTTATATGAGCGTGGTTCAAATGGGGGTGTGGTTAGAGTCTGAGATGAATGAGAGATGGAGAAAGAAAGGTGAAAAGAGGGAGGGAGAGAGAAAGGAGGAGGAAAGGAGAGAGAAGGAAGGAAAGAGGGATGAAGGGACAGCAGGCCCAGATCCTACACCACAATAGAAATGTGTATTCCAGAGTTTAACAAATTAGCAGATAAAGATAATCCAAACACCTGGTGTTAGCGCTTCAATCATCCCAGGACCATGGTTGTTGTGGTGTCAGGATGATTGAAGCGCATTATTACTATTATTACATTGTTATATAGAATTAAATCATTCAACTTGCCATAATCCAGAATCAGTGGGACCCCTGAGTGTGTCACCTGCCACATTGCCTGCCACCAGATGCCATCAGGTGCCCCCAGCATAGTCCATCCTTGCATCAGGTGCCCCCAGCAGAGTCAGCCCTTGCATCAGGTGCCCCCAGCAGAGTGGGTCCTTGCATCATGTGCCCCCAGCAGAGTCTGTCCTTATATCAGGTGTCCCCAGCAGAGTGCCTCTTACATCAGGTGTCCCCAGCGGTCAGTGTCCCCAGTGGAGTGCTTCTTACATCAGGTGTCCCCAGCGGAGCGCCTCTTAAATCAGTGCCCCCAGCGCAGTTGCCTCTTAAATCAGTACCCCCAGCAGAGTGCCTCTTAAATCAGGTGTCCCCAGCGGAGTGCCTCTTAAATCAGGTGTTCCTCAGCGAAGTGCCTCTTACATCAGGTGTCCCCAGCGAAGTGCCTCTTACATCAGGTGTCCCCAACGGAGTGCCTCTTACATCAGGTGTCCCCAGCGGAGTGCCTCTTACATCAGGTGTCCCCAGCGGAGTGCCTCTTACATCAGGTGTCCCCAGCGGAGTGCCTCTTGCATCAGGTGTCCCCAGCGGAGTGCCTCTTACATCAGGTGTCCCCAGCGGAATGCCTCTTAAATCGGTTCCCCCAGCGGAGTGTTTGCTGCAGACGGAGTGTTAGCTGCAGTCTAGCTACATCTCCTTTCGTTCCTTGTGTTCAGTGGAGAGGGGAGGGGCCGATCCATGCAGCTAACCCCGGCTGGAGAACTGTGAAGAGAGAAGCTGTTCATTGTCTGCATGGATCGGCCCCTCCCCTCTCCACCGAACACGAGAGGAGATGTAGCTGAGGAGAAAGCTCTCGAGGTGGCGCCGGTGGCCATTTTGTTGGAGCCAGGAGCCAGAACTGCTGCAGAGCCAAACATTCCCGTTTTTCCATGGACAAAAGGCAAAATCCCAAATCGGGACGGCCACCGATCGGGACGAGGGTCCCAAAATTGGGATTGTCCTGGGAAAATCGGGACTGTTGGCAACTATGCAACTAGGAGCTCTTTTTGCCTCTCGGTGCCCTTGCCGTCTCATCGCCTATCATCCAGCTCCTTCTTCATATGCTGTTAGGTATTGTAAGCCTTCTAATGTGCCTTCTACAGTATTTAGACTGTATTCTCTAAGATTCTGCTATACTAGGTTCAGCCGCGATATTCAGGCCCTGTTGCCACCTTGTTGAAACTTTGTGCTAATACATTGTGTGCCGGTACTTGGCCTCCATGTACATTTACTCCACTTTGGCTTCCAAACATCTGGCCCTCTTACAGATTGCTTACCAAATGTTTAGACCCCTAAAACTAAGAGGTCTAATAGTGCTCATGTAATATCCACAGATAGCCCTGGCAGCAATGATCGGTTTCTCCAATCCAGTAATTCATTGAGAATGCACCCAATAATATCTTGCATGTAAGGAATAAAGAAGGAAATTCATAGTGTAACCTATAAAACTGCATTATTATTGGATTAACCACTTGCCTACCAGGCACGAACACCTCCTTCCTGACCAAGCCATTTTTCAGCTTTCAGCGCTGTCGCATTTTGAATGACAATTGCGCGGTCATGCAACGCTGTACCCAAATACATTTTTTATTTCTTGCGCTATAAACAAAAGAAGAGGGACAAGTTTGAAAAAACATAATATTTTTTACTTTTTATTATAATAAATATCCAATTTTTTATATTTTTTTTAACAAATTTTTTCCTCAGTTTAGGCCGATACAAATTCTTCTACATATTTTTGGTAAAAAAAATCACAATAAGCGTATATTGATTGGTTTGCACAAAAGTTATAGCGTCTACAAAATAGGGGATAGATTTAGGACATTTTTATTATTATTATTTTTTTACTAGTAATGGCGGCGATCTGCGATTTTTATCGTGACTGTGACATTGCGGCGGACATATCGGACACTTTTGACACATTTTTGGGACCATTCACATTTATACAGCAATCCGTGCTATAAAAATGCATTGATTACTGTATAAATGTGACTGGCAGGGAAGGGGTTAACACTAGGGGGCGCTGCAGGGGTTAATATGTTCCCTATGTTAGTGATTCTAACTGTGGGGGGAGGAGACTGACTGGGGGAGGGGACCGATCGGTGTCCCTATGTACAAGGGACACACCATCGGTCTCCTCTCCAGTGACAGGACGTGGATCTGTGTGTTTACATACACAGATCCACGTCCTGCTCAGTTACTGGGCAATCGCGGGTCCCCAGCGACGTGGCGTGCACGCGCGCGCGCCTCCCACGGCGCCCCCTGGTGGCCAAAATGGTAGCGCTGTCATATGACGGCGTCCCGCCACAAGAGCCGTACCGCTTCGCCGTCAATTGACAGTGGGCGGTCGGCAAGAAGTTAAAGAAGGGTACTCACATCTTCAAAGTTAAACACAAGTGGGCATGATAATGTCACTGCTAGCTCTTCCCTGTACGTGTCGCCATTTCCCCCTAATCGCCTTTCAGGACAGCCACCTGAGAGACCTTGGCTCCTCCCCTCTGTAGGAAACACTGTGCCAGCCATCTTTAAATTTCCTCCTCCCCTGCTGGCTCCTTAGTTATTTGTGTTTTCTCCAGAGGGGAGGCACCACCTGGAACCAAGCCAGGAGAGCCAGGGAGGCTCAGGCAGAAAGCCTGAAAAGGGGTAGAGGCTCTTTGGACAGGCCAGGTAAAACATACCTGGTGAAGATCGCCATCCCGCATCCCTGAGAGAAGGTGGCGGTCAGGGGGGGCTTCGGTTTTCACTACCGAGTGCGATAGATGGAGGTGGAGGCCCAATCAGCGGTCCTGGACCTGCACCAGCAATGTGGTAAAGCGCAACAGTGCAGAGACCACGCCAGGCTCTAGAACCGCACGTAAGCCGGGTGGTGTGTGACACCATGTCCGGCGGAAGGGGCGGGCACTTCTGGTTGACCCGTGGCTTCTGGTTCTGGCCGCAGGCTGCTGAAAGGGAGCCAGGCATGGGCTGGAGAGGGGCTGTAATTGATGTGGAGAAAGGATAAGCTCCAGTGGCGGCACCAGTATAGCGGAAGGAAGAGACCAGACTGCTCCAACTAAGGCCAGCTTCAGTTCCTCTGGTGTCAGAGGGAAGTTCATGGGGCCCCTGGTGAGGCAAGCCCACATGAAAACGACTGTGCACCTGCAGTTTACTGCAGGAGGGGGGTGTAAAGTAATTCTTTAATGCCTTAAATCCATGAGGTTTTAATAGAGGCAATAAAGAAAGAATGGCAGGACCCAGAAAGGAAACCATTTTTTTTTTCCGAAAGCATTAAAATTAAGGTTTCCATTTACAGTTGATCTGGCGTCAGTTTGGAATAAGACCCCAAAACTAGACACAGCTTTCTCCCAAGTCTCGATAGACACAGACTTGGTCTTCGAGGACATGTGGGTCCTGTCCGATGCAATGGACAAGAGGATGGACTCTGTAGTGGCTTGAAACATAGAGTTTTGGCTGACTCAGATACAGGCCCACATTGAGGAGGGAACTGTAAAAGAGCAGATTCTATCCTCTTTCCCCATGCTCCTTCGAGACATCGCTTATATCGTAGAGTCATCAGTGGAATTGGTACGGATGGCAACCAGCTCCCCCGCCTTATCCGCAAGAAGAGCCCTGTGGCTAAAGACATGGCAGGGGGACTGCACGTCTAAACCCAAACTTTGAGGGATCCCATTTACAGAGGACTTGCTGTTTGAAATAGGGCTGGAGAAAGTGCTGGATTGCACAGCGGTCTTTGGGGGTGCCGGATGTAAAACGCCAATGCTTTGTGGCAAGACCGGCACTCATGGCCGACTCACATTCATGCAGCATAAATGCAAATAAATAACACTGTTCTGTGTATATATTAAATTATATATTGTTTTGCATACATACCATAGAACAAAAAAATATCTCCAAAATCTTCGTTCATCTGTATCTTATCCTTGTCTCCTGAAGAAGCCTCATTAGGCGAAACATGTCGAGAACAACTGGACAAGTATCATGACTTATGTGTCTTGAGTGTATTATCATAGTATGTTCTAATAGGGATTGTATGTATAACCTTTGAACCTTGTGATTTATATACTGTTGTATACAGAGTCTTACACTTTTTTACTTTTTATATGTTAATAAAATAATTACTTTTTATCATATTTCTACAAATTTGTTTGTGATTATGTACCCTAGACAGTCCCGTATCTCCAATATCTTTATTTCTTATATTAATTTGGGATGATGGTACAATATATGTGAGTAACTTTAGGAGAACACCCCAGTCTAACGAGCTTTGAAAATTTCTATACCCAGGGTGGTTCAAAACACCCACGAAAACTTTTTTCGTTAGCTATGTTCGTTCTCCATATCTGGGTTAATTAAATTATAAAAGAGCAATTCCATAATCTATTCGAATTAGACTGGAGTGTGTTCCTTGTTTTAGACATATATATTAATAATGATTTAATGTTTTGTAATACATTGATATGAACCTTAAATAATTGTGTTTTTTGTATACATTTTTCATGACGAGCACGCTCTAGGCATATGGGTAAAGCTGAACTGGGCACGACCTTCGTACTTTGTCACGTGTGCCTATTATGGCACTTCAGGTGACTTACACCTATAAAAAGGAGGAAAGAAGTGGGTAAGTGTATGAATACTTATCAATATGACAGATTATTGCGGTCAAGCCTGGACAGGCTTTGTGACAGATGTTAATCTTTATCGCTCTAAGGAGGATATCAATGAGGCAGATGTAAGTACATATTTTTCTAGCCTTCAGCGAATGATAGAAAAAAAGACTCGCCTGTTTTGGCACAAAGAATTCTTTGACAAATATAGATCTAATAGGATAGTACCTTGGGGACTTCGTATACAAATCTTTCCGAACATTAAGAAAGTAGAACCAAATATTAAAAGAACGTGGGAGGAGAATTTGCAAACATGCTCTTTGCAAATGATGCAAATTCTCAGTGAACAATATGATAGTGATATTGCTGAATTGGATCTTGAGATCCTTAGGTGGCAAGAGGAACATGCTAACCTGGGATCTCATGCCTGTTTTATAGAAAAGGATAAGAACCTTAGGGACCATCTTACGAAATATGCGACAGGCCTAATCAAATCAAAGAAAAATAAATACCAACGGGATAAGAAAGCATATACCTATGAACAGGCATACAAATGGAATCAACCTAACAAATACCCTTTGAGAAGGGGTAATTCAAATCAGGGCCTACAAATCCCCAATTTGGATCTTGGAGAACTGGATATATCATCCATTTCCTCAACATCATTTGCACCTATAGCTCTGCGGAAAGACAAACCACAACATGAGGTAGCGATCCGTAAAAGAAAGAAGGATAGTGAAACTAGTCTACAGAGCCGACCACGATCGGACAAAATCAGTAGTAAGGATAAAAAATCACGCTCTCAACAAAGTAAAAATAATACTACACTTAATACAACTTTGTCAAATAGTACGCTGAATCATTCTCTAGTATCACTTACTACTCCCACCAGGAATATTGACTCCATTTCCCTGGTGGTGGGTCCCCCATCACAGGGACACACACATGGAGGGTCAAACCTAGGCCCCCACGTGGATGTAAAAACGGCTCCAATCTTCTCTAGTAATTCCAGCGATCGTAAACGCAGTCTACCGACAACTACCCCAATGAAAAAAAACTAATCAGCCTTTAAAATAATTGGTCCCGACCCCCCTATCTTGGTGAGTCGGGACAAATTTGACATTATTAACCTATCCTCCTATCCACTTTCGGACAATGAGGCCAAGGTATTGCAACTAGGTCTCACCTTTTGTCCAGACGAAAATGCAGATAAATTCGAATTGGTCAAAGGTCTCCACCTTTTCGCACGTCGTTTGATGTATAAGGTCATCTATGATAGAACATCATCTGATGCCCCTATTGGCGAGCAGAACAAAGCCAACATAGAAGGCATCACGTTTGAGGACTTACGGGCACTACAGGACCTGATGGACCTGTGGGATGAGAGCAACCCGGAGGAAAAGGGCTGGATATTTACCAACTCTCCCCCCCCCCCATTACTCAACTGGGGGTAACCTTTCCTCCCCCATGCTTACGCCCCACGGGCCCCTTGGCACCCAGTGCTCCAAAATTTGGCACCCCTAAAACCTATAAACCTAAGTCAAAGTCTTTTCCTATCCTGCAAGGGAATTCTAATATTTGGGCCTTAGTAATACAGGTCACAAAGGAAATAGAATCTACCAATTGGCAGGGTGGACACCAGACCAACCTGCCGAAAGACTTAAAAGAAGCATTACACAATTTGAAATCAAACAGCAATATTATAATCAAACCATCCGATAAGGGTGGGAATTTGGTTATACTAGATGTAGAGAATTACGAAAGGATGTGCTTAGATATAATATCAAATAAAACATGGTATAGATTGGTTCCAGCCTCACATGTAAACTACTATATGGATAAATATAGAGGTATAATAATGAAGGCCCGTCTAAATGGCACCATAGATGCCAAAACCTTTGATTTTCTAGACATGACTTCCTTCACCACTCCTACTTTTTACGCCTTGCCCAAGGTACATAAGAGTTTAACGTCCCCACCAGGTCGCCCCATAATTTCAGGGTGTGGATCTTTGACAGAAAAAGCCAGTCAATTAGTTGATGAGTACCTGACCCCTCATGTCAAATGCTTATTTTTGTATGTTAGGGATACCATAGAACTCCTGAAAAGTACAGATGGACTACAAATACCTACAAACGCCTGGCTGGTAGCCATTGACATAGAGGCCCTCTATAACTCGATACCCCATAAAAAAGGTGTCGAGGTGATAGGGGAGTTCTTGACAGAAAGGGACATTGACTCATGGAAATACAATGAGTTTGTACTGGAGTTACTTGGTTTTATCTTAATGCACATCATATTTGTATTTAAACGCTCCCATTACCTCCAGGTGCAGGGGGTCGCTATGGGGGCAAAATGTGCGCCCTCATATGCGAACCTGTACCTGGGGGGATGGGAGCGAGACTTGTTCTCTGATGAGAACAAGAGTCTGTCCATTTGCAAGATCATATCATGGAGCCGTTATATTGATGACGTCCTCATGATATGGTCAGGATCAAGGGAGGACCTTATCGTTTTCCTTGATGAACTACAAACCAATGAATATAATTTAAAATTTACCTTTAATTATGATCAGAAAAGGATTACCTTCCTAGATGTCGAACTTTATGTGGATGAGAAAGGAACTTTATGCTCCACTCTCTACAGAAAAGCCTCAGCAGGCAATAGCATGTTGCATGCTAGCAGCTCTCACCCTGAAAAACTAATTAGAAGCATCCCTTATAGCCAATTCTTAAGGATCAAGCGCAACTGTACGCACCTCGCTGATTTTCAGCGAGAGGCAAACCTTCTGCGTGATCGTCTCCTCCTGCGAGGATACAGTAAAACATGCCTTCAGAGGGCTTACAATCAGGTAGTGGGTATGAATAGACAGCTTTTGCTGTATAAGCCTAGACGAGCTAAGACCCAGGAAAGTACACGAGTCATCACTAAATACAATCGACAACATAAAAAGGTACGCAACATATACAAAAAGTTCTGGTATCTTTTATCTACCGACCAAAAAATCTCAAAATACATCAAACCATACCCAGAAATTACATACAGGAGATCACGTTCATTACGCGATACTCTTGTGAGTAGTCATTACACGCATGAACAGAACAGTACCAAGCAAGTCCCAGGTACATATAGATGTGGCAAATGCAAATTCTGCCGTTTCATTCTAGAGGGCAAAAGTATAGACTTACCAGACGGGAAAACATGGACCCCAAAACACCGTACAAACTGTCAATCTGTGGGATCAGTATATCTGATGAAATGCCTATGCGGAGCATTCTATGTGGGGAAAACCAAACGCCCCCTATTTTGCCGTATGAGAGACCATGTATCACTCATCTGCAAACGTAAAATGGAGACACCCATTAGTCGCCATGTAGGCTTATATCACAAGTTTGATCTTGACTACATTGGCTTCTATAGCCTTGAACATTTGCCCCAACAGGAACGGGGGGGGGTGACCTGGATAAGAAACTACTGCAAATTGAAACTAGATGGATCTACTTGTTGAAGGCTACCCGGTATCCGGGCCTTAATGAAGGGATCAGCTTTAAACCTTTCCTATAGAGTTATTCTTACCCTCCATTGGGGGTTCTCCCTCAATGGATACTATAGCTCATCTGTTTGTATTTTTATTGTTCACCAATCACACTCCTTCCCCATCTGGTTGTGCCTGGAGTTGGGCATTGTTGATTTTGGTGCGAGGGTCTTGGGGGGCCCAAGTTTGGGTTTGCCCTTCTTGATCTGGAGCGTGCTCGCTCAGTGATATTCCCCTCTGTGTAGGGGTAAAATAATCTCTAGTATTTATTATTTGTACTCTGCCAAAGTGATGGATTACACCTACTCTAAGTTGCAACCATAGTGGCCCAATTCTGGGGCACTTTGTGTTGGTATAACGTATGTTCATGCTACAAATAAAAATATATTTGCTGTAATGAATGTGTGGCTACGGGACGTCTTTCTAATATCTTTCTATTTTTTAACTTAATTTTCCAAACTTTTCTTTTTTCTAAGCTAAATATTCCCTTCCTCCCCCTCTCAATTGGTCCGAGCGGACTTCACGGTGGCATCGGTCCCCAAGGTAAATTACATCTACGCACGGGGTGAATTCCATATGTTGGCAGCCTTTGGGCTATGGAGATCCGTATGGACCCATCCGGATGCATGGCGTGGCTCTGTCTGCCACTTTATTAGGTGGTGGATCATTTCCCGTCATGCATCCGGATCGGGAGTCGGCCATGAGTGCCGGTCTTGCCACAAAGCAGTGGCGTTTTACATCCGGCACCCCCAAAGACCTCGCTCTGACAGAGCCCTATGGTTGCTGTCAGCAGGGAACGTCAGGGGAAGCCTCAGCTGCGCTTTGAACCGGAAGTAGTTCCATCCAGGAAGCTTCCGGTTACATGGCGTGAACCAGGCGCCGGCTGGCTCTCGTGCTACGTCCGCGTGACGTCAGCACGGCGTGACGTCACACGCCGTGCGTTTTGGCGCCACGGGGGAGACTACTTAAACCCAGTCTGACGGAAGGTCAGACTGTGGTGGACGTGAGGCTCGGGTAACGCTGGGAACTTCAAAAACAGGTAAAGTGACAGACCCCTTTTCTTTAGAGGGTGGACGTATTGCCCTTTGAACAACTGTTAGATGGATTCATTGTATTTACCCCAAACCTTTATTTAATTCATAGGTATTGGACAGTACACTTAGTCCCTCGTATGGGGCTGGTTGTATGAGCCGATAAGCCATCAGAACAACATACTCTGGTGGTCTATACACCCTACTACAAGGTAGGGGAGTTCAAATACATTGGGGGTTTTAAATGCAATTCATACAGCTCTTATGTATTCTTATTGGAGCTTTCTTTCTCTCTCCTTATATTTATAGAATAGCGTGGTCATTATTTGACAACATACAAAACAAAGATAGATCTGTTCCCTCTCCCTTCTTTGGAGGGTAGACCCGAGCCTCCTGTGTGTATTCTTCATTGTTTGAGTTGCCGAAGAGGTAGGTATAGTTTGACAATAAACATTGGGCTTGGCCAGACTATTTTCCTGCATCTCAGCTAATTATGATATATAGTATATTAATGCTAAACAAGTACTTTTGTACTTTGCAGGCCCCACAATACTAGAGTTGAAAACGAATAGGACTCTCTCTCTCCCCCTACGGTTCTCCAGCCATTTTCTCTGGCTGTGACCATCTGGCATAGCCTTGTGCGAATCCTTGCCTGGGACGTGCTACTGTGGGCCCATTCTGATTGATATTCGGAAATCTGGGCATGTATGGACTCTATGACATTGGAGGTAGGGGGTCATGCATGTGCCTGTTGATTTCACTTTGACGTAACCGTTACCGCACATTCATGCAGCATAAATGCAAATAAATAACACTGTTCTGTGTATATATTAAATTATATATTGTTTTGCATACATACCATAGAACAAGAAAATATCTCCAAAATCTTCGTTCATCTGTATCTTATCCTTGTCTCCTGAAGAAGCCTCATTAGGCGAAACATGTCGAGAACAACTGGACAAGTATAATGACTTATGTGTCTTGAGTGTATTATCATAGTATGTTCTAATAGGGATTGTATGTATAACCTTTGAACCTTGTGATTTATAAACTGTTGTACACAGAGTCTTACACTTTTTTACTTTTTATATGTTAATAAAATAATTACTTTTTATCATATTTCTACAATTTTTTTTGTGATTATGTACCCTAGACAGTCCCGTATCTCCAATATCTTTATTTTTTATATTTTAGTATTTCATCACATATAAAACAGATACACAACATCTCTATATTCCTGCATATGGACATGACTCATAAGGTTGAACTAAAGCGGACATTCACTTAAAAGCGAAAGTACCACTAATCTACCTCTCCCCCGCCCCCAACATATT
Organism: Lithobates sylvaticus; assembly: GCA_028564925.1. NCBI lineage: Eukaryota > Metazoa > Chordata > Amphibia > Anura > Ranidae > Lithobates > Lithobates sylvaticus. Next base: position 63,578,178 of record CM053036.1, on the reverse strand, counting down.
TTTGTGGGAGGGGAGAGGCAGATTAAATGTATGAATTTTTAGAAAATTTTCATTTTTATTTTTCATTTGGGAGTGGGTACTTACATAAGCTTGATCCGTCACAACCTCCTGAGACACGTCACATGTCCCAGAAGGCTGCGGGACCAATCTGGCAGCACAGTAAACAACCCCCTGTGGTTATCATGCAGCAGGGCAGCTGTTTGGCACAGGACTCAGAAAACAGCAAGGATTGCTGTAGTAGCGGCTGCTACTGCAGCGATTCTCTGCTTCCACAGGGTTTGGTCAGGTATGGTATATGTACTTTCTCAAAACTGGACTATGCAAAACAAACCACATCTGAAATTCAGAGAGAAAAAAATTAAAACAATCCCCACATTTCAGAGAATTTAACAAACTTTGTAGCAGATTCTTACCTTTTGTTGCTGCAAAGAATTAGTAGTTTATTTAATCAGACTAATTATGAATGGGAGGGTCTGGTTTGTTATAATCACCTGGCACCCTGTCATTGTTCTAATGGGGAAAAAGGCAGGGTCAGCAACCCTATAGAAGTATTCAACCTTTGGAGAGTATCTGCCAAAACTGAAATTCCTGTTGCAGAGGATGCCTAAAATCTGACTGTGTTTTAGTGCAGACTTCTAGGAAAATCTGTAAGCTGATCACACAAGCAGGAACTACTTTTTCTGGGTGGGGGGGGGGGGGGGGGGGGGATTTGTACACCAAGCACACCTACAGGTTGCCATATTGCATTGAATTTTACAGAAAATGACAGAGCTGCATATTTGAAAAAAATGATAATTTTTAATAACATTCAATTATAATATGAATTGAGTAGCAATTAAATATACCGTATTATTACTATTTATTTATTGCAATTTTTTTATCATGAAAATCACCCTTTATATCTGTTCAATTTAGCATTGTAACTGTACTTTATGAGCTTCCCTGTCCCTGTGCACCTTACTTTTACATTTCACTGAAGTAGGATGTACACTATATTACCAAAAGTATTGGGACACCTGCCTTTACATGCACATGAACTTTAATGGCATACCAGTCTTAGTCCGTAGGGGTTCAATATTGAGTTGGCCCACCCTTTGCAGCTATAACAGCTTCAACTCTTCTGGGAAGGCCATCCACAAGGTTTAGGAGAGTCTATGGGAATGTTTGACCATGAAGCTGTTATAGCTGCATAGGGTAGGCCAACTCAATATTGAACCCTATGGACTAAGACAGGGAAGGCATTAAAATCCATGTGCGTGTAAAAGCGGGTGTCCCAATACTTATGGTAATAAAGTGTATATTGGGTATGCAACCGAGAGTATATTTCTTCCCAGCGTTCCCAGATGTAAATGATGACAAGAAAGCTGCAGACATCTGAATATTTTACAGATTATATTATTTGCTCTTATTTGTACATTCATGTCTTTCAGTAACTACATGGTCCTTCTCCCGGCCCAGTTGCACTACCCATCCATAGAAACGTTTTGCCTCGTGATCGATGGTGCTGTTGGCAATCCCAGATATTCTATAACTGTGACCTTGGAGACTTCAGGAGGAACTGTCGTCTTATATCCTAAAGATGGGTGTTCCCAGCTGCCCATTTCTTGCTGCACGTTCAAGGTGAGTGCGTTGTTTCATTGTGGGCTAAGATGATGGAATATGTTTTGTAACTTTTCACTTCCTACCTTTTTAAAGCAGGGGTGTCCAAACTATGGCCCGTGGGCCACATCTGGCCCCCAGCTAGGGTCAGTGGCATATCTTCAATGTACACTGATTGAGCATTAAGTTTAGCAGAGGCTGCCTATGGTCTCCACTTCTGATAGGGACTGTATTGTAAGGGAGGACTGTGATGGGGACCCTGATGTAAAGGGTGACTCTGCTAGGGACCCTGATGTAAGGGGGATTCCAATGAGGACCCTGATGTTAGTGATGTTAGGGGGGACTCTGATGGCTACCCTGATTTAATGGGGAACTCTGATTGATTGGGACCTTGTTGAAAAGGGTGACTGTCTGATATGAACCCCTATGAAAGGGGGGTTCTGATGAGGACCCTGATGTAACGGGGGTCTCTAATAGGGACCTTGATGTAAGGGAGACTGTGATGAGAATTCTGATGTAAGAGGGTATTCTGATGGGGACCCTGACATAAGTGGGTATTCTGATGGAGACCCTGATGTAAGGGGTTACTCTGATGGGGACCCTGATGTAAAGGGTGATTTTGATGGGGACCCTGATATAGGGGGTGACTCTAATGGGAACCTTGATGTAATGGGTAACTTTATTAGGGACCCTGATGTAAGGGGTACTTTGATGAAGACCCTGATGTAAGAGGGACACTAATAGGGACCCTGATGTAACGGGGGACTTTGATGGGGACCCTGATGTAACGGGGGACTCTGATGGGGACCCTGATGTAAGGGATGAATCTGATGGTGACCCTGTTGTAACGGGGGACTCTGAGGGGGACCCTGATGTAACGGGGACTCTGATGGGGACCCTGATGTAAGGGGTGATTCTGATGGGGACCCTGATGTAACAGGGGACTCTGATGGGGACCCTGATGTAACGGGGGACTCTGATGGGGACCCTGATGTAACAGGAGATTCTGATGAGGACCCTGATTTTAGGGGGGACTCTGATGGGGACCCTGATGTAAGGGGGACTCTGATAGGGACCCTGATGTAAGGGGTGACTCTAATAGGGACCCTAATGTAAGGGTTAATTTTGATGGGGACCCTGATGTAAAAGATTACTCTGATGAGGACCCTGATGTAAGGAGTGACTTCAATGGGGACCTTGATGTAAGGGGTAACTTTAATAGGGACCCTGATGTAAGGGATGACCCTGATGGGGACCTTGATGTAAGGGGGACTGTGATGAGAATTATGATGTAAGGGGCTATTCTGATGGGGACCCTGATGTAAGGGGTTACTCTGATGGGGACCCTGATGTAAAGGTTGACTCTGATGGGGACTCTGATGTAAGGGGTGATTTTGATGGGGACCCTGATATAAGGAGTGACTCTAATGGGGACCTTGATGTAAGGGGGGACCCTGATTTAAGGGGTAACTTAAATAGGGACCCTGATGTAAGGGGTGACCCTAATGGGGACCCTGATGTAAGGGGTGACTTTGATAGGGACCCTAATATAAGGGAGTCTAATGTGTTTTTTTTTTTGGCCTGCAAATAGTTGTAAAACATACAATGTGGCCTTCATACTGAAAGCCTGATGAAACCCTGATTTAAGGGGTTACCCTGATGTAAGGGGTGATTTTGATAGGAACCCTGATGTAAGGAGTGACTCTGATGAGGACCCTGATGTAAGGGGTGACCCTGATGGGGACCCTGATGTAAGGGGTGACCCTAATGTAAGGGGAGACCCTGATGTAATGGGTGACCCTGATGTAAGGGGTGACTCTGATGGGGACTCTGATGTAAGGGGTGACTCTGATGGGGACCCTGATGTAAGGGGTGACTCTGATGGGGACACTGATATAAGGGGGGTCTAATGGAGTTTCTTTTGGCCTGCAAATGTTTGTAAAATATACAATGTTTCCTTTATACTGAAAGGATTAGAGACGGCTGCTTTAAAGGATACTACAGGTATTATTATAGCATATGAGATAAAAAGATCCATGCTAGACTAAAGGTTTATTGTACAATCAGATGCACAATGCAGAGAGCTATTAGGATATGGAGCCCTGATGTGCTTCTCACACTAAAAAATTAGGTCTGTTACTGATTAAAATTTTCATGTTCGATTATTTTTTTTTTTTTTTTTAAATCGATTAATCGACTAATTTCGATTAATTATAACGCACATACAGATCCAACTACTTTTAGCTGATCTCCTTGCATTGCAACTCTGCATTAGTCAGTGGTAAATGTGGTATACACTATGTACAATCACCCGACACTAGTTAGTTTCCACAATCCATGACTTAACTTCACAGTTTACACAAATAAGTTTTAAATTCAAACTGTAGCACTGACGCAAGTCATTTTTTTTCCACAGTAGCATGACAATCCCTCCACCTCCGGTCTAACTAATCACTCTCACCTTATGGCATGGACCCCTGTGCAAACAGGAGGTCATGCAAGCGGGTATCAAAAGGGTTAACACGGACCATAAACTTCTCTCACGTCTCCTTAGATCTCAGCAAGGACGCCGGTCATGGGTAGAAAGAAAAGATCTAAGTCCTAACTGTTTAAGTATAAGATTACATTTTTGTGTTCAAACACAAACTACTCACATAAAGATGATAAAAACACAACATGTAAAGCCGACAATCGTGTTAGTTCCATAGGGCAGCAGCGGGTGATGTCATGCTTGGCTCCTCCCTGTATGTGTTACGTTCAATCAGAACTTCAATATCACTGGACTCCTCCCCCCTTCCCTTCCTTAGCAGATGGAGGCACTTGGAGAAGTGGGGAGGATTCCGGTGACGTCGATGTCTGTGACATCACCGGATCTCCGACGGAATTCCCTGAAGACCCGAAAGCCGGCGGAGAGGTGAGTACCGATCGAAAGTATTTTGATCGATCAAAAAAAATTACGATTAATCTTTAATTTCCACAGCCCTATAAAAAATATAAAACATTTCATGTTTAGCCATCAAAACTGCATGTCTTTTTTTTGAAAAAGGGGCAAAATCGAATGTTCTCAGAATAAATTGTCTGCAGATTGAATGTTATAAGATATTGGAATTACGGTCATTAAATGGGGCTGAGGAGTATACTTATTTCTTATGATACTCATCACCATCTAGTGGCCATAATGTTGTTATTTCCCCATTCACACAGTCATTTTTCAATGATAAATGAACGGTTCAATGAAGGGTGTAAATATTGGGTCAATAAGGAGACTTGACGCATTTCGCACACAGGATGCCTAAATGTAGGGGTTGGTAAGGAACCTTGAAGAATTCCACACACAGGATGCCTAATCAAAGGGGTCAATAAGTGCCTTGATGTATTTGGCACACAGAATGCTTAAGGTAAATTGACCTTGCTATTAATCAGTTAGTGTACAAAACGCATCATGGCTCCTTATCTACAGTATCTCACAAAAGTGAGTACACCCCTCACAAGGGACTGTTGGTAAATGCCAGTTAAACGTATTGAGTAGAATAGAACAAATAAAACTATCAGAGCAAATTCATCATACTCTCTTTGACACCATGCACATTTAAAAAAAAAATGGTCCCCTTGGGATATACCACAACCCTAAATATTACCTAATGTAGCCTAATAATAAATATCTGCTTAAATCAAAACTATGATGTAACTTATGCAACCTCATAGGAAAAACTAATCTTGGATATCAATATTATTGTTTTTATGTGGTATTGCTATGTTCTTTGTTATACATACCATTTACCTCACATTAAGCTCATACTTGATATATATTGGATGCACCTTTTGTTTCTGTTATACATTTGTACCAAACTATGACCTTTTTACAACAATAAAAATTGTTTGTAAACAAAAAAAATAACTCTACACACAGCCATTAATGTCTATACCTCTGGCAACAAAAATGAGTATACCCCTAAGTAAAAATGTCCAAATTGGGCCCAGAGTGTCAATATTTTGTGTGGCCGCCATTATTTTCCAGCACTGCCTTAATCTTCTTGGGCATGGAGTTCACCAAGCTGCCACTGGAGTCCTCTTCCACTCCTACATGATGACATCACGGAGCTGGTGGATGTTAGAGACCTTACGCTCCTCCACCTTCCATTTGAGGATGCCCCACAGATGCTCAATAGGGTTTAGGTCTGGAGACTGCTTGGCCAGTCCATAACCTTTACCCTCAACCCCTTTAGCAAGGCAATGGTTGTCTTGGAGGTGTGTTTGGGGTTATCATGTTGGAATACTGCCCTGCATCCCAGTCTCCAAAGGGAGGGGATCATGCTCTGCTTCAGTATGTCACTGAAGCAGTATGTCAGTATGTCACAGTACATGTTGGCATTCATGGTTCCCTCAATGAACTGTAGTTTCCCAGACCCCGGTGCCGGTGTACTATCATCAGCCGTCCCCCATCACGAAGTGTCCGCTGTGTACTGCACATGCGCAGTACACAGGACACCCATATTCCAAAAATTGCAGAGGATGAACGGCGCCTGCGCCGTGAGTCCACTTTCAAGCCCCACCATCCAAGTGGACATAGAGTTAGAATATAAAAGAGCCAAACGCGAGGCCATGCCCGAAGCGTGGCGAGCGAAGCGTGGCGAGCGAAGCGAGCCCGCGAGGGGCCCTCTAAGTTTGACTAACCCTATGTCCGCTTGGATGGTAGGGGCTTCACCTCGACTCACGGCGCAGGCGTCGTTTATCTTCCGACAATTTCTGAAAATCTTCATGCTCTGTACTGCGCATGCGCTGCGCATGTGCAGTACACTTCAGACACCTGGTGACAGCCAGACACTTCGTGACAGAACACCGGCAGCACTCATGCAGCCCAAGACCATGATACTCCCACCACCATGCTTTACTGTAGGCAAGACACACTTGTCTTGGTACTCCTCACCTGGTTGCCGCCACACATGCTTGACACCATCTGAGCCAAAAAAGTTTATCTTGGTCTCATCAGACCACAGGACATGGTTCCAGTAATCCATGTCCTTAGTCTGCTTGTCTTCAGCAAACTGTTTGCAGGCTTTCTTGTGCATCATCTTTAAAAGAGGCTTCCCTCTGGGATGACAGCCATGCAGACCAATTTTATGCAGTGTGCGGCATATGGTCTGAGCACTGACAGGCTGACCCCCAACCCCTTCAACCTCTGCAGCAATGCTGGCAGCACTCATATGTCTATTTTCCAAAGACAACCTCTGGATATGACGCTGAGCACATGCACTCAACTTCTTTGGCCGAACAAACTGAAAAATATTGAAACAAAAACATCAATTGCAGCCAACTGTGCCCATCATATGTAGCCAACTGTGCCCATCATATGCAGCCAACTGTGCCCATCATATGCAGCCAACTGTGCCCATCATATGCAGCCAACTGTGCCCATCCTATGCAGCCACTGTCCCATCATATGCAGCCAACTGTTCCCATCATATGCAGCCTCTAGCAGCGGGTGACGGCGGCGAGCCGGCAGACAGGTAGCGTGGGTCAGGCGATGGCTCCTGTGTCCTCCCTGCATCTCTTCTTCCTGTCCTGCTAGGCGGCCAATGGGATCACCTCTGCCTTCAGCCAATCAGGTGACCGGTATTAGATCCGTGCCTCCTGATTAGCAGAGAGGTGGTTCAGTGTTAGAAAAGCAAATATTAATTTTCTTTGCTAACACACCTGCTAACACTCTGCGCTCGCAGTTCACCTTTTTTGAAGCCTATTAGAGCCTATGGCTCTAATCAGGTGCTTCAAAAAAACACCCCGCCGCTGTAATTCAGGTGCCCAAAAAGGGTCTTGACGCCTGAATAGGGGGTGGCTACAGTGGCCATGGATAAATTCATGCAATGCATGAATCTATCCACTTTATATAGAGGGGGTGGCTGGAGAGAGAGGGTGGTGCCCGTGCGCCCAAGGGCGCACCGCCACTGGTGAGGCCTGAGTGGAATCTGTCCTGTTAAACTGCTGTATGGTCTTGGCCACCATGCTGCAGCTCAGTTTCAGGGGCTTGGCAATCTTCTTATAGCCTAGGCTATCTTTATGTAGATCAACAATTCTTTTTTTCTGATTCTCAGAGAGTTATTTTGCCAAGAGGTGCCATGTTGAACTTCCAGTGTCCAGTATGAGAGAGTGAGAGGGATAACACCAAATTTAACATACCTGCTTCCCATTCCCACCTGAGACCTTGTAACACTAATGAGTCACATGACACCGGGGAGGAAAAATGGCTAATTGGGCCCAATTTGGAAATTTTCACTTGGGGGTGTACTCACTTTTGTTGCCAGTGGTTTAGACATTAATGGCTGTGTGTTGAGTTATTTTGAGGGAACAGCAAATTCACACTGTTGTACAAGCTGGACACTCAATAGCAAAGTGACATTTCTTCAGTGTTGTCACATGAAAAGATATAAAATATTTACAAAAATGTGGGTAGCACCAAATCGCGACCACGACACTACCTGCCTGGAGTTTGCATGTTCTCCCTGTGCCTGCGTGGGTTTCCTCCGGGTACTTCGGTTTCCTCCCACACTCCAAAGACATGCTGGTAGGTTAATTGGTTTCTGTCTAAATTGGCCCTAGTATATGAATGTGAGTTGGGGGACCTTAGATTGTAAGCTCCTTAAGGGTAGGGACCGATGTGAATGTAGAATGTATATGTAAAGCGCTGCGTAAATTCACAGCTCTATACAAGTACCTTAAATAATAATAAAAGTACCTTAAATAATAATTGTGCAACTTTTTGTTCAATAAGACTAAAGCCTCATACACACGATCGGACCGTGGACCAACTTTCCTGTGGATTTTTGTCCAAAGGGCGTTGGCCCCAAGTTGGTATTGCATACACACGGCAGGACTTTTTCAGCCAACTTTCACCAAATCACTTGGTTTTTCTGCTCTTTACCGCCACCTTTGGTCAACTTCTGTATTGTTGTCTGATCTTTTGCATTGGTTCTGCATTGGTTTGTACAAAAGTCCGTTGGTTTTGTGTACACATGGTCGGACTTTGGTCCATCGGACTTTTGTTGGCAGAAAGTTGGTCCATTCGCACAGCCAACAAAAGTCTGATGAAACCTGGAAAAAGTTGGTCCGATGGAGCGTACACACGGTCGGATGTTGGTCCAAAACAGCTAATTTGCATGTTGGTTGTCAAAAAGTCTGATCGTGTGTATGGGCCTTAAGTCTAGCAGACAGCAGCATAGGCCTGACCAGTTTCCTCAATAAGGCAGCATCAATCCACCCACTGATAACTGGCTTTTCATGATCCAATGTCTCTCTGCTTGCCTGAGGGAGTGTTGTGTTGGTCAACATCAAAGCTTCCATGGAGTTAATGCCCTTCTCCCCTCTCCCCAGCATTTGACCAGGCAATTAGCTCACTGCTTTCTGGGAAGAAGGGCAGAAGACGGGAAAGACTGGATTGGTGGCAGGAGGGCATTTGCCCCCTGGGCCAGTAATAGTAAGATACGCAGTCATGAGTAGAGATGCTACACTAGTCAGACACTGGTGGGTGCAGGAACACCAGTGGTCATTATATTGTTACTTGCTCCCTGTTCAGACCTGTGCATTTTGTGGCTCTCAGATGTCATGTGACCAAATGCCACAAAGAAAGCAGATACAAAAAATGCAAGCCCTTTAGGAACATCCACCTTTCACAATGCCCACCAATCCTTGTAGTACCATAGTGCACTTTCCTTAGTCCAAAGAAATCTTACCATGCCATGAAAAGATCACTGGGTTGTAGCTGCTCCCCAGGCCAAACATTCTCATTCCTCACCTGGGAGGAGGCCACATGTTCCCCATACCAGTAAATGTAGGGCATTTCTGAGGGTATAATTACAAAGGTGAATCATTGGGTGGGAGGGTGGGTGGGAGGGTGCCCTAAGATGTCTTAATGGCCAAAGTGACATATTCTGTCTAAGAAAGGTCCATCACATACCTGGTCGTTTCATTAAGAGCATATGGGGTAAAGTATTTTTTTTTCACCGTATAGAGTCCAAGTATATGTCTTGAGGGTTCACTGACATTGAAATGCAGATGCAAAAAATGAGACTTTCTATAACCAAATTTAATGAGGTCTTGCATATCTCTGAATGGGTCTAGATTTCATATAACAAATTACATATGTAACACATATGTAAACCATTAAAGTGGAAGTAAACCCCCCTATCATTTTCAGCCAAGGAAGCTGCCATCTTTGCCTCTGTTTAATCTTCAACTGCCACAGTGCTGCACATGTGATCCGTTATGACACCAGCCATTGGATGGTTTGACTGTTTGGTTGAGAGCACAGCCAATGTGCAGTTAGCATTCCCGGCATGCCTTTTTTTTTTTAAACTGTTAAATCGATGGGTTTACTTCCGCTTTAAATGGTTAGTTATGGAAGCTTCTATATAAAGTCTTTCTTTCCTCCTACCCAGGTTCCACCTCCCACGCAGGGCACCGAAGTGGGAACAGTCAAAGTTGAGGTGAAGGGAGACATCTCTCTTACGGAAACAAAACAAGTCTTAATCCAGGGGATATCAGATGGAATTGTGGTCCAAACAGACAAACCTCTATACAAGCCTGGAGACATGGGTGAGGTTTGGAATGGGATTGGGGGGATAGTAGACAAGACAGAACAAGATAGAAGGCTTACCTTTTTTTCCCAGATGGCTTTGATGTCTTTATTTTCAATATTTATTATTTAATAAAGCCATAAAGAGACCAATGTTCAGCAAAATGGAAGAATGTAAAGCAGCCAATCAAATGGGTTTAGGGTTGCAGGGATGCAAAGGTTATTTTTAATCAATTTATTTTTGTCTTTTGGTTAAACTTGAAAATGTCATGTGTTTTTTTTAACCTGACTATGTAACTACACTAAGTGGCTAAAGGTTTGTGGACACTTGACCATCAAACTGAGAAGGCCGCTCTCAACGGCGATATGCCACAAGTGGCGGCTCCCGTGCGCATGCGCGGGAGTGACGTCATCGTGGCGCCGTCGAATGACAGCAACGGGGCCGCGAGACCCACCAAGAAGATGGAGGTTCCGTACACAAGGGGACATCGGTGACTTCGCTGGCTCCTGTGTCAGGTAAGTGACACATAATGGACTACTATGCGATGCACAGTAGTCCATTATGCTTTACCTTTGCAGGGAAACAAAGAGGAAGTAAACCCATTAGGGTTTACTTCCTCTTTAATCATACTCTAAAATACTCTAAATTACTCAGTTAGAAAGGATTTTTGACAAGGAATCTGTAGATATTAAAATTTTAAACTCTAAAATGGTCCAACTGTTCATCCATGCTTAACAATAGCATTACGTTAAGAGTACAAAATTATTATCAAATGAACCGCACATACTGTATTTATCATTTTTCCAATATAAGCGTTATTTGAAACATTCTGTATGATAACCTCTTGTTTGTACAAATTATCCAGAAAGTACCCAAAAAAAAAGTATATACATGAATTCTGATGTCTTTTTGGGTACTTTGGGTCCATGAACATCACTGCTTTTTACATTTTATTACCAATATATGTCATATAATATTAGAACAAATGTAGTCTTATCTTTTTGTCTTTTTTTGCAGTTGGCTTTCGCATTGTGACATTAGATGAGAACTTTCTGTGCAAAAAGCCGATGGTAATGTATTGATATTTAAAAGCACATTGCAGTCTTTAACATTTAAGCCCTGAAATCCATACAGTGAGCACAGGCTAGCTGCTCAGTACTTCAGTTTCTCATCTAGACCTCGCCATAGGGTACCAGCCCACACCACTTCTTATTTTGATAGCCCAACTCCAGTCAAAATGCATTCATTTGTTTTGAATGTGGCAGGAAAGGGCTAGAATGTCAGGTTTGCTACCTGTGTCCTTATTGGGGAAATTATCTCTCACTTCCTGTTGTAACAGAGGACAAAAACAATGGGGACACAAACAAGAAATAAAAACACATGTTTAGTAGAAGTGTAGAGTAGTAGAGAGGAAGGGTTAGCGACCCTTTCCTTACTAAGGGGTCTATTTAAAAAACATTCATTGCACAAATGTCAGTGGCCAAAATGCGGCACCATTTTCTTATTGAGGATTTTTAGAAAACTATACTGCATTGTGGCCACTTGATGGAGCTGATGGTACCGGCATTAATCTCTTATGCCGCATACACACGATCGGAAATTCCACCAGCAAAAGTCTGATAAGAGGTTTTGGTTAGAAAAATGCGGCCGTGTGTATGCTCCATCTGACTTTTTCTGGCGGAATTCCAGCCAGCAAAAGATTGAGAGCCGGTTCTCAATTTTTCGGTCGGAAAAAGTTTCGATCGGAAATTCCGATCGTCTGTACCAATTCCGACACACAAAATTCCTACGCATGCTCGGAAACAATTCCACGCATGCTCGGAAGCATTGAACTCAATTTTCACCGCTTGACGTAGTGTTGTACGTCACCGCGTTCTTGACGGTCGAAAGTTCAGCAAACTTGTGTATGACCGTGTGTATGCAAGCTTGAGCGGAATTCCATCGGAAAAACCATCCAAGATTTTTCAGTACATGCACTGCAGACCTCAGATCAGCTCCAATGCATGCACTTCAGATCAGCTCCAATGCATGCACTTCAGATCTCAGATCATCCCCAATGCATGCACTTCAGATCTCAGATCATCCCCAATGCATGCACTTCAGACCTCAGATCATCCCAAATGCATGCACTTCAGATCCCAGATAAGCTCCAATGCATGCACTTCAGATCAGCCCAAATGCATGCACTTCATATCAGCTCCAATGCATGCACTTCAGACCTCAGATCATTTCCAATGCATGCACTTCATACCTCAGATCAGCTCCAATGCATGCACTTCATACCTCAGATCAGCCCCAGCACATAAACTTCAGGCTGCAGATCAACCTCATGCGCGTCAGACCTTTAGATCAGTTGCTCTATGTGCATTTGGCCCCCCCGAAAGAAGCTCCTGCTCCTTTTTGGGTGACCAGTGACCAGATCAGCTCCAATGCATGTACTTCAGATCATCTCCAATGCATGCACTTCAGACCTCAGATCAGCCCCAATGCATGTACTTCAGACCTTAGATCAGCTCCAATGCATGTACTTCAGATCTCAGATCAGCCCCAATGCATGCACTTCAGATCTCAGATCAGCTCCAATGCATGCACTTCAGATCTCAGATCCGCTCCAATGCATGCACTTCATATCAGCTCCAATGCATGCATTTCATACCTCAGATCAGCCCCAATGCATGCACTTCAGATCTCAGATCAGCTCCAATGCATGCACTTCAGATCTCAGATCCGCTCCAATGCATGCACTTCATATCAGCTCCAATGCATACATTTCATACCTCAGATCAGCCCCAATGCATGCACTTCAGATCTCAGATCAGCCCCAATGCATGTACTTCAGATCTCAGATCTGCTCCAATGCATGTACTTCAGATCTCAGATCCGCCCCAATGCATGTACTTCAGATCAGCTCCAATGCATGCATTTCATACCTCAGATCAGCCCCAATGCATGCACTTCAGATCTCAGATCAGCTCCAATGCATGCACTTCAGACCTCAGATCAGCCCCAATGCATGCACTTCAGACCTCAGATCAGCGCCAATGCATGCACTTCATATCTCAGATCAGCCCCAATGCATGCAATTCAGACCTCAGATCAGCCCCAATGCATGCACTTCAGATCTCAGATCAGCGCCAATGCATGCACTTCATATCTCAGATCAGCCCAATGCATGCACTTCAGACCTCAGATCAGCCCCAATGCATGCACTTCAAACCTCAGATCAGCGCCAATGCATGCACTTCATATCTCAGATCAGCCCCAATGCATGCAATTCAGACCTCAGATCAGCCCCAATGCATGCATTTCATACCTCAGATCAGCTCCAATGCATGTACTTCAGATCTCAGATCCGCTTCAATGCATGCACTTCAGATCTCAGATCAGCTCCAATGCATGTACTTCAGATCTCAGATCCGGTCCAATGCACGCACTTCAGATCAGCTCCAATGCATGTACTTCAGACCTCAGATCAGCCCCAATGCATGTAATTCAGACCTCAGATCAGCGCCAATGCATGTACTTCAGATCTCAGATCAGCCCAATGCATGCACTTCAGATCAGCTCCAATGCATGCATTTTATACCTCAGATCAGCCCCAATGCATGCATTTCAGATCTCAGATCAGCTACAATGCATGTACTTCAGATCTCAGATCAGTTCCAATGCATGCACTTCAGATCAGCTCCAATGCATGCATTTCATACCTCAGATCAGCCCCAATGCATGCACTTCAGATCTCAGATCAGCTCCAATGCATGCACTTCAGACCTCAGATCAGCGCCAATGCATGCACTTCATATCTCAGATCAGCCCAATGCATGCACTTCAGACCTCAGATCAGCGCCAATGCATGCCCTTCATACCTCAGATCAGCCCCAATGCATGCACTTCAGACCTTTAGATCAGTTGCTCTATGTGCATTTGGCTCCTGAAAGAAGCTCCTGCTCCTTTTTGAGTGACCAAGTTTGATTTTTAAACTAGTGATTGCCGCATAATTTTGTTGTGCAACAATTGCAGCAGAATTGTGAATAATGCACCCAAACATGCACGCGTTTTGCCACGATTTGAAATTGCACACAGAATCTCTGCAATTCTGCCCACATTTCCAAATCGCCTAATGTGTACAGGGCCTTAACTAATAACCTGTACAGTAGGCTTTTAAAGTGTCCACAGTTTTTAACTATTTCAGGGGCGCATGTAATTTTGAGTCTTGACGTGTTTGGTATCTGTTTTCTCAACACAACTCCAACTTTTATGTGTCACCAAAAATTGGGTATTATATTGTATTTCTGTGCACTAAAATGAATTTTATGTAAAAGAGGTAGTGCTGCGCTGTATAGTAAAGGTTCAAATATAAAGGTGCAATAAAATAAATATAAGGTGCTTAAAGTGGTTGTAAACCCTTACAAACCACTTTGACCTACAGGTAAGTCTAAATTAAGGCTTACCTGTAGGTCCAATAAATATCTCCTAAACCTACATGGTTTAGGAGATATTTAGAAAAGAAAAGGCACCGCTGTCTACGGCGCATGCGCCGTAGACAGCGGTGCGCAGGCGCACTGAGCATGCCGAGATCGCGGCGATATGCCGCTCTCGTGCGCATGCGCGGGAGTGACGTCATCGCCGCCCCAGCGAATGACATCGATGGAGCGGTGAGACCCGGAAGTCACTCCACGATTGATGGCGCCGGCGGAGGTCGTGGACAGGGGTCGCTTCGGGGGCTTCGTTCTCAGGTAAGTTATGCATAATGAGCTAGTATGCTATGCATACTAGCTCATTATGCCTTTGCCTTGCAGGTTCCTTTTTTTATTTTTTTTTAAAAGAGGCTTTACTTCCTCTTTAAGAGGACAACATTCACTTATGGGTGAAAAGTGACTATAAGTGCATCCTGTGCAAAATGATAACTTAGTATAAAATCCAAATCTAAAATCAAAAAGCACATGTGAAGATAACAAGGTAAAAATAGTCACGAATAGTCATGAAGTCACGTGACCGCGACGAACACGCGTCGGGACGTTGCTGAGATACCGGAAGTGAGGTACGAGCTCGCCGCTCGTCGTTACATTTTTTTACCTTTACCAAATGTGAGTGTTTTTATTAGGTTTTTGGCAATAAATCTTTTGTACTAAAAATACTACACTATCGAGCATTCCATTCCTTTCCACCTATCCTGCAAGGCACACATAACAGCGCCAGGTACAAAGGGGACGCCTGCTAGGAGACACAGCCACCAGGACCCAAAGAGAGCCATATTGTGGGGGGACGCCACCCAGGAAAAGCTGAGGCCCCTCCGGAGCCTATACATCTTTAAAATCTGTTACCTTACAGCGGTAAGATAAAGGGACACCTATACTATAGCCAAGAGAGGAACAGAAACCTGAGAATTACTGAGTGCACCACCACTTGGAGAACAAATCTCTTATGCACTACCAGCATCACCTTCTGATTCACCTGCAATGTGTATTCCTATGACACTAAAGTCACAACAAGCTGCACTTTAGGTCAAGTTGAGACCTATCTCACGGACCTATATCACCGTTTATTTACCACTTTTTACTTACCACTAGTTTTTAGATTCACTGCATATTAGGATCTGCAATCTTTACCCCACTTATACCAACCATTATTTATTATGCGTTTTGATGCGACTTTATGCGATTTTATGTGATATTATGCGTTTTTGTACCATTTTATGCAATTTTATCTGAAGCAATCAGCATACTATGAACTTTTATGAACTATACATATGAAGATCCTTTAATAGCAGTGCACTATATATCTTCTATCTTAAACAGTATTTTTACCTTGTTATCTTCACATGTGCTTTTTGATTTTAGATTTGGATTTTATACTAAGTTATCATTTTGCACAGGATTCACTTATAGTCACTTTTCACCCATAAGTGAATGTTGTCCTCTTAAGCACCTTATATTTATTTTATTGCACCTTTATATTTGAACCTTTAGTATACAGCGCAGCACTACCTCTTTTACATATCTTTTTATTGGAC
Source organism: Lithobates sylvaticus (assembly GCA_028564925.1). NCBI lineage: Eukaryota > Metazoa > Chordata > Amphibia > Anura > Ranidae > Lithobates > Lithobates sylvaticus. Next base: position 63,561,999 of record CM053036.1, on the reverse strand, counting down.
CCGAAAATTCCTTTCAGTGTTTGCCGCAGTAATAAACCTTAGTATTACACAGAAGGCTAGCGCAGAGATACATACTATACCCAAAATTCATTTTATGCCCCGTACACACGATCGGATTTTCCATCGGAAAAAACTTGAATGGTTTTTCTGACGGAATTCCGCTTAAGCCCCATACACACGCTCGGATTATCCGAGGACCAGGTCCGTCGGATCACGTCCGTCATACTTTGTCCGATGTTGGTTTTGCGTACACACGGTCGGACAAAGTTGTCGGAAAATCCGATCATTCTGAACGTGGTGACGTTTGTTGCCTACGACGGGACTACGTAGAGGCTAGTAGCCAATAGCTTTGGTCTTGTAATGTGATCTGAGCATGCGTAGCACTTTGTCCGTCGGACAACGGTACACACGATCGGATTTGGTGTGATCGGACCGTGCTGTCGGAAAATCTATCCAGCAGGAGATAGGACTTTGTCCGTCGGACAATCCGACGTACACTGTCCGATGGTGCATACACACGGTCTGATTTTTCAACAACATTGTCCGATCGGACAGAATCCATGCGAAAATCCTACCGTGTGTATGGGGCTTAAAGCTTGTCTTGCATACACACGGTCACACAAAAGTTCTCTGAACTTTCGTCAGTCAAGAACGTGGTGTCTTACAAGACTACGACTAGCCGAGAAAATTAAGTTCAATGCTTCCGACCAAAAAATTGAGAACATGCTTTCAAACTTTTGCTGGCGGAAATTCGGCCAGCAAAAGTCCGATGGAGCATACACACGATTGCATTTTCCGACGAAAAGCTCTCATCGGTCTTTTGCTGGCCGAAATTCCAATCGTGTGTATGCAGCATAAGTGTATTTTTTTCCCTGAACATTCGTGTTTGATAGACAGTTGCACAAAGATTGTGTCGCATAAAAAATTGCGACCACCACCATTTTATTCTCAAGGGCCTCTGCTTTCAGAAAATATATAATATTTAGGAATCCTAAGTCATTTTCTAGCAAAAATAAAATGCTGATTTTAACATGTGTGTGAAAATGTAAAAACTGCCCTGACATGAAGTGATTAGGGTTAGACCCCTTTCACACTGGGGCCGCTTGTTTTAGCGGCGATTTACTGCTGTTTAAGCAGCGTTTTTTCAGCCACTAGCAGGGGGCTTTTAACCCCAAAGAAGGGGTTAAAAGTGCCCGTGTTGCGCTTCTGAAGCAGGGCAGGGTGATTTGGGAGAGCTAAATACATCGCTCCTAAACACCTGGGTATTGAACAATCCTGTCTGGTCGGAGAACAGATTTGATGTGAATTGGAAATGTGTTTGGAAACCTTCTTCATTCACTTCTGCAGCAAATGTTCTTTTCCACCCCCAGGAGCGTGGGCACAGTGGTCTCTTTTACAGATACAGTGAATAAGCCAATAGGAAATCTCCATGTGAGAGACCTACACATTATATGTTCTCCTAGATATAATTCTGATTTATTATATACAGGAGACTGCACAGCGGTATTCCCGCGCTGTACTCTTTAGAGTTCTTTAGAGTTGAGATATGTAATTAGACAGATTGTTTCCTCTAATTTAATGTTCTCTTTTCTTGCAGTATTCCATAGTGGAGCTGACGGTGAGTGCTGGTGGTTGGGCTCTGGTAATTTTTTTAAAGTGACCTGAACAGACATTAGACACCATGGGATTTCATATTTAACCACTTGCCTACTGGGCACATTTACTCCCTTCCTGCCCAGGCCAATTTTCAGGTTTCAGCGCTGTCACAGTTTGAATGACAATTGCGCGGTCTTGCAACACTGTACCTATATGAAATTTATATAATTTTCACACAAATAGAGCTTTCTTTTGATGGTATTTAATCACCACTGGGTTTTTTATTTTTTGCTAAATAAACAAAAAAACCTGCACACAAGTCATTTTTATCCTTCGCTGATGAGGCGGCACTGATGGGCGCTGATGAGGTGGCACTGATGGGCACTGATAGGCAGCACTCTTGGGCACTGATAGGCAGCACTGATGGGTGGCATGGATGAGGCCGCACTGGTGAGCACAGATGAGGCTGCTCTGATAGGTGGCACTGATGGGCACTGATGGGTGGCACTGATGGGCTCTGATGGGTGGCACTGATGGGCTCTGATAGGTGGCACTGATGGGCACTATTAGCCACTGATAGGCAGCACTGATAAGTGACACTGATGAGGCACAGATTAGAAACAGGTTGTATATGGTACGCCGCGCTTAGGTAGGATGTGTCTGGGTTGCAGCCACCTCAGGGTAAGAGAGTGGGAGCTATCCTTGGAGTGAGCCCCGCTACTTAGAGGATAATAATTAGTAATACTGAGGTCAGGCGCTACCTATATTATGAGTAAGAGACTTAGGAGTAAGAATAAGGTGCGTCACCTACATACAGTTAGTAGTGCCAAGAGTGCCAAGCATAATTTAAATGGTAAACTGCTACAATGGCCACCAATATAAAATACACCAATATAAAAGTAGTGCGTCACCTAATTAAGCTCAATATTAAGTCACCTAATTGAGCCTGATAGTGACAATAGTGCCAAACATAGGATAAATTATAAGCTGCTATAATGATCAGCAGTGTACCAAAAACGCCAGTCAGTATTGGAAAGGTGATATATAACCCATAGGAAGAAGGCTGGCCTAATGTGATTTAACTCGATGGCGATCACTTGGGCCAATGACAGAAGAACCTATTATATATATCTCGAATATATAAACCATATAAATGTTTGTGCTACCATCAGCTGCACAAAGAATGCCAATGTGATTAGCACAGTGCTGGGTGGCGTGCACATTTAATAGCAAAGTGTTAAATGTACGGTGATATTACATAAGTGACTCACCATGTGTAAGGGGTTAGAGCCCCCTAAGGTGTACGTGATAAATAAAAATGTGTTCTGTGATAGTGCTAGATGCTCATATCATAAAAGGTGTATATATTTATATCTGAAAGATAAAAAAAACTTCTATGGGTTTAATTTACTACCACACCTAATCAAAGTGAGTTGGTATAACCATAAGCGCCTAGGCAAGATATGCTGTTAGCTAGGTAAGCTGTTATGATGCAGTTTAGATATATTAAGAGGAACCGGTATTATAATGTGTGTGTATATATAATGTATAATGTATATATAAAGTGTGATGAGTGCACTATAAAGACAAATAACAATTAAACAGTGTATACTATGAGGAGTCCAACACATGCATTAATGAGGTTTGAAAAGTCCAAACTTAAAAACTTCCAAAGAAAAGGAGATTATTTGGTGACTGAGTTGTGCTCATAATAATTCTTCATCTACTGATGAGGCACAGATTGGCAGCTCTGAGGGGCACTGATTGGCAGCTCTGAGGGGCACTGATTGGCAGCTCTAGGCACTAATTGGCAGCTCTGATGGGCACTGATTAGCAGCACTGGTGGGCACTGTTGGGACCAATGTACCTTTTAACAGAAGACGGTTATCGTCTTTCTTCTTCTCTCCTCACGCTGTCAGCGTGAGGAAAGATAAGCCGATAACCAGCTTCTGTTTACATCCTGTGATCAGCTGTCATTGGCTGACAGCTGATCACGTGGTAAAGGGCTGCTGTGATTGGCCCTTTACCCCGATCTGTGATCAGCTGAGTCCAAAGGGGGCACGCGGGCAGCGCGATCATGGCAGGACGTCCATGTATGCCCTCCAGGCATTGTGAGCCCAAGTTGTAGTTGTCTTTCGGCTATAGTGTGAGCGTGAAGCGGTTAAAGTGGATATTTTCGTATCTCTCCAAGTTGGTACGTCACCATTTACAGCACCAGTTCCAAAAATAAACAAAAAAAATTTGACTTTTTGTAAAATCTATATAAAAACAGAATGCATGATTTGCAAATCTCATAAATGTTATTCAAAAAAGAAAACATATCAAATGTTTAAACTGAGAAAATGTATTATTTAAAAACTAAAAAGCGCGTTGAGTCAGTGCCGGGGCAGTATGGCTGTGCATGGGCGACCCCCCCGCACCTATACAAAGGGGCAGGGATGATTGTGTCACAGGTTCTAATAAGGAGTACCCTACTATGCCAGCCCTTTCTGCCCATCATTCATAGAAGCTGGTACTATAGCTTCTATAAATGAAAAGTGATCTATGAATGGAAGGAGCAAATCAATCAACATCCACCCATCCTCCATTCATAGATCGATTCAGTGACCTGTCTGCAAATAGCTGTCCTGGTGAGTGGATCCAGTATGGATCACTAAACATCAGTATGTATAGTGTTATGTGTTATGCAGAGTATTGAAATAATGCGCTGGAAGCTTTTTGTTTGAAGCAATAGCTTTGCTTTTATGGAGGATTAGCAATGCATGTCTGTACAGCATGCAAAACATGAAACAGGAACTAACCCCAAACAATTGCACTGATTTTAGATAGACAGTACATCCTGTCATATCATAGAATACACATTATAACACTACAATACTACAGTGCCACCTGCTGCATAGATAAGTGTAATGCATACAGTATATAGTTCACAGTACTTTACATCACATGCTGTTGCTCTTTCAACACCCCTTCTCAACAGCATATGCTTTGTCACATTACATTCAGCTTCTTCTGGATATAACTATGACGTTCCTTCAACAAAGACTCGATGAGTGCATAAGCAGTCAATTCCTCTGACAGGCAATGTTGAATGTCAATAACACCTTGCTCTCGATTGTCCCTCAGTAGGTGATACTTGACATCGATGTGTTTTGTCCTAAGATTGACCCTTTCTGATTGCGTAAGCTTTATACATCCCTGGTTGTCTTCAAAAATGGGAATTGGTTTTGACATGTCTATCCCAATGTCCACAAAAAATGATGAACCCATATTGCTTCTTGACACGCGTATGCTGCTGCAATGTACTCTGCTTCAGTTGAAGATAGAGCGACAGTTGCTTGCTTTCGACTAGAAGAACTTATGGTTCCTTCCCCATACTGGAAGATGAATCCACTTGTGGATTTGCGGTCTGTATAGTCCCCGACCAAATCAGCATCCACATATCCGACCAGTTTTGGATTGGATGTTGCTGGTAACTGTAACTTCATCTGAATTGTTCCTTTGAGATACTGCATCACTCATTTTACTGCGTTCCAGTCACGCTGACAGGGTGCTGAAACATTCCTGCATAGTATGCCCACTGCTGCGACTATGTCTGGTCTTGTCACAGTGGCAACATATAGCAGCTTACTTATTGCTCTGCGATTACATGTCATTTTTGTTTAGCAAGTTTTCTGTTTCATTGCTCTTTAGATGGCCTGGTTCCATAGGAGTTTTTATTTCCTTTGCATCTTACATATGGAATTGTTCCAATATTTCAGAGATTTTCTGAGATTGGTTGGGAAGATAACTTCAATCTTCTCTCTCTATTTGGATTCCCGGGTAGTAGCCAATGTTCCCTAGTTCTTTGATTTCAAAATTTTCTTTGAGCTTGTAAACTCTTTTATTGTAATCCCCGTCTTGTTCAAAACCGGTTATAATGTCATCAACATAGATAAGAATGTATATCCATCTGTCTTCTTGATTCTTGGAGTAGAGACAGGGGTCTGCTTTACTTTTTGAGAATCCCTCTCTGGTAAGTACTTCTTTCACTTTCGTATTCCACATCCTTCCAAATTGCTTAAGACTGTAGATGCTCTTCTGAAGTTTACACACAAGGTTGTCTCCTTGCTTAAACCCTGGTGGTTGCTCCATGTAGAGGTATTCCTTAATGTCTCCATATAGGAAAGCTGTTTTAATGTCTAGGTGTTTCACTTGCATGCCCTTCCCTGTTGCAACACTAAGAAGCACTCTGATGGTTGACGGTGTTTTACGACGGGAGCAAATGTTTTATCGTAATCTTCACCACATTTCTGGGGGGGGGGTAACCCTTGGCAACTAGTCTGGCTTTGTATTTGTGCATATTCCCTTCTGTGTCTAACTTTACTTTGAAAATCCACTTACTTCCTATAGTTTTGCGGTTAGGAGGGAGCTCTGTGAGTGTCCAGGTTTTTTTTTTTTTTTCTTGAAGTTACTTTAATTCTTCTTCTGCTGCCTTTCTCCATTTATTGGCTTCATGTTTTGGCAGTTTTCCTATGTCTTCCCAGGATGTTGGTTCAAGTATGCTGTGTGTTTTGACAGCAGGGTGGATATAAATCAATGATTTTTATCAGATTTATTTTAATAAAATGCTTTTGGAGAAAAAAAATCTATCTAAAGATAGTTTTCTATTTAAGATATATTAAAAAGGTAGTTTATTCAGCATGAAATGGAGCTTAGTTATGTAGCATGAGGCTGCATTTTCTGCAATATTTATTGTGGTAAACTCATTCAATGAATCCAACCTCTGCAAGCTGAGATAACATGCACTGCATTTATGCATTCACACAATTTCACAGTAACCATGAGATAAAACAAAGTTCAGGAATATTCCTGTATCCCATTGTTGATCAAATCTATGTAAACTACAATTTATATGAGTGAATCTGTTCTGATAGTTTTACAGACAGCTTATTATTCTAAATTGCGAACCTTCATTTTGTTTGCAAATATTAAAGATTCTAACTACCAGCAAGAATGAGTCCTTACATTTAAAGAGCACCTGTCATTTCAGATCCATAATGGCAGCGCCTGTTAGCGGGCATTCACTCACCTTGTTGTGTCACTGCCACATCACCAGCCATCCCATTAAAGTGAATAAAACTGTCGGTGAGTCAACAGCTAATCAGAGGAGGAGCTGCTGTGGGACAGATATGACAGTTGCTCTTTAAAAATTATGATTTAAATCAAGTTGATTTAAATCAAGCTTTTTTACTAGTGATTTAAATCGTTATTTAAATCGTGATTTAAATCGACTTGATTAAAATCAAATCCACCCTGTTTGACAGTGTATGACAACTTGCAAGGTGGTGTCCCCTTTGTAGTCCGAGTGGATCTTCTGAATTCAGTCAGTTCAGCAGGATCTGGTGGGGAACTTGGTTTAGGCATTGTGCATTCCATCTCTTGTTCTGACTCCTGCACAGTTTTGCTTTGGTTGACCTTTTCTTCTGGTTTGCTTGGCATTTTCACTTCACAGCTTTCAGGGATTGATGTTTCTGATGATGGTCTCTCATCAAAATAAACACTACGGCTTATTATCACTTTGTCAGTCTTTGGGTGTACAATTCTGTAGCCCTTAGTTTGCTCGCTGTAGCCTACTAGAATACCCTCTATGGCTCTGTTCTCCAGCTTGGATTGCTTTTCACTTGGAATATAGGCATATACTTTACATCCAAACACTCTGATGTGCCCTATTCTAGGCTTTGATCCATGCCATATTTTGAATGGAGTACTTTTAATGGCTCTTGAGGATAGTCTGTTATGTGGGTAGGTTGCAGTCATGACTGCTTCTCCCCAGTACTTGTGAGGTAGGTTGGCATCCGACAACATGCATCTGGCCATTTCTATAAGAGTGAGATGCTTTCTGCTACACCATTTTGTTGAGGAGTGTCTGGTGTACTATTCCTTGTCTCTTCAGGTATGAGGCCACTTCTTTGCTTATGTATTCTCCACCATTGTCGCTGTGTATTATTGCTGGTTTGTGTTGGAATTTGTTGCTAGACATGGCAACGAACTCTTGAAGTTTCTCTGATGTTTCATTCGTGATTGTTTCATCAGATAAGTAGTTGTGTACCTGGAATAATCATCAATGCAAGTGAGTAGATATCTGTTCCGGCCTGACGTGGGAGTTTTCATTGGACCGCATACATCACTGTGTATGAGCTGCAGGGGGTGGGTAGTTTTTTTTGAGATGTCTGTGGAAGGGGAGCTTGTGTGACTTTTGCTTCAATACAGCACTTGCATTTCATAAACACTTTGCAAGGCGCTATTGTCAAATCTTCTGATAAGCCTCTCTTTTTTAATGTCCTGTACAGGGGCGGACTGACAACTCATGGGGCCCCCGGGCAATAGAAGATCATGGGGCCCCCTTGGTCCCCGCACTCAAGGGGACCAAGCGCACACACAGGGGGGGGGGGACACGCACACACAGGGGGACACTGGAGGGAGAGCACACACACAGGGGGACACTGGAGGGAGAGCACACACACAGGGGAGGACACGCACACAGGGGGACACTGGAGGGAGAGCGCACACACAGGGGGACACGCACACAGGGGGATACTGGAGGGAGAGCGCACACACAGGGGGACACGCACACAGGGGGACACTGGAGGGAGAGCACACACACAGGGGGGGACACGCACACAGGGGGACACTGAAGGGAGAGCGCACACACAGGGGGACACTGGAGGGAGAGCGCACACACAGGGGGGCACACACACACAGGGGGACACTGGAGGGAGATCGCACACACAGGGGGGACACTGGAGGGACAGCGCACACACAGGGGGGCACACACACACAGGGGGACACTGGAGGGAGAGCGCACACACAGGGGGGCACACACACACAGGGGGACACTGGAGGGAGAGCGCACACACAGGGGGGGACACACACACAGGGGGAACTAGAGGGAGAGCTCAAACGCAGGGGGGGGGCATGCACACACAGGGGGACACTGGAGGGAGAGCCCACACGCAGGGGGGGCACGCACACACAGGGGGACACTGGAGGGAGAGCGCACACGCAGGGGGGGCACGCACACACAGAGGGACACTGGAGGGAGAGCGCACACGCAGGGGGGGGCACGCACACACAGGGGGACACTGGAGGGAGAGCGCACACACAGGGGGGGACACGCACACACAGGGGGAACACTGGAGGGAGAGCGCACACACAGGGGGGACACGCGCACACACAGGGGGACACTGGAGGGAGAGCACACAGGGGGGACACGCACACACAGGGGGACACTGGAGGGAGAGCACACAGGGGGGGACACGCACACACAGGGGGACACTGGAGGGAGAGCGTACACACAGGGGGGACACGCACACACAGGGGGACACTGGAGGGAGAGCGCGCACACAGGGGGGGACACGCACACACAGGGGGACACTGGAGGGAGAGCGCACACACAGGGGGGGACACGCACACACAGGGGGACACTGGAGGGAGAGCGCGCACACACAGGGGGGGGGACACGCACACAGAGGGACACGCACACAGGGGGACACGCACACAGGGGGACACGCACACAGGGGGACACTGTGGGGTGGGGGGGACACTGTGGGCTAGGGGGACACTGTGGGCTGGGGGTGACACTGTGGGCTGGGGGTGACACTGTGGGCTGGGGGTGACACTGTGGGCTAGGGGGACACTGTGGGCTGGGGGTGACACTGTGGGCTGGGGGTGACACTGTGGGGGGGGGGGGGGGGGGCCCGTGACTCTGTACCACCCCCCCCCCCCCATCACTTGTGGCGGTCCTGGTAAATTAACTCACCGATGCCGATGCCAATGCTCCCCGCCGGCCCCTCCACTCTTCTCTTCCATTAGGGGCCCGGAGTCGGCAGGTTGAAGCGGCTGTATTACATGCCGCAAATACTGCTAACGGCGCGCGGCTCCACGCCGGCCCCTCCTTCCCTCCCGTCCATCACAGGTGACGTCACGACGCATACAGTAGAAGCGCCTAGGAGGGACGGGAGGGAAGAAGGGGCCGGCGGGGAGCCGCACGCCGTTAGCAGTATTGTTAGCGGCATCGCGGCATGTAATACAGCTGTTTCAAGTGGCCCCTCATGTGGCCGAGTCCGGGCCCCTAATGGCCCCGGGCCCTCGGGCGGCGCCCGAGTCACCGACCTGTCAGTCCGCCCCTGGTCCTGTATAGCTTTTGGACTTCTGTGCCCCAGCCGCCTGTGCCATAAGTGAATACCTTTGCTGTGTAGGTCATTAGAGACTTTATTGGCTTGCTGGTCTGTGGTGATGACCCTGTATAGGTGATCATCCAGTTTTCCTTTTGCGATGAATCACTTGTTATTGTGAACTGTGCATTCATCACTCTGGAACTTAACTGTGAGACTGTGAGACCATTGTTTGCAAGACTTTTCACTGACAGAAGGCTGCCTTCTAGTTCTGGAACATACAGCACTTTCTTTACAAGGATACAGTGCTTGCCTTGTGGTGTAATGCAGTTCAGGAATCCCTGGCATTTACCTTCTGCAGTGATGCTTTTCCTGTTTGCTAGGAAAACGTTGTCTTTTGCATGTTAATCAATGTTTGTGAAGAAGGTCTCATCGCTAGTCATGTGGCTTTTCACACCTAAGTATATGCACCAGCCGTGTGGCTTGCCACTTTGTGTCACTTTAAAGGTGCCACTCCATGATGTGTCTGCAGTTTCCTTTGTGATTGCTTTGACTCTTTTTTGTGGATAGCTCTACCTTTCGCAGCTCAGCTTTTCAGACAGAACAGTCCTTTTTTAAGTGACCGGTCCTTTTACAGCGAAAACAGGCCCTGCTTTCCTTGTTGGGCTTTGTGCCTTTGTACATCTTAAGAGCTTTGTCATCACGGTGCGTATTTTCTTTCCTTCTGTCATATTCATCGATTAATTTGCCTTTGACATATTCCAGTGTAAGGTCCAGCTCAGGTCTGGTTTCTAAAGCGTTTTTAAGAGAAGTATATGTCTCTGGAAGGCTTCAGAGGAGCAGGGCAACAATATGGTTATCTCTGTCCTCTACAATGGTGCGCAGCTGCTCTATGATTTCTAGCATAGCATTCACGTGGTCACACATATGCTGGCCTTCTTCTAGTCTCATTTTATAAAGCTTCCTTAGCAGAAATAACTTGCGGTTTAGACCTGAATGCTCATGCAGTTTCTGTACTGAAGTCCACATACCTTTGGCCATTTTCTCTGTTCTTATGCGGATAAGCTGGCCATCTTCCACTAATGGTAGCTTTTGCCTGCCTATTTTTCCTGTCCCATTCCTCCATCTCTCCATTTGTTGGTCTGTCTGTATTCAGCGCTTGTCACAAGTCATCCTTGCTGAGAGTCATTTCCAGTTTAAACTTCCACAGCTGGTAATTGGCATTGTTCAGCTTTGCAATTGCAAACTTCACATCTGAACTGCTTGCCATCTTTCAGCAGCTTGTATACAGCTTGTATACAGTACTCACTGATTCACTGTAGAATTCTCTCCAGTCCTGGGCTTGTAGTATGCTCTCCTATGCCTCGGTGCTTGGTGCCCATACTTGTGCATACAGCATGAGAAACATGAAACAGGAACTAACCACAAACAAGTGCACTGAACATAGAAAGACTGTACATCCCGTCATATCATAGAATACACATTTTAACACTATAATACTAGAGCACCACCTGCTGCATAGATAAGTGTAATGCATACACTATATAGTTCACAGTACTGTACATTGCATGCTGTTGCTCTTCTAACATCATGTACCTGGTAAAAGAGCCTGACACGATAACAAAGGCCTCTCTTACACCTCTGACTCGGGGGGCCCTATTAGAACAGACCAGGGGCGCAGGAGTACAGAGTAACACGAGTGCCTGTTGGTCTTGCTAGCAGCAGGGCTAGATGGACTCTCTGGATCAAGCAGGGGAAGACTTTCAGTAGACCACAACAGAGCAGGAGTGCCAGATGGACACCAGTAAGCAGGCGACAGAAGCAGGCTGGCACTAGCAATAGCAGATTGCAGGAGACAGGTACAGGCTGGAAGCAGACAGGCGGTGAACAGGTGCCAGAGGAATATAGTCAGAGGCTCGCAGCAGGCAGTCCAGCAGTAAAGGGAACAGAGGCAGAGCCAGATGAACCGGGTCATACACAAGCAGACAAATTGGGTGCAGATGCGTAGGCAGGAGTGAAGTCAGGATACAGGCCAAGTCAGTAACCGATCTGTGGAGCAGCAGCAAGAGGCACAGGTAGAAGCGGCAAGAGGCAAGCCGGGGTCTGTGCAGGTGGAGTTCAGGAGTAGTCAAGACAAGCCAGGTCGATAACGGTAGCCAGATGCAGAGTAACAGGTTGCAGGTATGCATGGAAACGCTGTAGAAAAAACAGCGCTGAAGCATAGCACAGGCTCTGTTTAAATAGCCTGATTGGCATCAATGCGAGTAACAGATGCGTGTGCAACAGATGTGTGCACATGCGTATGATCATGCGCCTGTGCGCGTGCATAAGCACGCTCACATTTCCTGCGTGCACATAAAGGACATGAATTAGCCAGTGCCTTTGTACAGGATGCTGTCCTTCCTGTCAGACTACAAAGTGAGGATTGGAGATTTCGGGCATTGAGAGCTTGCTATAATTTCCAGTTACAGTTTCCTGTTAACGACGCTTTAAATTAATTTTGTCACTTTGTCCCACAAGTTCTACTAGTCAAGCATGGTGATGTAATTGGATGTTTCTTGGCTTTCTCACCTTTATTGTTCAGGATCCCCAAAATAACCGAATCGCTCAATGGCTCAAAGTCACCACCAGAATGTGCATCGCAGACCTGAGCTTCAACCTGACATCTGACCCTATTATGGGCAACTACACCATCCGTGTGGAGAATACCCCAGTACAGACCTTCACTGTTGAAGAGAAGGGTGAGTCTGTGCTTCAAACTTCCTGCAACTAAATGGAGAATTCATTACTTCTAACTGAGTAGTAGTGATTATGTAGGAAGTTAAAGTACACCTCAAACAAAACTGAAATGTAAAGTTTTGAGGTGCATACATAAGACATAGACTCTCCATTAAGGGAATATGATGGGGAAGGGGGGGTGGGGGTGGTATAGTGGACATGGGTGGCATAGCCTTTCCGCTATCTAAATATAGGGGTACAGCCTAAGTGGATACAGGGGCATAGCCTTTCCATTGAGTGGACATGGGTGGCATACCCTTTCCATTGAATAAATACATGGGCAAAACATTTTCATTGATTAGATACGTGGGTATAGCCTTTCTATGAAGTGGATATGGTAGTCATAACCTTTCAATTAGGTGGATATGAAGGGGATAGCCTTTCTACTGAATGCATATCAGTATAGACTCTCTATTGAGTGCATATAATAACAGTAGGTGGCATAGCTTTTCCATTGAGTGGATATGGGGCACATAACATTTCTATTGAGTTGATATGGGAAGGTATAGCCTTTCTATTGAGTGTATATGGGTGGTATAGCCTTTCTGTTGAGTAGATAGCCTTTACATTGAGTGAATATGTGGGTATTGCCTAATAGGTGCATACAAGGGGGGCAAAGCCTTTCTATTGAGTGGATATCAGTAACATAGCCTTTCTATTAAGTAAATACTCGGGCATAGCCTTTGTGAATGGTTATGTGGATATAGCCTTTCTAATAGGTGCATATGGAGAGCATCATTTTTCCATTGAGTAGATATGGGTGCTATACACTTTCTTTGGAGTAAATACTAGGGCATAGCCTTTCCGTTGAGTGGATGCGGGGGGGGATAGCTTTTCTATTGAGTGGATACGGTTGGCTTAGCCTTTCCAATGAGTAAATACTGGGTCATAGTCATTCCGCTGAGTGGATACAGGGGGGCAAGGCTTTTCCATTGAGTGTATATGGGGACATAGCATTTCTGCTAAGTGGGTACAGGGGGCATAGCCTTTCCACTGAGTGATTTTTGAGACATGGACACCTTGCCCATTCAAGGAATAGTGTAATTGTCTCCCGTTATCTGCCCCCCAGCAAACTGTACTGCCTTCACCTGCCACCCACTGCTGCAGGAGACTACTTCATGTTAGCTCTGGTGTTAGGATGGGCTACATTACTGCCTCCCACATGTGACAGTGTTCAGACCTGGTAATCAGCAGACCAGGCCTGAGAACTTTTACACGAAGGAGGTAATATGCTCCCCCATACCGGGAAACTCAACTCCACTCTTATGAGGTGGCGATAAAATTGGTCTGTCAGAAGACACGGTGGGTTTGCCTTGAATCCTCTCCAGTCCCTTTTTTTTGTAATCCGGTGATCCTGGAAAACACCCACTGGGGATGATGGAACAACCATATTGTTTCCTTTTATAGATGATAGCCTAATGTAACACATGCCAAAACTTCCAAAAAGTTTCTCAAAGCCACCCATTGGAATCAAACCTGCCTTGGAGGTTTGAATGAAATTGGCCAGGATTCAGAATTAGTCACTTGCTGAATTACTTTGTTCCAATAATGCCCTTTAAGCACTTGCTGACCACAATATGTATATATACATTGAGGTTTGCAAGTGGTTTACCGGGATTATTGCTATATCTGCCATAACCCAGGTACCATTTTTTGCAGCCGACGGCAGGCTTTCTCATAAAAGCGGTCCAAGCAGCTCATGAGACGTCCCCTCTCACTGCTCGTTGGTGTTTCTTGGGCTAATCCTTCTGCTGGTTCACCCGAGAAACGATCCAACGGTGCGGCAGGTTCTGCTCCAATAGGCAATCATGACGTCACTTCAGATCCAGGCTGGAAGCAAATCTTTTTTTTTTTCAAAGCAAAAGATTCAATTTTTTTTTTCTTCATCTTTTGCTTCTAAAGGTAAACAAGAGATTTGACCCCAGATCTCTCCATAAAGAGGGCCTGTGATCAGTGGCGGCTGGTGCTCAATATTTTTGGGAAGGGGGGGTGAGGAACCCACAGGAGATGGACCGGGAAGGCGTCCTAAGGCTCCCTGGCCAATCAGGTTTTAAGGACCCGCTTCCTAATTGTCTGGGAGGAGAATCAGGAAGACAATAGCGAACATTAATTTGCATGCATATGCGCACGCATATGTAAACGGAGCTCGCACCACATGTGAGGTACCGCTGCGAGCGTTAGAGCGAGAGCAATAATTGCTTTAGACCTCCCCTGTAACTCTAAAAAGGTAACCTGTAAAGGCATTTAAAACATTGCCTATGGAAATTTTTATGTACTGTAGTTTGTCGCCATTCCACGAGCGTGCACAATTTTAAAGTGTGACATGCTAGGTATCTATTTACTCAGCGTAAAATCATCTTTTACATTTTACCAAACAATTGGGGTATATATTGTGTTTTTTTTTTTTTTTTTTTTTTTTTTTAATTCATTAAAATATATTTTTTTTCTCAAAATTGCGTTTCAAAAATTGCTGTGCAAATACTGTGTGACATTAAAAATTTCAATGATTGCCATTTCAATCCCTAGGGTCTCTGCTAAAAAAAAATGTATAATGTTTGGGGGTTGTAAGAAATTTTCGATCAAAATGTATTGATTTAAACTTCTAAACAAAAAGTGCCAAAAAAGCCTGTTTAGCAAGTGGTTAATGTAAACCCGGAACACTAGATGAAGTTGAAGATCATATGAAACGCACATATTAGACACATTACTGGGATTATTCACAATGGCTTTGCTGAGACAGCCACACAGAGTATAAATAAGCCCTAATGTCTGAATAGGCCCTTACTGAGGTTCTCTGAGCATTTTACATTAGATTTATCAGCAACAGGGGTTGCAACCCAAAAGCTTGTCAATGTTCTGCAGGAATTTGGGGAACAGTCTCTTCTGCTGGTCAGAGAGTGAAGATTCTATCCTTTTTAAAATGCTCGCCAGGCTGAACTTCAGTAGCTGTATAGCCAGAGCCCATTATGAGTATTGCTTTACCTCTAATAAGTTTGTCTTTCTTTCAGTTCTTCCCCGCTTTGATGCTACGATAGAAGCTCCTTCCAAAATATATACTTCAGATAACAATTTTCCAGTTAAAGTGTGCGCCAGGTGAGTTTGACCGATGGGAGCCTTTGCCATTGTCTCTGATCACACCAGTGCTGCCAGTGTCCCTATGTTGCCACACCAGTCACCAGTGGTTGATTTACTAAAGGCAAATAGACTGTGTACTTTGCAAAGTGCAGTTGCAATCTACAAGAGCAGTTGCTCCAGAGCTTAGTAAATGAGCAGAAGCTCTGCTGACTTCCATCATCCAATTACTGTATGTGCAAGCAAAAATGCTGTTTTTTTTAATTTCCCTTGCACGTGATTGGGTATTCTTTGCAAAGTGAAGCTTTACCTCATGCTCTAGAGCAACTTTGCAAAGTGCACAATCTGTTTGGCTTTAGTAAATCAACCCCAAAGTGTCAATATGGGGTCAATTTACTAAAGGCAAACAGACTGTGCACTTTGCAAGTGCAGTTGCTCCAGAGCTTAGTAAATGAGGTAAAGTTTCACTTGCAAAAGGTACCCATCCAAAATGCATTTTACTTACACATGATTGGATGATGGAAGTCTGCAGAGCTTTTGCTAATTTTATAAGCTCTGGAGAAGCTGCTCTTGCAGAGTGCAACTGCAATTTGCAAAGTACACCAGTGTATTTTCCTTTAGTAAATCAACCCCTATAAGTAACCATTAGGGCTCGTTCACGCATGCAATTCTCTCTGAATAGCCACCCATGTTCGGTTCGCTCAAGAGCTGTAGCCCCCTTGTTCCCAAAGCAGGGCTACAGGTAAATTTAGTTATGCTGGGTGGTAGCCAGTCTGGCTAATTTGTAGTGTTTAGTGGTCAAATGGCTTCTCTCCTAATCCTGTTTAGCTGTGGTTTCTCCCTTTTTCAGTAGGTGGTGATGTTGCCTTTGACATTAGAGTGATGAGCTACAGTGAGTTCAAATATAAACAAGGAAATGGGCGCCTCTGAGTATGCATCAAAAACTATTTATTTAAAAAACAATATCCACTCACATGAAAGAAAGAGGAATAGCATTCGGGTCCATAAGCTGGGCTGAGGAGATGGTATGAGACTGCAGGTCACAGCAGATCCTGTATGGCTGCCACTACATCAAATCCAGGCAGGAAAGGGTGGAAATGGCTGAGCACAGTGCAGTCTCCTTCAGTGTTCCCTGCTAAAAGCCTATTACAGTCCGGTGGAGTAATAAAAAGTCCATCAGATGAAGATAGGGGTTCCAGTGAGGGGAGGATGGACATCAGTACGGATGGCTGAGCCACGCTGTGTCTCCACAGCATTCGTTCCGCCTCTGTGGTGTGGATAGAGACACGACCATGTATCCAGATCGAATGCGAGGCTTGGGGAGCAAACACAAGACGATGCCCAGCCATGACATCATTCACATGGGACGCGTTTCAGAACTAGCTGGCTATAGATGGAGAAGATAGCCGCATTCCTTTTGAAGCATAGAGTATACAAGCACAAGGGAGAACTTTTATAGCCTAACAGGGAGCGGGGCAAGAGCGTACATAGAAATGGGGGGGAGGGGCCTGCAGTGCTATAAGGAAAGACAACATTAGACGGACACAATGCTAGAGAAGTTAATACATAATGCATATTAAAGAGAAATACATATAAAATCACTAAAATCAATCAATTAGGTGCAATGGAAATTAATTTAACAGATATAAGCCACTATGCAACAAATACTAATAAAAGAGGGGGATATGGATTGTTTTCATAGAAAATAAATAAAATTAATAGATCAAATTAAAAAAATCACAAATAATATATGACACATAGGTTAAATTCATTACTAAAAGATACCTGTAAAAAACAATCGATTTTAGTGTATTAAGACTTAAAGAGGAGGTTCACACAAAAATGCCTCCGCTTTTCGGAACCCCCCCCCCCCCCTCCGGTGTCACATTTGGCACCTTTCAGGGGGGAGGGGGGTGCAGATACCTGTCTAAGACAGGTATTTGCACCCACTTCCGGGCATAGACTCCCACAGGAAACTATGCCTCTTCCCGTCCCGCCGCAATGTCTGCTGGGACACACATGGGTCCCAGAGACAGCACGGAGCATTCCTATTGCGCTGCGCGACTCACGCATGTGCAGTAGGGAACCAGGAAGTGAAGCTGCAAGGCTTTATTTCCTGATTCCCATACCCAAGATGGCGGCGGCAGCATACAAAGAACGAGGGACGGTTCGGCCTCGGGGGCTGACATCGCTGGACCATGGAACAGGTGAGTGTCCTTATATTAAAAGTAAGCAGCTGCAGTATTTGTAGCTGCTGACTTTAAAAAAAAAATATTTTTCCGGACTCCCTCTTTAGTGTTAAGAATAAATCTAAAACCACTGTATACTTAAAAGGGGGAGGAGGAAAGAGACTGCGGGTCAATACCAGTTAATTTCCATTGCACCTAATTGATTGATTGTAGTGATTTTATATGTATTTCTCTTCTTCTTCTCTTCTTCTCTAGCATTGTGTCCATCTAAGGTTGTCTTTCCTTATAGCACTGCAGGCCCCTCCCCCATTTCTATGTACGCTCTGGCCCTGCCCCCTGTTAATCTATAAAAGTTCTCCCTTGTGCTGGTATACTCTATGCTTGATAAAGGAATGCGGCTATCTTCTCCATCTATAGCCAGCTAGTTCTGAAACGCGTTGCATGTGAATGACGTCACGGCTGGGCATCGTCTTGTGTTTGCTCCCCAAGCCTCGCTTTCGATCTGGATACACGGTCGTGTCTCTCTCCACACCACAGAGGCGTAACGAATGCTGTGGAGACACAGCGTGGCTCAGCCATCCGTACTGACGTCCATCCTCCCCTCACTGGAACCCCTATCTTCATCTGATGGACTTTTTATTACTCCACCGGACTGTGATAGGCTTTTAGCCGGGAACACTGAAGGAGACTGCACTGTGCTCAGCCATTTCCACCCTTTCCTGCCTGGATTTGATGTGGTGCCAGCCATACAGGATCTGCTGTGACCTGCAGTCTCATACCATCTCCTCAGCCCAGCTTATGGACCTGAATGCAACTCCTCTTTCTTTCATGTGAGTGGATATTGTTTTTTAAATAAATAGTTTTTTGATACCTACTCAGAGGCGCCCTTTTCCTTGTTTATATTCTAGCTTATCGGAACCCGCTTTTGGTTTTCTTGGTGGCTGCCCTGACTGACCAATTTGACATTTACATATATGAGTGTATATAGGTGTACATATATACATCTTTCTATCTTTGCCCTTGGGCTATTGGGTACTGCGTTTTTTGAGGTATCTGCAAATTGCGCCTTTTTACTTGTTCTACAGTGAGTTCAGGTTATGAATAAACATACCTTTCTCAGCCAATTAGATTCGCTGCTATGAACGCTGGGAGAAGCTTTTTATTTGGAAGAAGTCAGGTGATCTTAGTCTTTTCTGCCCAGGGCTGTGGTCTCGGTAGATGTGTGTTAAACAGCTCCTTGCTGCTAGGCCTGAAGCCTATCCAGGTGTTCTCCTGGCTGCTAGGGCTATCTGGGTGTTCAAGATTCACAGAGAAAAGACTAATCAATATCCAGAAATTATTCTGAGAGGGATGGAGTTCTAAGGGAAGTGCCAGAGGTTACTCTTCAGGGATTAGGGATCCATGAGGTGTCTGGGAGAGCTTCAAGGGGGACTCATCTAAAAGAAGTTAATATAAGGTGACCAGATTTTTAAAATGAATTTCGGGGACATATTTTTTTTTTACTAGTAATGGCAGCAATCAGCGACTCATAGCAGGACTGCGATATTGTGGTGGACAAATCGGACACTAATGCAGCATACACACGACCGGTTTTCCCGTCGGAATAAACTCTGAAGGTTTTTCCGACGGAGTTCCGACAGAGTTCCGCTGAAACTGTCTTGCCTACACACGATCACACCAAAGTCCAACTGTCTAGAATGCAGTGATGTACAACACGTACGACGGGACTAGAAAAAGGAAGTTTAATAGCCAGTAGCCAATAGCTTCCGTCGCGTACTTGCTTCAGAGCATGCGTCGTTTTTCGGAACAGCATACAGACAAGTGGTTTTCCCTATAGGAATTGGTTCCGTCTGAAATATTTAGAACATGTTCTATTTCTAGGTCTGTCAGAATTTTCGAAAGAAAAAGTCAGATGAGGCCCACACACGATCGGAATATACGAGATACAAGATTCCGTCTGACTTTTTCTGTCGGACACTCCGCTCGTGTGTATGCGGCATTAGTGACACTTTTGACACTTTGTGGAAACCAGTGACACTAATACAGTGATCAGTGCTAAAAATATGTACTGTCACTGTACTAATGACACTGGCAGGGAAGGGGATAACATCTAGGGCAATCAATGGGTTAAATATGTGTCTAACAAGTGTTTTCTCACTGTGGGGCAGGTGATTTTACTAAGGGAAAACATAGATCCCTGTACCTGCTTTGCAGGAACACAGGATCAATGTCTTCCACACTGACAGAATGGCGAACTGCCTTGTTTACATAGGCAGACCACTAGGCGAGTCCGTCGGATCCGCTGATTGGCTCTGATACCCAGAAATGCAGGATCACGTATATAAGTGGATCAGTAGATCTGCTATCAGGCGATCGGCAACTGGTAAAGATCATCAACATTATGCTAACTCACAGGCAGCAGGCACTCTACCATGGCTCTGGCTGGCTTTGTCACAGTGTGTCACATAACATGGCTGCTGGATGCTGATTTTGTTAACTTATGAACAATAAGTGCCTGCTGCCTGTGAGTTCTGATCCCATCCATTATGCCAGAGAGACAGGCACAGTGCAATATAGTCTATTCACAGACACCCCCAAAGCACACCTGTGTTGAAGCCTTGAAGGCACTGGCAGCCCAACGATTGGATCTGCTTCCCCTATATTCCTGCTGCTGGACATCGTCAGCTGAGCTCAGCTGCCTCTCTCTGCCCATCGCCGCCACCTCACAGCCTCTCAGGTCTCACTCTCCGGGCCCCGGCTACTACTGGGTGGGGAGCGGAGGAAAATGACTCTGCCGGGGAAGGCAAGGAGATAAGCAGGCACGCGGCTGGCCGGGATTTGAGCCAAGGCAGAAGAACGTGTGAGTGGAGCTGATTGGGCATGTGCCAGAAACCGAAGAAATAGTCCATCCGCTCTGACCAGCACATTATCATCAGAAAGGGACACAGATAATGGAAGGGGGGGGGGGGGTTAGGGGTGTAATTCAGGATTTTTCTTTTTTATTCTGCACTGACTGTCTGATAATTGCCCCAGCTCCTGTTGAAGTCAAATCCGGGGACAAAACCGGGGACAGACTTGGTCTGGGTACAGTGTCCTCAATCAAGGGACTGTCCCCTGAAATCGGGGGCATCTGGTCACCCTAAGTTAATATGATGCAGTGAGTTAAGTTCAGCTACTATAGGAGACAGCCTACCTACAAGGTACAGTTGTGCTGGTTGGTTCAGCTTAAAGACTAATTCCCTGTACTGCTATCTACCTTATCTCACCTTTTTGTCTAAGGAGTCTGCCTGTCTGCTGATCGTTACTATATTTGACTTATGCCCCGTACACACGTTCCGATTATCGTACGACAGATCGTTCGCATTTTGTTGCATACAACTAAGATTGAATACAACAGTGCAAAATGTGTGTAATATTTTTGTCGTACTATTCTAGAAAAATCTTCCGCTGTGCATAGCTACGTATTTTCAATGATGTCAAATACGTGTGACCCCTGTGTCCTTCTGGTTTATTTTCATGTTTCTGAGCATGCGTGGTGTTTGTCGAACGACTTTTATCGGACGCATACTGTACTGATTACACGATTGTCGTACGATGGGCTGTTGTCAGACCAAAGTTTTCCAGTTTGTCCCTTCGGATTTGGTTGGACAGACTGTCGTGATCGGCTGTCGAAAGCTGCGTACTAACGATCAGATTATCGAACGATCTGTCCGAAAGCGACTTTTGTCATCCGATAATCGGAACGTGTGTACGGGGCATAAGTGTGTCCTGTGCCCTATCCCCTCTCTCCCACATTTTTCCTCTTGTGAGAAATAAACTTCTCTTTGTTCAAGTATAAAAGTGACTGGCGCCCAATTTCAGGGAGTCACCACCAGGCTCCCGGAAAGTTGGAGTTGGCGCTACAGAGCAGTTGACAGGCGGTGAGGAGGCATTGTATAACCTCCTAACCACCTCCTTTTAATCCCTTGGCCGCAACACAAACACCCCCATTCACTTGAACAGGTCATGATTAGCGGAAGTACAGAGGGTATAATTGCTACCACGAATGCAAAGCATTGCAGCTGTGGCATTTGTACTCCCCCTCCCCCAGCCACTGCCTCTGCAGCTTAAAGGGGGCATTGAGGGGCAGTAAAACTGTGGCTCAGCCATGCGGTTTTATCATTACCCCAACCTCACTCATGAACAAGCAGCCAGTCGCAGTTTTCTCAGATCACTACGGCACCAGTCACAGTGTCAGACCAGTGTAGCTAGAGTCAGTGTCCCTGATTGCCACCACACCAGACCAGTGTATCAAGCAACAGTTTTCTTATCACCGCCACACCAGTCCCAGTGTCATCCTTTCTTCATCCAGTACTACTTGGTCAGCGAACATGGCATTCCTGGGGGAAGCCGCATACCTTTAGGCTAGGCCTACTAGTCTTATAGGAATAGGTACTGCTATAGGTGATGCTACACTAAGGATGGGCCCGGTGTTCGATTCTAACCCATGTCGAATCGAACATTGGGCGTTCGCCCGCTCGGCGAGCCCAGAACTATTTGGGCCGCTCGCATCAAATTCGTGTGATGCGAGCGGCCCGCAATGCACTGCGCATTGCTGGCTGATGATTGGCCAAGCATGCACTGTGACCCGCAGGATGCCTATGGCCAATTATAGCTCAGGGGGTTTAGTACACACCCCACAGTATAAAAGGCCGCCGCGCCGGCGGCCTCGCATATTGTGTTGTGTTCCAGCGTCAGTGTCAGTGTTATGTGCTGCTGACTGCTGACATTATGTGCTATGATTCTGGGGATTAGTGTGTGCGTGCTGTTAGTACAGCATTGCAGTATCACATCTGGGGGTTGTCTATAGTATGCCTTTGAAGGGGGGCCTGTTTCCTGTGCTTAGAACTGTCCCTGCAAAAAGTGTCATTTTTGCAGGAAAAAAAGCTATTTAAAATCACTCGCGGCTAATGTATTGACGGCTCCCGTAACACAGAGAACAGTCATTCATTGAAAGCCATTTATAAAAAAAAAGTCATTGATAAAAAAAAAAAAAAAAGCGTGGGGGTCCCCCCAAATTCAATAACTAGGCCCTTCAGGTCTGCTATGGATATTAAGGGGGACCTCAGCCAAAAAAAAAAATGGCGTGGGGTCCCCCTCAAAATCCATACCAGACCCTTGAGGTCTGGGATGGATTTTAAGGGGAACCCTAGCCAAAAAAAATGGCGTGGGATCCCCCTCAAAATCCATACCAGACCCTTATCCGAGCACGCAACCTGGCAGGCCACAGGAAAAGAGGGGGGGGACGAGAGTGCCCCCCCCCTCCCTCCTGAACAGTACCAGGCCACATGCCCTCAACATTGGGAGGATGCTTTGGGGGTCTGAGACCCCCAAAGCACCTTGTCCCCATGTTGATGAGGACAAGAGCCTCTTTCCCACAACCCTGGCCATTGGTTGTGGGGGTCTGCGGGCGGGGGGCTTATCGGAATCTGGAAGCCCCCTTTAACAAGGGGACCCCCAGATCCCGCCCCCCCCCCCCTGTGCCAAAAAAGTGTCAAAAATGGTAAAAATGACAGGAGACTGTCTTTGACAATTCCTTTATTAAAATCTCCTTTCTTCTGGTCTTCCTTTCTTCATCCTTCGGTTTCTTCATCTTCTCCTTCCGGCATCTTCTTCCATCTTCTTCTTCCATCATCTTCTTCCTCCGATCCGCTTCTTCTTGCGCTGGTCTTCTTGTCCGGCATCTTCTTCCATGGCGTCGGTGTCTCTTCTGGGCCGATCCGCGCAATGGGAGGCTCCCGCTGTGTGAGGCTTCGCTCCGTCTGACAGGTCTTTTATAACGGAGGGCACCTGTTGACCCTGCCCCCTCTGACGCACGGGGACGTCATGGGGAATTCCCTATGGCTTTCCCCATGACGTCAGAGGGGGCGGGGTCACCAGGTGCCCTCCGTTATAAAAGACCTGTCAGACGGAGCGAAGCCTCACACAGCGGGAGCCTCCCATTGCGAGGAGCGGCCCGACAGAAGAACAGACGCCGACGCCATGGAAGAAGATGCCGGATGAGAAGGACGAGAAGACCAGCGCAAGAAGAAGCGGATCGGAGGAAGAAGAAGATGGAAGAAGATGATGGAAGAAGATGCCGGAAGGAGAATATGAAGAAACCGAAGGATGAAGAAAGGAAGACCAGAAGAAAGAAGAAAGACGATTTTAATAAAGGAATTGTCAAAGACCGTCTCCTGTCATTTTTACAATTTTTGACACTTTTTTGGTGAAATGGTAGGGGTACTTTTGTACCCCCTTACCATTTCACACAGGGGGGGGCCGGGATCTGGGGGTCCCCTTGTTAAAGGGGGCTTCCAGATTCCGATAAGCCCCCCGCCCGCAGACCCCCACAACCAATGGCCAGGGTTGTGGGGAAGAGGCCCTTGTCCTCATCAACATGGGGACAAGGTGCTTTGGGGGTCTCAGACCCCCAAAGCATCCTCCCAATGTTGAGGGCATGTGGCCTGGTACGGTTCAGGAGGGAGGGGGGGGGCGCTCTCGTCCCCCCTCTTTTCCTGCGGCCTGCCAGGTTGCCAGCTCGGATAAGGGTCTGGTATAGATTTTGAGGGGGACCCCACGCCATTTTTTTTGGCTGGGGTTCCCCTTAAAATCCATCCCAGACCTCAAGGGTCTGGTATGGATTTTGAGGGGGACCCCACGCCATTTTTTTTTGGCTGGGGTCCCCCTTAATATCCATAGCAGACCTGAAGGGCCTGGTTATTAAATTTGGGGGGACCCCCACGCTTTTTTATTTTTATTTTTTATCAATGACTTTTTTTTTATGAATGGCTTTCAATGAATGACTGTTCTCTGTGTTACGGGAGCTGTCAATACATTAGCCGCGAGTCATTTTAAATAGCTTTTTTTCCTGCAAAAATTACACTTTTTGCAGGGACAGTTCTAAGCACAGGAAACATGCGCCCTTCACAGGCATACTATAGACACCCCCCAGGTACGAAATTTAAAGGAATATTACACTTTTATTGTTTCAATTTAAGCATTATTAAAATCACTGCTCCAGAAAAAACTGCAGTTTTTTAAAAAAAAAATTGCATTGATACATGTCCCCTGGGGCAGGACCCAGGCCCCCAAACACTTTTTATGACAATAACATGCATATTAGCCTTTAAAATTAGCACTTTTGATTTCGAACGTTCGCATCCATTGTAACTAATAGGGTTCTAATGCTCGCACGGACTTTAGGTCCGTTCGCGGGTTCTGGTACGAGCCGAATGGGGGTGTGTTCGGCTCATGCCTACGCTACACTAATCTATATTCTCTTGCCATTAGTATAGAGGTGACCATTACAATACATTGGTTTTGATACAATTTGTTTATTTGTGTGATACACAAAATACAATGTCTGATACACAATCAGTCCAGACAGTAAAATTCTCACACAAGTGGCAACAACATAATCAGCAGGAGGAGTAGTGATGGACAAACTTCTGACGGGACGTTTCGCAAACGCGATCTGCCAACGTGCCCAAATGTTCGCGGACCGTAGGTTCGCGGCGGGCCCCAGGCGAACATTAAAAACCTCCAGGTCATATTTGCAGCCACAAAATACTTACTAGCTGTGCACACATAGTCCCACAACATGCACACTGACATGCCAGAAGTATTTAGTGATCTGGGATCGACAACGACAAGCATTCTTTTTTTATCTGTGAAATTTTGTCAATTCAGGAGCACATGAAGGCCATGGAGGAGAGGCAAGGTCAGGCCAGGCTATGAAGGGGATGCAGGAGATGATCAGTGCCACAGTCAGGGCAGCGCAGTCCTGTGCCAGTGTCCCAGTGTGCCAACCTGTGCTTGAGCCCCTGACCCCTCCCTCTGCCCGGCCCTTACCCCCACCTATGCAGGGCTCCACTGCGGTGGTCCAGAGGTGCCAGTCCAGTGCTGATCCTCAGCCATGATGCTGGCACTGCCTGCTGATTGGCTTCTCCGCTGCTATCTCCCTCACTGACACCAGCACCGAGATAGAGAGCACTGACACCAGCACTGAGATAGAGAGCACTGACACCAGCACCGCGATAGAGAACACTGATACCAGCACCGAGATAGAGAGCACTGACACCAGCACTGACACCAGGAACTCGCTGCGGGACCCAAAAATATGACACCGCTCAACCTCTTCAAACAGGAGGGTACGGGCATATAGTACGGTGTGCTTTTTTTCTACAAGTGAGCCAAAGGTAGAAAAAAGGTCCGTGTGGTAGATTATATAAATCGTTTATAGAGTTATGCATATACATGGTCTACTGGTCACATGTGTTGAATTCCTCCGAGATCCATGCCTAATTCATTTTTAGAAATGTGAGGTAGTCAAAACTCTTGTGAGCTAGGCGAGTGCGCTTATCGGTCACGATCCCCCCTGCTGCGCTGAACGTCCTTTCGGACAGGACACTGGATGAGGGGCAAGCCAACAGTTCCATTGCAAATTGTGCAAGCTTTGGCCAGAGGTCAAGCCTGCCCACCCAGTAGTCCAGGGGTTCATCACTTCTCAGAGCGTCCACATCGGCCGTTACCCCGATGTAGTCGGACACCTATCGGTCTAGGCGTTCCCTGATGCTGGATCCGGATGACACCTGTCGATGGGTCGGCTGAAAGAATGATCTCTTATCAGAAGTGACCAACACATCTTCAAACCGCCCTCTTCTTGCAGGCGCTGTTGAATTGGTACCCGCAACTCTTTCTCTGGGAGTGAAAATTCCTCTGACCTGCCAGTGCACGAAAAAGCAGAATGCAGCATTTCTCTAAGCAAGGCCTGGAAGTGCTCCATTCTGACAGCCCTCTGTGATGGTGGTAACATTTCCGAAATTTTTTGTTTGTACCAGGGTCTAAGTACGTTGCCACCCAGTACTGGTCCTTGACCTTTATGCTTTTTATATGGGGGTCCCTCTTAACCACTTCCCGACCGCCCCATGTAGATATACGTCAGCAGAATGGCACGTACAGGCAGAATCACGTACCTGTACGCGCCATTCTTCAGGCGCGTGGGGGGTCCGATAGCACCCCCCCCCTGGCCGGCGGGGACGGTCGGGATCGCTTCAGGAGCGATCCGGGGTGAGGGGACGGCCAGTGGTTTCTGGCCACCCCCTCGCGATCGCTCCTGGCGAATCAGATGCTTCCTCTGTCTGTGTCAATCAAAACACAGGCAGAGGAAGTGATGTCACGCTCGGTGCGCCGGTCTATGTGACCGGAACGCCGAGGAGACAAGATGTAAAGGTTAGTGCACCAACAGTACACTGACACCAGTACACATAGGCACATATTCCACCCCCCTGTCACCCCCAGATCACCCCCCAGATCACCCCCTCCCCCCCCAGTCACAGTGTCACTAATTGCAGTGATCATTTATTTACTGATCACTGCATTTAGTGTCAGTGTGACTGTAATAACTGTCAGGGCAGTTAGTTTTAGGTCCAAGGTAGCCCCCTACCCCCCCCCCCCCCTAATAAAGGTTTAACCCCTTGATTGCCCCCCAGGTAACCCTTTCACCCCCTTTTGCCAGTGTCACTAAGCGATCGTTTTTCTGATCGCTGTATTAGTGTCACTGGTGTCGCTAGGTAACCATTTTTTTTTTTAGGTAACCGCCATGTTTATATACAGTGGTGTGAAAAAGTGTTTGCCCCCTTCCTCATTTCCTGTTCCTTTGCATGTTTGTCACACTTAAGTGTTTCGGAACATCAAACCAATTTAAACAATAGTCAAGGACAACACAAGTAAACACAAAATGCAATTTGTAAATGAAGGTGTTTATTATTAAAGGTGAAAAAAAATCCAAACCATCATGGCCCTGTGTGAAAAAGTGATTGCCCCCTAAACCTAATAACTGGTTGGGCCACCCTTAGCAGCAACAACTGCAACCAAGCGTTTGCGATAACATGCAATGAGGCTTTTACAGCGTCCTGGAGGAATTTTGGCCCACTCATCTTTGCAGAATTGTCCTAATTCAGTTACATTAGAGGGTTTTCGAGCATGAACGGCCTTTTTAAGGTCATACCACAACATCTCAATAGGATTCAGGTCAGGACTTTGGCTAGGCCACTCCAAAGTCTTCATTTTGTTTTTCTTCAGCCATTCGGTGGTGGACTTGCTGGTGTGTTTAGGATCATTGTCCTGCTGCAGAACCCAAGTTCGTTTCAGCTTGAGTACACGAACAGATGGTCGACATTCTCCTTCAGGATCTCTTGGTAGACAGCAGAATTCATAGTTCCTTTTATCACGGCAAGTCTTCCAGGTCCTGAAGCAGCAAAACAGCCCCAGACCATCACACTACCACCACCATATTTTACTGTTGGTATAATGTTCTTTTTCTGAAATGCAGTGTTCCTTCTACGCCAGATATACTTGGACACACACCTTCCAAAGAGTTCCACTTTTGTCTCATCGGTCCACAGAATGTTGTCCCAAAAGTCTTGGGGATCATCAAGATGTGTTGTGGAGAAATTGAGACGAGCTTTGATGTTTTTCTCTGCTTTTTGCTCAGCAGTGGTTTTCTCCTTGGAACTCTGCCATGCAGACCATTGTTGCCCAGTCTTTTCCTGATGGTGGAGGCATGAACGCTGACCTTAACTGAGGCAAGTGAGGCCTGCAGTTCCTTGGACGTTGTTGTGGGGTCTTTTGTGACCTCTTGGATGAGTCGTCGCTGCGCTCTTGGGGTAATTTTGGGCGGCCGGCCACTCCTGGGAAGGTTCACCACTGTTCCATGTCTTCGCCATTTGTGGATAATGGCTCTCACTGTGGTTCGCTGAATTCCCAAAGCTTTGGAAATGGCTTTATAACCCTTTCCAGACTGATAGATCTCAATTACTTTCTTTCTCAATTGTTCCTGAATTTCTTTGGGTCTCGGCATGATGTGTAGCTTTTAAGGATCTTCTGGTGGACCTTACTGTGTCAAGCAGCTCCTATTTAAGTGATGCCTTGATTGTGAACAGGTGTGGCAATAATCAGGCCTGGGTGTGGCTAGAGAAATTGAACTCAGGTGTGGACAACCACAGTTATAGTATGTTTTAACAAGGGGGGCAATCACTTTTTCACACAGGGCCATGATGGTTTGGATTTTTTTTCACCTTTAATAATAAAACACCTTCATTTACAAATTGCATTTTGTGTTTACTTGTGTTGTCCTTGACTATTGTTTAAATTGGTTTGATGTTCCGAAACACTTAAGTGTGACAAACATGCAAAGGAACAGGAAATGAGGAAGGGGGCAAACACTTTTTCACACCACTGTAGGTTCATAAATAGGTTTATAGGTCAGGTACCCCCATATTACAACCTAAATAAAGGTTTTAACCCCCTGATTGCCCCTAGAGTTAACCCTTTCACCAGTGATCACCGTATAACTGTCACTGGTGACGCTGGTTAGCCAGTTAGTTATTTCGTTATTTAGGTTCCCCGTCAGGTTTTTATATAGTGTCAGGTACCCCCATATATTACCTAATAAAGGTTTTAACCCCCTGATTGCCCCTAGTTAACCCTTTCACCCCCTTTTGCCAGTGTCACTAAGCGATCGTTTTTCTGATCGCTGCATTAGTGTCGCTAGGTAACCAGTTTTTTTTTAGGTTAACCGCCATGTTTATATAGGTTCATAAATAGGTTTATAGGTCAGGTACCCCCATATTACAACCTAAATAAAGGTTTTAACCCCCTGATTGCCCCTAGTTAACCCTTTCACCCCCTTTTGCCAGTGTCACTAAGCGATCCTTTTTCTGATCGCTGCATTAGTGTCACTGGTGCCGCTAGGTAGCCAGTTTTTTTTTTAGGTAACCGCCAGGTTTATATAGGTTCATAAATAGGTTTATAGGTCAGGTACCCCCATATTACAACCTAAATAAAGGTTTTAACCCCCTGATTGCCCCTAGAGTTAACTCTTTCACCAGTGATCACTGTATAAGTGTCACTGGTGACGCTGGTTAGCCAGTTAGTTATTTAGGTTCCCCGTCAGGTTTTTATATAGCGTCAGGTACCCCCATATAATACCTAATAAAGGTTTTAACCCCCTGATTGCCCCTAGTTAACCCTTTCACCAGTGATCACCGTATAACTGTTACGGGTGACGCTGGTTAGATAGTTTGTTTTTTATACTGTCAGGGCACCCGCCATTTATTACCCAATAACGGTTTAACCCCCTGATCGCCCGGCGGGTGATATCAATTAGGTTTTAGGGTCAAATAAGGTCTGCGTCGCCCCAGGTTAGTGCCAGCACCGCAAACACCCACGCACAAAGCATACACCTCCCTTAGTGGTACAGTATCTGAACAGATCAATATCTGATCTGATCAGATCTATACTAGCGTCCCAGCAGTTTAGGGTTCCAAAAAAACGCATTGTTAGCGGCATCAGCCCAGATACCTGCTAGCACCTGCGTTTTCCCCCTCCGCCCAGCCCAGCCCAGCCCACCCAAGTGCAGTATCGATCGATCACTGTCACTTACAAAACACTAAGCACACATAACTGCAGCGTTCGCAGAGTCAGGCCTGATCCCTGCGATCGCTAACAGTTTTTTTGTAGTAGCGTTTTGATTCAGTCGCTAACAGTCAGGAGCTTTTTTACCTGTAAATCTCAAAAAAATAAAAAAATAGTTGTCGTTTTATTGTTCTCTCTCTATTGTTGCTCTTTTTTTACTCCATTCTATTCTGCAATGTTTTATTATGTTTTATCATGCTTGCTTTTCAGGTATGTAATTTTGTTTACTGTGTTTTAGTGTTAACCATTTTTTTGTTTTCAGGTGCGCCATTCAGTTGCAGCGCGGATTTATTTATCTTGACAGCAACAGTGTTTGCTCCCACGATACATAAAGACGCGACTCCAACACTGTAGGAGGTGATTTCACCACCACAGTTAAAAAAAAGAGCATATATGCCGAAGCATGGGGGCAGCAGGGGGGGGGGGAGCGATTGGCTCCTAATGCTGCGTACATACGGTCGAAATTCCGACGGAGCCTTGCCCCGTGGAAAAGTGCAACCGTGTGTACATGGCATAACTTTTGTGGGAGGATGCCCCCATGCTTCGGCATATATAAATGGTGCATGTATGCCCATCATTAGAAGTGGGTGGATGAAGGGAGGTATTCTAATGGTGGGCATACCCACCAATCAATCTCTTTTTTTCGTTCAGCCAAGAGGCTGCATGAAAAATAAAGATTACAATATATGTCCAGTATGTTGCTGGACTTTGAATGGTTATACCAGAATGATGCCTGCAGGTTTAGGTATCATCTTGGTATCATTCTTTTCAGCCAGTGATCGGCTTTCATGTAAAAGCAATTCTAGCGGGTAATTAGCCTCTAGACTGCTTTTACAAGCAGTGGGAGGGAATGTCCCCCCTCCCGGATATAAACCGCGCCATTGGGAAATTGGGAAAGCGTTTTATCACACCGATCTTGGTGTGGTCAGATGCTTTGAGGGCAGAGGAAAGATCTAGGGTCTAACAGACCCCAATTTTTTCAAAAAAAGAGTACCTGTCACTGCCTATTGCTATCATAGGGGATATTTACATTCCGTGAGATAACAATAAAAATGATAACAAAAGAAAAAAATGGAGGGAACAGTTTTAAAATAAAATAAAAAAGCTAAATAAATCAAAAAAAAAAAAAAAAAAAAGCACCCCTGCCCCCCCCTTCTCTTGCGCAAAGGCGAACACAAGCGTTGGTCTGGCGTCATACGTAAACAGCAATTGCACCATGCATGTGAGGTATCACCGCGAAGGTCAGATCGAGGGCAGTAATTTTAGCAGTAGGCCTCCTCCGTGAATCTAATGTGGTATCATGTAAAGGCTTTTAAAGGCTTTTAAAAATGTATGTAGTTTGTCGCCACTGCGTGTTTGTGCGCAATTTCAAAGCATGTCCTGTTTGGTATCCATGTACTCGGCCTAAGATCATATTTTTTATTTCATCAAAAATTTGAGCAATGTAGTGTGTTTTAGTGCATTAAAATAAAAAAAAAGTGTATTTTTTCCACCAAAAATGCGTTTGAAAAATCGCTGCGCAAATACTGTGTGGAAAAAAAAAATGCAACACCCACCATTTTAATCTGTAGGGCCTTTGCTTTAACAATATATATAGTGTTTGGGGGTTCAACGTAATTTTCTTGCAAAAAAAAAATATGTTTTCATGTAAACAAAAAGTGTCAGAAAAGGCTTTGTCTACAAGTGGTTAGAAGAGTGGGTGACGTGTGACATAGGCTTCTAAATGTTGTGCATAAAATGCCAGGACAGTTCAAACCCCCCCCCCCCCCCAAATGACCCCATTTTGGAAAGTAGACACCCCAAGCTATTTGCTGAGAGCAATGTTGAGCCCATTAAATTTTTTTTTTTTTTGTCCCAAGAGATTGAATAATGAAAAAAAAATATATATATATTTTTTTTTACAAAAAGTTGTCACTAAATGATATATTGCTCAAACATGCCATGGGCATATGTGGAAATACACCCCAAAATACATTCTGTTGCTTCTCCTGAGTACGGGGATACCACATGTGTGGGACTTTTTGGGAGCCTAGCCGCGTACGTCACCCCAAAAACCAAGCACCGCCTTCAGGCTTTCTAAGGGTGTAATTTTTTTATTTCACTTCTCACTGCCAATCACAGTTTCGGAGGCCATGGAATGCCCAGATGGCATAAAACCCCCCAAAATGACCCCATTTTGGAAAGTAGACACCCCAAGCTATTTGCTGAGAGGTATTGTGAGCATTTTGCAGATCTCGCTTTTTGTCACAAAGTTTTGAAAATTGAAAAAAGAAAAAAAATATTTTTTTTTCTTTACTTTCTTCATTTTTCAAAAACAAATGAGAGCTGTAAAATACTCACCATGCCTCTCAGCAAATAGCTTGGGGTGTCTACTTTCCAAAATGGGGTCATTTGGGGGGGTTTTGTGCTATTTTGGCATTTTATGGCCTTCGAAACTGTGATAGGTAGTGAGGAGTGAAATCAAAAATTTGCACCCTTAGAAATCCTGAAGGCGGTGCTTGGGTTTCGGGGCCCCGTACGCGGCTAGGCTCCCAAAAAGTCCCACACATGTGGTATCCCCATACTCAGGAGAAGCAGCTAAATGTATTTTGGGGTGCAATTCCACATATAACCATGGCATGTGTGAGCAATATATCATTTAGTGACAACTTTTTGAAAACATTTTTTTTTTTTGTCTTTATTCAATCACTTGAGACTAAAAAAAAAAAATATTCAATGGGCTCAACATGCCTCTCAGCAAATAGCTTGGGGTGTCTACTTTCCAAAATGGGGTCATTTGGGGGGGTTTTGTACTTCCCTGCCATTTTAGCACCTCAAGAAATGAGATAGGCAGTCATAAATTAAAAGCGGTGTAAATTCCAGAAAATGTACTCTAGTTTGTAGACGCTATAACTTTTGCGCAAACCAATAAATATACGCTTATTGGCATTTTTTTTTACTAAAGACATGTGGCTAAATACATTTTGGCCCAAATGTTTGATTAAAATTGAGTTTATTGGATTTTTCTTATAACAAAAATTAGAAAATATCTTTTTTTTTCAAAATTTTCGCTCTTTTTCCGTTTATATCGCAAAAAATAAAAATCACAGAGGCAATCAAATACCATCAAAATAAAGCTCTATTTGTGGGAAGAAAAGGACGCCAATTCCGTTTGGGTACAACATTGCATGACTGCGCAATTACCAGTTAAAGCAGTGCAGTGCGAAATTGAAAAAAGACCTCTGGTCCTTTGGCTGCCAAATGGTCCGGGGCTGAAGTGGTTAAAACACTGGAGCATGAAGGCCCCCATTTGCACTAAACTGCAAGCGGTGTGGTGGCCTGGGTCCTGCTCATCATCCAGGATAATGTCGTCCTCCTCGTTCTCCACCCCCCATCCACGGACAACAACAGGATCCCAGAAAGGTTTAAAGCATGCTCTTCTTGCTCCTCCTCATCCGCCCTGGCACCATCCTCCTCTGACTCCTCTTCAGACTCCTGTTGTTGACTTGTCTCAGATAGAGTAGCTCCCCCCTGGGAATTCATCAAGCATTGTGACTTCCTCATCTTCCTGCTCCTCGACGGCTTGATCAATGACACAACGCAATGTACGCTCCATAAAGAAGGCGTAAGGTACGATGTCACTGATGGCGCCATGGCTGCGACTGACTAGTTTGGTGATCTCATCAAATGGCCACAGAAGTCTGAGCAGCCACTGGCGCAGTGAAAAAAAAACAAGCTCCCAGAACCTGTTCTGCCACAGAGTTCGTACAGGTAGTCGTTAACTGCACGTTTCTGCTGGAGCAGCCTATCAAGCATATACAAGGTTGAGTTCCATCGCGTTGGGCAATCACAAATAAGACGTCTGACCGGCAGATTGTGTCGCCGCTGAATGTCAGCAAGGCGAGCCATGGCTGTGTAAGATCTTCTGAAATTGGCCGAGATTTTCCCTGCCTGCCGCAAGATGTCCTGGACCCCAGGGTATTTGACAACGAATCGCTGCACGACCAAGTTTAAGATGTGTGCCATGCATGGCACATGTGTAATTTTGCCCTGTATCAACGCGCTCAGCAGATTGGCCCCGTTGTCGCACACCACTTTACCAACTGTCAAATTTAGCGGTGTTAGTCACTGATCTGCCTGTGAACGCAAAGCTGAAAGGAGTGCAGGGCCCGTGTGGCTCTTGGCTTCCAGGCACAACAGACGCAGCACAGCATGGCAACGTCTCACCTGGCATGTCGAATAGGTTCTGGGGATCTTGGGCGGCGCAGTGGAAGAGACGGTAGCAGCGGAAAAGGAGGAGTCAGCCGAGGAGGAGAGGGAGGATGGAGTAGGAGAAGAAGAGGCAGGACTGCATGCAATCCGTGGCAATAAAACCAAATCTACATGGGTGCCACGGGTTACATGCTTGATGGCCGTCAGAAGGTTCACCCAGTGGGCAGTAAAAGTTATATACCGTCCCTGCCTGTGTTTGCTAGACCACGTGTCTGTGGTCAGATGTATCTTGGCACCGACACTGTGTGCCAGAGATACATTCACTTGCAGCTGAGAAATACTTCCTTCCTGGGACCTTCCATTGTGGTGTTCCAATGGCCACAAATTTTCGAAAGGCCTCCGAGTCCACCAGTTTATATGGCAGTAGTTGGCGGGCTATCAGTTCCGACAAGCCAGCGGTCCACTGTTGGGCAAGAGGGTTATCCGGCGTCATCATTTTTTTACGCTCGAACATTTGGCCCACAGAAGCCTGCCTTTTTCCAGTAAAACGTGAGGACGGCATGATGGAAGGTGGAGTGGAGGACAATTCTGAGGAGAGAGGAGAAGAAGTAGAAGAGGCTGGATGGTGAGAGCCTGGAGTGTGGCTTTGTGGGTTCTGACGGCGTTGCTCCCACTGGGCTCGGTGATGGCAGTTCATGGTAGACATGTGCGATTAGTTTCGTACGAATTCGAAATTCGTACGAATTTTTTGAAATTCGTACGAATCCGTAGTACGAATTTTTTCAAATACGAATTCTGTACGGAATACGAAATTCCGTTTACGAATTTCGGCCCCCGAATTATTCAAATCCAACTAGCAAATATTGAATTGCAACTAATACGAAAGAAATTATTATAGCGGATATAACGAATGATTCAAATGACAATGTGTAATTTTTACAGGAAAAAAAGCTATTTAAAATCACTCGCGGCTAATGAATTGTCGGCTCCCGTAACACAGAGAACAGTCATTCATTCAAAGTCATTGATAAAAAAAAGCGTGGGGGTCCCCCCAAATTCAATAACCAGGCCCTTCAGGTCTGCTATGGATATTAAGGGGAACCCCCGCTTCAATTAAAAAAAAAATGACGTAGGGGTCCTCCTAAATATCCATACCAGACCCTTATCCGAGCACGCAACCTGGCAGGCTGCAGGAAAAGAGGGGGGGACGAGAGCGCCCCCCCTCCCTCCTGAACCATACCAGGCCACATGCCCTCAACATTGGGAGGGTGCTTTGGGGGTCTGTGATCCCCCAAAGCACCTTGTCCCCATGTTGATGAGGACAAGGGCCTCATCCTCACAACCCTGGCCAATGCTTGTGGGGGTCTGCGGGCGGGGGGCTTATCGGAATCTGGAAGCCCCCTATAACAAGGGGACCCCCAGATCCCGCCCCCCCCCCCCCTGTGTGAAATGGTAAGGGCCTACCATTTCACCAAAAAAGTGACAAAAATGGTAAAAATTACAGGAGACGGTCTTTGACAATTCCTTTATTAAAATCTTCTTTCTTCTGGTCTTCCTTCTTCCTTTCTTCATCCTTCGGTTTCTTCATCTTCTCCTTCCGGCATCTTCTTCCATCTTCTTCTTCCTCTGATCCGCTTCTTCTTGCTCTGGTCTTCTCGTCCGGCATCTTCTTCCATTGCGTCGGCGTCTCTTCTTGGGCTGCTCCTCGCAATGGGAGGCTCCCGCTGTGTGAGGCTTCGCTGCGTCTGACAGCTCTTTTATAACGGAGGGCACCTGGTGACCCTGCCCCCCCTCTGACGTCATGGGGAAAGCCATAGGGAAGTCCCCATGACGTCCCCTTGCGTCAGAGGGGGGCGGGGTCACCAGGTGCCCTCCGTTATAAAAGACCTGTCAGACGCAGCGAAGCCTCACACAGCGGGAGCCTCCCATTGCAAGGAGCGGCCCAAGAAGAGACACCGAGGCCATGGAAGCAGATGCCGGACGAGAAGACCAGAGCAAGAAGAAGCGGATCGGAGGAAGAAGAAGATGGAAGAAGAAGATGGTAGAAGATGGAAGAAGAAGATGAAGACACCGAAGGATGAAGAAAGGAAGAAGGAAGACCAGAAGAAAGAAGATTTTAATAAAGGAATTTTCAAAGACCGTCTCCTGTCATTTTTACAATTTTTGTCACTTTTTTGGTGAAATGGTAGGGGTACTTTCGTATTTCGTACGAATTCGAACGGAATTTCGTACACGAATTACGATTTTTTTTTTTAAACGAAACAAAACAAATTTTTTGACGGTTCCCATGTCTAGTTCATGGGCATTCTTAAGGCGGTCGTCCCTAGGTGAGTGTTGGGCTTACCGCGACTTATGCGTTGACTGCAAAGGCTGCAGATGGCAACACTATTGTCAGCAGCAGACACGTTAAAAAAAGCCCACACTGCAGAGCCATGTGCCGGTGTCCTGAGAGCACCAGATGTGACCGTACATGGTTGATGGCTCACTCGTAAAACATTTGCAGTCTGGTTTGTCCCTCCTGTGCAATGTAAGTTCCGCCTGCTTCTCCTCCCTATCTGCTGGTCCATCTCTCCCTCTGAACTCCCCTCCTCTTCCTCTCTTGTGGGCACCCACGTAACGTCCCTAGACACGTCATCATCAACGTCACCTTCCCCGCCACTATAATTAGAGATCTCGGAGTAGGCAGCAACAGCGGGGACCAACCTCCTTGGGCTGATCTGGATACTGTCGTCAGACTGCTGAGTGGCGGTTGTTGCTACCTCCTCTTCCTGATCCAATGCCAAGAATGGCTGCGCATCAGAAATGTCTTGTGATGGATCGGAAAATAATTTCTGTGACTCAAGCGGAGGGTATGTGGTGGTGGTGTTGGTGGTAGTGTCTTTGGGGGGGGGGGGGGGCACACAGCAGAGAGGGAAGAGGGTGCAGATAGAGAGGATTAGGAGGGTGCAGAAGAGTAAGGCTGAGTGAGCCACTCAACCAAGTCTGGTGCATCCTTTGACGTAATCGAACGCGCCTTCTGCAACTTCCCACTTTGGCTCAAGCCATACCCCTACCACCCCTGCGGATTTTTTAAATGACGCTGTGACAAAAGTCTCTAGAGAAGTGCAGTATATGTGGAAGAAGGTATATAACATCCCGCTTCAATCTGTCGTTTTGGGGGGCCACTGGTCTATCACACCAGTTATAATACTTTTTTCTAACTGCGTTTGTCACTCTTTGTAGTATAGCTGCAGAACCGCTCAGCAGTCACAATGCTGCACAGTAGAAATGCACTATAATATGCTTTCTATATTTGAAAGTATATTATAAGTGTATTACACCCCTATATACCGTACACCTATACCAGTCCTTAAAAGGACTTTTGTGGAGCTAATAGTAGCTAGTGATTACACAGACTGTCCCTGCTCCAAACAGCAAACTCTCTCCCTACGCTGAGAAAAGACAGCTGCAGAATTGCTCAGCACTGCAGTGAACTATGATATGCTTTCTATATTTGAAAGTATATTATAAGTGTATTACACCCCCATATACTGTACACCTATACCAGTCCTTAAAAGGACTTTTGTGGACCTAATAGTAGCTAGTGATTACACAGACTGTCCCTGCTCCAAACAGCAAACTCTATCCCTACACTGAGAAAAGACAGCTGCAGAATCGCTCAGCACTGCAGTGAACTATAATATGCTTTCTATATTTGAAAGTATATTAGAAGTGTATTACACCCCTATATACTGTACACATATACCAGTCCTTAAAAGGACTTTTGTGGACCTAATAGTAGCTAGTGATTACACAGACCCTGCTCCAAACAGCAAACGCTCTCCCTACACTGACAAAAGACAGAATGTAAAATGGCAGCCAGATCAGGTCTATTTATAAGGTAGGGGGTATTTCCATGTGCTGAAATGTCTCAATTGGCTGTCCTGTACCCCATGATGGATGTGTCATGGGTCAAAGTTCTTCACAATGTAAAAGAATATGGCTGCCGCGAACAGCGCCATAAGTCTGCCGGTTTGGCGAATCGCGAATGTGCAAAGTTTGCCGCGAACCGCAAGGCCATCTCTAAGGAGGAGCAGAATGAATGTGCTTTGGGTTGTAATTCTAAGTATACCCATGCTTTGTGTGAAAAATATCTTATAAATTTGACCACCTTGTGTAAAAAAAAATTCATTTAAATTTCTTTCTGCATTTTCCAAAAATATGTGGTAAAAAAATTAAGTCTTCAAAAGACTCACCATGCCAAAAAAAATAAAAAATCGATACCTTAGAGTGTTTAGAGTGTCTTTTTGTGGGTGTTTCTGCTGTCCTGGTGCTCCAATGGAGTGATAGGTAGTCAGAAAACTGGATATGTAATTTATGCCCCTAGAAAGCCTGAGGTGCTCCTTGGATTTTGGGCCTCTCTATGCGGCTAGACTGTGAAAGTCTCAAACGTGGTGTGGCAATACTTGGGAGGAAGAGCAAACTGTGTTTTGGGGTGTAACTCTAAGTTCGCCTATGCTGTGTGTTGGAAATATCTTATTAGTTGAAAACTTTTCATTTTCTTTCCTACATTATCCAAAAACTTGTGGCAATTTTTTTTTTTTTTTAAAAGGACTCATAATGCATTTCAGAAAATACCTTGGGGTGTTTGCTTTCTAAAACATGGTCATCTTGTGGGTCTTTCCACTATCCTGGTGCTCCAGGGCATCAAGAAATGTGAAAGGTAGTCAGGAAAATAGATGTGTAATTTATGCCCCTTGAAAGCCCAAAGGTGCTCCTTGATTAGTGGGCCCCTCTATGCATCTAGGCTTTGAAAAAGTTTTACAGATATGGTATCCCCATACTTGGCAGGTGTAGCAAGATGTGTTTTGGTGTGTAATTGTCATTGCAGGACACCAGTTCTAGACACAAGTATCCTGCTTTGGAGAGTCTTTTGTCCCTGTGTATTGTGTTCTACTGCAAACCTTTGTTTTCTGGGCCTTGAATATCCTCTATGGTCACCTGTAGTTCTTGGTTTCCGTGACGGTAAGACCTCCTGAACTATTTCTTGATTGTAGTATATATTCTAAAGAGACCGGGAAGGCTTGTACCCCAAATGGACAGCATCCCCTGAGGAAGCCCAGGATGTAAAAATTGTGTTCCATTTAGTTGACATAATTGTTTTTTAAACAATTTTTTATTTGTACTTAAAATAAAATATTTTTATATTACTCTTTGAGATCACTGTACCTTACTTGAGCATTAAAAATCCCACAAATTTCCTTGTATATACTGTATGCCTATGCTGTGTGTGAGAAATAACTCAAGATGACAAGTTTGTGCAAAAACGAATGCAGCCACCATATCCAAGGACAGTAAGCTGCAATATATTACATGTTTTGTTCTTAATCTTCTTTTGATAAACTTTTAAACCTGCAAAGCCAGCCTGCAGGAGTGCAGATAGTGCTGGGCTTCGAAAGCCCAATATGCTTTACAAATTGAGTGTCATGGAGGTTTCCCCTGAAATAAAAATGTATTAATAAAAATACATGGTAAAGGAATAATGAATCTAAATAGTGATATAAACCATCCGTTTATAAATGTGTAAACGTAATTAAACCTAATACACTTATTATACTTTAAAGCAGAGAAGTAGTCGGTTATAAAGTAATTTCTACCATCATCCGTGGCAGACAGATAGGAAAGCTTCTGTGCAACAAACTGCAACTTATCTCCTCTGATAATAGATTACCATTGAGATAACATGTAGAAAATAGTTGTTATCTGGCCAGTCAGGTGGCTCTGGTGGAGTCTTGGTTGTTTTTTAATGTGACTTTAATTACAACACAATTGTGTTCCAACACACATCACATAGTACAAACCACAAACTAACATTGTATGTTGGCACATTAATCACAAGGCCATTACAATGAATACATCAAATATAATAAATATTTATATTAATAATAAAAATGCATATGATAAAATAATAAAAATATAATGTACATATACAATAAAATAATACATTTACAGAGTTCGGGGTCGCGCCGTGTCCTAGCAACACGTCACAGCCGCCGCGCTCCGCGTGAGAGCGGCCGTTCTGGGACATGGTCATATGACGTCGTCCCAGAGCGAGAGCCGCACCACCCCACGTCATATGATTGTGAGTGGGCAGCAACTAGTTAACCACTTGCTGACCAGCCACTGTATATATACGGCGGCAGGTCGGCTCGATTGCACAAACCGGTGGTCCGTGTATGTGATACTGTGGGCGCCCGCGCACCCACTGCAAGCCGCAGTGCCCCAGTGATCTCTGTGGTGTTCCAGTAAGCCCATCCCCCACACAGAACACACCCAGGGAACACAGTTAACTCCTTGATCGCCCCCTAGGGTTAACCCCGTCTCTGCCAGTATCATTTATACATTGCATTTTTTTTGAGCACTGATCAATGTAATAATGTCACTGGTCCCCAAAAAGTGTCACTTAGGGTCAGATTTGTCTGTCTCATTCCTGCTAAAAATCGCAGATCGCCGCCATTACCAGTAAAAACATTTAAAAAAATCCCTAAATCTATCCCATAGTTTTTAGAAGCGATAACATTTGCGCAAACCAATCAATGTACGCTTATTGCGATTTTTTTTTTTTTTTTACCAAAAATATGTAGCAGAATAAATATTGGCTTAAAACTGATGAATAAATTATTTTTTTTAATATTTTTTTTGGATATGTTTTATAGCAGTTTTTATAGCAGAAAGTAAATATTGTTTTTCTTAAAAAAATGCCAGTCTTTTTGGCGCAAAAAATAAAAACCGCAGAGGTGATCAAATACCATCAAAAGAAAGCTCTATTTGTGGGGAAAAAAAGGACATTAATTTTGTTTGGGAACAACGTTGCACGGCCATGCAATTGTCAGTTAAAGCGACGCAGTGCCATATCGCAAAAAAATGGCCTGGTCATTAAGGGGGCAAATCTTCTGGTCCTTAAGTGGTTAAGGGGGTAAATCCTTCCGGTTCTAAAGTGGTTAAATATAGTGCCTGGGGGGTCCCCTTAGTCTACCTGTAGAGTGGCGCATCTGTAGCAGGTTTAAAACATGCTGCATCAAAAAAAAAAATTTGAAAGAAAAAATTGTCAAATCACATTTAAATTGACTTGCGGTTACAATCTCTGGCATTCGGCTATTTAAAAAAAGGAAAAAAACGACGTGGGGTCCCCCCCAGTCCATACCAGGCCCTTCAGGTCTGATATGGATTTTAAGGGGAAGCCCACGCCAAAATTTAAAAGTAAAACGGCGTAGGGTCCCCCCCAAGATTCATACTCGACCCTTATCTGGGCATGGAGCCTGGCAGGTCAGGAAATGAACCATACCAAGCCACATGCCCTAAACATGGGGCCTCAACCGTGGCCGGTGGTTGTGGGGGTCTGCGGGCAGGGGGCTTATCAGAATCTGGAAGCCCCCTTTAATAAGGGGGCCGCCAGATCCCGCCCCCCCATGTGAATGGGTATTGGGTACGTTGTACCCTTACCAA
The DNA here is from genome assembly GCA_028564925.1 of Lithobates sylvaticus. NCBI lineage: Eukaryota > Metazoa > Chordata > Amphibia > Anura > Ranidae > Lithobates > Lithobates sylvaticus. The sequence goes on along the minus strand of CM053036.1, from coordinate 63,520,034 downwards.
TTCACAAAAAAAGCATCAAAAATTATAAAAACAGAACAGTTTTTGACAAATCCTTTATTAAGAAATAAACTGTGTCCCCCGATCTTTTGTCAATGACGCCGCTTGCCGCACCGGAAAAAAAAAAAAAACGCCTACTGCAGGCTTCTACGTTTGACATTTCTTATATAGGTAAGGGGCGGGGCCACCTGGCTACGTCCCCTGGTGGCACTGCCCCCTTCTAATGTCACGGACCGGTGCTTGCTGGGTCCGTGATGTCAGAAGGGGTGGTGCCACCAGGTGACGTAGCCAGGTGGCCCGGTCCCTTACCTATATAAGAAATGTCAAAGGCAGGAGCCTGCAGTAGGCAGGTTGCCTCCATGTCGGCGAGAGGGCCTTTTTTCTTTTTCGGGCGTGGTGGGCGACGTGATTGACTATGGATTTGCATCAGGACACTGTTTTTTATCTTTTATTTTTAAATAAAGGATTTGTCATAAACTGTCTGTGTTTTTATTACTTTTTGACACTTTTTTGGTGAATGGGTAAGGTTACTACGTACCCCATACTCATTCACATGGGGTGGTTCCGATAAGCCCCCCGCCGTCAGACCCCCACAACCGTGGCCAGTGGTGATGAGGCACTTGTCCCCATCAACATAGGGACAAGGTGCTTTGGAGTGATCAGCCCCCCCCCTTTTCCTGACCTGCCGGGCCGCATGCTCGGATAAGAGTCTGGTATGGATTTTTAAGGGGACCCAATGCCGGCTTTTTTTTTCAAGTTTGGCATAGGTTTCCCACTAAAATCTGAAGAGCCCGTCTCTAATCGAGGTAAAGAGCCAAGCTTATCACAGTGTAAACAGGAAAAGCCGCGCATCGGCTTTTCCTCTACTCGCACTGACAGACGCAAGTAGAGGAGAGCTGATTGGCTGATCTCCTGAGAGGGGGGGGGTCTGCACTGATTAATTATTAATGCATCACCCCAGAGGATGCCCACCCAGGACCACCAGGGATGCCCACCCATGGCCACTAGGGATGCCCACCCATTACCACCAGGTAAGCCCACTAGAGCCCACCATGGATGGCAATCATTGCCCATTAGGTATGGCACTCTGTGCCCATCAGTGATGCCTGCCAGCACCTCTGATCAGTGCTGCCTATCAGTGCCCACCAGTGCCACCTATACGTGCCCTCCAGTGCCACCCATCGGTGCCACCTATGAGTGCCCATCAGTGCCGCCTATGAGTGCCTATCAGTGCTGCATATAAGTGCCACCTCATCAGTGCCGATCAGTACCGCCTCATCAGTGCCATTAGTGCAGCCTTTATCAGTGCCCATCAGTGAAGGAGAAAACCTACTTTTTTACAGTTTTGTAACAGAAACAAAGAAAAACTTTATTTTTATAAATTTTTTTGAAAATTTTCCATCTATTTTTATTTGTAGCACAAAAAATAAAAACCCCAGAGGTGATCAAATACCACCAAAAGAAAGCTCTATTTGTGGGGAAAAAAATACAAAAAAATTTGTTTGGGCACATCGTTGCACTACCGCGCAATTATCATTCAAAATGTGATGGCGCTGAAAATTGGTCTTGGCAGGGAAGTGTATAAGTGCCCTGTATTGAAGTGGTTAGCAACCAACTATTCTTTCCACAGAATTTGAATTGGTCGATTGTTTTTCGACCGATCCAAATTCTATTTGAAAAGTTGGAATTAGTTAGAAAATGTATAAATTAAACGAATTTTAACGAAAACTAAACAAAATTTAACAAAAACAAAACGAAACATTCCATAACAAAACTAAATTAGTAACATAACAAATCTATTTAGTTGCGATTGCAGTTTGTAGTGTCATGGCTGATCGATTCCCCTATATCCATATGTATTCATTCACCTAGCTTGTCCCTATTCGCAGGGAACAGACAACTCCTTGTTCCGGGTCACGCAGCATCTAGTCAGTGCCTCACCATTTCCTCTGTATTTTATCACAAAAGTGCCAATGTGATGAAAACACATCTCTTTCCTTCATTGCTCTACCTGCTTGTGTCTGTCTAATTACTATTTGGCTCTCACCTGCAGAGTACTAGTCTAGAAACCCAGGAATTGTAGCATTTAAAGTTTCTTCACAAGAAATGTCAGTTCTCAGACTACAGACAGAGGTCATGCATTAACACATGAAGACCCATGCCAAATTTCTCATGTTTGAACAAAAAAAGAAACTTGTGACATCAAAATGTGAAGATTAAGGCTCTGTTCACACATATGCAAATTGGATGTGGGGCAACAAATGGCACCATGAAACAACATGATCCATACCTCCCTAACCTTTGATGATGATCCATTCCTAATTTTAAAAATGGGAACAAGGAACACCTATTAGCAAATGTATGTAGGCATAGGACACACCCCTAGCCACACCCCCTTAAAGGAGAAATATACAAAAAAAAATAGTTAAACCCACAAGTCCTTTATTTTTACCACTAGTATTCCTTTATATTGTCTTTTGAAATTTACAAATGCAGCAATTTAGAAATTGGATAAAAGGTTTAGCACTGGGAGACACTGAGGAACACATCAGAAGGAGGGACAGAGGGACTTTGTTCCAAATCAGGGACATTACCTTGAAATCAGTGACAGTTGGGAGCTATGGACGATCCATGGACATCTTATGCAGGTGAAAAGCACAGGGTGCAGGTAGGAAGATGTGTAATGCCTTTTAGTCCACAACGATATCACCTATTATTAAAAACACTTCTATACCTGCTTATTTGTGCCAATCATAAAACCATGCAGATACAGGTCAGGAGCATCACTAAGACCTGCCTTGTGGTGACAACAGCTTATCTAATTTCTGGTATAGTTGTCACAGGGACAAGAAGTGAAGAAAAATCTCTCCTTTAATGAGATCATAGATAGAGTTGAGCGGACACCTGGATGTTCGGGTTCGAGGGGTTCCGCCGAACTTTGCAAAAGTTCGGGACCGAGCTTGACCCGAACTTGACCCCGAACCCGAACCCCATTGAAGTCAATGGGGACCCGAATGGCTATAATGAATTGTCAGCACCCGTCCCCGTAGTACAGAGAACAGTCATTGAAAGTCATTGATTTTTTAAATGTTATTGTCATAAAAAGTGTTTGGGGACCCGGTTCAATGCAAAAAAAAGTTTTAAAAACTGAAGTTTTTTCGGGAGCAGTGATTTTAATAATGCTTAAAGTGAAACAATAAAAGTGTAATATTCCTTTATATTTCGTACCTGGGGTGTGTGTATAGTATGCCTGTAAAAGGGCGCATGTTTCAGGTGCTTAGAACTGTCCCTGCACAAAGTGTAATTTCTGTAGGAAAAAAAGTTATTTAAAAGCACTCGTGGCTATAATGAATTGTCGGCTCCCTGTAATACAGAGAACAGTCATTGAAAGTCAAGTCATTGATAAAAAAAAAAAGCATGGGGTTCCCCCAAATTCAATTACTAGGCGATTCAGGTCTGGTATGGATATTAAGGGGCACCCCGTGTCAAATAAAAAAAAAAATGGCATGGAGTTCCCCCAAAAATCCATACCAGACCCTTTATCCGAGCATGCAACCTGGCAGGCCGCAGGAAAAGAGGGGGGGACGAGAGAGCGCCCCCCCTCCTGAACCGTAACAGGCCACATGCCCTCAACATTGGGAGGATGCTTTGGGGGTCTGTGACCCCTCAAAGCACCATGTCCCCATTTTGATGAGGACAAGGGCCTCATCCCCACAACCCTGGCCTGTGGTTGTGGGGGTCTGAGGGCGGGGGGGCTTATCGAAATCTAAAAGCCCCCTTTAACAAGCGGAGGACTTGACTGGGACTTCCCTATGGCTTTCCCCATGACATCAGAGGGGGGCGGGGGCCACCTGGTGACCCCCGCCCCCCTCTGACATCATGGGGAAAGCCATAGGGAAGTCCCCAAGTCCCTGTGCGTCAGAGGGGGGCGGGGTCACCAGGTGACCCCACCTTCCGTTATATGAGAACTGTCAGAAGAAGAGAAGCATCACACAGCGGGAGCCTCCCATTGCGCGGAGCGGCCCGAGAACGAAGAAGAGACGCTGTGGAGGAAGATGCCAGATGAGAACACCAGAGCAAGAAGAAGCGGATCGGAGGAAGAAAAAGATGGAGGAAGAAGAAGATGGAGGAAGAAGATGAAGAAACCGAAGAAGAAAGGAAGAAGACCAGAAGAAAGAAGGTGAAAGAAGACTTAAATAAAGGAATTGTCAAAAACTGGCTCTTGTCATTTTTAACACTTTTGTCACTTTTTTTGGTGAAATGGTAGGGGTACTTTTGTACTTACCATTTCACACAGGGGGGGCAGGGATCGGGGGGTCCCCTTGTTAAAGGGGTCTTCCAGATTCCGATAAGCCCCCTGCCCGCAGACCCCCACAACCACCGGCCAGGGTTGTGGGGATGAGGCCCTTGTCCTCATCAACATGGGGACAAGGTGCTTTGGGGGGGACCCCAAAGCACCCTCCCAATGTTGAGGGCATGTAGCCTGGTACGGTTCAGGAGGGGGGGGGGGGCGCTCTCTCGTCTCCCCTCTTTTCCTGCGGCCTGCCAGGTTGCATGCTCGGATTAAGGGTCTGGTATGGATTTTTGGGGGAAATCCACGCCATTTATTTTTTTTTATTATTTGGCGTTGAGTTACCCTTAAAATCCATACCAGACCTGAAGGGTGGTAATTGAATTTGGGGGAACCCCACGTTTTTTTTTTTTTTCATCAATGACTTTCAATGACAATTCATTATAGCCGCGAGTGCTTTTAAAATACATTTTTTCCTGCAGAAATGACACTTTGTGACAAACTGACAATAACTTTTTAAAAAGCGTCAACAAACCCGAACATACAGTAAATTGTTTGGGTTTGGGTTCGGGACCCAAAAACCCAAAAGTCCGGTACAAACCCAAACTTTACAGTTCAGGTTCACTCAACCCTAATCATAGACAAAAAAAAAAAACATTACTGCATTGGATGAAAGCACCGTATTGTTGGTGTATAATAGACTTTTCTGTCCATTACCTTTTACAGATTTACTTTTGGGAAAGGAGTCATCGGAAATGTCACAGTAAAACTTTGTCGTATGGGTTCCATCTGTATCTCAGTGAGTGGAGAGGTAAGCTCGATAATAAAAATGCTTTCCCTTTTCCTGTAGACATTTTGCATTGCATATTACATATTATTATATACACTGTATTGTCAAAAGTATTGGGACACCTGCCTTTACACGCACATGATCTTTAATGGCATCACAGTCTCAGTCCGTAGGGGTTCAATATTGAGTTGGCCAACCCTTTGCAGCTATAACAGCTTCAACTCTTCTGTGAAGGCTGTCCACAAGGTTTAGGAGTGTGTCTATGGGAATGTTTGACCATTCTTCCAGAAGCGCATTTGTGAGGTCTGGCAACCTGATTCTCCATCAGCACTGGAGCAACCCATCAGGTTGCCCTTTCATTTAGCTGGTTTTCACTCACCTTGAAATTGTGGACTAGCGCCTCTCTCACTGTTGAACCCTCCACGCCGTACTGCTATAGTGTGCAAAGCACACGGCATTATCTCAGGTTCCCACATTCCTTTTCAATTTTCCTTTCTTATTTACTGTATTTTGTTTGTAACGGTACTCATTACCTAAGAATATACCACCTCTATATCGGTACTGCTAGTGATATAGTAGTTTCAATTTAACTTTTTCTCTTTTTTTTGTTTTATATTTGCTAACTGTGCCTAAGGGTGAACGTTCTATATACCCTATAGTGTATATCTAACCATCTCATTCTTCCCCACAGGATACAATCAACCTCAGTACCACCTTGACACCTGCTACTTATTACACATGGCAATCAAATTACCTCTCTTAGGCCCCTTTCACACCGGGGCGTTTTTCATGCGGTACAGCGCTAAAAATAGCGCCTGTTCACCGCCTGAAAAAATCCGGCCCCTTTAACTCCAGTGTGAAAGCCGGCGGGCTTTCACACTGGAGCGGTGCGCTAGCAGGACAGCAAAAAAAGTCCTGCTAGCAGCATCTTTGGAGCGGTAGAGGAGCGGTGTGTTCACCGCTCCTATACCGCTCCTTCCCATTGATTTGAATGGGAAACCGCGGTAAAACCGCGGCAATACCGCCGCAAAGGGGGTGTTTAACCCTTTTTTTCGGCCGCTCGCGGGGGTAAAACCGCACCGCGAGCGGCCGAATACCGCGGTTAAAACGACGGTAAAGCAGCGCTAAATATAGCGCTGCTTTACCGTCACCGCGGCTCCCCCGCCCCAGTGTGAAAGGGGCCTTAACGTCAAAGGCCTAAATAGCCCTTTTAGGAGATCCCTCTTATGGAGGGAAGCAATTTCTCAACGCTCTGACATACTCTGCGTTCAAGAAACACACCTCTCTTCTACTGACCCGCCACGATGTACACACAAATCATACCCACATATCTTTCACTCCCATGCTGACAAAAAGGTGAGAGGCGTAATGATAGCTGTTCGCTCCACAGTCTCACTCTCAATCTCCACCATAGAGTACGACCCCGCAGATGGATACTTTATACTCTCAGCACGCTTCAACAACAAACCTTTAGTGATTGTTAATTTATATGCACCAAACACTCACCAAAAATCCTTTTTTAATTCCATTCTAACCAAAATACAACACTTCCCGAGAGATCAAATTATCTTAACTTTAATGAAATCATCGATCACTCTCTCGATTCTTCCACACCACGAAGGAGACGGTCTACTACCCTCTCCTCCTTGACACGCTTAGAAGATTTCTACGACCCTTGGAGGTGTCAACATGGTACTGAGAGAGACTTCACTTTTTATTCCACTGCTCAAAGAACTTATTCTAGGATCGACCTGTTCCTGACCTCCAAAGTACTACTTCAATCCATTACCTCCTCAACTATTGGAGTTATATCATGGTCTGACCATGCCCCTATCTCAATTGTCCTTAATCTTTCTCCCTCCATCTCATCACATACATTATGGCGACTAAACGCCTCTTTAATTAGTACCAAGGATAATAGGGAACTGGTCGGGTCCGCGATTGACGACTTCTTTACCTTGAACAACCACTCTGTATCCAATGACACCACACTCTGAAATGCCCATAAATCGGTCAGCAGGGGTACATTACTAAGACTAGGAGCCCAGGAGAAGAAAAAATGCACTGCTACCCTTAACTCCTTCCTAGATAACATAAAGACCCTAGAAAGACGCAATATGCAAACACCTTCAGTAGCCATCCATGAAGAACTCAGTAAACTCCGATCTGAGCTGAGCACTTATTTGCAAAACAGACACGAGTTCTATATTAGGAAACTAAGACTCACCTGGTACTCCCAGGGAAATAGAACGGGGAAAGCTCTAGCACAACAATACAAACGCAAAGCGGCCCAATCCGCAATACCGTACCTCGAGGACTCCAAAGGCAACAGATTGACTAACCCCAAAGATATAGCTAACTGTTTTAGCTCGTTTTATCATAATCTATACAATCTAAAAAACTCCCCTACTGATCCACGACCTACTGATGTTAATATTCAGAACTTTCTCTCTGACCTGAACCTCCCCTCCTTAACCCCCTCTCAGACTGCAGACTTAGCTCTACCCTTTTCGATTCAGGAAATCCGAAACGCCATTAAATCACTGCCACTACACAAAGCCCCAGGACCAGATGGCTTCGGCAATGACTATTACAAAACTTACTGTGAACGACTGAACCCACACCTTTGCAACTCATTTAACAGATTTCTTACTACCGGGGAAATCCCACCAGAATCCTTAGAAGCCACGATCTCCACCATCCATAAACTGGGTCACCCCATTTCACTTCTCAACACCGACTTAAAAATTTATGCTAATCTACTGGCCACACGACTATCACAATACATGACCCACCTCATACACCCTGACCAGGTGGGATTCATCCCCCAACGTCAGGCCTCAGATGGAACTCGCATATTTATAGACCTTATCCACTGGGCAGAACATCATCAAATGCCTTCTCTGCTGATCTCCCTAGACGCAGAGAAGGCGTTGGATAGAGTACACTGGGGATATCTGAAGACAGTGTAACAGAAATTTGGTTTAGAGGGTAATTTCCTAAACCCCATACTAGGACTATATTCTTCACCTAGTGCTAAAGTTCGAACCTCGGGCATCCTCTCCGACTCCTTTACAATCTCTAACGGCATGCGTCAGGGGTGTCCGTTATCACCCCTGATCTTTGCGCTAGTAATGGAGCCCCTTGCTCAGACCATCCGCACAAATCCCCTTATCTCCGGCATCACAGTAGGCAACTCGTGCCACAAAATAGGCCTCTATGCAGATGACGTGATCATAGCACTCACTGACCCGGTTAACTCTCTTCCCGTCTTATCGCAAATCCTTGATAATTTTAGTGAAATCTCACTGTATAAATTGAATCACTCCAAGTCCTCCATGCTTGGCATTTGCTTACCCCTCGCACTCAAATCGGAGATCTCCAGAGTCTCTCCCTTCTCCTGGGCTCCTGGTTTCTCTATGACATACCTGGGAATTCAATTGGTATCCCCCTCTTCCTTAATGCTCCGTAGCAACCTTACCTCCCTACATCAAAAACTAAACACCATATTCTTAGCTATATACTCTTTCAAAGCTTTGTGGGCCGGAAGAATAGCCCTGACTAAAATGTTCCTTCTTCCACATGTTCTGTACTGCTTTAAGACACTCCCGCTACCGATACTCTCCACTGAACTATCCAAACTCCAACGTGTCCTAGACTCCTTTATCTGGGCAGCCCGTAAACCTCGTTTAAATCCACAACACTGTGTGACCCAGCCACCGATGGGGGGAATGGGTGCACCTGATGTCAGACGGTATTACAAGGCCACTGTCTTAGAACAAGGGAAACAATGGTGGTCTTCACACCCGAACACTAGGTGGCACCAAATTGAATCAACAGCTTTACTTACCACCCCCAAATTGATACTCTCAGCGACTTGGATGAATCATCACATCACTCGTTCTTATCTTCCCACGGTGAATGCCTGTATTACACAATGGAGTGCTATAAGCCGCACCCACCAAGGAATTCATTGGGACACTTTAAAGAATCTGCCAATCTTAGCATTACAACTCTTGTCTTCACACCTCTCTCTTCAACACTGGTTCGAAGCTGGGATCAAAACCATTGGAGACCTGTACTTCCAATCGAACCTTAAAACCTACCAACGTCTAACGACGGAATTTGGCTTATCAAATAAGGACTTTTACATCTACCTCCGGATCCGACATATACTCTCAAAAATACCGACCTCTTCTGAAACTACCTCCAAGGGTCTACTCACTTACTATAACCTCCTGACTAGCAAACTAAAAGGCTTTTGCTACATATACGCTGTCCTCTCTAAACCAACATCTATGCTTAAACCAACGACTGTAACCTACTGGGAAACAAAATTACAATCCTACTTTCCAATGGAGGACTGGCATCAGGCTCTCAACACCCCTCTCACTTTCTCCAAAAATGTATCCCACTGGTAAACTCTTATGAAGATCTTCCACAAATGGTATTATACCCCTGTCAGACTTGCAACCATCTTTCCCACCCAATCTCCGAAGTGCTGGAGACACTGCAATGAACTAGGGGACATACAGTATTTCACATCTGGTGGGACTGTCCAATTATTACTACGTTCTGGACACAAGTATCCACATTAATTGTAATGGTAACTAACACTTGCCAACGGTTGACCTCGCAGATGGCTCTGTTCGGTCTGGACCTCCACCATTGGCCTACTGCCAGCTTGCCACTTATACACCATATTTTAATTGCAGCATGCCTAGTTCTTGCTCGCGCCTGGAAAAACCCGCTTCCTCCAACCATTGGAGCTCTTATCACCACACTCAATGACCACTGTCATATGGAATATCTCTTTTCCAAAACGAATCTGACAGAACACAGGTTTAACCTCCCCCCAGACCGAACAGAGCCGGAAGTGTAAGTCCACTATACTACCGAAAGCCCCGGGCTCTTTGTCATGTGATTACCTTACAACTATTTGCAATGATCTTTGCATTTTCCTGCACTTAGTTATCGCAATGTGATTGTTATCCTAAATAGACCTGTACTCATTGTTTTGACTATTCTGTATCTCAATACCTTTACAAATGATAATGTTCATCGTTTGTATGTTATTTTGATAAATCTCAATAAAATATTTGAAAAAAAAAAAAAAAAAAAAGTTCATGTGCGTGTTCGAGCAGGAGTCCCAAAACTTTTGACAATATAGTGTATGAAAAAAATGATTTAAAAAATAAATTTTGTAGAAGAAAAATTAAAGTACCAGGTCATGTAGAATAATATTATTGGATATTATTAGTTGTAAATAAAACACCTCTTTGTTTCTATGGGGAGATGGTCATGCAGTGGCTTCAATTTGGGGGTGTGGGCGGGGAAACCTGCCAGAAGGGTGACACTATCAAGTAGGAAGTGTGATGGTGCCACACCCATCCTTGACAGCACTAACCACGTAATTTACACTGTTGGCCTGAAACCTCTGCAGGCCACTGACAGGCTATACAGGAGAGAGCCGGGGGGGGGGGGGCACCTAATGTTTTACTGCACCAGGTGACACCAACCCTGGTGATGCCACTGTGGTCAAGCCCGGCAAGTATGGCTTCTCTTTAGATTCCTGAGACTTTCGATGAAGAACAACCATACTGATCATGATGGTATCTCACACACTAGCAAAAAAAAGCATATCCGGTCAAGACCCGCTTTTATAGAATAACCTCATACGGCCCACAATCTGTAGAATAATGCTCCCCTACACCATGCTGAGGATATACTGATCTACTAATGATTAGAAACCAATCAAAGTGGTTTTCAATCTTGTGACCCCAATGTGATCACATATACTGTAAGTAAAGTTGCCACCTGTCTGGGATTCAACCGGACAGTCTGGGTTTTGAATCATGTGTCCGGGTTTCAGTCCGCCTAAAACCCGGACACGATATTCAGACAGTAATGTGGCTTGGAACAGGGCCTGACAGGAGGGTGATGGGGCACTACGTACGCCACATTACTATTCTCTTTGGAGTGTCCAAAGGTGTCCCAGGTCTTTTACAATCCTATAGTGTATGCTAAAAATAAAAATAAAAAATGGTGTGCGCCGCTAAAGTGTTTAGGTTTGACTTGAAGGAAAAGTGTAAGCTGGAAGCTTCATTTAGAAAAAAATATGGTTTTGGATTGCAGAAGCCACTGCAGCCTGCGCATGGCAGTGTGCTTCTTCTTTAATACTGTAACTGTCTGATACCATTATAGTATTTAAAGAGGATGTCCACCCGATTTTTTTTTTTTAAAAGTCAGCAGCTCCAAATACTGCAGCTGCTGACTTTTAATAAATGGACACTTACCTGTTCCAGGTTCCAGCGGTGTCGGCAGAATGTGACGAGCGAGCGCTCATCTCTCGCTGCCCCGCCGCCATCCTCGGTCAGGGAATCAGGAAGTGAAGACGCAACGTGGGGCGGGCATCCTCGGATATGGGCGGGGATGCTAGTCCCGGAAGTGGGTGCAGATACCTGTATTATACAGGTATCTGCACCCCCCCCCCCCGAAAGGTGCCAATTGTGGCACCGGAGGGGGGGAGGAATCCGATAAGCGGAAGTTCCACTTTAGGGTGGAACTCCGCTTTAAAAATTAAAATATATATATTAAAAAAATGTTTTATATTTTTTTCCACTAAAAAAAAAGTTAAACAATGTATATCGATCTTGCTAGATTTGGCCTGGGCTTCTAAGCTTCTATGATCTTCGGTCAAGATACAGGGAACCTGGAAAGTGAAAGCTATTTAACTACTCCCCATCCAGGCCAATTCTGGCTCTTCGCTCCTACATGTAAAAATCATAATTTTTTTGGTAGAAAATTACTCAGAACCCCCAAACATTATATATGTTATTTTAGCAGAGACCCTAGGGAATAAAATGGCAATCGTCGCAACTTTTTATGTCACAAGGTATTTGCGCAGAAATTTTTCAAACGTGTTTTTTTTGGAAAAAAAAAGTTTCATGAAGTAAAAAAAACAAAACACTAAAGTTAGCCCAATTCTTTTGTATAATTTGAAAGATAATGTTATGCTGAGTAAATAGATACCTGACATGCTTGAAAATTGCGATTTTTTTTTTTTTTTTTTTACAGGTTACCTGTTTAGAGTTACAAAGGGGGTTATAAAATTGTTGCTCTTGCCCTAACGTTTGTGGCAATACCTCAAATGTGTGATTTGAATGACATTTACATATGTGGGCACGATGTACCTATGCGTTCGCTTCTGCGTGCGAGCTCGCAGGGACGGGGGCGTTTGAAATTTTTATTTTTTTATTGTTTATTTTATTTCAATTTTTAGATTTTTACACTTTCCCTTTAAAAAAAATGTTTTCGATCACTTTATTCCTATTACAAGGAATGTGAACATCCCTTGTAATAGGAATAGTGCATGACAGGTCCTCTTTATGGAGAGCTGTGGGGTCAATAAGACCCCACATCTCTCCTCCAGGCTGGAAAGCCTGAGATAAAAAAAAAAAAAACTATTTCTGCTTTCCAGATGAGTATACGGCAATTTTTACAACTGCCAGGCCAGACGTGACGTGATAACGTTGCGCCCGGACCGATAGTCACAGAGATGAGGTATTCCTGCACCATGTAATTCAGACGCTGGCGATGGTTGCTGGAACCGATTATACCTTGGGGCTGTGGACTAAAAAATTGTCTGAACGCATCGGTCAGACGGCCACCATCTCCACCGCTCCTTCTGTTACTGACCGAAGCCTCAGCAACTCGTTGTCCAGGACCAAGAGTTTGTAACCTCCCAGTCTCTGGGAACTCGTTGCACAGACCCTTCTGCAAGGCCTCCCAGAGATGTCTCATCCTCTGCTCCCTCTGCGACGGCAAGATAAGGTCCGCAACCTTACCCTTGTATAGTGGATCAAGGAGAGTGGCCAGCCAGTAATGGTCCCTCTCCTTGATCCGAAGAATACGAGGATCCTTCCGCAGGCTTTGCAGGATCAGGGAGGCCATGCAACGTAGGTTAGCTGAGGCATTTGGTCCGGAGTCCTCTGGGTCTTTTAGGATGACATGATCCGCAGCCACCTCCTCCCATCCACGTACAAGTCCACCAGTTTTTTTGGGACTGTAAATCATCCCTAAAAGACTGCTGCTGCTGATGCTGAGTGCCAGGCTCCACCTCCATGCTGACACAATCCTCCTCCTCCTTGTCACGTACCTGGTGGTGCGAACCGAGTTTGCAGAGAGAGACCTCCCTTGCGTCTCCCACTCCTGGTTCCCTGGTAGGGTGACAGGAGACCCAGAAGTGAGGAGGAGCACGGGTGCCTGGCAGGATCAACAGACCGGTGGAGTGATACAGGGTCAACTCAGCGGACAAGGTGGGTAACTGGATCAGCACAGCAGACTGGATAGCAGAGCAGGCTGGATCTGGATGGACAGGCAGGATCAGCACAGCAGACTGGATAGCAGAGCAGGCTGGATCTGGATGGACAGGCAGGAACAGCACAGCAGACTGGAAGCAGAGCAGGCTGGATCTGGATGGACAGGCAGGATCAGCACAGCAGACTGGATAGCAGAGCAGGCTGGATCTGGATGGACAGGCAGGATCAGCACAGCAGACTGGATAGCAGAGCAGGCTAGATCTGGATGGACAGGCAGGATCAGCACAGCAGACTGGATAGCAGCGCAGGCTGGATCTGGATGGACAGGCAGGATCAGCACAGCAGACTGGAAAGCAGAGCAGGCTGGATCTGGATGGACAGGCAGGATCAGCACAGCAGACTGGATAGCAGAGCAGGCTGGATCTGGATGGACAGGCAGGATCAGCACAGCAGACTGGATAGCAGAGCAGGCTGGATCTGGATGGACAGGCAGGATCAGCACAGCAGACTGGATAGCAGAGCAGGCCGGATCAGTACAGGTAAGCTGGTTCAGCAAAGCAGACAGGAACTCAGAGCAGGCCGGATCAGTACAGGTAAGCTGGTTCAGCAAAGCAGACAGGAACTCAGAGCAGGCCGGATCAGTACAGGTAAGCTGGTTCAGCACAGCAGACAGGACCTCAGAGCAGACCGGATCAGTACAGGTAAGCTGGTTCAGCAAAGCAGACAGGAACTTAGAGCAGACCGGATCAGTACAGGTAAGCTGGGTCATCAGAACAGGCCGGGTCAGATATAAGGCTGGCAGCAAGGTACAAGAGGATTAAGCAGAAGGATGGTCACAAACAAGCCAAGGTCGGGTGCAGGCGGATAGGTGAATGGTCACAGGCAGGCCGGGTCAATACAGGACAGAGGAATCAGGATCAGGTTACTATCACCACAACGCTGTAGAGCAGACAGCGGGGACCGTCTGCTCTGGCCGGATTTAAATAGGCTACCTGGCGCCAACAAGAGCGCGCACCTGTCTACCTGTGCGCGTGCGCGTGCCCGTGCGCAGCCGTACACGTGCACCGGCGCGCATGGGCGCCCGTGGGCCAGGGTTAAGGTTTCTGGCAGGATCTTCATGACATTGCCCCCCTCCTAGGGGCAGCCTCCGGATGCCCCTCTGGGCAAATTTCTCAGGATGGGCTATCTTGAAGGATTGAACTAGACTCTTAGCGTGGATATTGCACTCGGGCTCCCAAGAATTTTCTTCAGGACCGTAGCCCTTCCATTTTATCAAGAACTGGTTCTGATTCCTCCTTTTCCTAAAATTCAGGATGGCCTCCACTTCAAACTCCTCTTCGCCATCCACTAGCACTGGGTCAGGGGGTACCGTTCTCCTGTTGGGAAAGGGGTTAGGAGTGGAGGGCTTTAGCAGGGAAACATGAAAAACCGTATGGACCCTGAGAGAGTCTGGGAGTTCCAACTCGTAGGCTACTTCATTTATCTTCCGTTTGACTGGAAAGGGTCCCAAGAACTTGGGGCCCAGTTTCTTTGAGGGACATGCCATCCTCAGGTTAAGGGTAGAAAGCCACACTGCATCACCTGGTGCCAACACCAGCTATCCTCGCCTTTTCCTGTCAAAGACTGTTTTATTATGTTCCTGGGTCCGGGCCATGGTGTCCTGCAGGAGTTGGTTATTCGAAGCAAAAAGTAAATTTTTTCCTGAACCGCGGGCACAGTACATTCAGGGAGAGAGTTAGGTAGGAATGAGGGGTGGAAGCCGTAGTTAGCGAAGAAGGGCGTCTGTTGGGTGGCAGAGTGGATGGCATTGTTATATGCAAATTCGGCAACTGGTAGCAGGGAGATCCAATCGTCCTGGGTGAAGGAGGAGAAGCATCGTAGATATTGCTCCAAGGTCTGATTAGTCCTTTTGGTTTGCCCATTGGACTGAGGGTGATAGGCGGACGAGAAGGACAGTTCAATATTAAGAGCCTTACAGAGCGATTTCCAGAACCGAGAGGTGAACTGCACCCCTCGGTCTGAAACTATGTTGGCTGGTACACCGTGGAGCCTGATGATTTCTCGGATAAACATCTGTGCGGTTTCTGAAGCAGAAGGGGTGCACTTTATGGGGACAAAGTGTGCCATTTTCGACAGGCGGTCGACTACCACAAAGATCGTGGTGTGGTCCTCTGCTGGGGGCAGTTCAACAATGAAGTCGATAGACAGCATCTTCCAGGGCCGATCTGGGACTGGTAGGGGCTTGAGTAGACCCCAGGCCTTGGTCCTGTAACTCTTGCTCCATATACATATGGTGCATGTGTCTACGAACTTCCTGCAGTCCTCCCTCAGTTGAGGCCACCAGAAGGTACGTTGTACCAATTCAGTGGTCTTGGTGACACCGAAGTGTCCAGCAAGCTTTTGATCATGGCACAATTCCAGGACGGTTACCCGCAGATCCTCGGGAATGAAAATGTTATCTTCATGCCATAGCAGGCCATCTTTGGCTAGCAACCCAGGTACGGGAGTGGGTATGAGGCCACTGGAGGCCCGCCTGAGCTGGGAAAGTAAGTCTTCCTGAAGCAGAAGAAAATTTCAAGGGGCAAGGATCGTATCCGGAGGGGAATCATCCTGGGATTTGTGGAACATACGTGACAGAGCGTCCGGCTTCGCATTTTTGGAACCCGGATGATAGGTCACGTGGAAAGTAAAACGAGAGAAGAATAAAGCCCATCGGGCTTGTCTAGGTTTCAACCTCTTGGCAGTTTTCAGGTACTCTAGGTTCTTGTGATCCGTCAAGATCAGGATTGGATGAGTAGCCCCCTCCAGCAGGTAGCGCCACTCCTCGAGGGCGGTTTTTATCGCCAGCAACTTCCGATCTCCAACATCGTAGTTTTTCTCGGCCGGGGATAGTTTACGTGAGAAGAAGGCTACGGGATGAAGCAGGGCTTTGGCGCCCTGTCTCTGGGATAGGATTGCCCCCACGGCTATTTCGGATGCGTCCACCTCCAGGACGAAGGGTAAAGAAGAGTCCGGGTGCTTCAGGATGGGAGCGGAGGTAAAGAGTCCCTTAAGGGCCTCAAAGGCCCCTTGGACTTCAGGTGACCAATGGAAGCGGGTCCCTTGTTTGGTAAGCCGGGTAATGGGCGCCACTATGGCCGAGAACCCTCTAATGAATTTGCGATAAAAATTGGCGAAGCCAATAAATCGCTGGATACCTTTTTTATCCGCGGGTTCGGCCAGTCCAGGATTGCTGCTATCTTCTGGGGGTCCATCCGAATGCCCTTGCTGGAAATGATCAACCCCAAGAAGGGTATACTCTCTACCTCAAAAAGGCACTTGTCAGCCTTGGCGTAGAGGCCGTGTTGCCGGAGGCGGCCTAGTACCCTCCTGACATGCCCACGATGCGACTCTAGGGAGGAGGAGAAAATTAATATGTCATCAAGGTAAACAACGGCAAATACATCTAAAAAGTCCCGGAGCACGTCATTGATAAAAAACTGAAAAGTAGCAGGGGCATTACAGAGTCCAAAGGGCATCACCAGGTACTCGAAGTGCCCGAGTCGAGACCGGAAAGCCATCTTCCACTCGTCCCCATCCTTGATACGGACCAAGTTGTATGCCCCACGAAGATCCAACTTGGAGAATACGGTCCCAAGCCTCTGAAACAGTTCTGGGACCAAGGGTAGAGGGTAGCGATTCTTTATAGTGACATTATTCAGTGCACGGTAGTCCACGCAGGGTCTGAGGGAGTGGTCCTTCTTTTCCACAAAGAATATTCCTGCACCGGCTGGGGATGTGGAAGGACGGATGAACCCTTTCCTTAAGTTTTCATCGATGTACTCCTTGAGCTTCCCCTGCCCCACCTCTGTTAGAGGGAAGACCCCACCAATGGGAATCTTGGCCCCGGGGAGCAGCTCAATGGGGCAGTCGTAAGGCCTGTGGGGCGGCAGCACATCTGCCCCTTGTTTACTAAAAACGTCTAGATAGGCATGGTAGGCCTCTGGGATAGACTGACGTAAACTGGTCTCAGCCTCCAGGCAGAGCAGAGCAGGGGTCTTCATGGGAGCAGGGGAACCACAGGATCTCTGGCAATAGGGAGAAGTAAAGGTAACCTCCCCTGTGGCCCAGTTGATGGCCGGGTTGTGCGCCTGTAGCCAGGGGATGCCCAGGATCACTGGGAACAGAGGAGAGGAGATTATGTCCATACGTAATAGTTCCTGGTGTGACCCAGAGATGATCGTGGGTAGAGGGGCAGTCTCCTGGGTCACCGGGCCTGATTTAATGACAGACCCGTCGGCCAAGTGGACGGATAGTCCCTGGGCCCTTGGCAGAAGAGGAACCTGGTGCTGGGCAGTGAAGGCAGAGTCCATAAAACAACTACAAGCCCCAGAGTCAATGATGGCAGTTGTCCGCAGGGTCCTTCCTGGGAGCTGAAAGGAAACAGAGAGGGCAAGATAAGAAGAGACCCCGGTCACCGGATCAACATAACTTGATAGCACGGTCAGGAACTTACGGAGCTTGGCCGGACAGTTCCTGACATAATGGCCAGGCTCCCCACAGTAAAGGCATAGATTGTTGCCACGGCGTCTTTGACGTTCTGTTGGGGTAAGAGAAGGTCGTAGGAGCCCCAGCTGCATGGGCTCAGGTGCCGCCGAGGTAGGTACAGGGCGGGCAGTGAAAGCAGGACGGAAGTGACTAGGAGCTCTGGGGAGCACCCAGGTTGGCCTTGAGGCTCCCAGGGTTCGCTCGGCCCTACGCTCTCGTAGGCGCCGATCGATCTGAATGGACAAGTCAATTAAGGAGTTCAAGGTCTGGGGAACCCCTACCCTAGCAAGCTCATCTTTGAGAGCATCTGAGAGGCCCACGTGGAACTGGTGACGGAGGGCGGCGTCATTCCAGTCCGTGTCGGCGCCCCATCGCCTGAACTCGGCCACATAGTCCTCCACCGCCCTTCGTCCCTGTTGGAGGGAGCGTAAAGCGGCTTCCGCGGTCGTTGAGAGCTGGGGGTCCTCGTACAGTTGTGCCATGGCGTCAAAAAAAGTGGTAAGACTGGTTAATGCTGTGTCTTTTTGTTCTAGGAGGAGGTGGGCCCAGACCTGGGGGTCCCCGGTAAGCAGGGCTACCAGGAATCCCACCTTAGTGGCCTCTAGAAAAAAGGTCCGAGGCTGTAGGGCAAAGTGGAGCTCACATGAATTCCGGAAAGTTCTGAAGTTGCTGTGGGTACCCCAAATCTTCTCCGGAGTGGGAACCTTGGGTTCTGGTGGAAGCATCACCACGGTTGGGGCAGGTGCTGCCCCCATTGGGGGTGTTGCTGGGTATGAAGACCCTTGGGCACTAGCAGGGCTGGATAGGAACAAAACTTGTTCTTCCAGCCGGGTGTACCCTTGTTGAAGGTTCTTCACCGCCTCGGTCAGACCTGCCAGGTGTTGACACAGCTCCTCCATGGCGAAGGCTCCCTGCTCGGGCTCAGACATGGCTGTCTGCTACTGTCACGTGCGAGCCCGAGTTTGCAGAGAGAGAACTCCCTTGCATCTCCCACTCCTGGTTCCCTTGTAGGGTGACAGGAGACCCAGGAGTGAGGAGGAGCACGGGTGCCTGGCAGGATCAACAGACCGGTGGAGTGACACAGGGTCAACTCAGCAGACAAGGTGGGTAACTGGATCAGCACAGCAGACTGGATAGCAGAGCAGGCTGGATCTGGATGGACAGGCAGGATCAGCACAGCAGACTGGATAGCAGAGCAGGCTGGATATGGATGGACAGGCAGGAACAGCACAGCAGACTGGATAGCAGAGCAGGCTGGATCTGGATGGACAGGCAGGATCAGCACAGCAGACTGGATAGCAGAGCAGGCTGGATCTGGATGGACAGGCAGGATCAGCACAGCAGACTGGATAGCAGAGCAGGCAGAATCTGGATGGACAGGCAGGAACAGCACAGCAGACTGGATAGCAGAGCAGGCTGGATCTGGATGGACAGGCTGTATCAGCACAGCAGACTGGATAGCAGAGCAGGCTGGATCTGGATGGACAGGCAGGATCAGCAAAGCAGACTGGATAGCATAGCAGGCTGAATCTGGATGGACAGGCAGGATCAGCACAACAGACTGGATAGCAGAGCAGGCTGGATCTGGATGGACAGGCAGGATCAGCACAGCAGACTGGATAGCAGAGCAGGCCGGATCAGTACAGGTAAGCTGGTTCAGCAAAGCAGACAGGAACTCAGAGCAGGCCGGATCAGTACAGGTAAGCTGTTTCAGCACAGCAGACAGGACCTCAGAGCATACCGAATCAGTACAGGTAAACTGGGTCATCAGAACAGGCCGGGTCAGATATCAGGCTGGCAGCAAGGTACAAGAGGATTAAGCAGAAGGATGGTCACAAACAAGCCAAGGTCGGGTGCAGGCGGATAGGTGAATGGTCACAGGCAGGCCGGGTCAATACAGGACAGAGGAATCAGGATCAGGTTACTATCACCACAATGCTGTAGAGCAGACAGCGGGGACCGTCTGCTCTGGCCGGATTTAAATAGGCTACCTGGCGCCAACAAGAGCGCGCACCTGTCTACCTGTGCACGCGGCCGTGCGCAGCCGCACACGTGCACGCGCACCGGCGCGCATGCGCAGTGGCGCCCGTGGGCCAGGGTTTAGGTTTCTGGCATTATCTTCATGACACTCCTCCTCCTCATCCTCTTCCTGTGTGATGGGTGGTAGAGAAGGAACACTGTCTGGATAAAGGGGGCCTTGAGAGGCAAGGAAGACCTCCTCTTCCAGCCTCTGTTCTGCTTCAAGTGCCCTATCCATTATTCCACACAGCGTATGCTCCAACAGGTGGAAAAGAGGTACTGTGTCACTGATGCATGCACTGTTACTGCTCACCATCCTCGTGGCCTCCTCAAATGGTGACAGGACAGTGCATGCATCCCTGCTCATGCTCCACTAGCGTGGTGAAAAAAATCTGAGCTCCCCTGACCCTGTCCTGGTGCCGTAGTCGCACAGGTACTCATTGATGGCCCTCTGCTGCATGTGCAGTCGCTGCAGCATGGCCAACGTTGAGTTCCACCTGGTGTGCATGTCACATATAAGGCGGTTCTTGGGCAGGTTCAACTCCTTTTGCAGCTCAGCCAGCCGAGCACTGGCATTATATGATCTGCGGAAATGCACACAGACTTTCCTGGCCTGCCTCAGGACATCCTATAAGCCTGGGTACCTGCCCAAGAACCGCTGCACCACCAGGTTAAGGCCGTGAGCCATACAGGGCACATGGGCCAGTTGTCCCTGTCGCACGGCAGAGAGGAGGTTGGTGCCCTTGTCACAAACCATCATTCCTGGCTTAAGCTGGCATGGCGTCAACCACCTCTCGGCCTGCCCCTGCAGAGCTGACAGAACCTCTGCCCCAGTGTGGCTCCTGTCCCCCAAACACACCAGCGCAAGCACGGCATCTTTTTGCCTGCGTACTTGCATAGCCCCTTGAAAGCCTATGGAGCACCGCTGGTTCCGAGGACAAAGAACAGGAAGAGGCCATGGAGGAAGAAGAAGAGGAGGGGGTGGAGGAGAGAGGTGTGTCACAACCAGTAGTAGCATTTTGGAGGCGTGGTGGCGGAACAACCTCCAACACTACTGCACCTTGTCCTGCATCCTTCCCAGCTGCCAAAAGAGTGACCCAATGGGCCGTGAAAGATAGGTAACGTCCCTGTCCATGCCTGCTGGACCATGAGTCAGCGGTAATATGCACCTTACCGCTGACCGCCCTGTCCAGCGAGACATGGACATTGCCTTCCACATCCCGGTAGAGAGCCGGAATCGCCTTCCGTGAGAAAAAGTGGCGTTTTGGAACCTGCCACCGAGGAACCGCACATTGCACAAACTCACGGAAGGGGGCCGAATCTACCAACTGAAGGCAGCAGTTGAAGTGCTAGCAATTTAGCCAAGCTACAGTAGCATTCAACCACTGGGCATGTGAATGGCTGGGAATGAACTTCTTTTGATGGTCCAGCAGCTGGGGCAGGGAAATTTGTCTGGTACAATCGGACGTCGGTGTACTGCTAGCAGAGTGCCTGCAAGTACTTGGCTGTGACCTGTTACACCTAATTCTACACCTTCATTCCTCTCAGTGCAGCTTTCAGAGGGGACTGAAGGTATAGTGGGGTTCCCAGATCCCCAGCTGATGAGGAGCAAGGAGAGGTCCGCTTTGTTGATTGGTGTGGGTCTTTAAGGTACGCTTGCCAACGAGCTGCATGGCAGGTCAACATATGTCTGGTTAAGCATGTGGTGCACAATCGGCTGATGTTTTGGCCACACGAGATACGCTAGAGACATATGTTGCAAATAACAGCGGTGCGATCTGCTGCACTCATCTCAAAAAAGGCCCACACCAAAGAACTTTTGGAATAATGCGCAGAGGCAGCGCCCTGCACAGGCAGAGGTCTGCGGTGTGATTCAGTCGGTTTGCTACCCTTAAGCTGGCCCCCGGCATCCTGCCTCGTTGGAGATGTGCCTCCTCCTGCTCCTCCTCCTCCTCCTCTCTCCTATCAGGCACCCACGTGGAGTCAGTGACCTCATCATCCCCTCCCTCTTCACCACTGGAGAAAACCTGGCAGTATGCTGCAGCTGGTGGAACATGACTGCCAGATTGCTGTCCTTGAGCATCCACTCTCTCTGCGCTCACGCATCCTCCTGGAGCATGTACCCAACACTGTGGTCAAACAGTCCGTGGAACTCCTCAGGAGGACATGGTGGGTCTAAGGAAGGAGTGACTGATGACATTGAGACGAGGGAAGAGGACGCGTTGGCAGCTGCTTTGCCAGTACCCTGAGCCTGGGTGAGAGAGGATGAGGAGGATGAGGAGGGCTTGGTCATCCACTCTACCAAGTCTTCGGCATGATGCGGCTCAACGTGTCCAGCTGCCGAAAATAAGGACAAGCGTGTCCCATGGCCACGTGCTGATGACGATGCCCCGCGTCCACAACCAGCACTGTTGCCTCTAGACACAGAGCCTGCTTGTCCTCTTTTATTGGCTTGTGACTGTCTGCCTCTCCTTTTTGGCCTTCCAGACGTACCAATGGCCTGCAGGGAGATGGGAAAACCATCAATAAGGGGTAACTTCAGGTGTATACTGTGCAGGAGGCACACTACACCCACTGAATATTATGCAGATGCCTGTGTTGCACAACTGAACTACACAACAACACCAGCAATGAGGGGGTAGCTTCAGGTGTATACTGTGCAGGAGGCACACTACACCCACTGTAACAGCGCTAGGTTAATAAGCAAAGCAAAGCTGACACTGTCCCTGCCTATCCTGCTCTCTCCCTGAACGCCAACACACTACACCCACTGTAACAGAGCTAGCTTAACAAGAAAAGCACAGCTGACACTGACACTGTCCCTGCCTATCCTGCTCTCTCCCTGCACGCCAACACACTACACAAGGCCTCCGCACTGGCGGCCTTATATAGTGTGGGGTGTGTACTAAACCCCCCTGAGCTATAATTGGCCACAGGCATCCTGCCTGTGGCCAATTATGGCTCTCCTCGCTGCCGGTGCTGTGATTGGCCAAGCATGAAGGGTCACAGTGCATGCTTGGCCAATCATCAGCCAGCAATGCACTGCGACTGGCGCCCCTCCCTGCAGTGGGGTGCCCCCCCACGCTGCCAGGGTTAAATGCTTGTTATTTCTAGGGGTGCCCCAATAAGAAGGCATACTTCCCTCATTCTGGGCTCCAGCAGGCTCCCCCCAGTGGAGCGACTAGGTCACTGCAGGTTGCGTGTTCCTGTGTGATTCCTGTGCAACTCATTCGTTTGAATGGACTGAACTCACACTGGATCACACCAAAAATATTGCAAAAATGCACTGCAACTGAATCGCATGGTGTTGCGGTACCATGTGATCCGGTGCAAGCAATTTGGGAGGGGGGGTTGTTTTGGGAGGGGGGTTGTGGATAGGAAAACATTAAGGGAATTGTATGAGGACGTGACGCTCTTAGATTGGGGGAGGGGCCTGACCATGCCGCCGTCAACGAGGGGGAGAGGGAGATCGGAGACACGCCGTAACGCTGGAGCCTAGGAGCAGAGTGAGAGGCTGCATCCCGCTCACAGCGCGCCGGCGAGCCGACTTACCAGCCCCGCACGCACGCCAGACGGGCCCGTTCAGCACGCCCAACCCGCACAAACAGCGGCCGTGGCCGGAATCCGATGAGAAGACTGAGGGCCAGCTGACGGAAACCCCCGGGGGCGTCGGGAGCCCCATGGCCCCGTGAACCTGTCGGCGGCGATCAAAGGAAGCCCAGGAAACTGCACGGAGCGTGAGGGGACACTGACGTCTCCCCCCCCCCCCCCCCCCCCCCGCCCGTCCACCTCCCTGTCCTCCCCGCCCCCCTTTCCTCCCTGCCTGCCTGCTCACCTCTCCTCTCCTCCCGCCCGCCCGCTCTCCTCACCGCACAGATCCAGGCGAATACAGTAGCCTGAGAAATAGGAGGACGGACCCACAAAACTGCAGGAATCCAAGGAATCCAAGGAGGGACAAACAACGGTCAGAGACAGCAACAGCACCCAGAGGAGAAGCACAGAAGATGAGAGGTACTGTAAACAGCATATAATATGTGACAACTGTGATGATAAAATCAATTGACTGCTGAAAAGTGCTTAAATATCAGATTGTGTACAAATCCATATATTATATACAAGAAGGATTTATAGGGCTGCTGCAAGCTGAATCAATAAATGGCCAGGATGAACTGTCACGCCTTCAAAAGGGGGTACTATAGATGCTAAATGTGATGGACAAATGAACTACTGGTAGACGCCATATTACAGGAAGGGGGCAAACTGTATAACAAGCAGCCTTCACTAACTGTCTTTCGTAAAGGGGGAAGGAGAGAAGGGAAGAAAAAAAAAAAAAAAAAAAAAAAAAAAAAGGCGTAAGTGAAATCTTTTTAGGATGGCGAATCGCCCTTCCTCGGCCTGTGCTTAGTCTTTTTGTTTTGCCTCTTTTTGCTTATTTACTTCTTTTTGCCTCCCATGAGAGAGTAAGGCACAGAAAACTTGAACACCAGCACCAGTACCACCAGGGGAAACGGCTACGCATAAAACATACGGTTAAGCGTTAAGCGTTTAGCAGGACGTGGACAGCCTGGACTATAACCTTAGCTGTTTAAAACATACCTTGTTCTCTAGTTTTCTTATCGGAGGCCTTTCACTTCGTGCCGGGCATCTCTCTCCCCCCCTCCTCCTCTACCTACGCCCCCCCCCCCCCCCTTACCTGCTCCCCATCAGAGGTGAGAAAAAGCGGAACTAGAAAACTGCTGGTGAGACCCCTGACGGGGATATCACTACTAACTCAGGGGGAAGGGAGACGGCGAGACCCAGATCCATTACAAACTAGGCTGGGAAAAGAGAAGTAACACAGGAACTCACCATGAACTGTCTCTGACCTTGTCCTAATTATCATTAAATGACTGTACAGCCGAAAACAGAATAAGAGGACTGGGGTTACCCCAGAAGTAAACACGAGTACGCAAAACCCACGGTCTCCCCCTCTATGGGTCACTGACTCCGGGAAAACCCATACACTTTTTAAACAGACGATTTAAGGACTTGTACCACAGAATCGCATAGATATCACCCACAGAGCAAACAGCAAAAGAGAGCCCCCCTTAGTCACTTGCTCTATAAAGGCCCAGAAAAACTCTTAAAGAGACCTTAAAACCAGTGACGTAGTCCTTAGGCAGATAGCCTTCAAGAGAGGGCCAACAGGATTGGGCCAAGAAAATCCCTACCTATATATCTGTATATAGGTAATAAATAACCAGAATACAGACAAGGAGTGCAAACCAAAAAACTGGGTAAAAGGATAAGAAAGAGGAAGGAAAAAAATAGCATGACTGGAAGAACAACGAGAGGGAGCGAACATAAAACATCAAAAGGGCACTTAAACACTTCGACGATAAAACAATATATGTCCAAAGCGTCAAGTCCTAAGGCCCCAAAATCAGGGAAACAACCAGACGAGCAACAAGAAAAAGGGGAGGACATAGGGAAAAATAAAGGGGAACTCCAGGAGCAAACGCAAGAAAGAAGTATGGAGAGAGGAGCGACGGCTGGGAAGGCTGCAACAGACCCAGCCCCCACAAAAAATGAGATGATGGAGATGTTTTCCAGACTCGAGAATGTAATAAAGGCAGAAATCAGCTCGCTGCGAACGGACATGGGACATTTATTAAAACGAGTCGAGGAGATCGAAGAAAAAACAGAAAATCAAACACAACAAATATACACACTTGACGCAACCGTCAAACAAATGCGGCAGGAACAACGGAAAATCTTATACAAATTAGAGGACCAAGAAAACCGAAACCGCAGACAAAATCTGCGTATCCGAGCAGTCCCAGAAGAGAGAGGAGAAGATCTGTTCAAAACGATGAATACCATTTTTAACCCTCTTTTAAACAAAGGAGAAGCGGATCCTCTCAAGATCGAAAGAGTGCACAGAGTAAGAAAACCCAAAAATATTGCTGAGGACAAACCAAGAGACATAATCATAAGATTCCAATACTACACAGACAAAGCTGCAATATGGGCGAAACTGCGAGGAGGACCCCCCATAAGTCATGGAGGAGCGGAGCTCCAAATTTTTACAGATCTGGCACCCGAAACATTGGCGAGAAGACGCCTATTAAAACCTCTATTGGAGCAAATGCGCCTACAAAATATTAAATATAACTGGGGATTCCCCGCAAGCCTGATAGGCACCAAGGACGGAAGATCAAGGATACTACGATTTCCTGAAGAATTAACTGAATTCTGCCACCAGCTGGACATAAGTCCCCCTATCATCCGTGGCTGGGGAGAGGAAGACTCGACAAGAGCAAGAGAAGAAAGACCAAGGACCTAAATAGTGGGGGAGGAGTGGGGGGGCGAGGTGGGGGGGTAAAATTGAAAACTGAAAACAAAATTCAAAATAAATGGTTAATGGGGGGGGGGGGGGGGGGGGGGGGTGGGGGGTGCGGGACTAAAGATAACATTCAAAAACCCAAAGATCTCTCTCTGCCCCGGGAAACCCTCCGTGGTTCCCCTGAGATAACAGGGGACAGCGTTGGGAGGCGGTAGGTATGGTCGGAGCACCACCCCAAGGGAGGAGAATTCCAGATGGGAGAGGGTGGAACTCCCACAAGGAAGGCTCAGGCCAGCATGTGGCCAGGGGAGGAGGGGGGAGGGGAGGAAGAGCTCAAGACCAGAGGGCGGCCAAGGGTGAGGGAGGGGGGGGTGGGAGGGACAGGGAGGGAGAGGGAGGGAAGGGGAGGGAAGATAGGAGGGAAGGGAGGGTATCAAGACAGGTTCCATGTAGGAAAACGATAATCTCTATTACGATCGGCGGCTCTCCTGACAGGGGGGGTATGCGCTGATTGTTTATCAGCGCAGCCCCCCCTCAGATGCCCACACTGGACCACCAGGGACTCCACTAGGATCACCAGGGAAGTGGGCAACATGTGGATGGCCAGGTATGTACCCCCTGGCCATCCACATGTGCAAATGATGCCCAATCTGTGCCAGTCAGTGCCCACAAATGGGCACTGGCTGGCACCATCAAGTAGCAACCAGTGCCACCCATCACCCAGCAATGCCACCCAGTGTTTTCAGTGCCACCCATCAGTGTAATCAGTGCCACCCATCAGTGTCCAGCAGTGCCACCTATCAGCGTCCATCCGTGCCCAGCAGTGCCCACCTATCAGTGCCCATCAGTGCCCATCCATGCCACCTCATCCGTGCCCATCAGTGCCACATAAGTACCCATCAGTGCCGCCTATGAGTGCCCATCAGTGCCGCCTATGAGTGCCCATCAGTGCCGCCTATGAGTGCCCATCAGTGCCACATATGAGTGCCCATCAGTGCTGAAAGCTGAAAATTGGTCTGGGCAGGTGTCTAAGTGCCTGGTATTGAAGTGGTTAAACTCCTTCGGGACGAGAACATACCTCCATGAAGAACCAAGTAAATATCCTAACATATAATGTAAGAGGCGGGAACGCTCCAAAAAAGAGATACAAAATTTTAGAGGAGCTTAGGCAATATAAAGTGGGAATAGCGTTCTTGCAGGAGACGCACATCTCCCAAGAAACAAATGTAAAATTTTACTCGAAAGACTTTCCGACCTGGTACTATGGGGACTCTCCAATTACAAGAGCGAAAGGAGTCGCGATCGGGTTTGCTAAAACAATTTCATTTACACTAATAGACAGGATAACAGACCCGGAAGGGAGATTCCTTTTTCTGAAAGGCAGACTAGGGGAAAAAACAATCACCCTTGCCAATATATATAGTCCGAACCAAAACCCCATCAGATTTCTCAAACAGACCCTGAAAAGCCTCATGGACTTTAAAAGTGGAGATTTAATCTTAGCGGGGGATTTGAACTTCTGCATAGACCCAGCGGTTGACAGTACGTCCCGGGTACAGGGGACAAGTAAAGCGATGTTAAATATGATAAAACAGAAAATGCACCAATACCAACTAGTAGATGCCTGGAGGGCGACACATCCAAAAACACGTGACTACACTTTTTTCTCCCCTGTACACGGGACGTACTCACGTCTGGATTATATCTGGGTAGAACACAAATTGATGGACCAGATTGCCGCAACAAACATTGAAATTGCGACAATCTCGGATCATTCCCCGGTAATAATGAAAATGGAATGTTTAGACCCCTCAAAACAACCATATACATGGCGCTTAAATGAAGATCTGCTTCAAAATGATAAGGTAGTGGATAAAATAAATGAGGAAATAAAACGGTATTTCGAGAGTAATGACACAGGGGAGGTGACAGGGGCCACCCTGTGGGAGGCCCATAAGGCCTACATCAGAGGAATTTTTATTTCCGTTGCGTCCCGGGAAAAAATGGAAAGAGAAAAGAGAAGGAAAGCCCTGACAGAGGAAATCATAAAATTAGAACAAGAACATAAACAGGGGCAAAAACAGAGAGTATTCCATCAACTAATTGTCAAAAGAGAGGAACTCGGAGATATTAAAGATCAGGAGATAAACAAAACATTCCACAGAATGGCCAAAGAAAGACTGCTGGGGGGAAATAAAATAGGCAAGCACCTGGCAAACATGTTGAGGAAAAAAAAAGAAAGGAATTTCATTGAAAAAATTCAAAATAAAAAGGGGGAAACACTCTACAAAACCAAAGAAATAGCAGAAGAGTTTAGGAAATATTATAAGGCCTTATACTCCATAAATCAAAAGGGCAGCAGGGATTTAACAGCAGGAGATAAGGTCACAAAATTTCTGAACAATGCGCAATTACCCCAGATTTCACGAAGTGACCAGACTCTATTAGACAGACCCATATCAGAAGATGAAGTCTCCCAAGCACTTAAAGACTCCGCCTCAGGGAAGAGTCCAGGCCCGGACGGGTACACGATCATGTATTATAAAAAATTTAGAGACACACTGATCCCCAGACTATGCCAGTACATGAATGGGTTGGGAGTCAACTACGAGATGGGAAAGGAAGCCCTGGCAGCATCCATTACCGTTATTTGGAAAGAGGGAAAAGATAAATCGTTATGCCCAAACTATAGGCCGATAGCCCTCCTAAACACAGACGTTAAGCTTTACGCCAAAGTTCTGGCAACAAGGTTGAAGGAATGGATGAACGACCTGGTCCACCCGGACCAGGTGGGATTCATCCCAGGGAGGGAGGGGAGGGATAACGGGGTTAGAGCAGCGCTCCTCATCCAGGCTATCAAAAAAAGTGAGACCC
Source organism: Lithobates sylvaticus (assembly GCA_028564925.1). Taxonomy (NCBI): domain Eukaryota; kingdom Metazoa; phylum Chordata; class Amphibia; order Anura; family Ranidae; genus Lithobates; species Lithobates sylvaticus. The sequence continues at coordinate 63,490,890 of CM053036.1, read as the reverse complement.
CAGGTCTACTCTTGTCGATCGACGCAGAAAAAGCGTTTGACAGAGTAGACTGGGGTCTCATGATTAGAACTTTGGAAACAATGGGCCTGGGTCCGAGGATGATAAAGTGGATACAGGTACTTTATAAAAATCCATCGGCCTGTGTCAGAGTTAACGGTACGAATTCCCGGTCGTTTGAGATGAGGAACGGAACACGACAGGGCTGCCCCCTTTCACCTCTCCTGTTCGTTTTGACCTTAGAGCCGCTACTCGCGACAATTCGTAACAACCCAGACGTGAAAGGTATAAAAACGGGAGGCGAGGAACATAAGTTGGCCGCCTTCGCCGATGATGTTCTATTCTTCATCTCAGAACCTAGGACCACCCTGCCAAATCTCTTAAAAATCTTGAAATTATATGGGGAAATATCCAATTTTAAAATCAACATGACAAAATCAGAAATCATGAAGATTAACATTAAAAAGCAGGAAGTAGAGGACCTGAAAAGGGCATTTCCGTTTCCGTGGCAAAATAGCTTACAATACTTGGGTATAAGACTTACAAGCACGCCGTGGAAATCCTATCAATTAAACTATATTCCACTGTTGGATGAAGTTAAAATGGAGACAAAAAAAATTGCAGTCAGACCCCTATCCTGGTTCGGGCGTATTAACGCAATAAAAATGGTGATTATGCCAAAAATATTATATAAATTCCAGATGCTACCAATCCCACTTCCACAAGCATACTTTAAAACCTTGAAATCGATCTTAACGAACTGTATCTGGCTCAACAAAAAAGCGAGAATAGCATCTGCCGTCTTGGAAAAGGGGAAGAAATATGGGGGGCTAGCTGCCCCAAACATTAACAAATATTATAACGCAGTCATACTCTCACGGGTGATAGAATGGGGTATACCAGAAAATGAAAAAAGATGGGTCAAACTAGAAATCACTGCAAGTAGCACACAGTTAAATAAAGAAATATGGAATCCACCCCAGAATAGGAAACTGGGAGAAAACACATACACTTTAACACACACGGCACTTAAAATATGGGATAAAGTACACCGACAACAAAAATGGACATACAACTCACCTTTGATTTATTTAAAAAATAATGAGTTTTTCCCTCCCGGGAAAAACTCGATAGCAGGGAATTGGATAAAAAAAGACACAGCACAGTTAAAAGATATATTGACACGAGGCAAAATAAGCACGTACACTGATTTAAAAAGAAACACAGAGCTATTTGAGTTAAACGAATGGCGATACCTCCAACTTAAGCATTTTCTAGAGAAGCTACCCTCCCCGGTAAGAGATATGAGGGAGCTTAGACCCTTCGAGTCTCTCTGTGAGAGGGGGAAATCCCGCAATAATATAGCTCGAATATATAAAGTCTTAAGCGATGCAGGGGAGGAGATACCGCCATACATAAGGAAATGGGAATTAGAATTAGGAACACCCAGTAACAAACATAGTATAGATAACATTTTTCAATTAACACATAATTCAGCCAAAGATTCCAAGACGGCAGAGATGAATTTCAAATGCTTAGCAAGGTGGTATGCCACTCCAGTAAAACTGAGTAAATTTCAACCTGGGGAATCTCCAAACTGTTGGCGGGGATGTAAAGAAAAAGGCACAATGGCACACATATGGTGGGACTGCCCCGTCATCAAGAGTTACTGGAAAAATATTTTGATAGCAATAAAAGAAATCACAAACACGGTAATTATGGAAGATCCATGGGTATGCCTGTTCCACGGAGTGGAGATCCCGAGTAAACAATATAGAGAATCAATTGTCTCCACTATGATAAACGTTGCCAAAAGCCTAATACCCAAGAATTGGCAGGAAATGGAGGGCCCTAAAATGAAGAATTGGATAATAGGAGTGAACAACAGGTTTAAACTGGAGAGATTAGACCAGGGGGATAAAGAAGGAAAAGAGACGGACCAAAACGATAAGTGGTCTAGATGGATAGAGTTCAAAAAATCATGGAAATATGTAGAAATAATGACCCAATAATTCCCGAAGTATAAGATAGGAGAAAATAGCTAGATATATAAAGAACTGGAACCAGAATATTAGAAAGAGTGGGGGGGGGAGGGGGGAGTAGGGGAATAAGGGGGTAGTGGTTTAATAGGATGTTCAAGAGTAATATCTTCTTTGTGCAAAGATCAAATTGATGACTATCTCTTTTTTATGGTTGTATATGAAAAATTTGAATAAATAAAGAATAAAAAAAAAAACTTTGTTGTATATTTTTATTCAGCAGATTATGTCAATATTTTTGTGATGGTTTTGTATATGAAACGAACAGTCGTAAGCTTTTCTTATATGTTTTCTTAATTTCGCATGATGGGTCTGATTTAAAATGTTCTCTTTGTATCCTGTGTTTTAGGTGCCCAGGCTACTGCCCATAAGGATGTGCCCATTGCATTGTTTTCAGAGACTATCACATTCAAAGAGATTGGCACATATTATACAACAGGATATCCCTTCTTGGTGACGGTGAGTTGGACATTTACTGCTTACAGATTACTTTGTATTTGGATTACAGCAGTCATGTGATGTGTTTCTAATCTGGTAGAGTAGGTCAGGTTCCTATCTGGTTGACCAGGTCATGTTACCGATTTTCTATCTGGTTGAGCAAGGCATGTGTTGCGTTTCTTATTTCGTAGAATAGACTATGTGATATGTTTATTATCTGGCAGAGCACAAGTGTGACACGTTTCCTATACAGCAAAGCAGGTTATGAGATGTGTTTCCTGGGGGTAGCACAAGTTATGTGATGTGTTTCTTGTCTGGTAGAGCAGGTCATATGATGGGTTTCCTATCCAATAGAGCAGGTCATATGATGGGTTTCCTTTCCAGTAGAACAGGTTGTGTGATGTGTTTCCTATCCAGTAGAACAGGTTATATACATAGTTACATAGTAGGCGAGGTTGAAAAAAGACACAAGTCTATCAAGTCCAACCTATGTGTGTGATTGTATGTCAGTATTGCATTGTATATCTCTGTATGTTGTTGTTCAGATGCTTATCTAATAGTTTTTTTAAATTATCGATGCTCCCCACTGAAACCACATCCTGACCGCTCTTACAGTAAAGAACCCTCTATGCAGTTTAAGTTAAACCACTTTTCTTCCAATTTCGGTTAATGGCCGCGTGTCTTATTAAATTCCCTTTCGCAAAAAAGCTTTATCTCTATTGTGGGGTCACCAGTACGGTATCTGTCTATTAAAATCATATCCCCTCTCAAGTATCTCTTCTCCAGAGAGAATAGGTTCAGTGCTCGTACCCTTTCCTCATAACTAAGGTCTTCCAGTCCCTTTATTAGTTTTGTAGCCCTTCTCTGGACTCTCTCCAGTTCCAGCACATCCTTCCTGCGGACTGGTGCCCAGAACTGGACGGTATACTCCAGGTGCAGAGAATTATTGTTTTATCTCTAGAGTTAATCCCCTTTTTAATGCATGCCAATATTCTTTTTGCTTTGCATGTAGTAGCTTGGCATTGCATGCCATTGCTGAGCCTATCATCTACTAGGACCTCCATCTTGTCCGCCAGACTCCTGACATTTGTGAACATGCCGCGTACTTTAGACCGGTCGCATACTATCTCCTTGGGTGCTCTGGGGTTGCAAATAGGACATGTTACTATACTTACCTCAGGTTTAGGTGCTTTAGTCAACCTACCACTAATGCCCCCAATACTACCCTCTGGAATATGTTCTGCACTGACTATCACTACCTCTGGACCCTCCCCCCCACCCCCGGTCACCTAGTTTAACCACTTCAATACAGGGCTGGCACTTATACACCTTCCTGCCCAGACCAATTTTAATCTTTCAGCGCTCTTGCACTTTGAATGACAATTGCGCGGTCATCCTACACTGTACCCAGACTACATTCTTATCATTTTGTTCCCACAAATAGAGCTTTCTTTTGGTGCTATTTGCTCACCTCTGGGATTTTTATTTTCTGCTAAACAAATAAAAAAAGACCGAAAATTTTGAAAAAATATATTTTTGGGGTTTCTGTTACAAAACTTTGTAAATAAGTAAGTTTTCTCCTTCACTGATGAGCACTGATGGGGCTGCACTGACTGGCACTGATGGGCACTGATGAGGTGGCACTGATGGGCACTAATGTGCAGCACTGATGGGCACTGATAGGTGGCACTGATATGCAACACTGATGGGTACACATAGGTGGCACTGAAAGGCGGCATGGATGGGCACTGATAGGCAGCACGGGTGGGCACTGACAGGTGGCACAGATGGACACTGATGGGTGGCATGGATGGGCATGGATGGGTACTGATAGGTGGCACTGATGTACATTAATGGATGGTACTGATGGATGCCAATCAGTACCAAACAATAATGCCTGCCAATCAGTGATGCCCATTGTGGGCACTGATTGGCATCCATTGTGGGCACTGATTGGCATCGCTGTGGCATACCTGGTGGTGACTAGTGGTGGCATCCCTGGTGGTCCTGGTGGCATCCCTGGTGCTCCAGTATGGGAATCCTCAGGGGGGGGGGGGGGGGCTGTGCTGATAATCAATCAGCACAAACCCCCCCTGTCAGAAGAGCAGCCGGTCGGCTCCCTGACAGACACGAGTGAGGAAAAGCTGATCAACGGCTCTTCCTGTTTACATCGTGATCAGCTGTGATTGAACACGGCTGATCACGTGGTAAAGAGTCTCTGTCAGAGATTTTTTACCTAGATCGGAGTTGCGGTGTGTCAGACTGACACACCGCAACAACGATCGCCACAATGCGCGCCTCCGGGGGTGCGCAACGGCTTGATATCCCGGCGACGTCATATGACGTTTGGTCAGAATATCGCAACCACTTGCCAATGTCATATTGCTAAATAGCGGGCGGCAAGGGGTTACAAGCCCCTCTTTGCGGCCATCTTCCCTCCAAGCAGATCTGCACCTTCCCCGTTTAGGTGCAGTCCGTCTCTTTTTTAGAGCTGGTAACCGAATGAGAAGTCGCCCCAGTTCTCCAGGAAACCAAACCCCTCTTTCTACACCAGCTCCTCAGCCACTTGTTTACTTCTCTAACCTCCCTCTGCCTTTCTGGTGTGGCTCGAAAGTACCTGTAGTATTTTTCAGAATAGTACCTTGGTTTTACTCCCACCCTCACTGGAGGAGTCATTCCTCTGGCAGCTAGGGGAGTCACTCAGCTCCAGCAGTGCTGGTCCCTGACTGGTTTCACCAATGTCACTCAATGGGGCGTACTTATTGGGATGTTCCAGCCCAGGACCGGCCTCCTTGACTCTTTCCCCTCTATCCTTCCAGACTGTCACCCATATACTCTGCTTTGGTGCCTGCCCATCTCAACCCGCCTCTGTGCTTGCCCCTGCCAGCACCTGCCTTGTACGATCCCAACTCTCCTTTAGTATGGAGGGACTTCTCAGTGTTGACAATTGCTTCCCTAGATTCAGAACCTGGGCTTCCAGGAAAACAATGCACTTACATGCACAGCAGTATTCGCCCTCGATGACCAAGGAATGCATACATGCCGCAAGATGTACACCGAGTTGCATCTCCACACCCGCCGGGCATCGTACCTACTAATTTAATAGGGATTGGGGATTATACTCTGTCCAAATTAACTAACAACTAGCTTCCTGACACTAATACCTAACAGAACACAGGTTCTCAACAAGACAAAACACGTGCACTCGCAACACACGTGCACTCGCAACACAAGTGCACTCACAGCACTCTTGCACTCACAGTTCACGTGCACTCACAGCACTCGTCTCCTCACAATCCACGTGCACTCACAGTCCACATGCACTCATATGATGTGTTTCAGTAGAGCAGGTCATGTGATGTGTTTCCTATGCAGTAGAACAGGTCATGTGATGTGTTTCCTATCCAGTAGAGCAGATCATATTATATGATGTGTTTCCTATCTAGTAGAGCAAGTCATGTGATGTGTTTCCTTTGGGGTAGCACCTTGGGGAAGCTTTTCCTATCTGGTAGAGTAGGTCACGTTCCTATAGGGTTGACCAGGACATGTGACCAATTTTCTGTCTGGTAGAGGAAGTCATGTTTCCTTGGGTTAGCACAGGTCATGGGATACGTTTCGTATCTGGTAGAGTAGATCAGGTTCCTATTTGGTTGACCAGGTCACGTGAGGGATTTTCTATCTGGTAGAGCAAGTCATGTGTTTCCTATCTGGCAGAGTAGGGCATATGATGTGTTTCCTATCTGATAGAGCAGGTCATGTGATATGTCATATTTGGTAAAGCAGATCATGTGATTTATTTCCTATCTGTTAGAGCAGATCATGGGATGTGTTTTTTTATATGGTAGAGTAGGTCAGGTTTCCTATCTGGTTGAGCAAGTCATGTCATAGATTTTCTATCTGGTAGAGCAGGTTATGTGGTGTGTTTCCTAACTTGTGGAGTAGGTCATGTGCTACGTGTCCTATGTGGTGGATGAGATAATGTCATGATGGTAAAATCTGTTATAAAATATTATGTAATAGGTGTCCTACCTGGTAGTGGAGATCATATAATATATGTAGCAAGGTCCCAGTCCTCATTTGATCTAAGGAGAACCTCCTGGACCAGGGATAGCGGACATTCTTCTGTATGTAGTGGGTTGTGAGGCATGGTGGGTGCAGAGTAGTTAAAGTTATTGGGTGCCAGACACTTCTTGGATGCAAAAGGAAGTTTATTTATCTTAACAAACCTTTTTTTGGGGGCGAGAGGGTCAGGGCCAGGACACCCTTAGATAGTTGCAAGATTAAATGGCAGCCTCTGAGACTTCAATAGGAGGACAGCCATGCAGGGAAAGGCATCCAGCAAGACGCCACATTTGCATGTGCAGGAATGCTGTCTCCTATGGTAACAGCCTTTAACAGTTCCAACACAAAGCTTAACAGTTCCATAACTTTCACTAAAATCACTCCTTGTAGTTCTTCAGTACACTGAGCTCCCGGTCTCTCACTAGACCCACTGATTCACTGCCACTGGATCCCTTGAGCTCCTCCAATCTTCACAGTGGTATCTTCCTCAAGCGTCACCCCCGCTTCTCTGCTGGTTCCCTAGCTTGACACTCTAGATACCTCTCAAACTTCACCTCCGCTGGCTGGGTCCCTGGCTTGATTCCCACTGAAGTTCCTTGATTCCTCACCGTCCCCCCTGGTTGGTGAGAATACTGCTTTGATACTTGCTTCAACTACTCACTGTGGTCCCTAGTAATTAGGCAGATAGTCCCTTACGATAGCTTCCCCTCTACCTCCGACCATGACAGGTTCTCCGGCCGGCAGAACCGTCACTTCAGCCACCTAGTGGTAGAAGAGAAAAATGCAACAAGGCCAAACTTGGGGAGAAATTAATAGATCTCTAGGAATCGACCACGATAACTACTCCTGGCTAGTAAATATGTTAGGAGCAACGCTGCCTAAACTCCAGGGTGCTACATGTACAGTATATCTCTTCTAGTAGAGCAGGTCATGAAATGGATTCCCTATCTAGTAATAAAGATAATGCAAAATGTGTTATATCTGGTAGAGCAGGTCATGTAATGTGTGTTTAGATCTGGTGAGCAGGTCATGTAACCAATATCATTTCTGCCATAGCTGGCAGTTACGGACCGGAATGGCTCGCCAGTGCCAACTAGAACAATTCAACTGGAAGTCAGTAATGGTAACAAGATGTTTATAAATGGAATCACAGACCAAAAAGGAGAAGTGACATTCAACCTGGAAACATCATCTTGGACTGACCAAGTCTCTATAAGGGTAAGTCGTCATCATACCTATACTCTTAGTATGCAATTTTATAGATGAAATGTGATCATCCTCATTTTTTAGCCTCCCTGTGCCTCCGATATTTCTCACACTTCCAAGCAGATATAAAAGACGCACATCAATGCAGCTCTGTAATCAGTAATACATTCTTAAACATATTTTACTTACAAGCAGCACAAGGAGCCAATTGGTTGCGTTGCAGTGCAAGGAGCATGCTGATGAGAGGAGAGATCAAAATGACAGGGTTGAGGAGGGACAAGACCTGTAAGTGTTTCTTGCACAGAGCTGTGTGATTTTTAGAACTGGATGGACAGAAATACAAATCCTTATAAGTTTATATATACTGTAAGCTTTCGTGAATGTATTTAATTCTGGACAATATACACAGTCTATATATATCCTGCAAAAGGACAGCTTTGATCCACCACCGGTTTACTGAGCACGGTTGGCCTGGAGACCTCTCTTACTTTAAAAACTATAAAGCCTCATGAACACAGGATGTCAAAAATTATGCCTTTGTAGGTGTTTGACATTTTTTTTAGCCTCTAAACTCCTCTCTAGGAGGAAAATAAGTCCTGTGTGCGTGAGGCCTATTTTTTTTTTTTAATTTAGTTTCGATTTGATATTTACATTTTGTTTACTTCGTTTTCTGAGTTAATTTTGTTTATTCAAATATCGAATTGATTCAAATTCTATGTGAATTCCATTCCAAATGCATTCAATTCAAATTCCATTTAAAATCAAATTCATTCTATTTGAAATTCAAATTTTGGAAGATGGTTATTTTCTTTCTATTCCATTCTATTCTATTGTTTTTTTTCTATTCTTTTCTTTTATATTCTATTCTATTCAAATGTATTCTATTCTATTTTTTTCTATTTTATTTTATATTCTATTCTACTCAAATTCTAATTTATTCAATTTTTATTCTATTATTTTCTATCCTATTCGAATTTGAATTTATTCTATTCAAAATTCTAATTTTGGCAGAAGGTTATATTGTCTCTATTGTATTCTATTCTATTATTCTTTTCTTTTCTATTCTATTCAAACTTAAATGTATTCTATTTTAAAATCAAATTTCAGAAGGTGGTTAGATTATTTCTGTTTTATTCAATTTTTGTATTCTATTCTATTCAATTCCTTTATTTTCTATTCTATTTTGTTCTGTTTTACTCCATTCTTTTTTCTTTTATTTTCTATTCTATCCTTTTATTTTTAATTCTTTTCTTTTCTATTCTATTATATTCTTTTCTATTCTATTCCTTTATTTTCTGTGCTATTTTATTCTCTTTGGGAATTTGATTTGAAAACTAAATTTCGTCCAAAAAGTTTAGTTATTTCTGATTTATTTAAATTCTTTGCTATTGTAATTCCAAAATTCGTATACATCCGAATAAGGAAAAATTTGTCTGAATTTCAATGCAGAACGAAATGAACCGCACATGTTTAGAATGTCTATTAGGCTTATGTATGGAACACTTGTGCTGTTATTCCTTATACTGACTATTACAATTCTATTTTATTTTTAGCCGTTTTTAGGGGGAAAGAATGGCGGGATGACGGACAATGGCTATCAAACAGTTTCTCCCTTTTACACCACGTCTAAGTCCTTCTTACAGCTGCAGCCAATCAATGAAGTTATCAAATGTGGCGATAAAAAAACGGTCCAGGCTCAGTACATCATAAACCCCCAAGACCTGGAAAGGGGCACCAGAAGCGTGAACTTCTATTATGTAGTAAGACTTTCCACTCGTGTCTATTCTTTCTGCCGGTTTCTAGCACAGGCCTCTATGGGTAGCTTTAACTTAGGCTTGGTTTACACTTATGCAGTTTGCTTTTGATCCATTTCTGCAGTGCTTTTTTACGGTACGTTTTTAAACACACATTTTTCATGCTTTTTTGATGCGTTTTGCATCTTTTCTGCTTTTTTTTTGCCAATTTGTTGTTGGGCAGAGGACCGCCCACTGTATATATATATATATATATATATGTAATTATTTTGACGTTCTATACCGGGGTTATGGCAGCAGATAGCTCCTTTAACCCCAGTATCTTTTTATACAGTGGGTGATCCTCTTTCAGATAAAAGTGGTCCCGGCGGCGGTTTTGCCATAGAATCAGTTTTATGGGTAGTGGGAGAGATGCCCTTCACCTCTCGCCACTTCCCGGTAATTTTTCCCGCTTACCGGAGATGTCGGTAGTGGCAAAAATGATCTGATCTTCTGAACTGAAGGGCAGGAAGTCGAGTGAGGGCAAGATGGCCCCTACTCGGCACTATGTCCTTGGAGGACTTGAGCGACGTCAAACATCACCTCCGCCCTCTGGCCTTCAAGGGCCCATTATTTTTTTTTTGCTTTTAAGTATGAATGTGAGATCCGTAAAAAAAATTTGATCCCAGATCTTACATTAAAGAGGCCTTGTCCTGCTTATTTCTATTACAAGGGGTGTTTACATTCCTTATAATAGGAATAACAGCGATCAAAAAATTTATGTTTAAAAGGACAGTGTAAAAATAAAAAGTAAAATAAATAAGACATTGACATTCGATGTAAGGAGGGGGGGATGCTCTGGACATCTAGTCTTACAGATACAATCGGCAAGTTTGACACCCTTGGCCTAGAGTATAACTTAAGGCAAAACTTTTTCTTCTAGTTTTGGATAGAATGCAGAGGGATTACAACCCATCAGTTTTTATTGCTGTCTGTGCCCCCTGTTAGGAAGATTCACTCTCTCTATTGGTCATGTTTGCCATTGTCGTTGAAAGTGAAAGTAAAAGAAAATCCCAAATTTTGGGTTGTCCCCAGAAAAGTAATAGAGGGGAAATCTTTCAATGGGGACACTAGTTCTGGTGAGCTGGAGGAGGGAGCCCAGTGCATTCCCTTAATTTGCAGGGATGTCGTCTCACTTCCTGTTTGGCTTTGAGACAGGAAGTGAAGGGAAATCTCTGCGATGGGACACAGATGGTGAAAAATCTAACAGGGGTTATAACCCTCCCTTACTCTATCCAAAATGAAAAGTGTGAGGAATTGTGCCCCATTATTGGTTTCATTGGGAGTAATTATACCCATTATTGGTGTCATTGGGAGAAAATGTGCCCCATTATTGGTGTCATTGGGAGGAATTGTGCCCCATCATTGATGTCATTGGAAGGAATTGTGCCCCATCATTGATGTCATTGGAAGGAATTGTGCCCCATCATTGGTGTCATTGGGAGGAATTGTGCCCCATCATTGGTGTCATTGGGAGGAATTGTGCCTCATCATTGGTGTCATTGGAAGGAATTGTGCCTCATCATTGGTGTCATTAGGAGGAATTGTGCCCCATTGTTGGCATCAATGACTGAAATAGTGCCTCAAGGGCCAGATAAAAGAAAGCAAAGGGCTGTAGTTTGGAGACCACTGCTCTAGGGCAAAGGTCTCCAAACCCATTGCTTGCCTTTATCTGACCCTTGGGGCATTATTCATCCAACTGACACAATTTATGGGGCACTATTCCTCCACCTGACATCATTAATGGGGTACCATTTCTTCCACTGACACCATTGATCGGGCACTCTTCCTTCCTCTGATATCAACAATGGGGCACTAAACCTCACTTTTATACCAATGATGAGGCATTGTTTACTCTAACGGATCATGGGGTATTTTTTACTCCACTGGCCACAGTCCAGCCCCCCTAAAGCCTGAAGGGAAGTAAACTGGCCCTTTGCTTAGAAAGTTTGGAGACCCCTGCTCTAGGACCTCTGCTTTCAGAAAAATATATCATGTTTGGGGGTTTTATTTGATCCTCACGCCTAAAGTTATTTTTTTAAACTTGTAGAGAAAAATACTAAAAACAGGTCTGGTAGTGAAAGGGACAAAGATAGTGACGTGTGCTTTTACCTGATTTTTTATTATATTTTTCAGGTTATTGGCAAAGGAGGGATTATGGTAAACGGAATTGAAATAATTAAAGTGATAGACAACTTGTGTAAGTACAATCACTGGACCTAATACGACCCAAACTTGGGTCAACCATGTGGGGCTTTCATGAGCTCCCTTATGTGCCCCACACAGACCTGTTGTGTGTAGCAGTAAAATCATTGTACCATTGGCCTTGGGCTCCTTTTTAGTTCATGGGGGGCCAACTCAATATTAAACCCTATGGACTAAGACTGGGATGCCATTAACCTCATAAGGACTGCCCCAGGTACATATACTGCAGCAGGGCCTTTAGCACAAAATCACGTACCTGTACACGGCCCCCCTCCCACTGTGTTTGGAAACAGCAGGAGCCAATCAGTGGGTCCAGCGGACCCAACGTCCACCGTAAACTCAGCGATTGAAAACAAGGCAGATTGCCGTTCTGCTTGTAAGGAAGATAGAGATCTTGTGTTTCTGCTAAGCTTAACCATCCCCCACACAGTAATTAAAGCGGAGCTCCACCCTAAAGTGGAACTTTCGCTCATCGGAACCCACCCCCACTCCGGTGCCACAATTGGCACCTTTCAGGGGGTGCAGATACCTGTATAATACAGGTATCTGCACCCACTTCTGGGAATAGACTCCCGCTGTCACGCCCCTTCCTGCACCCCCCGCTGTCTCCTGGGAAACACACAGGTCCCAGAAGATAGCGGGGACCGCAGCCGCCTCGGAGATATGTGAACCGGCTCCATAGAAAGCCGTCTCACTCCTGCCATGCGACATGGATGCAGAGAAACTCTCATCCAATTTGCTAACTAGTGTGAACCCAGGCCTAATGCTCCAGCTCTGCAAACAGTATACCCCCTATGGACCAGAGCAGTCTTTCCTGTTCTACTAGGGGCCTGCGTATTCAGTAATAACTTTGTCATTACTTAACCACTTTCAGACCGGACTAATTTGCAGCCAAAGGACCAGGCCCCTTTTTGCGATTCGGCACTGCGTTGTTTTAACTGACAATTGCGCGGTCGTGCGACGTGGCCTCCAAACAAAGTTGACGTCCTTTTTTTTCCCACAAATAGAGCTTTCTTTTGGTGGTATTTGATCGCCCCTGCGGTTTTTATTTTTTGCGCTATAAACAAAAAAGAGCGACAATTTTGAAAAAAAAACGCATTATTTTGAATTTTTTGCTATAATAAATATCCCCCAAAAATATATAAAAAACTTTTTTTTTCCTCAGTTTAGGCCGATACGTATTCTTCTACATATTTTTGGTAAAAAAATCGCAATAAACGATTATTGATTGGTTTGCGCAGAAGTTATAGCGTTTACAAGATAGGGGATAGTTTGAAAGCATTTTTATTAATATTTTTTTTTTATTAGTAATGGCGGCGATCAGCGATTTTTATTGTGACTGCGACATTATGGCGGGCACATCAGACATTTTTGACACATTTTTGGGACCATTGTAATTTATACAGCAATTAATGCTATTTAAATGCATTGATTCCTGTATAAATGACACTGGCAGTGAAGGGGTTAAGCACAAGGGGGCAGTGTAGGGGTTAAGTATGCCTAGGGGTGTGTTTCTTACTAGCTAGTGAATGCTGATCTCTACTCCAATCACAGGGAGCAGAGATCGGCGTCACTAGTTGCTAGGCAGAATGGGGAGATGCTGTTTATCTCGGCATCTCCCCGTTCAGCCGTCCCGTGAGACGATCGCGGGGGTCCCCGCGGCGATCGGACTCACGGGGGTCCCGACCGGCGCGGGAGCGCACCGCTCCCGGCGCGCTCCCGATGGCATGGACAGGCATTAAGGAGGGACTTATATATACGCCCTCCTGCCTGTATGTGCCATTCTGCCGACGTATATCTGTGTGCGCCGGTCGGGAAGTAGTTAAAGGAACACGCTAGGGCTCCTTTTGACAATTTTGTCCTGCAAAAATTATTTGATTTTCTATGTAATCTAAATACAAAAAAATTATATTTTGTCAAAAAAAAGTAGTTTTCCTGAAAATAAAGTGGTTATTACATATGCCTTGCAGCACCAGGGTCCCTGGTTTAAGCTCCCACACTACAAAGACATGCTGGTAGGTTAATTGGCTCCTGTTTAAATTGTCCTTGCTATGCATGTGACTGTTAGATTGTAAGCTCCTTGAGGGCAGAAACTGATGTGAAAAATGATAAGTCAAATAAATAATACTTATTTTTTTTCCTATTTGGTCCAATTTTAGCACATTCAGGAGAGGAGCGTTTGGGCAGCAATAACCGTAAATGCACATAACGGTAACGCGTTTAGACGTGTATGCCCGCTTGCACGTTTATGAATTCCAATGGTCAGAATAAATTAATATTCTGGGTATAGAATACGAGAATTCCAGTGTTAATTTTGACATCAAATTTCGATTTAGTTTTAGTCATAGTCATTTGACTAAAATGTCATTTTAGTTTTAATCGTATTTTAGTCGACTAAAATCACCAGTACATTTTAGTTGAGTAAAATCGAATAGGTTTGGTTAATTTTTAATGCATTATATCTTTAGAACTTCCAAACATTATATAAATCTATCAACTTCCTCTTGACAATACCCCACAGATTCTCTATGGGGTTTAGGTCAGGCGAGTTTGCTGGCCAATCAAGCACAGTGATACCATGATCATTAAACCAGGTATTGGTACTTTTGGCAGTGTGGGCAAGTCCTTCTGGAAAATGAAATCAGCATCTCCATAAAGCTGGTCAGCAGAGGGAAGCATGAAGTGCTCTAGAATTTCCTGGTAGAGGGCTGCACTGAGTTTGGACTTGATAAAACACAGTGGACCAACACCAGCAGATCTTAACAATATTCCTATTGCACATGTTCCTGGCAAACAAGGCTCATTTAATGGTGGGTCCTGGAAACGTCAAGCAAGTGTACATATTAGCCAGCACACAATGGATCAACAATCACCATTCAAAGGTTTCTTTATTGTAGAGAGATCATCTCGCAGAAAAAAGTGCAAAGTTTCGGAGCTGCGCAGGGCCCCTTCGTTAGGCCTGTGATCACGCCTGACGAAGGGGTCCTGCGCGGATCCGAAACATTGCACTTTTCTCTGTGATGTGATCTCTCTACAATAAAGAAACCTTTGAATGGTGATTGTTGATTCATTGTGTGCTGGCTAATATGTACGCTTCCAACACCAGCAGATGACATGGCTCCCCAAATCATCATCACCTCCACGCCATGCCGCATTGATGCAGTAATTCATGCAAAAGCAGCCCCAACAAAGTATTGAGTGTACATGGACTTCCTTTTCAGTAAGCCAACATTTCTGTCTTAAAAAACGGAGTTACTTACCGGTAACATCCTTTTCCAGGAGTCTTTCAGGACAGCCACCTTAGAGAGACCCTGGCTCCTCCCCTCCTAGGAAACACCGCCTTAATTCTGAATTTAAGCCTCATCCTCCCGCCGGCCCCTCAGTTCTTCACGAGTACCTCCGGCCAACTGGGGAGACACAAGAACACGTCAAAATACAAAACTTTTTATCTTACCTGACGGTCTTATGCGATGAGTCCTCCAAGATATTCAACAACCTGGGTGGGTACCGGTGCTGTCCTGAAAGACTCCTGGAAAAGGATGTTACCGGTAAGTAACTCCGTTTTTCCCTAGTCCGTCTTTCAGGACAGCCACCTTAGAGAGGATAAGCGAGCACCTTACCTTAGGGTGGGACTACCGCCTGTAGCACCTTACGACCAAAGGCTTGGTCTTTCGCTGACAGGAGATCCAGTCTATAGTGCTTCACGAAAGTAGCAAAGCTGGACCACGTTGCAGCTCTACAGATCTGTTCTGGAGAAGCACCAGCCCACTCTGCCTGAGAAGTCGCCATTGCCCTGGTTGAATGTGCTTTAACCCCAATTGGGGGCTCTACCCCCTCAAACAAATAAGCCTGAGTAATGGCTAATCTTAGCCATCTGGCTATTGTACGCCTGGAGGCTCTGGAGCCTTTCCTGGCCCCTGTTCTTGTTCCCTCACAGGATTTGAACAAAAAGTAGGTAAAACAATTTCCTGGCCTCTATGAAAGCTTGAGGCTACTTTTGGCAAGAAGGCCGGATCTGTCTTAAAAATCAGACGGTCCGAAAAAACCTGAAAAAAGGGTGCCCTAATGGAAAGGGCCTCGAGTTCGCTCACTCTTCTTGCAGTGGTGATCGCTACCAAGAACACCGTCTTGAGAGTGATCAACTTTAGATCGCAAGATTCCAATGGTTCAAATGGCTCTTTTGTCAGGGCCTGTAGAACTAATGATAGGTCCCACACTGGGAACGGGGAGACTCTGACAGGCCTCTGCCTACCCAGGGCTCTAAAAAACCTTACTATCCATGGGTCTGTTGCTAGCTGTTTCTCAAGAAAAACGCTTAGAGCGGAAACCTGGCCCTTCAATGTGCTGAGGGCTAAGCCCTTATCTGCCCCTGCCTGCAGAAACTCCAAGACTGCCACGGAACTGTGCACCTCAAAAGAGCTTTCTGAGCACCACCTATTAAAAAGCTTCCATACCTTTAAGTAGATGGCCTGCGTTTCCTTCTTTCTGCAGCTTAGGAGAGTAGCTACTAAGCGATCCAAGAACCCCTTGTCCCTCAGCAACTCCTCCTCAGAAGCCAGGCTGCGAGGTTCCACCTCTCCACCTGAGGACAGTAGATTGGTCCTTGAGAAAGAAGGTCCGCCTGTACTGGTAGTATCCAGGGAGGTTCTACCGCTAGCCCCTTCAGAATGGAGAACCACGGCCTCCTGGGCCAGTGAGGCGCAATCAAGATGAGAGTAGTGCTCTCTGCTTGGAACTTTCTTAATACTGCTGGGATTAGAACTGGTGGGGGGAAGGCATAGCATCTGGAGAACCTCCAGCTCTGTGCCAGCGCGTCTATTCCTAACGCCCCTTCCCACCTGTTCATGGAAAAGAACAGACCTGCTTTTGCATTTTCCCTTGAGGCGAAGAGATCCACTACCGGAACTCCCCATTTCCGGATTATCATTTCGAAGACCTCCTGTTTTAGGACCCAGTTGCCTTCTCTCAGCGTTTTCCTGCTGAGGAAATCTGCCACCTGATTTTGCTCCCCTTTTAGGTGAATCGCAGAGAGTGAAAGGACGTTGGCTTCGGCCCATCTGAGGATGGCTTCCGCCAGGGCCCATAGGGTTCCGCTTTTGGTGCCGCCCTGCCTGTTGATGTAGGCAACCACTGAGGAGTTGTCTGACCGAACTCTTACATGTTGTTCCTGAAGGTCCTCCTGAAAGGCTCTGAGAGCCAGGTCTACTGCTCTCAGCTCCCTCCAATTCGAGGACCTTCCTGATTCCTTCCTCCCCCAGGTACCTTGAATCATCCGGGAGTCTAGGTGCGCCCCCCAGCCTGAGCCGCTCGCATCGGTTGTCACAATCCTGGACACCGGCAAGACCCACTCCAGGCCTTGCGCCAGATTTGCCCCCTTTCTCCACCACCAGAGGGACCTCTTGACCTGGGTTGGGATTGATACCAATGAGTCCAGAGACCCCTGGCTGTGGTCCCAGACCTTCAAAATGAAAAGTTGCAGAGGGCGGAAATGTAACCCTGCCCACTGAACTGCTGGGAGAGTGGAGGTCAGTAAGCCCAAGGCTGACATCACCTTTCTTACTGAAACCTGACAGTTGCCTTGGAGGAACGACATTGCCCTGTCCACCTTTTGGATCTTTTCCCCCGGGAGGAAGACTTTTTGCTTCGTTGAATCCAGTACGTAACCTAGGAAAACCACCTTTTGAGAGGGAACCAAGTTGGATTTCTCCAGGTTCAGGAGCCACCCCAGGTTTTCTAAGATGTCTCTTGCCACCTGTAGGTCCTGAATCAACTGTTCTGGGGAAGGAGCAAAAAGGAGAAGGTCGTCGAGGTACGCGACCACCGAGATGCCCCTGAGACGCAGAAAAGCCAGAACTTCTACCATTACTTTGGTGAAGATCCGGGGGGACGAGGATAGCCCAAAGGGAAGAGCTTTGAACTGAAGATGCAGCACCTCCTCTGAGGTCCTTATTGCCAACCTGAGGTATCTCTGATGGTTTTCTGCAATGGGAATATGCAGATACGCATCTTTTAGATCTATTGATGCCATAAATGAATTCGGTGGAAGTAGTGCCTTCACTGAGTACACCGAATCCATTCTGAATCTCCGGTAGGTGATGGAGACATTCAGAGGCTTCAAATTCAGGATGAGCCTGCATTTCCCTGAAGGTTTGCGGACCACAAAGATGTGGGAGTAAAAACCTCTGCCTGTCTCCCCCACCGGGACCCGTGTCACCACCTCCTGTTCTTCCAATTCCTGAAGGGAAGAAAGAAGGGCGGCAGACCTTTCTGTACATCTCGGCATTTCCGTAATCAGGAGTCTTAGTGGGGGAGGATCTGAGAACTCCAACCGGTATCCTCGTCTGATGATCCCCAATACAAATTGATTGGAGGTGATCATCTCCCACTGCGGGAGGAAGGCCCCCAACCTTCCCCCCACCGTGACTTTGTCATTGAGACTTTTTGGGCTGTTCAGGAGGGCGAAAAATCGCACTCCCACGCCCTTTCCCCTTTTGCCCCCAACTTTTCTTTTGCCTGTCAGTTTTTGGGGGTTCAAATTTTCTCTGAGGGCGAGCCTTCCTTTTAGACTGCTCCCCAAACTTCCTTTTGATCGGAAAGGCCTTCTTCTTATCGGCCGTACGATCTAAGACCGCCTCCAAACCTGGCCCAAATAATAAATCCCCTGTGAGCGGGATCCCACAGAGCTTAATTTTGGACGCACTGTCCCCCTGCCAGGTCTTTAGCCACAGAGCCCTCCTGGCTGAATTAGTCAGGGCTGTGGATCTTGCAGACATTCGAATGGATTCAGCCGAAGCATCCGCAATGTATGCAACACCCTTTAGCAGCATTGGAAAAGACGCCAGAATGGTCTCCTTTGCCGTGCCCGCTTCAATATGCGCTCTGATTTGTGTGAGCCAATACTCCATATTACGTGCCACCACTGTGGCTGCCATGGCAGGCTTAAGATTTGCCTGTGAGGAGTCCCATGCTTTTTTAAGGAGTGAGTCCATCCTTCTGTCCATGGGGTCCGACAGTACCCCCATGTCCTCGAAGGCCAGGTCGGTGTGTCTGGACACCTGCGAAAAAGCGGCGTCTAGTCTGGGGGATTTGTTCCAGACTAGCTCCTCCTCCTCCGCAAAAGGAAACCTTCGTTTCAATGCCCCTGAAAAGAAGGGTTTCCTTTCTGGGTCCTGCCATTCTTTCTTGACGGCATCGATCAGAACGTCATGGACCGGGAACATTCGCTTTTTCTGTTCCCCCAGACCACTGTACATTTGATCGTGAAGTGACAGTGCCTTCCTTTCCTCCTGAATACCTAACGTGGTATGGATAGCCCCTAGGAGCTCCTCCACTTCCTCAAGGGAAAGCTTATATCGTGAGGTCTTTTTGGATTCACCATCCAACACCTCTCCGTCTGACTCCCCTGGGAGTCTGAAGCGGCACTGCCCACTTCTTCCTCAATCTCCTCTCTGGAGCCCTCTGGGATTTCCCCACCAGCTAGGGGAATACCCGGTGGGTTAGGTGAAACACTCTGCTGCACTGGTGGAGGGGTGCTCTGGGACTGAGGCAACTGAAAACTGGAAAAAAGTGCCTTGAAGGACTGGAAAGTGCTAGAAAGCTCCTTTACAGACGCTGCCAGGTCTGCCCCCTGCTCTGCTGCCTGCTCCCTCACTAGCCCCTCAATACATTCTCTACAAAGGACCTTCGTCCAAGAGTCCCCCAAAGAAGTTCTACATGAAGGACATCTCCTCTTGGAACCATGGGGCGACTTGCTTGTGGCTTTCTGAAACACAGAAATAGAGAGAAGGCAGCATAAGCATAAAACACCAGCGCTACTACAGAGGACCACCAGGAGTGCCCCCCCCAGGACTAACCACCACCAGGGTCCCGGATACACTCCCCAACTCCCGACCACCAGGGAGGAAAAAAACACCAGTGGAGCTACTGGAAATAGTAAGTAAGGGAACACCTCCCCAGGGTTCCCCTTACCTTAGAGTGGCTGGTGCTGTTATCTCCAGGAGCTGCTTTTGAAGCCTCCGCTTCCGACATTCCTGTTGAGGAAGAGTGGTCTCTCGTGCCTCCGAACGCTGTCTGTACAGCATGTAAAAGAGGCCGCACCAGCCGAGCGCTTGGTCCCCTTTCTAGGCCGCGTCCGGAACCGGAAGACGCGGAAACGCACGAAAACCCCGCCCCCGACCGGAAATGACGTCGCCCGTCATCCGGTCCGGCCTCCAGCTCCAAACCGCCCACAGTGCAGGGGGGACGTGTGGGATTTCGCTGCAGCGCCACCTCTGGGCGAACGAAAAGGCGGACCTCCCCAGACATCCTGCTTCCCCAAGCGGAGCTGGCGTGCGCAAAAGCGGACGTTTTTTCGGTGCTACGGCTCCCTCGCCGACCGGGCCGCTGGGCAGAATAGAGAGACCCCTGTCTCCTCCACCTCCAGGTAATCATTGCCCCAGCCTCCCCGGCTGCTCAGCACAGGTTCCTAAGCGGTGTCTCCCCGCCGGAGGAAACACCATAACTGAGGGGCCGGCGGGAGGATGAGGCTTAAATTCAGAATTAAGGCGGTGTTTCCTAGGAGGGGAGGAGCCAGGGTCTCTCTAAGGTGGCTGTCCTGAAAGACGGACTAGGGAAAATAATTCTTTTTTATTGGTCTTATGTAATATGCAATTTTTTTGAGATACTGAATTTTGGGTTTTTACTAGCTATAAGCCATAATCATCAAAATTAAAAGAAAGAAATGCTTGAAATATATCACTCTGTGTGCAAGGCATCTATAAAAAATATGAGTTTCACTTTTTAAATTGAATTACTGAAATAAATTAACTTTTTGATATTCTAATTTTATGAGATGAACCTTTATGTGTGACTTAAAGTTGCAGCGACTTCAAAGAAGTTCATGCACTACTTTGGTCCAACTTTCATGCAACTTGAGGGCCATAGACTTCAATGTTAACCCTCAGAAGTTGCATGAAAGTCGTACCTGAATGTTATACAATGCAACAGTTTTCCATTATCACTGGTCAAAGTGAATGAAGTTTGGTTTAATACTGCTTTAATACAAATATTTGACTACTATAGCTCTAGTAACCATATTTTTTTTCTTTCTGATGAGTAGAAATAGAAGTCATTCCTTGGATTTTTTCATTTTCTAATAGCTCTGAACGGCATTTTCAAAATTGTGATTACCTTCACACACAAGTTTGGGCCGAAACCCAAAATGATCGGTTTCCTTTTACTGAAGAATCAAATGGTGGTTGCAGATAGAATCTTTTTCAATCTGGAAATGTGTTTTCCCAACATGGTAAGGCATGATTCCTATATGCATTGCATCTAAAGGAAGAAAGTGTCTGTTTACCCCATCGACCAATGGCATTTCCATTTGCTGTAGAGTTTCTAGGACACTGTGCAAGGTGTGGGTTCATTAAGTGCCGTATTAAACTTGGTGAAGGCTCCTAGGCAGTTGCAGATTTTTGGAAGTTTCTTGTGCTCATGCTGTAGTGCCCGGGTCGGCAACCCATCGATCGCGAGCTACCTTTCTACCACCAACAGGTAGCTCAGAATATGTCCCTGTGTTGCCGACTTGGTCTTTTCCTGAGTTTCACAGAGCGGCGCAGGCGCACCCTCTCAGTCCCAGGGTGCCGGAACAGCCCCCGACCCACAGCTGCACGTATATGCAAGGGGCGGGGAAAGCCTCTGGAATAGCTTGGGCGGGTTCGGGCTCTTCTCCGAACATGCCCGAGCTCTTTCTCTTCCGTCCTCCTCCCCGCCGGCCCTCCTTCCCAATCCAATAGGGCTGGGCTTGTGAGTGTTAACTGGTGGAAAGGCGGGATTTCCAGCAATCAAAGCCAGGACATGTGGGTTTGCCATTGCACTTTCCCTGCGCCACTCTGCATTCAAAAAACAACAACTTCTGTGCCCTCCTAACACCAGTGTTCATTTTGTCGACTAAAACATTTTAGTCGACTAACTTAATACCCTTTTAGTCTACTAAAGTACAACTAAAACAATTGATATGACTAAAATACGACTAAAATGCCATTTTAGTCCAGACTAAGACTAAAACCAAATTGAAATTTGATGTCAAAATTAACACTGGTCTGTGGTGCATGTTCATACCTCAATACCATAAATAATAACATATTAAATTTTTCACTCCAGTAGTATATAATGAGTTTGGAAATTGTAGAGAAATGCTTAAATAATGCATTACAATTGAACCACACCCATTAGATTTTAGATGACTAAAATCATTTTAGTCGACTAAAATATACTGGAGATTTAGTCAACTAAAACTAAAACAATTGCAGAATACTAAAACTAAAATGCCATTTTAGTCCCAAGACTAAAACTAAATTGAAATTTTCTGCCAAAATTAACACTGCCTAACACCCAGCACTGACCCCCAGCACTGACCCCCAGCTCCATGCCCTCATGACCCCCAGCACCATGCCCTCCTGACACCCAGCACCAACCCCCAGCACCATGCCCCCCTGACCCACAGCACCATGCCCACCTGACACCCAGCACCAACCCCCAGCACCATGCACTCCTAACCCCCAACACCAACCCTCAGCACCATGCACTCCTGACCCCCAACACCAACCCTCAGCGCCATGCCCATCTGATCCCGAGCACCATGACCTTCTCACCCCCAGCACCATGCCCTTCTGACACCCAGCACCATGCCCTCCTGACCCCCAGCACCAACCCACAGCACCATGCCCTCCTGACCCACAGCACCACGTCCATCTGACCCCCAGCACCATGCCCTCCTGACACCCAGCACCATGCCCTCCTGACACCCAGCACCGACAGCCAGCACCATACCCTCCTGACCCCCCCCCGCACCATGTCCATCTGATCTCCAGCACCATGCCCTGCTGACATCCAACCCCCAGCACCATGCCCTCCTGACCCCCAGCACCATGCCCTCCTGACCCCCAGCACCATGCCCTCCTGACCCCCAGCACCAACCCTCAGCGCCATGCCCATCTGATCCCCAGCACCATGCCCTCCTGACACCCAGCACCGACCCCCAGCACCATAGCCTCCTGACCCCCAGCACCATGCCCTCCTGACCCTCAGCATCAACCCTCAACACCATACCCATCTGACCCCCCCCCCCATCATGCCCTCCTGACACCCCCGATCCATGCCCTCCTGACCCCCTGCACCATGCCTTTATGATACCCAGTACCAACCCCCATCACCATGCCCATCTGACCCCCAACATCATGCCCTCCTGACACCCAGCACCATACCCTCCTGACCCCAAGCTCCATGCCCTCCTGACCCCCAGCACCAACCCACAGCACCATGCCCTCCTGACCCCCAGCACCATACCCTCCTGACACCCAGCACCGACAGCCAGCACCATACCCTCCTGACCCCCAAGTACCATGCCCTCCTGACCCCCCCCCCCCCCCCGGAACCATGCCTCTGATCTCCAGCACCATGCTCTCCTGACACCCAACCCCCAGCACCATGCCCTCCTGTCCGCCCAGCACCATGCCCTCCTGTCCGTCCAGCACTATGCCCTCCTGTACGTCCAACACCATGCCCTCCTGACCCCCAACACCAACCCTCAGCGCCATGCCCATCTGATCCCCAGCACCATGCCCTCCTGACACCCAGCACCAACCCTCAACATCATACCCATCTGACCCCCCCATCATGCCCTCCTGACCCCCGGATCCATGCCCTCCTGACCCCCTGCACCATGCCTTTCTGACACCCAGTACCAACCCCCAGCACCATGCCCATCTGACCCATAACATCATGCCCTCCTGACACCTAACCCCCAGCACCATGAACTCCTGACCCCCAGCACCATGCCCTCCTGACCCCTAGCATCATGCTCTCCCGACACCCCAGCCATCATGACCCTCTAGTACCATGCCCTCCTGACCCTCTAGTACCATGTCCTCCTGACCCTCTAGTACCATGCCCTCCTGACCCTCTAGTACCATGCCCTCCTGACCCTCTAGTACCATGCCCTCCTGACCCTCTAGTACCATGCCCTCCTGACCCTCTAGTACCATGCCCTCCTGACCCTCTAGTACCATGCCCTCCTGACCCTCTAGTACCATGCTCTCCTGACCCCCTAGTACCATGCTCTCCTGACCCTCTATTACCATGCTCTCCTGACCCCCCAGCATCATGCTCTCCCGACACCCCAGCCATCATGACCCTCTAGTACCATGCCCTCCTGACCCTCTAGTATCATGCTCTCCTGACCCCCTAGTACCGTGCCCTCCTGACCCACCGGTACCGTGCCCTCCTGACCCACCGGTACCGTGCCCTCCTGACCCACCGGTACCGTGCTTTCCTGACACCCCAGCCCTCCTGATCCCCCTAATACCATACCCTCTTGTCCCCCCCAGTGCCATACTCTCTCGAAACTCTAGCTGTCCTGATCCCCCTGTACTTTGTCCTCCTGATCTCCCAGTACCATACTCTCCTGACCCCCAAGTACCATGCCCACCTGACCCCCCTGCACCATTCTGATCCCCCAGTACCGTGCCCCCCTTCTCCCTTATACCTTGCCCACTTGACCCCAGCCCTACATACTAATGACCTCTGTACACTGCCCTATATGCTGCTGACCTCTGTCCACTGACCTACATACTACTGACCTCTGTACGCTGCCCTACCTACTACTGACCTCTGTACGCTGCCCTACCTACTACTGACCTCTGTATGCTGCCCTACACCATATTGACCTCTGTACGCTGCCCTACATACTATTGAGCCCTGTACACTGCTCTACATACTATTGAGCCCTGTACACTGCTCTACATACTACTTACACTGGCCAGAAGTCAGAGCAGATAGCCAGGCCTGAATCTAGTCAAGAAAATCAGCCTGCAATACCATACGTTCTGCTTTCATGATGAACTCAGGCATCAGACTTGTGGGGGTGACCAAGTACTCCCCAGGCATGAAACAAAAAATGTGAATGAAAGTGAATGCCGAGTTTCTCACTGAAGCTAACATTTAAGGTAGGCTAAGTTTTTATATTTTTACAGTGACATTAGTTTTAGTAGGTTTTTCTTCAATGCTGTCTTTACTTTTTATTCGGGGCTTGCTAGTTAATTTCTTTTTTTAATAAAAAAAGGGGCACTGGACCACGGTGATCTTTGATCTCTTCAATGTTGTCCAGGTAGATCTCATCTCTTAAAGGTTGCCTATCCCTGCTCTAGTGGGATAACATTGAACTAAGTAGTGTGTACGTCTGCCACTAGCTGGAGATGACCATCACTACTGTGCATTACACTGACATAGGCTGCATACCAACAGCTGAAAAAAGAAGAGCTTTTGATTCACACTTGCGCGATTCCTGTACTGGTTCCCGTATCGCACCTGAATCGCCGACGGGTGCCGTGCGGGTGTCAATGTAAAGTTAATGACACCTCCAGATCATGTCGCAGATCGCAGGGCAAACTGTGAAATTGGGCAGGAATCGGATCGCATAGGTGTGAACACATTCCAGTGCGGACCACAAAAAGGGTTTAGCACCATTTTGGTGTGAATGCTAGCGATTTCAGCCATACAGTTTTGCATCGCACAGACATCTGCAGAGTAATGCAAAGTGTGAACTTAGCCTCAGAGACAAACTGTAATGTGACCCTGATGTCTATGGTTTATGGACATTAAGTTGTTATCGTGTACATTACATTAATACAGGATTTTCTCTATAGAGTCTTTAATGTAAAGGTTTTGTTTCCTTGAGTTGATTCATTTTTTTCTATCCTTTGTAAATAATCAGAAAATCAGAAGTAAAATTTCGTCCGACGAACGATCTGCCGATTTTTGGATCGTTAATATGGTGCTTTCGACAGACAATACTGTTTTTTCGTCAGACAAAAGCTGGATGTGCAGACAATACAAAATGTTTTTTTTTTTTTCTTTAACTTAAAATTTTTTATTAGGTATCAAAGTATACAGATACAAATATAACTGTTGTACATTTATTTTAGTACATTATATAATAGTCAAAGTAAGCTTAACAGAGTATACTCGGTTCATTACATTAGCAGTTGGTTCTGTAAGGTGTACCATGGTTCCTGAAGTAACGGGTTGGTGAGGCGTTACTAGTAGGAAAAGCCTGTCACCCCTATTGGGAGCATACAGTGAGAAGGCTAGTCAGGTGCATGCTCAGGAACTGCAATCGCGACCCAGCGGATGGTCGCTTAGAGTAGGCCACAATGACTTAGACATGTGCATTTCGTTATGTTCCGAATCGAAATTCGGACAAATTTTTCATTATTCGGACATTCGGATGCATCCGAATTACCGAATTACAATACTAACGAATTTAACCAAATCCGAATTTTTTTCGAATCGAAAAATCGCGGACGAAATTCGAAATATCTCAGGGTCACTTAGTGATAGAAACCCCAAATTTGGATATGTTGTAGTGCTAGTTCTACTGTGTTTGCATACCAAACAAGTGGCCCTGAGATATGTGGCCCCAAAGTCGGGTCGAAAAATGTCATTCTCTGCTGCAGAAAAGTGCTTGACATTTTGTGACCCGACTTTGGGGCCACATATCTCGGGGCCACTTATAGCTAGAAACCCCAAATTTGGTATGCAAACACAGTAGAACTAGCACTACAACCTCTCCAAATTTCTATCACCAAGTAACCCCGAGATACGTGGACCCAAAATTTCAAATGCAGTTGAAAAAATTTCAAATGCAGTTGAAAAAATTTCAAATGCAGTTGAAAAAATTTCAAATGCAGTTGAAAAAATTTCAAATGCAGTTGAAAAAATTTCAAATGCAGTTGAAAAAATTTCAAATGCAGTTGAAAAAATTTCAAATGCAGTTGAAAAAATTTCAAATGCAGTTGAAAAAATTTCAAATGCAGTTGAAAAAATTTCAAATGCAGTTGAAAAAATTTCAAATGCAGTTGAAAAAATGTCAAATGCAGTTGAAAAAATGTCAAATGCAGTTGAAAAAATGTCAAATGCAGTTGAAAAAATTTCAAATGCAGTTGAAAAAATTTCAAATGCAGTTGAAAAAATTTCAAATGCAGTTGAAATAATTTCAAATCATGTTGAAATAATTTCAAATCATGTTGAAATAATTTCAAATCATGTTGATACTATTTCAAGCGGATTCGAAAATATTTTGCGACCCGACTTTGAAAAAAAAATGAAATTGATTCTAACAGTCTGCAGAAGATCTGCAAAAAAAAAAAGAAGTGAAATGGCTGTTAATAGTCTACAGGAGATCTGCTATTAAATTATATATTTTTTTCTATTCTGTTCTAATCTTTTCTATTTGAATTATAAATTTTGAAAGATGGTTATTTACTTCTATACATCTGTCACATAAAAAAAAAAAGATGTGAAATGGCTGTCACGGATGTCGATCGCAAGGCAAGTACATATGCTGTATGTCATTGTCCACTTGCCACAACACCTGCCACAAGTGCCAATACACCTGCCACGAGTGCCACGTGACAGACCACAAGTACCACGTGACCTGCCACGCGACCAAGTTGTGGATTGTCCACTTGCCATGTCACCTGACAAGACACCTGCCACGTGACCGGCCACGAGTGCCACGTGACCGACCACAAGTGCCACGTGACCTGCCACGTGACCAAGTTGTGGATTGTCCACTTGCCATGTCACCTGCCACAAGTTATGGGGTTCCTAGCACCAAGTGCCACGTGACCTGCCACGTGACCAAGTTGTGGATTGTCCACTTGCCATGTCACCTGCCACAAGTTTCAAATGCGGTTGAAATAATTTCAAATCATGTTGAAATAATTTCAGGTAGAAATATTTCAACCGGATTCAAAAATATTTTGCGACCCAACTTTGGGGCCACGTATCTCGGGGTCACTTGGTGATAGAAACCCCACATTTGGATATGTTGTAGTGCTAGTTCTACTGTGTTTGCATACCAAATTTGGGGTTTCTAGCTATAAGTGGCCCCGAGATAGGTGGACCCAAAATGGGGTCACAAAATATTTTCGAATCCGGTTGAAATAGTTTTGAATGCGGTTGAAATAATTTCAAATCATGTTGAAATAATTTCAGGTAGAAATATTTCAACCGGATTCGAAAATATTTTGCGACCCGAATTTGGGTCCACGTATCTCGGGGTTACTTGGTGATAGAAACAAATTTGGAGAGGTTGTAGTGCTAGTTCTACTGTGTTTGCATACCAAATTTGGGGTTTCTAGCTATAAGTGGCCCCGCGATACGTGGCCCCAAAGTCGGGTCACAAAATGTAATTCTCTGCTGTAGAAAAGTACTTGACATATCCCCCATATCTGGGGGTCACTTGGTGCTAGGAACCCCATAACTTGTGGCAGGTGACATGGCAAGTGGACAATCCACAACTTGGTCACGTGGCAGGTCACGTGGCACTTGTGGTCGGTCACGTGGCACTCGTGGCAGGTGTCTTGGCACTTGTGGCAGGTGTTGTGGCAAGTGGACAATGACATACAGCATATGTACTTGCCTTGCGATCGACATCCGTGACAGCCATTTCACATCTTTTTTTTTATGTGACAGATGTATATAAGTAAATAACCATCTTCCAAAATTTATAATTCAAATAGAAAAGATTAGAACAGAATAAAAAAAATATATAATTTAATAGCAGATCTCCTGTAGACTATTAACAGCCATTTCACTTCTTTTTTTTTTGCAGATCTTCTGCAGACTGTTAGAATCAATTTCATTTTTTTTTTTCAAAGTTGGGTCGCAAAATATTTTCGAATCTGCTTGAAATTTTTTCAACTGCATTTGAAATTTTTTCAACTGCATTTGAAATTTTTTCAACTGCATTTGAAATTTTTTCAACTGCATTTGAAACTATTTCAACCGCATTTGAAACTATTTAAACCGCATTCGAAACTATTTTGTGACCCAACTTTGGGTCCACGTATCTCGGGGTTACTTGGTGGAGAGGATGTAGTGCTAGTTCTACTGTGTTTGCATACCAAATTTGGGGTTTCTAGCTATAAGTGGCCCCGAGATACGTGTCCCCAAAGTCGGGTCGCAAAATGTCAAGCACTTTTCTGCAGCAGAGAATGACATTTTTCGACCCGACTTTGGGGCCACATATATCGGGGCCACTTGTAGCTAGAAACCCCAAATTTGATATGCAAGCACAGTAGAAATATCACTACAACATATCTTTATAATTTGGGGCTTCTATCGCTAAGCAACCCTGAGATATGTGGACCCAAAGTTGGGTCGCAAAATATTTTCGAATTCGAAAATTGGTGGAAAACGAAATCCAAAAACGAATTTAACGAATCTAACTAAACGAAATTAATTAATTAACAAATTAAAACGAAACGAAACTATTTTTTTCCTTTTGCACATGTCTACATTGACTTACCTATGCAGTGGTACCCGGACTAGGAGGTACTGATATGAATGCTAACATTAGTCAGAGTGTATTAGTTGGAGTTCAGGTAGCATAAGCAAGTAAAAACACAAATCATATTAACAATAGTAACATGTCAAAACGGTTATTCCCCCCCCCCCCACTGCATCCATTAGCACCTTAGATGCGATTAAGTTTCAAATATGGTAATTTTCCTAAGTATCAACACTAGAGACTGTTTTGGATCGACAGCCAAATATACCAGAATTTGTGGTATGTATATCCCATTCCTTCTTTGTAAGCTAGCATTCTCTCCATGAGACATTGAGAGTTTACTCTGTCTATAACTTCCTTGATGTTTGGTGGGGGGGGGGGGGGTAGAAGACTTCCATTTTCTTGCTATGGATATGCGTGCAGCATCCAGTATATGTACAATGACTTTTCTGTGTCTGTAAGGGAAGGTGTCTATCCCTAGGCTTAGCAACACTAGTTCTGGGGAGGGGGTACCTAGGGATTTAGTCGTTTTTGACAAAAGAGAAAATACGTCTTTCCAGAAATTGTGGAAGACCCTACAATGCCACCAGCATGGTGGAGATAGTGTGGGGTTCATGGTGTGTAGACGCATGGGAGTAATGTACCACCTATGGCAAATTTAATGGGAGTTGTCCCAATGGTCTACACATGCTGACGACGTTGTGCTTATTGTGCTTAATCACCGATAACCAC
Source organism: Lithobates sylvaticus (assembly GCA_028564925.1). Lineage (NCBI taxonomy): Eukaryota > Metazoa > Chordata > Amphibia > Anura > Ranidae > Lithobates > Lithobates sylvaticus. The sequence continues at coordinate 63,461,086 of CM053036.1, read as the reverse complement.
TGTGGCAGTGAGAAGGAGTTTTGCAGTTCCATTTCCCATTTGGTCATGGCCGCTAGTTTAGTATGTGCAGTATGGAAGTTGCAGTATTTGTAGCATAGTGATATACCTTTTAGTATTGGATTTGGTCTTACTCAATAGGAAGTCCCAAATTGGGAGTGGGATGGTCGTGGCAGTGGACGGGTATTTCCGTCTGTAATGATTGATTTGCTGAATCATAAAGATGTCTAAGGCTGTGGGGTTCTCTACGTCTGCGGTAGTATAGTGAATGCCCTTTTGCTTCCAGTGGTGGGTTGAGAAGTTTTGTATGAGGTATGTATATGTTGTCAGCAGTATATTTAGTTTATATGGTGTTTCTCTAGGGTATTTTGTCTTAGTCAATAAGGACCAGGCCTCTATTGTTGCTTGTATCGTTGGATAGTTAGGAGTTATAGCTTTGTAGAGTATAGTAGAGGCCATTAGCAGGGCTGGAAGATCATGTCCCAGTGTTACGTCCTGTTCTATACAGCACCATAGATTATCCTCCTAGGAGGAGAACCAGTATTTCAGCTGGTCCAACAGAGAGGCTTGGTAGTAGGCATGGGTGTTGGGCAGTCCTCCACCTCCTATTTTCCTGTTTTTATAGAGCGTTGTTAAGGCTACCCTGGGTTTCTTATTTTGCCATATAAACTTATTCAGGTTCGATGCCAAATCTGAAAATAACTTTTGTGGTATGGAGATTGGGATGGTTCTGAAAAGGTAGAGCAGCTTGGGGAGAATTTTGCATTTGATAAGCAACTATGCGACCAACCAAGGTTATGTGGATTTTGGAGAGATGGGAGAATTCTGTCTGTATTTGTGATAGTATGGGAAGGAAATTAGCTGTGTATAGTTGAGATATAGGGTGAGCCAGTTGAATGCCTAGATAGGTGATAGAGGGTCCCAGGTGCAGGGAAACATGTCTTGAAGTTTGGATATGTCTTCTGCAGATAGATTTAGTGGAAGAGCATAGCATTTGGAAGTGTTAACTTTTTAGTAGGTTACTGTTCCGAATTCCTGTAATTTTTTTAGTGGCGTTGAGCAGGGAGGATTCAGGATTGGTCAGGATTAGTATGACATTGTCAGCGAAGAGCCCTATTTTGTGTTCTCTATGTCCTATTTGTAGTCCTTTTATGTTGGTAGAGTTCCTTATGAGTTCTGCTAAGGGTTCTATGGATAGGGAGAATACTATTGGGGATAGTGGGCATCCTTGGCGAGTTCCATTTGTTAGTTTGAAGGGGTCAGAGAGCATTCCTGAGGTATATACTTTGGCTGAGGGGTTTGAGTAGAGGGACACTATTGCCGAATGGACGAAACCTCTAAGGCCAAATTTTGAGCGTTTCAGACAGGTATGTCCAGTGTACCCTGTCAAGCGCTTTTTCCGCATTCAGGGCTATGGATATACTGGGTTTACATGTGATTTATGCATATTTCATTAGGTTTATCATTTGTCTAGTACTGTCTGGTGCCTGTCTGCCTTTGACAAAGCCTACCTTTTCTAGTCCTATGAGGGTAGGGGTTATGTTCATCAGTCTATTGGCTAATAATTTGGCATATATTTTGAGGTCATAGTTTAGTAACGAGATGGGCCTGTAATTTTGGGGTTGGGAAGGGTCTTTTCCGGGTTTTGGTATAGTTACTATTATGGCCTGAAGCATTTCACTAGGAAATGTTCCTGCTCTTGCCACAATGGTAAAAATTTTCACTAGACTTGGTGTGAGGATTGACGGGAATGCCTGGTAGTACAAGGCAGAGAAGCCATCAGAGCCTGGGGATTTGTGTTTAGGTAGTCTCTTAATCACCTCCTTGATCTCGTCCTCAGTAAATGGTCTGTAAATTTGGTGTAATGAGGTCTCATCTACTGAGGAGAGGTCCATTGCCTGTAAAAAAGTTTCTACAGCAGAAGGTTGGTGTGTGTTTGTGTCTTGTTTGAGGTTGTATAAGGATTCATTGAAATCTTTGAAGGTATTGGCTAGGTCTTTAGGGTTTTTGTATGAACAGTTATTTTTATGGTGTTTGATCACTGAGATATTGGTGCGGGTTTGCTGTTTCTTTAGCTGTGAGGCTAGTAGTTTACTCGCTCTGATGCTTTGAGAGTAGTATGATAGTTTGAGGTGTTTAAAGTAGATATAGTCGTTTTATAGCGTTTGTCTTAAGTCTTCGCAAAATGCGTTTAGTTGTTGCAATAGGGAGTGGTCAGCTGTTTGTTTATGCTTGGATTCTAGGTCAGAGATACGGTCATGTATTTGTGCTATAAGCTGCGTATTGTGTACGTGTTGCAAGGGCGCTAATTGGTTAATATTTAACAATCTCTCATTGCTGAGTTTAAGGTTTCTCAAGAGAAAAAAACTAAAAACTAATATTTGAAAACACAAACGTTTGTGATATAGGGTGTGCAAAAAGAGGTTTTAGTGATACAATACTATGCTGCAGACAAATTATATTTTATAGCACTAAAAGGCTATTCATATAAAGTGCACAAATGAAAAAAAACATGTGATAGTATATTTGTGAACACAAAGTGATAAAATCCAATCACCTGTTGCTGCACACAAGAGAAATCATCTAATCAATTGGTAATGCTGCAATTGCATTGTGAAAAAAAACAACAGCAATTTATATATATGTGAATACAAGCACATGTGTAAAGAACATTATATACAGTGAAAGTTCATAAATGAATATAGACGACCGATCCCACTCATCAAGTACCACTTGATACAAATGATCCAACAGTCCAATTTTTAGCATAGATGGCAAGATAATGTAACGCTGATTTTCCAGAAAAACATTGCACACCTCCACCACTTGATAATTGCATGCGACACCCAAGAGAAGTGCTGATAAGTAATGTCTGCTTACCAGATTCCCTTGACCACCTTAATTAAAAAGTAGGTCAAAGGAGACTTGTACAGGATTGTGCCTGTTCACTTGAAGGTAATATGTACTTAGGTCGATCTCCACCACTCCAACTCACATAGGGTATATGAAAGGGCAAAAAGAATATATAGTGTGATATTGCTTTTATTAAAAATATGTTAAAAAACAAAACTGCCAAATGGCTCCTTACATTAGGTGGTGCCCGACCCGGCACTGGGGTTGCCCGCTTGGGATAGAAGCTATTATATTGAATTTCGCTGGCCGTTGGAATTTCCAATGCAAAGACTTTGTCTGCAGAGCCGCGGCTTCAGCGTGCGTTCCAGCAGGGGGATCGGAAGGACCACGGCACCCGGATATGGCGTCACAAGTAAAACAGAAAGTGTGACCAGGTACCTCCTCGACGTACATTTCGTATGTCTTACGTCATCAGGAAGCGTGCCTGGTCACTAGGTCACATCCTATTTGTATGTGAGTATGTGCAGTGTTGGCCAATCATGTACTAGGTGTGCAAGCAACCCCAATGCTGCTCCAGCTGATATACATCTCAATTTATTAGCATTAGCCCAAACCTTTCACAGCACAAACTGAAATAAAACAATAATAAAAATACTATTACATCACTTTGCTACCACAGACCTTTGTAGGTGATCGCATAAAAAACATAGAAAACAATACAAGAAATAAATAAAATGTATGATTGGTGAACCGATCTGATAATATCTGTTTGACAAGATTTCTCAAGGTTTTGGCTGTTTATATAACTGAATTGTATTTTCACCCTAGTTGCATTGTCCACATAGCTCAAGTCTGTGCCATGTGTTCAAGCCCTGGGTGTTCGAACTATAAGTAGGACTCAATTATTTGTATAGAGACATTTACTAACTATATTCCAACAATCATATATATCATATTATATCTATTTTAGAAAGACTATATGTATTCTAAATACTATATAATTTTTGACCACATTGGTCTGGATGAAATAACCCAAACTACTCTTACTGGAAGGAAAAAAAATAATAAATAAAATAAAACTTTTTTATTAGCTCCTCCCAGATCTTTGTCCGCTCATATGAGAGCTCAGACAAGAAAAAATGGAGACATGATGGTTGATAATATAGAATGTGTATATCTATCATTTGAACCGCGATTTGTGGAAAAAAACATATATACAATAATTTTGGAGACTGGATCAGGGGAGAATATATGCTCGGGCTCCCAACATGCTTAATTATGAGGAAAAATTCCATCTTGGACCAATGGGGAGCAACTAATCACATCAGATCCGTGATTTTGGTGAAAAACATATATACAATATTTTTGGAGACTGGATCAAGGGAGAATATAAAATTTGGACTTCGAAAATCGTTTTACTGGGAGAAAAAATTCCATCTTAAACATTGGAGAGCAGCTTTTCATATCATAACGGAACATAAATATGTTAATCATTTGCTAGAAAGCAATTTGGATCCAACTCAATGTTCATTCCCAATGGCTGCATGCTTTTTAATTTGTAAATCCACCTCGTTTCGTTTTGAGATATTTCTCTTGTCATGTGAGTTCCTCTCTCAATGTCTGGGGATTTTATCTATCCCGTAAAATTTGCATAAGGTCGGGTCTCCATTATGATAGGCCTTAAAGTGTTTAGACACACTGTGATTCGGAAAACCTTTGGCAATATTTGTTAGATGTTCGTTAATTCTTACTCTAAGCTTTCTTGTTGTCCGGCCCACATACTGCATTGGACATGGACATTCCAAAATATAGGTTACATGATCAGAATTACAGGTAATGAGGGGCTTTATTTTATATTCGCTATTTGTAACTAATGATTTGAAATGTTCAATTTTCTTGGACACTCTGGTTTTCCTAGTGATATTACAAGCCCTACATCTGGTACAATAGTGGAAACCAGATCCATCCAAAAAGGTAGACAGCCTCTCGGGGGGATCTGGTACATTTTTAGCTATTTTGTTTCTTAGGCCTGGGGCTCTCTTGTAAATAAATCCCGGTTTCCTCGGAATGGCTGTTGCTAAATCTTTATCTCTAAATAGTATCGACCAATATTTTTTACAAATATTTTCAATTTGTCTATAATTTCTATTAAACCCGGTTATGAAGGCTATTCCGCCTTCATACACGGGTTTTTGTTTGGTAGTTAGTAGGGATTGTCTATCCATAGCACCCACTTGTTCTAGCGCTTTTTCTAATTGTTTTGGAGGGTAGCCCTTTTCAATAAATTTGTTGGTTAGAAGGTTGGCTTGATCTTGAAAGTCATTTTCATTCCCACAATTTCTCTTAATTCTCATATACTGTCCCTTGGGCACCGCCCCTATCCATTGAGGATGGTGACAGCTATGTGTAGGCACATAACCGTTTCTATCAGTGGCCTTAAAATACGTTTTTGTTTGAAAAACCTTTTGTTTTTTTGTAATAGTCAGGTCTAGATAATGGATTTCCTCTTTACTGTGTTCAGCTGTAAATTTGAGGCCATATTCGTTCTCATTCATTTTTAACAGGAAGAGCGACAAACCCTCTTCGTCTCCCCGCCAAAAGAGGATAACGTCGTCTATATACCTTTTGTAAAAGGTTAGGGCCTTATTTTGGTTATTGAAAATACTTTCTGATTCCCATTTGTTTAAAACCACATTAGCTACACTTGGGGAATAGCGTGCTCCCATTGCTACACCACCTATTTGCTTATAAAACTCCTTATTGGCCCAGGAAAAATTGTTCTTCATGGCCAACTCCAATCCTTTAATCAAAAAGTTGATCTGAGTTTTTTTGATTTTACCATCTTTGACCAATGCCCATTTTAGTGCTGTTAATGCGTCATGGTGTTTTATATTGGTGTATAGGGACTCAATGTCCACAGTCACCATTAGTAAATCTGGTGTCGCCACCATGGGTTGTAGTAATGTGATAAGGTCTCGACTGTCTTTAAGATAAGAGGGACTTTTGGAGACCAGGGGTTTAAAAAACCCATCTAGGTATTCTCCCAGTCTTGAAAACAGGGATTCTAACCCACTGATTATAGGACGACCTGGGGGAAAATCTCTGTTCTTATGAACTTTAGGTAATATATACATTACTGGAGTTTTTGGTGCATGTGGGGCAATGTATTCTGATTCTTTCTTATTTAAAATTTGTTTTGACAAGCCTTCTGCTACCCAAACGTTTAGATCATTTTTTAATCTATAGGTGGGGTCTCCTTTTAATTTTTCATATGTATTGGTGTCGTTTAATAATTTCCCCATCTCTGTATAATAATACTCTTTGGACAAAATCACCAACCTCCCCCCCCCCCCTTTATCAGCGGGTCTCACTACTATTTGTTTGTTTTCTTCTATCAATTTTATACCTTCCCAGATATCTTTGTTATTGATAGATTTTTTAATTTCTAAATCTCTTACTTCACTCTGTACCATATTTTTAAAGACCTCTATATGATGATGAGTCCCTTTTTTGGGATTGAATACAGAGTTATTTTTAAGTTCACTATGAATGAAAGGATGGTTGGTAATCTGTGTATGAGAAACCATTTCTTTATTAGCAAAGTGTTTCTTGATGTTGAGCTTGCGAACAAACTTTTCAACATCAACAAACACCTCAAATTTGTCTACATCCTTTGTAGGTGCGAATTTTAGCCCTTGATTCAAAACCTGCATTTCTTTATCTGTGAAGGTAATATTAGTTAAATTAAAAATTCCCTGATTTATTTGTCTCTTTTCCTTTCTCCCTCTTCCTCGCCTTCCCCTCTTTCTAAATGTTCTGGTATAGGCTGGGGGAAACTGGGTTGGATACGGTATGACTCTTTCCATCCCCTCCATTCCCCCCCTTGCTGGTAATTTTGATATGGTCCAGGGCTTCCTCTAAAATTCCCTCTAAAGGTCCCTCTTGGTGGTCTTGCTGGATATTGATTCCGACCTGTGTCGTAATAACCCGAATCTTGGGATCTATTATCCGGTGGTCTATTTCTATTATAGGTCTGGCCTGGATATATGGGAGGATAGGGATAAGGATTGGGTGGGGGATAATGGTTGTTACGTGGGATTCCTGCAGATTTATTTGCTTTTTTAGGAGTGTTGGGCTTCACCTTAGGGGTTTTAGGTACTGCTGTTCCCTTTTGAGGTAAATTTTCTATTGTTGTGGAACCTTGGGTAGTTAGAAGTATCTCCTGCCACTTATAAACTTTATTCTGTTCAAAGTCTTTAATATCCCTCTGGTATTTTTTAATTTTTTTATCCTTAATTTCACCATCATACTTAGCTAAATGTGTTTGAAGTGTTTTTGCTCTCTCTATATATTCATTATCGGCGCTGAAGGGCACCATTTTTTCTTTTAGGTCTGCGATTTTGACTTCCAAAAGGGCAGCTTTTGCTTTGCGTTTTCTGACCATTAATTGCATCAGTTTTTGCTCGCATCCGTTGAAAAATTGGTACCACTCGTCTAGCGCCTGTAAATCTTCAGTACCTTCATTAGGACTGATATCCCATCTGAGTCTTCTGGGTGTGAGGTTCTGACCTATGTACATATCAAAAGACGCTACATCTCACCACAGTCTAATTTGTTTTTCCATATCAAACTGGAGCTGTTTGAAACCTCTCTCTAGATCTAGGTTTGGACAGGGGGTTTGTTGGAATATTTCTTCCAAATTTATATGCCGTTCTTTCATAAAATTAAAGACATCCATGTCTGCGTGGGTAAAAACAATAAATCAGGTGAAAAGCACCGAAAAAAATATTGAAACAAATGTGATAACAGTTGGATGCCAACTGGAAAAACCCCGCGACAACACAAATAAATATTTTTTAGAAATATCAAAAATATATTTTAAAGCTGCTCCTTGAGTGAAGAAAGATATTTAGTTAAATTCTCCCAATATATGTGTACGTGTTGCAAGGGCGCTAATTGGTTAATATTTAACAATCTCTCATTGCTGATTTTAAGGTTTCTCAAGAGAAAAAAACGAAAAACTAATATTTGAAAACACAAACGTTTGTGATATAGGGTGTACAAAAAGAGGTTTTAGTGATACAATACTATGCTGCAGACAAATTATATTTTATAGCACTAAAAGGCTATTCATATAAAGTGCACAAATGAAAAAAACATGTGATAGTATATTTGTGAACACAAAGTGATAAAATCCAATCACCTGTTGCTGCACACAAGAGAAATCATCTAATCAATTGGTAATGCTGCAATTGTGAAAAAAACAACAGCAATTTATATATATGTGAATACAAGCACATGTGTAAAGAACATTATATACGGTGAAAGTTCATAAATGAATATAGATGACCGATCCCACTCATCAAGTACCACTTGATACAAATGATCCAACAGTCCAATTTTTAGCATAGATGGCAAGATAATGTAACGCTGATTTTCAAGAAAAACATTGCACACCTCCACCACTTGATTATTGCATGCGACACCCAAGAGAAGTGCTGATAAGTAATGTCTGCTTACCAGATTCCCTTGACCACCTTAATTAAAAAGTAGGTCAAAGGAGACTTGTACAGGATTGTGCCTGTTCACTTGAAGGTAATATGTACTTAGGTCGATCTCCACCACTCCAACTCACATAGGGTATATGAAAGGGCAAAAAGAATATATAGTGTGATATTGCTTTTATTAAAAATATGTTAAAAAACAAAACTGCCAAATGGCTCCTTACATTAGGTGGTGCCCGACCCGGCACTGGGGTTGCCCGCTTGGGATAGAAGCTATTATATTGAATTTCGCTGGCCGTTGGAATTTCCAATGCAAAGACTTTGTCTGCAGAGCCGCGGCTTCAGCGTGCGTTCCAGCAGGGGGATCGGAAGGACCACGGAGCCCGGATATGGCGTCACAAGTAAAACAGAAAGTGTGACCAGGTACCGCCTCGACGTACATTTCGTATGTCTTACGTCATCAGGAAGCGTGCCTGGTCACTAGGTCACATCCTATTTGTATGTGAGTATGTGCAGTGTTGGCCAATCATGTACTAGGTGTGCAAGCAACCCCAATGCTGCTCCAGCTGATATACATCTCAATCTATTAGCATTAGCCCAAACCTTTCACAGCACAAACTGAAATAAAACAATAATAAAAATACTATTACATCACTTTGCTACCACAGACCTTTGTAGGTGATCGTATATAATGTTCTTTACACATGTGCTTGTATTCACATATATATAAATTGCTGTTGTTTTTTTCACAATGCAATTGCAGCATTACCAATTGATTAGATGATTTCTCTTGTGTGCAGCAACATGTGATTGGATTTTATCACTTTGTGTTCACAAATATACTATCACATGTTTTTTTCATTTGTGCACTTTATATGAATTGGCTTTTAGTGCTATAAAATATAATTTGTCTGCAGCATAGTATTGTATCACTAAAACCTCTTTTTGTACACCCTATATCACAAACGTTTGTGTTTTCAAATATTGGTTTTTAGTTTTTTTCTCTTGAGAAACCTTAAACTCAGCAATGAGAGATTGTTAAATATTAACCAATTAGCGCCCTTGCAACACGTACACATATTTTGGGAGAATTTAACTAAATATCTTTCTTCACTCAAGGAGCAGCTTTAAAATATATTTTTGATATTTCTAAAAAATATTTATTTGTGTTGTAGCGGGGTTTTTCCAGTTGGCATCCAACTGTTATCACATTTGTTTCAATATTTTTTCCGGTGCTTTTCACCTGATTTATTGTTTTTACCCACGCAGACATGGATGTCTTTAATTTTATGAAATAACGGCATATAAATTTGGAAGAAATATTCCAACAAACCCCCAGTCCAAACCTAGATCTAGAGAGAGGTTTCAAACAGCTCCAGTTTGATATGGAAAAACAAATTAGACTGTGGTGAGATGTAGCGTCTTTTGATATGTACATAGGTCAGAACCTCACACCCAGAAGACTCAGATGGGATATCAGTCCTAATGAAGGTACTGAAGATTTACAGGCGCTAGACGAGTGGTAACAATTTTTCAACGGATGCAAGCAAAAACTGATGCAATTAATGGTCAGAAAACGCAAAGCAAAAGCTGCCCTTTTGGAAGTCAAAATCGCAGACCTAAAAGAAAAAATGGTGCCCTTCAGCGCCGATAATGAATATATAGAGAGAGCAAAAACACTTCAAACACATTTAGCTAAGTATGATGGTGAAATTAAGGATAAAAAAATTAAAAAATACCAGAGGGATATTAAAGACTTTGAACAGAATAAAGTTTATAAGTGGCAGGAGATACTTCTAACTACCCAAGGTTCCACAACAATAGAATATTTACCTCAAAAGGGAACAGCAGTACCTAAAACCCCTAAGGTGAAGCCCAACACTCCTAAAAAAGCAAATAAATCTGCAGGAATCCCACGTAACAACCATTATCCCCCACCCAATCCTTATCCCTATCCTCCCATATATCCAGGCCAGACCTATAATAGACATGGACCACCGGATAATAGATCCCAAGATTCGGGTTATTACGACACAGGTCGGAATCAATATCCAGCAAGACCACCAAGAGGGACCTTTAGAGGGAATTTTAGAGGACGCCCTGGACCATATCAAAATTACCAGCAAGGGGGAGAATGGAGGGGATGGAAAGAGTCATACCGTATCCAACCCAGTTTCCCCCAGCCTATACCAGAACATTTAGAAAGAGGGGAAGGCGAGGAAGAGGGAGAAAGAAAAAGGAAAAGAGACAAATAAATCAGGGAATTTTTAATTTAACTAATATTACCTTCACAGATAAAGAAATGCAGGTTTTGAATCAAGGGCTAAAATTCGCACCTACAAAGGATGTAGACAAATTTGAGGTGTTTGTTGATGTTGAAAAGTTTGTTCGCAAGCTCAACATCAAGAAACACTTTGCTAATAAAGAAATGGTTTCTCATACACAGATTACCAACCATCCTTTCATTCATAGTGAACTTAAAAATAACTCTGTATTCAATCCCAAAAAAGGGACTCATCATCATATAGAGGTCTTTAAAAATATGGTACAGAGTGAAGTAAGAGATTTAGAAATTAAAAAATCTATCAATAACAAAGATATCTGGGAAGGTATAAAATTGATAGAAGAAAACAAACAAATAGTAGTGAGACCCGCTGATAAAGGGGGGGGGGGGGGAGGTTGGTGATTTTGTCCAAAGAGTATTATTATACAGAGATGGGGAAATTATTAAACGACACCAATACATATGAAAAATTAAAAGGAGACCCCACCTATAGATTAAAAAATGATCTAAACGTTTGGGTAGCAGAAGGCTTGTCAAAACAAATTTTAAATAAGAAAGAATCAGAATACATTGTCCCACATGCACAAAAAACTCCAGTAATGTATATATTACCTGAAGTTCATAAGAACAGAGATTTTCCCCCAGGTCGTCCTATAATCAGTGGGTTAGAATCCCTGTTTTCAAGACTGGGAGAATACCTAGATGGGTTTTTTAAACCCCTGGTCTCCAAAAGTCCCTCTTATCTTAAAGACAGTCGAGACCTTATTACATTACTACAACCCATGGTGGTGACACCAGATTTACTAATGGTGACTGTGGACATTGAGTCCCTATACACCAATATAAAACACCATGACGCATTAACAGCACTAAAATGGGCATTGGTCAAAGATGGTAAAATCAAAAAAACTCAGATCAACTTTTTGATTAAAGGATTGGAGTTGGCCATGAAGAACAATTTTTTCTGGGCCAATAAGGAGTTTTATAAGCAAATAGGTGGTGTAGCAATGGGAGCACGCTATGCCCCAAGTGTAGCTAATGTGGTTTTAAACAAATGGGAATCAGAAAGTATTTTCAATAACCAAAATAAGGCCCTAACCTTTTACAAAAGGTATATAGACGACGTTATCCTCTTTTGGCGGGGAGACGAAGAGGGTTTGTCGCTCTTCCTGTTAAAAATGAATGAGAACGAATATGGCCTCAAATTTACAGTAAAGAGGAAATCCATTATTTAGACCTGACTATTACAAAAAAACAAAAGGTTTTTCAAACAAAAACGTATTTTAAGGCCACTGATAGAAACGGTTATGTGCCTACACATAGCTGTCACCATCCTCAATGGATAGGGGCGGTGCCCAAGGGACAGTATATGAGAATTAAGAGAAATTGTGGGAATGAAAATGACTTTCAAGATCAAGCCAACCTTCTAACCAACAAATTTATTGAAAAAGGCTACCCTCCAAAACAATTAGAAAAAGCGCTAGAACAAGTGGGTGCTATGGATAGACAATCCCTACTAACTACCAAACAAAAACCCGTGTATGAAGGCGGAATAGCCTTCATAACCGGGTTTAATAGAAATTATAGACAAATTGAAAATATTTTTAAAAAATATTGGTCAATACTACTCAGAGATAAAGATTTAGCAACAGCCATTCCGAGGAAACCGAGATTTATTTACAAGAGAGCCCCAGGCCTAAGAAACAAAATAGCTAAAAATGTACCAGATCCCCCCGAGAGGCTGTCTACCTTTTTGGATGGATCTGGTTTCCACTATTGTACCAGATGTAGGGCTTGTAATATCACTAGGAAAACCAGAGTGTCCAAGAAAATTGAACATTTCATTAGTTACAAATAGCGAATATAAAATAAAGCCCCTCATTACCTGTAATTCTGATCATGTAACCTATATTTTGGAATGTCCATGTCCAATGCAGTATGTGGGCCGGACAACAAGAAAGCTTAGAGTAAGAATAAACGAACATCTAACAAATATTGCCAAAGGTTTTCCGAATCACAGTGTGTCTAAACACTTTAAGGCCTATCATAATGGAGACCCGACCTTATGCAAATTTTACGGGATAGATAAAATCACCAGACATTGGAGAGGAACTCACATGACAAGAGAAATATCTCAAAACGAAACGAGGTGGATTTACAAATTAAAAAGCATGCAGCCATTGGGAATGAACATTGAGTTGGATCTAAATTGCTTTCTAGCAAATGATTAACATATTTATGTTCCGTTATGATATGAAAAGCTGCTCTCCAATGTTTAAGATGGAATTTTTTCTCCCAGTAAAACGATTTTCGAAATCCAAATTTTATATTCTCCCTTGATCCAGTCTCCAAAAATATTGTATATATGTTTTTCACCAAAATCACGGATCTGATGTGATTAGTTGCTCCCCATTGGTCCAAGATGGAATTTTTCCTCATAATTAAGCATGTTGGGAGCCCGAGCATATATTCTCCCCTGATCCAGTCTCCAAAATGATTGTATATATGTTTTTTTCCCCAAATCGCGGTTCAAATGATAGATATACACATTCTATATTATCAACCATCATGTCTCCATTTTTTCTTGTCTGAGCTCTCATATGAGCGGACAAAGATCTGGGAGGAGCTAATAAAAAAGTTTTATTTTATTTATTATTTTTTTTCCTTCCAGTAAGAGTAGTTTGGGTTATTTCATCCAGACCAATGTGGTCAAAAATTATATAGTATTTAGAATACATATAGTCTTTCTAAAATAGATATAATATGATATATATGATTGTTGGAATATAGTTAGTAAATGTCTCTATACAAATAATTGAGTCCTACTTATAGTTCGAACACCCAGGGCTTGAACACATGGCACAGACTTGAGCTATGTGGACAATGCAACTAGGGTGAAAATACAATTCAGTTATATAAACAGCCAAAACCTTGAGAAATCTTGTCAAACAGATACTATCAGATCGGTTCACCAATCATACATTTTATTTATTTCTTGTATTGTTTTCTATGTTTTTTATGCGATCACCTACAAAGGTCTGTGGTAGCAAAGTGATGTAATAGTATTTTTATTATTGTTTAATTTCAGTTTGTGCTGTGAAAGGTTTGGGCTAATGCTAATAAATTGAGATGTATATCAGCTGGAGCAGCATTGGGGTTGCTTGCACACCTAGTACATGATTGGCCAACACTGCACATACTCACATACAAATAGGATGTGACCTAGTGACCAGGCACGCTTCCTGATGACGTAAGACATACGAAATGTACGTCGAGGCGGTACCTGGTCACACTTTCTGTTTTACTTGTGACGCCATATCCGGGTGCCGTGGTCCTTCCGATCCCCCTGCCGGAACGCACGCTGAAGCCGCGGCTCTGCAGACAAAGTCTTTGCATTGGAAATTCCAACGGCCAGCGAAATTCAATATAATAGCTTCTATCCCAAGCGGGCAACCCCAGTGCCGGGTCGGGCACCACCTAATGTAAGAAGCCATTTGGCAGTTTTGTTTTTTAACATATTTTTAATAAAAGCAATATCACACTATATAGTATTCTTTTTGCCCTTTCATATACCCTATGTGAGTTGGAGTGGTGGAGATCGACCTAAGTACACATTACATTCAAGTGAACAGGCACAATCCTGTACAAGTCTTCTTTGACCTACTTTTTAATTAAGGTGGTCAAGGGAATCTGGTAAGCAGACATTACTTATCAGCACTTCTCTTGGGTGTCGCATGCAATAATCAAGTGGTGGAGGTGTGCAATGTTTTTCTGGAAAATCAGCGTTACATTATCTTGCCATCTATGCTAAAAATTGGACTGTTGGATCATTTGTATCAAGTGGTACTTGATGAGTGGGATCGGTCATCTATATTCATTTATGAACTTTCACCGTATATAATGTTCTTTACACATGTGCTTGTATTCACATATATATAAATTGCTGTTGTTTTTTTTCACAATGCAATTGCAGCATTACCAATTGATTAGATGATTTCTCTTGTGTGCAGCAACAGGTAATTGGATTTTATCACTTTGTGTTCACAAATATACTATCACATGTTTTTTTCAATTGTGCACTTTATATGAATAGCCTTTTAGTGCTATAAAATATAATTTGTCTGCAGCATAGTATTGTATCACTAAAACCTCTTTTTGTACACCCTATATCACAAACGTTTGTGTTTTCAAATATTAGTTTTTAGTTTTTTTTCTCTTGGTTCACTCAAGGAGCAGCTTTAAAATATATTTTTGATATTTCTAAAAAATATTTATTTGTGTTGTCGCAGGGTTTTTCCAGTTGGCATCCAACTGTTATCACATAAGCTGCGTATTCTTTCACTGGCTGATAATTGAATCAGTGTCCCTCAAGAAAAGGCTTTGTGAGCGCACCAAACTGTATTCGGATGAGTTCCTGGGCTCTCATTGAGCATGAAGTATTTTTCAAGCTTTTTTTGGATTTCTTCCCTAATTTGGGGTTGGGAGAGGAGGTATGTGTTGTTATGCCATAATGGTGCAAAGCTGGTTTTAGTTGTATCTACAATGTCAATCGTAATTGGGGCATGGTCTGACCATGTAATGTTGTGAATGTCTGCCCTGACTACTCTTTGTAAGGTGTATTTATCCATGAGGAAGAAATCTATCCTGGTGTAACTTTTATGCACTGCTGAAAAGTAGGTGTAATCCCTCTCTGTGGAGCATAGGCATTGCCATGGATGAACTAATTCCTCTGAGAGGCAGTGGAGCCTGCGCCTCCGCCTCCCCTGTTAATTTCAGCTATTACATTTACATACCTAACATGACTGTCCACATACTTCTCTAGCAACTTAAATGTGACAGAGTCCTTAATTGCAATTAAAACCCTGATATGTTTACCAGAGTCATTTGCTGTAAAGATGTGTGGGAATTTGATGTGAGAACATCTCGGGGGATTCCGATCTGAGAAGTGTGTTTCTTGAACACATAAAATGTCACAGTGCTTTTCCAGCGCCATCTTTCATAGAGTTCTGTGCTTAAATGGGCTATTGAGTCCTCTAGCGTTGATAGACATCAATTTAAGAGACCTCAAGTTCCGTAATGGTGCTGTGGAGCCATCTAGCGGTGCAGGATGGTATGGTAGTGGAGATGAACTGTGTTTTCAGTGCAGCAGGTTGGGAGGATCTGCATGTTGAATTAGGTATTTGAAAGTTCCAGTAGTATGGAGAAGTAAACAAGAAAACAGGAGGCACTAGTAACAAGAACAATAGCACAGTCATTGTGAACCGGATGTCTATGGGAAAATTCCATAAATAAACGTGGGGTAAGGTTCGGTTCTGTCTTATTTTCTGGTACAGCCGAACATCAGGTGCAGTATATGATAGCCGGTAGGAGCATGTCAGCTATGGAGGCGCCAAAGGGCAACCAAAAATGTAGTTGGCAGTATAGGTCAGCAGTAACAATGACTTCAGTCATGGTTACCTCTGGGTGAGCGATGGGAATTAGGACTTGGTCTCTGGTTTGTGGGGCCTGAGGGGCCAGGGTGAGCATCATGTGGGAGAAGTCCCCATCTGCGCAGCAGCTCCAGGCCTCATTGCCTCTTTCAAACATAAGTTTAGATGGAAAGCCCCATCTGTACAGTATGTTATGGTTTCTCAGCATTTTAGTAATTGGGATCAGGTTATTTCTGGCCTTCATGGTGGCTTGTGAGAGGTCAGCGTAAATAGTGATTCCTGTGTAAGTGTCTGGGAGGGTGCCATTTTGTCTGGAGACTCTCATGAGCTGATCTTTGATGTGGAAGTAATGAATTCTGGCAATGACATCTCTAGGGACCTTTTCAGTAAGATGGGGTGGTTTGTGCAGTCTATGGCCCTGTCTATGATGACATCTGCAGGTGTGAGGGATGGTATAGCTTTTTTTATCAATTGTTGGAGGAAGGTGCGCAGTTTTGCAGGTTTTACGGATTCGGGATCCCCCTAACTTTAAGGTTGTTCCTGCGTGACCTGTCTTCGAGGTCGGTGACCTTTAAGTGGAGGGCCTTAAGCTCATCCTTAACTTCCATACAGTGGTGTGAAAAAGTGTTTGCCCCCTTCCTCATTTCCTGTTCCTTTGCATGTTTGTCACACTTAAGTGTTTCGGAACATCAAACCAATTTAAACAATAGTCAAGGACAACACAAGTAAACACAAAATGCAATTTGTAAATGAAGGTGTTTATTATTAAAGGTGAAAAAAAATCCAAACCATCATGGCCCTGTGTGAAAAAGTGATTGCCCCCCTTGTTAAAACATACTATAACTGTGGTTGTCCACACCTGAGTTCAATTTCTTTAGCCACACCCAGGCCTGATTATTGCCACACCTGTTCACAATCAAGGCATCACTTAAATAGGAGCTGCTTGACACAGTAAGGTCCACCAGAAGATCCTTAAAAGCTACACATCATGCCGAGACCCAAAGAAATTCAGGAACAATTGAGAAAGAAAGTAATTGAGATCTATCAGTCTGGAAAGGGTTATAAAGCCATTTCCAAAGCTTTGGGAATCCAGCGAACCACAGTGAGAGCCATTATCCACAAATGGCGAAGATATGGAACAGTGGTGAACCTTCCCAGGAGTGGCCGGCCGCCCAAAATTACCCCAAGAGCGTAGCGACGACTCATCCAAGAGGTCACAAAAGACCCCACAACAACGTCCAAGGAACTGCAGGCCTCACTTGCCTCTTGCTCAGTTAAGGTCAGCGTTCATGCCTCCACCATCAGGAAAAGACTGGGCAAAAATGGCCTGCATGGCAGAGTTCCAAGGAGAAAACCACTGCTGAGCAAAAAGAACATCAAAGCTCGTCTCAATTTCTCCACAACACATCTTGATGATCCCCAAGACTTTTGGGACAACATTCTGTGGACCGATGAGACAAAAGTGGAACTCTTTGGAAGGTGTGTGTCCAAGTATATCTGGCGTAGAAGGAACACTGCATTTCAGAAAAAGAACATTATACCAACAGTAAAATATGGTGGTGGTAGTGTGATGGTCTGGGGCTGTTTTTCTGCTTCAGGACCTGGAAGACTTGCCGTGATAAAAGGAACTATGAATTCTGCTGTCTACCAAGAGATCCTGAAGGAGAATGTCCGACCATCTGTTCGTGTACTCAAGCTGAAACGAACTTGGGTTCTGCAGCAGGACAATGATCCTAAACACACTAGCAAGTCCACCACCGAATGGCTGAAGAAAAACAAAATGAAGACTTTGGAGTGGCCTAGCCAAAGTCCTGACCTGAATCCTATTGAGATGTTGTGGTATGACCTTAAAAAGGCCGTTCATGCTCGAAAACCCTCTAATGTAACTGAATTAGGACAATTCTGCAAAGATGAGTGGGCCAAAATTCCTCCAGGACGCTGTAAAAACCTCATTGCACGTTATCGCAAACGCTTGGTTGCAGTTGTTGCTGCTAAGGGTGGCCCAACCAGTTATTAGGTTTAGGGGCAATCACTTTTTCACACAGGGCCATGATGGTTTGGATTTTTTTTCACCTTTAATAATAAACACCTTCATTTACAAATTGCATTTTGTGTTTACTTGTGTTGTCCTTGACTATTGTTTAAATTGGTTTGATGTTCCGAAACACTTAAGTGTGACAAACATGCAAAGGAACAGGAAATGAGGAAGGGGGCAAACACTTTTTCACACCACTGTATGCGCATCCACAAGCTCATTGTGGGCCGCAGAGAAATCCCCCATTTTGTTCTCTACATAGTCAATTCTGTCACCCAGAACAGTTAGTTCTTTTTTTTGTGGAACGCATGACATTAGTTATGTCCTGCTGGATAGCCCCTCTGAGAGTGAGAATCATCTCTTTCATTGTAATGTCTGTCATGGGCAAGCCTGAGGTAGGGAAAGCATCCAGTATCTGTGAGTACTCATCAGTCTGTTCCATGTCATTTTCCCCCTCCTCCTGCTCAGTATCCTTGTCAGGAGGGGAGCTCAGTCTCCTCTTCTGCTTTTATAGGGCTGTTTGAGGCTGATGGAGGCAGTAAGTGTATGGAGTCTGACCCAGGCGACTCACCAGCTCCACTGGGTGCCGCTCCGCTGTGAGGAAGATAGTGCGGTGAGGTGAGATCTCCCACGCCTGCTCTATCTTGGCTGTGTCTGGCCGGGACCGCTGTGTAGAAGTCGGTCAATTTCCTGGGCCCCTCTCTCCTTCCACTTCGCCATTATAGTGGTTTGTTCCCCTTGGATTCGGCTGCTCGGTTTGACGTTTTTTGTTCAGTACACGCCGCTGTGTGTTGCTGTAAATCACCTGATGTGACAGAGCGCTCCTCTCACCACAACATCAGCTCCGGCCGCCAGCTCTGCCCCCAGACTACAAAATTTTTACCGTACGTGTACTCAATGTCCGATTTTCGTTTTAATGAGTGCGTTTTTTTAACGAAAAAAATCATAACAGCAAGACTACACATGCTCAGAAATGACAGAATACATACAAAACAATTTAATACATTACGTCACTTCTGACGTTGAATTCTGTCATACAAAAAATTTTGTATATGGTGAGTAGGGATGAGCCGAACACCCCCGGGTTCGGTTCGCACCAGAACCCGCCAACGGACCTAAAGTCTGTGCGAACATAAGAACCCTATTAATTACAATGGACGCGAACGTTCGAAATTAAAAGTGCTAATATGCATGTTATTGTCATAAAGTGTATCAATGAAAAACATTTTTTAAAAACGGCCGTTTTTTCAGGAGCAGTGATTTTAATCATCTTTTCTCCGAGACCTATGTGTCTCAGGACCGAGGTCATAAACTTCCAGTTCACCCTGTCAAAGGCCTTCTCCGCATCCGTGCTCAGGAAAATGCAGGGGGTCTTTTTCTTGTTGACTGTATGGAGGAGATTGAGAACCTTTATAGTGTTGTCCCTAGCCTCCCTGTTTTGCACAAACCCCACTTGATCTAAGTGGATCAAGGAGGGGAGTACGTCTTGAATCCTAGATGCCAGTAATTTTGTGAAAATTTTTAGGTCTGCGTTGAGCAGCGAGATTGGTCGGTAGCTTCCACACTGAGAAGGATCTTTCCCCTCCTTGTGGATTACCGAGATATGCGCTGCGAGTGCATCCCTTGGAAAGAGCGTGTTAGAGCCCAGTGAGTTGAAGAACTTTAGCATGAATTCCCCTAAGGTTGGTAGTAGTAGCTTATAATATTGGGCTGTATACCCATCTGGGCCTGGGGCTTTCCTTAACTTTGCCTGCCTTATCGCCGTTCCAAGCTCTTCCATGGTGAAGGGTTCCTCCATGGTTTTACTTAGGTCGGGCGGTATTTTGGGCATGTTTGAGGCATTTAGATACTTTTCAATTTGGGGGAGCGTTGGGGCCTGTGTCTGTAAATTGTAGAGACCTGCGTAGAAGTCTTTAAATTCCCCTGCTATTTCCCGGGGTAATGTGACCTTCCGTTTGTTTTGTGGGGAGATATGTGGGACATAATTTGCAAGGGTTTGTTCTTTTAATGATTTAGCCAGTAGCCTGCCACACTTGTCCCCTGACTCGTACGAGAGCCTACGGCATGATTGTAATGCTGCCTTTGCCCGGAATTGCATGAGGTCAGTGATCTTATTGCGTAGAATCAGGATCTCTGCTTCCCCAGCGGGAGTTTGGGAATGTTTGTGTCTGGCTTCTGCCCTATGCAAGTCGTTGAGTAGTGTGTTTAACAGAGTGGTGCGTTGCCTCTTAATTCGGGCCCCGTGTCTAATGAGTACTCCGCGGATGACCGCCTTGTGGGCCTCCCACACAATACCCGGGTTGCTGTCAGGTGTGTTGTTGCTACTGAGGTAGAACTCTAGTTCCTTTGTCACGTCTTTGAGTACCGTTTCGTCCTGCAGCAGGCTCTCATTAAGTCTCCATGTCCTGTTCTTGGTAGTGAGATTGTCAGTCAATGAGTAATTAAGGATAATTGGGGCGTGGTCAGACCATGTTATGGGTCCTATGGAGGCGTCTCTGATGGCGTGTAGTTGAGCGTGTGGTATTAAGAAATAGTCAATCCTTGAGTACTGCTTATGGGGCCTTGAGTAGAATGTATAGTCCCTTTCCGTCGGGTGGAGTAACCTCCAGGCGTCTATCAGTTGTGTTTTATGTATGGAGCGGGCAATACGTTTTCTGACAGTGGGGGTAAGTGATGAATGTCCAGAGGAGGTATCCTCTGTTGGAATCAGTGGGGTATTGAAGTCTCCTCCTATAATCAGTTGTCCTCTCGTAAATTCTTGCAAGAGGTCCAGTGTCTTGACTATAAATTGATCCTGTTGGCAGTTAGGGGCATATATGTTTGCCATGGTTATCTCTACTCCTCCTATCGTTCCTCTAAGGAATAGGAATCTACTTCCTGGGTCAGCCTTCATATCTACACAGCACCATGGTACACTACGGGAGATAAGTATCGATACTCCCTTTGACTTAGCCTCCTTGTTTGTGGCGTGATATACTATTGGGTATAGGTTATTTTTCAGGATAGGTAGGTTACCTCCTTTAAAATGGGTTTCTTGTACCATTGCCAGGTCGATCTTAAGTCGGCGTAGATCCTGCATCAGCATCCGCCGTTTCTCAGGCACATTGAGGCCCTTTGTATTTAGTGAAAGAAGGCTTACTACCTCCATGGCTCCTGTGTGGTTAGGGGTAAGGGTATGGAGGGAGGGGAGTAGTAAGCGGGGAGAAGAGGGGGTTAGGTGGGGTAGAAGTTAGAGAGAGGGTGAGGTTGGTGGAGTACAAGAGAGAAAGAAAAGATAGAAACCAATCTGGTTTCTTTTTTCCTATATTGCAGCACAGTAGTGCTGGGACGCTCACCAGTAGTAGACTGGTAATCGAGCGCAGTCCTAAGTGGGGTAACGGGAAGCTATAACCAGTGGGGAGTTACCATCTCTCCCCTCCATCAGCTATGGAATGTATTTTGTAGGGAAAATGAATGACAGCTTCCTAAAACAATTATTTCTATCGAATCTACATAACAGATATCAGTGCAAAACAGTTAACGTGTATTAAACCAACATTTATACTCAGCCTGACTGGTGCAAGCAGGAAATTCAGCAAATGCTATAGCTCATTTAATCCGTGCCCAACATCCCTCAGCCATTATACCATCCCTGCGTCTCCCTCCCCCACCCCCAGGTGTCCCTTCCCAAGGCAGTCACATATTTTATGTAATCTTCCTGCCCTGTACCTCTCCCCGAGTAAGCTCCCTCCAGGAGGTACGTGGTATTGCAGTAGCTCCGTTCTCTCACTCCAACCCTCACCAACCCATTCTTGCCCTTACAGGAGTAATAAAGCTTGAGTGTCACTCTTTGTGTGAGCGGCTGCGGTGTGCTGCTAGGATTGTCTCCTGTTCATCAGTGGGATGTGAGCGAGGGGCTTTAGTGTTCTCACCTCAGGCCGTGCATCCAGTGTCCCTGTTCTGTGCCCTCTGCCTTGCTTCAGTTCCTTCCTGCCGTGTTTTGGGTCTGTTCTTGTATGGCAGAGGGGGTGCTCAGGGTCCTCCCGTGGGGTTATGCCGCATCATAGGGGGGTGAACATGAGAGGCAGTGTGGCACATAGAGAGCATTCTAGGGGAGCTCTTGACTGGATGTCCTGTCTCCTGAGGGGCATAAGGAGGTGGAAGTAACGCTAAGCGTATCAGTGGCAGCTGGGCTATCGTAGCACACATAAGGTAAACAGGGGTGTCATGATCGGTGATCTCGGTGTGGCCTTGGGAGTTTAGCCTCCGCACCTCTTCCCCTATTAGGGCCATGGGGGACAGAGGGGACACAGGGGGGACGTGACCAGCAACAGAAATTAGGTCATGGGCTGGAGAGGGACATCGGGTCACGGTCAGCCAGGGGTTCAGGACTCACGTGATCCATCTCTGGATGGCGTCCGGGATCTTCTCCGAAACTGGTGTTGTCTCTGCGGTGGTCGATTCCGTTGTCCCAGGGGGCCCGGGCGGCCCGGATTGCGTGGTAGTAGGGTAAGCCAGTCGGGGATCGGCACTGGGTCCACTTCTAAGAAGTTGAAGAAGGCGGGTAGGTCTGCCTGTGAACGGAGGGTGCATGCTGAAGTTCCCTTGCGGAAGGTAACTGCAAGCGGGTATCCCCATCGGTAGGTGCAGTTACGTCTTCTGGCCATTTCTAGCGCTGGCTTTAGCAGGGCCCTTCTCTGCAGCGTGGCTCTGGATAAGTCCGGCAGTACCTTCACTATTGCTCCGTCGAAGCTCACCTCTCCAAGATCCCAGGCTTTCCGCAGGATGAGTTCTTTGAGCGAGTATCTGTGTACTCTGCAGAGCACATCCCGGGGTCTCTCTGGATCTGTGGGTTTCGCGCCTAGCGTCCTATGGACCCGGTCTAGTTCTACCGTTGGCGCCGGAGATTCCCCCAGGATTTTTTGGAATATGGCGATAACCGTCACTGCTAGATCCTCCGCGCCTGTGGCTTCAGGTAGGCCTCTCAGCCGCAGGTTGTTCCTGCGGCTGCGGTCCTCTAAGTCCTCCATGTGTAATTGTAGGTCCACTGTTGTGCGGTCCTGGGTGATTCGGGCTTGTTCCAGGTCTGTGACCCGCTGAGTTAGGGCTTGCAGTGCCACTTCTCCGGTTTCCACCCTTTCCGATATCCCGTGGAGTTCCTCTCTGACCTCCTGCATGTCGCGGGTATGTGCCTCTTCCACCCGAAGGATGAGGGCCTCTATGTCTGACTTAGATGGAAGGGCCTCAAAATCAGCTTTAGTAGGCAGTGCCTGTAAGAGTGCCCTCAGATCGTCCGGTAACATGTTGTGTGGTTGCGACCTATTGGCCATGCCTGTGTGGGCTAGATCGGGTGCTTCTTGCAGAGGTTCCAAGTCTAGAGGTGGTATGATGGTCGTTCGTTCGTCTGTGTCTGCTTCTTCCCCGTTTCCACGTGGCACTGCAGCAATGGCGCCCGGAGCGGGTCTGAGAGGGTCTGTAAAGTATCGCTGAATACTCCCTTGCTGTGTCTGTGAGGGGGTTCCACTTGTAGACGATCTGGTCTTATATCTTTTAGCCGATATCATGCCTCAGTTTGCGATGTAGGAAGCTGTCTACAATGCTGGATGGGCCGGGGAGATCAGGAGCTCTCAAAAAAACCTCCTCACTCGGCCATCGCTAAGCCACGCCCCGCAGTGATTTTAATAATGCTTAAAGTGAAACAATAAAAGTGTAATATTCCTTTAAATTTTCGTACCTGGGGGGTGTCTATAGTATGCCTGTGAAGGGGCGCATTTTTCCTGTGCTTAGAACTGTCCCTTCACAAAGTGTCATTTTTGCAGGAAAAAAAGCTATTTAAAATCACTTGCGGCTAATGAATTGTCGGCTCCCGTAACACAGAGAACAGTCATTCATTGAAAATCATTGATAAAAATAAAGTCATTGATAAAAAAAAGCGTGGGGGGTCCCCCCAAATTCAATTACCAGGCCCTTCAGGTCTGCTATGAATATTAAGGGGAACCCCGGCCAAAAAAAATGGCGTGGGGTCCCCCTCAAAATCCATACCGGACCCTTATCCGAGCACGCAACCTGGCAGGCCGCAGGAAAAGAGGGGGGATGAGAGTGGCCCTCCCTCCCTCCTCAAACGTACCAGGCCACATGATCTCAACATTGGGAGGGTGCTTTGGGGTCCCCCCCAAAGCACCTTGTCCCCATATTGATGAGGACAAGGGCCTCGTCCCCACAACCCTGGCCATTGGTTGTGGGGGTCTGCGGGCGGGGTGCTTATCAGAATCTGGAAGCCCCCTTTAACAAGGGGACCCCCAGATCCCGCCCCCCCCTGTGTGAAATGGTAACGGGGTACAAAAGTACCCCTACCATTTCACCAAAAAAGTGACAAAAATTGTAAAAATGACTGGAGACGGTCTTTGACAATTCCTTTATTAAAATCTTCTTTCTTCTGGTCTTCCTTCGGTTTCTTCTTCTTCCTTCGATCTGCTTCTTCTTGCTCTGGTCTTCTCGTCTGGCATCTTCTTCCATGGTGTCGGTGTCTCTTCTCCGCGCAATGGGAGGCTTCCGCTGTGTGGGCGGCTTCGCTGCGTCTGACAGGTCTTTTATAACGGAGGGCGGGGCCACCTCGCCCCCCCTCTGATGTCATGGAGAAAGCCATAGGGAATTCCCCATGACGTCCCCGTGCGTCAGAGGGGGCGGGGTCACCAGGTGGCCCGGCCCTCCGTTATAAAAGACCTGTCAGACGCAGCGAAGCCTCACACAGCAGGAGCCTCCCATTGCGCGGATCGGCCCAGAAGAGACACCGACGCCATGGAAGAAGATGCCGGACGAGAAGACCAGAGCAAGAAGAAGCGGATCGGAGGAAGAAGAAGATGGAAGAAGAAGATGGAAGAAGATGCCGGAAGGAGAAGATGAAGAAACCGAAGGAAGACCAGAAGAAAGAAGATTTTAATAAAGGAATTGTCAAAGACCGTCCCCTGTAATTTTTACCATTTTTGTCACTTTTTTGGTGAAATGGTAGGGGTACTTTTGTACCCCCTTACCATTTCACACAGGGGGGGCTGGGATCTGGGGGTCCCCTTGTTAAAGGGGGCTTCTAGATTCCGATAAGCCCCCTGCCCGCAGACCCCCACAACCAATGGCCAGGATTGTGGGGAAGAGGCCCTTGTCCTCATCAACATGGGGACAAGGTGCTTTGGGGGGGACCCCAAAGCACCCTCCCAATGTTGAGGGCATGTGGCCTGGTACGGTTCAGGAGGGAGGGGGGGCGCTCTCGTCCCCCCCTCTTTTCCTGCGGCCTGCCAGGTTGCGTGCTCGGATAAGGGTCTGGTATGGATTTTGAGGGGGACCCCACGCCAATTTTTTTTTTGGCCGGGGTTCCCCTTAAAATCCATCCCAGACCTGAAGGGCCTGGTAATTGAATTTGGGGGACCCCCACGCTTTTTTTTTTTTTTTTTTTTTTTATCAATGACTTTATTTTTATCAATGACTTTCAATGAATGACTGTTCTCTGTGTTACGGGAACCGGCAATTCATTAGCCGCAGATGGCTGCCTTAGATGACACAACAGGATGAAGAAAGGAAGGAAGGTGTTTTAATGTGATACTGCAATGCTGTACTAACAGCACGCACACACTAATCCCCAGAATCACAGCACAGATAATGTCAGCAGTCAGCAGCACTGCAGAATGGATCACAGCCACATATCACTGACACGCTGGAACACAATATACGAGGCCGCCGGCGTGGCGGCCTTTTATACTGTGGGGCGTGTACTAAACCCCCTGAGCTATAATTGGCCACAGGTATCCTGCCTGTGGCCAATTATGGCTCTCCTCGCCACTGGCTCTATGATTGGCCAAGCATGTGGGGTTACAGTGCATGCTTGGCCAATCATCAGCCAGCAATGCACTGCGACTGGCGCAGTGCATTGCGGGCCGCTCGCATCACACAAATTTGATGCAAACGGTCCATAATATTCCAACCAGACCCTAAAGCCTCATACACATGGCTCGATTGTTGGACAACCGAGCATCTGATTTTTTGACAAAAGAGCGTGTGCCAGGATCTTGTCTTGTATACTAACGTTACACAAATTGTCATGCCACAAACACGAACGTAGTGACATACTACAAGGAATTTCATCTCTTGAGCACCACCGTTTGTGCCCCTTCTGCTAATTTCATGTTTGGTGAGCATTGATTCCGAGCATGCTTGTGTGTACTTTCAACTTTTGTGTGACGCATTTGTATACTGACCATATGAAAATCTGACGTGGAGCTGTCATTTGACAAAAAATTACTAGCCTGTCATCCAACATTTGTTGTCGTAAAATTGGACAATTGTCAAAAGGAGCATACTAACAGTAAGATTTTCGGGGGAACAGACAATCCCCTTCCAACAATCGTACCGTGTGTACGAGGCTTTAGACCCCATACACACTATACAACTTTTGTTGTCTGCTTTCCTTTAGATTTACCAAAACCATGTAGTGCAATGGCCTGCCTGATTGCATACAAATGTTCAATGTGAGCTTGTTGTTCCGACCATGTGTAGGCTCCATCGGACATTTGCTGTCGGAATTTCCGACAACAAATGTTTGAGAGCTGGTTCTCAAATTCCGATCGTGTGTAGACAATTCCGACGCACAAAATTTCATGCATGCTCAGAATCAAGCAGAAGAGCTGCACTAGCTATTGAACTTCATTTTTCTTGGCTGGTCGTACGTCTTGTACGTCACCGCGTTCTTGACGTTCGGAATTTCCGACAACATTTGTGCGACTGTGTGTATGCAAGACAAGTTTGAGCCAACAACTGTTGAAAATAAATCCACAGTTTTGTTGTCGAGGGGCGTCCGATCGTGTGTACGCGGCATTAGACATTTGCAATTCGTTTCGTTTTTTTTTCGTTTTTCGTTTTTTTTCGTACGAATGAACGAATCGTTCGAATCGTACGAATCCGAATAACGAATCGTTCGAATCGTACGAATCCGAAAAACAACGAAAATCCGAAAAAAACTAATTAGAAACAACGAATGTACTAATGAAGAAAATCCGAAAAACGAAAAGGAACGAAAAAATTTGTACATTCGTAACTTTTTTTTTTTGATTCGTAATTTTCCGTGTCCCTTACAATGGTGCTGCATAACGTGCTTCGAATGGATTGAACATAAAAATTCGTACATTCGTAACTTTTTTTTCGATTCGTAACTTTTTTTTTTCAATTCGTAACTTTTTTTTTCGATTCATAAATTATTAAAATGTAATAATAGCATACACATTACATAAAATTATGAATTATGCTCCGATTACGAATGTACGAATAAAGACGAATGCGTCCGAAAATTCAACTATTGAAAAAACGAAAAAATAACTCTTACGAATGTACGAATCGTTACGAATACGATCACCGACGACGTACGAATCGTTATGAATACGAACACTGACGACTTACGAATGTACGAATCGTTACGAAAAAACGAAACAAAATAAACTAATTTTTTTGTTGTGCACATGTCTACGCGGCATTAAGGTTTAACCTCATATTATATTGTTTTGGTAAATCTGAAGGAAAAAATCTACAGAAAATTGTATATTGTGTATCCAGCTTTATCCAGGCATGCAATCTAAAGCCTCGTACACACGATACAAAAATCAGATGGGAAAATTCATAAGACGAGCTGTCTGTGGATTTTCGGATTATTAATACGGTGCTTTTGACTGTCGATTTCACTTTTTTGTCAGACAAAAGCTGAATGTGCAGGATATAAAATTTTTGTCGGATGTGAACTCAATGTCTGATTTTCGGATAATCAGTACAGAAATCGTCACACAAAAGTCGAAAGTACAAACACGCATGCTCAGAATCAAGGAACGTCTGGGAAGAGTTTGGTTAATTACTGTTTGTACTCTAGAATTAACATTTGTGACGCGGCAATTGATGAAAAATCTAAATCTTCTTTAAAGGCATAATAATGAAGCTGCTTTGCTGGTCATACGGATATGGTTATGCCAAACGTATTTTAAAAGTCATTTATTTCCTAGTGATATAAATATTATGGTTGTTGTTTCATTTTTTTGGGGAAGTTACCACAACACCATTATCCCGTATTTTTTAAGATCAAAGATACAACTATGTTGGTGTCCCTTGTTAATTTTCCATTGTGTTGCTTTTAATGTAACGGCCTACTCCCAAACTGTCATTTGAAGAAAAACACATAGCCAAGTATTATTCTACAAAAATGTTTTATTTTGCAGAATGTAAATTAGAGATGCTATCTGCCATCCAAATAAAAACTTAACAAAAAAGTGTGACTCAGCGCTCATCAAATTTCTACTAACATAAAATTAGCAGAAGGGGCCCAAAGGGTGGCGCTTGAGAAATTAACTTCCTTTTTATACTCTCATAGTACGTCGCTACATTCGTGTTTGTCGAATGACAATTTGCGGATAGTTAGTATGCTATAAAAAATCCTGCACACGCATTTTTGCCAAAAATCAGATGCTCGGTCGTACAACAATCGAACGATGGCTTAATATTCCAACCAGATCCTTATTTAGACATGCAACCTAATATTCCCACCAGACCCTTATCCGGGCATGCAACCTAATATTTTCACCAGACCCTTATCCAGGCATGCTACCTGATATTCCAACCAGACCCTTATCCAGGTATGCAAACTAATATTCCAACCAGATCCTTTTTTCAGGCATGCTACCTAATATTTCAACGAGACTCCTATCCAAGCTTGCAGCCTGGGTGGCCAGAAAAGGGAAGACAGCAAGCAGGCATTTTCCCTACATCCAATGCCCCACAAAAATGTGGGAGTTTGCGGGGAGAGGACTTCCTTTTATAATAGGGGGGCTCCCTGATATCCCTCTTCCCATGAGTACAGAGGTGCATTAGTATCCCTTACCCATTCCCACAAAAAGTAAATCCACTGCAAATCATGTTGTCCAGTGATGTAGAACCATTGGACCCACTGAAGGAAAAAGATTCCCTGCCATCTACCACCACCAAGAAAGATTCTGCAGCACCAATGCAATGCAAACAACAGTCCCTGGGATTCCTGATTGATATTATTGACAGATATGGTCTTGACCATATTTGGTCAAGGATGGTGCCTGGGATCCCTGGCTCCCTGCTTTCACAATATAGCAGCTGATTCGGGTGGGCAAACTGTCCAAATATGGCAAGTGTGTCATCAATTTTCTGAACCGCAAACAGGCTAGGTATGGGTTGAGCCCATGTGTGACACGATCCCGAATCGTATCCCTAGTTAGCATCACTTGTTTATGAAACATCTTGTTTCTGTTTTTGTTCATAGTGTTGACAATCTATTGCTCCCCTTGCAGGCAACGTTGACTTTTTCAAGCTCGGAGTCCATCCCAAAAAGTAAAGTCAATCTCCGCATTGTATCCTCTGCCGGGTCTTTGTGTGCACTACGTGCCGTAGATAAAAGCGTCCAGATCGGTTTTGAAGATAAGGAATTAACCAATGAAATGGTAAGAAAAAATATTAGTTTTGGGTTTAGAAAAGGACTTATAAAACGGGCAGTAACTGTTTGTATACTATATAGGAAATACTGCGTTAATAGCCTATAAGAAAAGCTGCTAGCACCACAATTGACATACTATGTATAAAAGCAAAATAGTAAACAAGTGCTATGCTGAAAGTGATACAAAAATAGTGTATGATACAGTCAAGTATCAAATTGCTATTGTGGCCGGGGGGCGTGACCGGACATGAGGTGCGGCGAGTGAGCGAATGTGAGAGTGTTTGCGTGCTCCTCTCCACCTCCGCTATGTGACTAGCCTGAGTAATCACTCTGAGGCGGCGTGTAGTGCAGGGCGTGCGGCTTGGCGGAGGTTCCCGAAGCCGGCCCGAGTATCGAGCTGTGTACTTTAACAGCGCCTCACTCATACCGCACCGACGGAAACCACCGAAGCCCAGCCGAAAGCAGGAAGCAGCCGAAAGCAGCCGGAGGTGACGTCAGTTCCCGTGCGCCGCCTTCCGCCCGCTCTCTTCCTCACAGTGTGAGCGGCGGGAACTTCAAATCAAACGCGGGCTATCTGAACGGCGATTTCAGCAGGAGGGGACTCCGGAGGAGGGGGGAAACCCCACAGGACTCACTGACTCCATCCGATTCCATTTACCCCAGGACCCTAAGGCTTCAAGGCTGAAAAGAGAGGTGAGAGGAACTCTGCATTGGGGGGCCCTTCTTCATGCTTGCTTATCCTTTACTGCTGGACTGTTCCTTAGCATGCTCACCTAGTGGATTTTTCTTTCAAAGGGAGGACTGTTTTTTCCTGATAGAATTACATTTGGCTCCTCCTCGGTTGTAATCTGAGGACTGTCTCCTGCTAAAGTCAGTGTTAAGTTGACCATCTCTTAAATCACTATTCAACGGATTGCTGTTTGTAAAATTACAAGTGGGGTGCTATACAGGGTATGTGAACTGAGCTGTGCGATTGTGCATCTGCCCCAGACATTTCTCCTACTGTATCTCCAGTTTTCTTGCGCCTCTTTACTCAGAAGTAAAGTTGTCCGAGCGGTGCGCAAAAGTACTTGTGGCCCCTGTCCGCTTCTCGGCTGACAACATAGGCTTGTTAAATTGCCTATTCTTAACTCATTTTGTCTCACTTAAATATTTCTTGCTCTATGTCAATCTATACCCACTGAGGAACTTCTGAGGACCTTCTAAGGGAAATTTATCGTGTTCAGCCCTCCATGCTTTGTTATTTGTCAGTTATTCTAACACTTGCAGGCTGAGTGTTCAAACACAGCACACCGCCCGGAAAGGTCCTAGGTAACCCCAGGTTTAAGGAGAGACTGTTTTCATATCCACTCGTTTTAGTACCTACACCCCTTTCCTAAAGCTTGCTCTATTCAAAAATAGAAATTATGCCTTCACAGCGCTCCACAAAGGCTAGCCAAGCTGCTAGCCAGGCAAGCCAAGCAGCCGCTAAACTTGAGAAGTTTGCTCACGTCCCGGGCCAATCTGGGTCCCAGACTCCCCCAAAAAATCTACCACTGAATCAACATGCTCAGCCCAGTAAGACGGGAGGATCGATAGGGGGTAGGAAAAGTCAAGGGCAACCTCAAATAAATATACAAAACACACACCAAGCTCAGGCGGAGGGGACAGAACCCGGGGGGTCATTGGATCAGGAATTGGAGGTGGTGGTACCGCTAGGGGGGGGACCTGCTGCCACTGTGGGGCTGGAACCCACACTGAAGGAGGTATTCGAGGCTATTAATTCCTGTAGATCTTCTTTGAAAGAAATGAACGAGCAATTGAAAACGATACGCGATGAACTGACCTATGTTAGAAATGAGTTAAAAAAAGTCCAAGAGAGAACTACAACCCTCGAGGATAGATTGAGTTTAGCAGAAGACGACTTGGGCCCCTTAAAACGGGATGTTAGTGACATCAAAGAGATTCTGAAGAAACAAACAAATAAAATTGATGAAATGGAGAACAGGCTGAGAAGGAAAAACCTACGTATCATAGGCCTCCCAGAACATTCAGAGGGCACAGACCCTGCCGCTTTTCTGGAAAAGTGGTTCGTAGAGCTATTTGGCCCGGCCTCCTTTTCTTCATTCTTGGCTATAGAAAGAGCCCATAGGGTTCCTTCCAGACTCTCTAACCCTGGGGCTCCCCCAAGACCGCTCCTGGCAAAATTGCTATTTTTTAAGGATAAAGTGACGATAATCCGGAAGGCAAGAGAAATGGGCAATATACTTTACAACGGCACGAGAGTATCCATCTACCCTGATTACTCACCAGACCTCCAGCGAAAGAGAGCTAAATTTGGGGAAGTAAAACGCAATTTGCGCCTAGTCAACATAACATATGCCCTGCTATACCCAGCCAAGTTGAGAGTCATGGCCCCTGGGGGGACTAAATTTTTTGAATCCCCTGAAGGAGTGGAGGAGTGGTTAATAAAACATAAGGAAGGTCTTTAGAGGATGACTAGGACTATCATAATGCGCCCGTTAGGATTCTCTTTTTCTTTTTTCTTTTTTTTTTTCTTTTCTCCCTCCCTTTTTTCTCTTTTTTTGCAGGGAATCAAGAAATTGAACTTTGGGGGTTGGGTCTGGGTTTTCTTTTTTCTTTTTTTTTTTTCGTTTTTGAGGGTCAGGTTGTATAAAATTAAAATCTTTTTCTTTTTTTTTTTTTTTTTCTTTGTAGGAGGGAGGTGGAGGGTGGGGATGTAATGTATGGAAGAAGGCAAGCGTAGGGTACACCAAGCCCTTGATGGGGGAGCGCAGTGGGATGGAATATATGTCTACCTACTGTGCTTGTTTATGGGGGGGTGTATCTTTGTTGCCTGGGGGGAAGGGGAGGGAGGGTTAGACGCAAGGATGAGGTGGGGGAGGGAAGAGGTGAATGCACTTGTATTGTTATCAGGCTGTTTTCTCAGGTGTGTATGGGTAGGTCACAGTAGAAGGCCCCCGGCCGAACCAAGGGAGGTAAAAAAAATGGGATGTATGAAGAGTGATAGATTGGATGGATGGGTAGGTGGGGAAGGGTGGGTGAGGTATTATAGTGTAAAAAATGAGGGATATGAACGGTGGGATGGGAGGGAGAGGCCTAATATGAACACATGGGAAGAGTGGAAAAAACACACTCAGATTGTTAACCACGTTTATGAGACAAGTTTAACCCGTATGACTTCACAAGATTTTCACTTAGGGGAAACTAAAAGTAAAAAGGTAAAAAGAAAAAAAAAAAAAAAAAAAAAATTGCTATTGTGTACCAAATAAAGTGCTAAAAATACAAATCAAATGAAACAAACAAGTCTAAAATGTATAATAATAAAAAAATATAGGTAGGAGAAATGAATGTATATGAAACATTAAAACTACAAGGTGCACCATATAATGCAAGTGCCAATGTGCAAAGCAAAATAAATAATAATAAAGTTCAGACAATTGATGGATGTGAGTGCCATGTCACCGTGATAATTATCACCGTAATAATTATCTGGATTAATATGGATAACCACCAAGAGTTTCCTGGATTGCATCAAAGTGCAGAGATCCACCACCAGAAAAATGTAACACGCTTACCAAAAAACGTGGATTTGAATACCATACGGTACTGAATCACATGAGCTGGTAGATCACTGAGGGTATATTGCATCTGTACAGTAGCAAAGAGCAACACCAGATCTTTAAAAGGGGCTCAATAGTAAGGGACACCGCTTGCTCAATCCAATCTCCCATTCCGTGAGTACATGTGAAGACACATCAAGCATCCACACATAGTGTAAAACCGAATTTAAAAATGTATTGAAAATGTATAGAACACGTACACAAACCACGAGAATACATTGCTGTTCAATTAATCCAACACAGATATGATCACAGGAGATAAGAAAGTAGCACGCAATGGCCTTGATGGGAACTTGATCCGACGCGTTTTGTCATCTGGATTAGGAGTCCCTTCTGATCATTGCATTTTAAATAGAAAATATGTCCAATGAAAATTCATGTGGGAATAAGTTAAAAAATAAAATTACCATGGCGGGCGCTACCCGATGTAAGATGGCACTGGATTTGTGCGTTCCTGGCCTTGTTTCCAGTACCACTATGGAAATTGCGCACACATAAATCCATGAGTAATGTGATTAAGCTGTACCATCACGAGATGATGTATATGCCACAGTGATGGCCACCCAGTAGGAAATACCACTTGCCGCCTGCCCTATTGTAAAAAGATGTCGGCGAAGTGGTTTTAAAATCCTGACCGGACGTCATAGGACGTCCTCAGGATTTTGAGCCGCTGCGTGCCCCCGGGGGCGCGAATCGCGGCGATCGTTGTTGCGGGGTGTCAGTCTGACACCCCGCAACTACGATCTTGGTAAAGAGTCTCCGACGGAGACTCTTTACCACGTGATCAGCCGTGTCCAATCACGGCTGATCAGTGTAAATGGGAAGAGCCGGTGATCGGCTTTTCCTCACTCGCGTCTGTCAGACGCGAGTAGAGGAGAGCCGATCGGCTGCTCCTCTGACAGGGGGGGTCTGTGCTGATCGATTATCAGCGCAGCCCCCCCCCCCCCCCCCCGAGGATGCCCACACTGGACCACCAGGGACTCCACCAGACCACCAGGGATGCCCAGCACAAGGTATGCCACCCTAGACCACCAGGGATGACACACAGTGCCCACAATGGATGCCAATCAGTGCCCACAATGGTCATCACTGATTGGCATGCATTATTGTTTGGCACTGATTGGCATCCATCAGTACAAAACAATGCTGCCTATCAGTGCCTATCCGTGCCACTTATCAGTGCCCATCTGTGCCGCCTATCAGTGCCCATCCATGCCGTCTATCAGTGCCGCCTATCCATGCCCATCTGTGCCGCCTATCCATGCCCATCCATGCCGCCTATTCATGCCAATCTGTGCCAGCTATCAGTGCCAATTTGTGCCAGCTATCAGTGCCCATCCGTGTCGTCTATCAGTGCCCATCAATGCCACCTCAGTGCCACTTCATTGGTGCCACCTCATCGGTGCCCATCAGTGCCGCCATATCAGTGCAGCCCCATCAGTGCCCATCAGTGAAGGAGAAAACTTACTTATTTACAAAGTTTTGAAACTGAAACAAACAAAAAACATTTTTTTTCAAAATTTTCGGTCTTTTTTTATTTGTTTAGCAAAAAATAAAAACCGCAGAGGTGATCAAATACCACCAAAAGAAAGCTCTATTTGTGGGAAAAAAATTATAAAAATTTCATTTGGGTACAGTGTAGCATGACCGTGCAATTGTCATTCCAAGTGCGACAGCGCTGAAAGCTCAAAATTGGTCTGGGCAGGAAGGTGTTTGTGCCTTGTATTGAAGTGGTTAAAAATTTGGAGCTATTGTTGTATTTATATAAAACAAGAAGAACAAAATATATACAAAATTTTACAGCAGGCAGTAACTGTATGTACTTACAGTGATGCACCTTGGTACTTGTTGCACTGATGTCCATTAATGCATGAATGACAGCCCCACTTTAAAAATAGCACAGGACCAGTTTGCCTGTGAAGGTTCTCATTTATGTAGGTCATGCTAGAGCTAGTAGTAATTAGTCAAATTCAACCGGTCTTGTTCTGTAATGTTGAAGTTGTTTCGTAGCTTAAAGTTTCTCGACCAGGGTGTAGAGAATTTTGAACACAGTTTGCCCAGGATCAGCCACATGTGCTGCCATGGTGCAGACACTATAACAGCCAATGAAGATCTAGGGCCAGGGTACACAGTGTCCGGCCTACCAATGCTTGACGCTGATCAAGGGCAGGTGGCTTACAGGGCCACCCCCAGCCTTCAGGAGAAGACGGAGTGCACCTCTGCCCACTGCCATGCTGATGTAGTAAGGTAAGGCTCTGATGGGATGGGGTGGACTCTGATATATTGGGGGCACCCTGACATATTAGTGGGTAGTCTGAGGTATAGGGGGGACTCTGATGGAAAGGGTGGGACTTTTGATGTGATGAGAGAATTGTATGATGGGGGGATGCTGCATATGTGATGGGGAGGGGGCTCTGAAATGATGGAGAGGCTCTGATGTGATGTTGGGTACTGTGACGTGATAGAGGGACCTCTGATGTGAAGGAGGATTTCTGATTAGAACTCAATTTCAGGAAGGCAGTTGCCTACATTATGGCTCCTCCATCAATGGTAAGTAACATGCCAGCGGGTTGAACAAAAAAAACTTTTCAGCTCCGTTCGGAGCCGCTGTACTAATTATGCAAATTGTGTACAGCGAACCCCCCTGCTGGTCTGTTGTGTTCTGACAGCTGAACCCCCCCCCCCCCGCCAGAACACTCTGATCAGTGCTCTTTGCCATTGGCTGAAATGGCCGGATCCTGTTGGACAGGGTGGCATACACACGGGCAGAATATCAGCCTTTTTTTTGGACTGGACAATGTTTTCAGACATTTGGCACCTGTGTACGGGGCTTTGGTATCAGGAAGCTTACATAGGTATTAGCTTCTCAATTTACATGG
This sequence comes from Lithobates sylvaticus, assembly GCA_028564925.1. NCBI lineage: Eukaryota > Metazoa > Chordata > Amphibia > Anura > Ranidae > Lithobates > Lithobates sylvaticus. The sequence goes on along the minus strand of CM053036.1, from coordinate 63,425,018 downwards.
CTAAATGTGTGAATTGTTGTCAAATCACTGGGGTAGAGAGGTTAAATGTGAAAAACAGATGGTGTTGAAGGCCCCCAACCTTGCTTAGGTATGGTTGTTCCATTTTGATGTAAATAGCCTCTCTAATGCCCCGTACACACGGTTGGAAATTCCGACGGAAAATGTCTGATCGGACCATGTTGTCGGAAAATTCGACCGTGTGTGGGCTCCATCTAAAAAATTAGAGTTCCTGCTCTCAAATTTTCCGACAACAAAATCCGATCTGACTTTTTCCGATCGTGTGTAGAGAATTCCAACGGACACGCATGCTCAGATCAAATTAGGAGACCAAACCTATTGGCTACTAGCCTCTACGTAGTTCCGTCATACGCAACGAACGTCACCACGTTCAGAATGATCGGATTTTCCGACAACTTTGTCCGACCGTGTGTATGCAACACCAGTGTCGGACAAAATCCGTCGGAAAAAATCTGATGGATTTTGTGGTCGGAATTTCCGACCGTGTGTACGGGGCATAAGGCATAAGTCCGAGTCTAGGTCATCCTCCCTCTCTCTCCGGGAGTTCTCCACAATGTCCATAATCTGGGGAGGGACATACAATCAATGACCCAGCCCTCACCTTCCCTGCCCAGCTCACTTGAAGGTGCACCTTCCTCTGGCAAAGGTTCCCTCCGGACTGGGATGGCAAGGGACTTAGAATTGTCTGGCTCTTCAGGGGTTGCATCTGGCTCCTGTACGGCAATACTCAGTCGCCAGGTTTCTGGCCAGGCCACAGGTTGCAGCAGTCTCTTCTCTGCTGATGTCCTCCTTTTCTTTTTTTTTTTTTCTTTTTTAATTCTTTATTTTATACATATATACACTTCAATACATCCATTCATCTCTTACATTTGTGTGCTTTATAATTTCATAAAAACATTGAAAAAAAAGAAAAGAAAAAGATATATATATATATATATATATATATATATCGTAAGATTCTCCATCAATTGTATTTCAGCTATTCTTGTCATCCATTGGGCCCTTGTCGGTGAGCTTTCTTTTTTCCATAGTAAAGGGATACACGCTCTAGCTGCTATTATTAGATGTTTTATTAGGGAGTTTTTTTATTTTTTCATTGATATTGGAAGATCTAGCAACAAAAATGTTGCCGGGTTGTTTCCTAAAGCCCTTCCTGTTATATTTTCTATTGTTTCCGATACCATTTCCCAGAATTCCTTTATTTTTGGGCATCCCCAAAAATATGTAAAATGGTCCCTTCCCTTTCGTGGCACCTCCAACACTTCTCTGGGAGTTGTGGATACATCCGATGTATGGTACTTGGTGTTCTATACCACCTAGATATTATTTTGTATCCCCCTTCTTGGTATCTGCTTGCCACCGAAGCTTTATGATTGAAAATCAATATTTTATTCATTTGTTCTTGGGAAAATGTTATTTCCATGTCCTTCTCCCACGCTTTCAGGAAGGTCAATTCCTGAGGTATCTCTTCCTCCGTTAATATTCCATAGAAATAGGATAGTGAATGTCTAATCCGGTCCCCTTTTAGGCATATATTTTCAAAATTTGTTAATTGTCTAATTTCTGTATTTTTGTGTATTTTGGATCTAATAAATGCTTCAAGTTGCATAATTCTAAAAAAATCCAAATCTGACGCGATTTCACTCAATATGTCTGTTTTTGTCATAATTTTGTTATTTTTAGAAAAATGTATAATCCTACTAAATCCTTTTGATTTTATTGCTCTGAACTTTGGGTCTTCTATACCAGGTTGAAATTGAGGTGTTCCTATAATTGGGGTCATTGGGCTTGGATTTTTTGATATTGATGTTTTCCTAAAAACTTTTTTTATTGTCCATATTGTAGCATTTATCATTGGATGCAATCTCACCTCTCTAGGTATACTATTTTCTAGGATCCATACTAAACCCTCTAGTGGAATTTCTGTTATTGCTTGTTCTGTCTGCACCCATGGTTTCATATCTTTACCTCCACACCATTCCATTACTCTAGTTAAATGTTGTGCTTCCTGGTATCTTATGGGGTCCGGTAATCCTATTCCACCTTTCTTTTTTGGAAGGGTCAGTATATTCCTTCGTATTCTAGCTGGTTTCCCCGCCCATACAAATTTTAAAAACCTTGATCTTAAGTCTTGTAGGAGACTCTGATTTATTTTAATTGGGAGAGTTTGTAGTAGATATAGAAATCTTGGCATTACATTCATTTTAATTATATTTGTTCTACCGAACCAAGTAAATATCTCCTTATCCCACTTTGTTAAATCATTTTTAATCTGTTTTACCATAGGAAGAAAATTAAGCTCCGACAGTTTTTTTTAATTTTTTGGTATCTTTATACCTAAATAGCTAATGTGTCTGTCCGTCCATCTGAACTTGAACTGAGACATAATCAATTCTAGTACATGCGCATTTATCTCTATCCCCATTGCTTCCGATTTCCCTTTGTTGATCTTAAAATTCGATATTCTACCATATTCCTCTAATTCTTTTAGCAATGAGGGTAGTGACAATATCGAGGAAGTAACAAAAAAGATTAAATCGTCCGCATACGCTGCAAGTTTTTGTTCTGTTATTCCAGTTTTAATCCCTCTTATGTTGACATTAGCACGTATTTTTTTTAGGAATGGTTCTACCATCAGAATAAAGATCAGGTGCGAGAGGGGGCATCCCTGTCGTGTCCCATTTTGTATGAGGAACGGCTCAGAGATTCTGTCAGCTATTTTATCCCTTGCACTTGGTTCTGAGTAAATGCTTGATATCCATTTCATCATTCCTCCCCCCAGTCCTGTATGTTCCAGTACTGCTTTCAGATATGTCCAATCCACCCGTTCAAAGGCTTTTTCTGCATCCGCCGATACCAAGACTAATGGAGTCTTTCGTCTTTGTGCCAGGTGGATTGTGCCTATTACCCGTTGTGTATTCTCTCTTCCTTCCCTCCCTGGTGTAAATCCAACCTGGTCAGGGTGTATCAGATCTGGGATGTATTCTATTATTCTTGTTGCTAGTATTCTTGTAAATATTTTCAAATCTATGTTTAATAACGATATAGGACAGTAACTGGAACATATTGAAGGGTCCTTACCCTCTTTTTCAATTACTGTTATGTGCGCTAATAGGGTTTCTTTTGGTATTCTCTTGCTGTCTCATATGGAATTGTATGCTGCCACAAACCTCGGAGCCAATTCCTCCGCAAACTTCCTATAATACGAAAGGGTGTATCCGTCTGGCCCCAGAGCTTTACCCAGTTTCAGCTGTTTTATTGCATTAATGAATTCTTCTCTTGTTATTGGGACATCGAGAGCAGTCGCTATTTCATTTGGGAGTTTTTGCATATCTGAGCTTTTCACATATTCCTTGGCGATTTCTTCTTTCTCCTGTGTATTATTTTCCTGGTTTCTTTATTCTCTATTTGATACAAATTTTCATAGTATTCCCTAAATGCTTGTGCTATTTTTTGAGGTGTATTTACCATTTCACCCTCTTTTGTTTGAATTTTTTCTATATGTTTTCGTCTCTTAGTTTCTTTTAATGCATTTGCTAACATTTTCCCTGGTTTATTCCCAAACTCATACAGAGTTCGTCTTCCCCTAGTTAATTTAGCTTTCGCTTTTTCTGTTAGGAGATTTAGTTTTTCTCTTAATATTATTAAGTTTTCTTCTACCTCTTGTGCCTGAGATTTTTTGTGTTTTATTTCTAACTCTCCTATTTGTTTCAGTAATAGGTCCATTTGCGCATTCATTTTGCGTTTCCGCTGTGTTCCTATTGAAATGAATACACCCCTCATTACACACTTATGTGTCTCCCATAAACAAAATGGTGTTATTTCATCTGTTTCATTATTAGCAAAAAATGAATCCAATTCCAGTTTTAGCCTGTCTTCATATTCATTATCTTTTAATAAGGATTCATTCAATCTCCAATGCCATTCCCTTTTCTCTTCCTCCCCCAACTCTATAGTACATATTATTGGTGCATGGTCTGACAACATAAATGGACCTATTACTGCCTCTTTTACTGAAGAGATTACATTTTGAGAGATACAAATATAGTCAATTCTTGAATAGGATTTATATTGGGTTGAGAAATAAGTATAATCTCTATCTTGTGGATGAATAGCTCTCCAGCTATCTATTAGTTGTAATTATAAGAGTTTTTTTTTTGCCTTGCTTATTTTCGCATATGACAAATGTGATGAGCCTTTAGACGTATCTTTTATCGGATCTAGTACCATGTTCAGGTCTCCTCCCATTACTAAAATTCCTTCTTTATGTTGTATTTTATACAGATATTCCTCTAGTGTTTTAACCTGATTTTCATTCGGCAAATATACATTTGCCAACGTAATCTTTTGTTGCCCAATTGTCCCTTTAACTATGATAAGACGTCCTTCATTATCTGTAATCAATCCTGTTTGATTCCAAGGAATCAGTCGTGATATTAAGATTGCTACTCCCCTTGATTTGGAATTTTCTAGAGTACTATGATATATATATTTGGGAAATCAAAATTTCTATGCCATGGAATCCCATCACTTTTAAAATGTGTTTCTTGTAAGAATATTACATGGGCTTTTAATCTTCTTAGTTCTGTTATCAATCTTACCCGTTTTTCAGGGCTATTTAGGCCTTTAACATTGTAAGATAAAAAATAGATTTTTGTCATTTTTTCTTTCCCCTTCTATTTCCTTCTACACTGGTTTAGATTCGGCCAGCCCTGTCACTACGGGGCAATGTATTCAGGGAGGTCCAAGGTGGTGAATCGAGGGGGGAGGGACCGACCAAAAAAATAAAAATAAATAAATAAAAAGGGGAGGAAGAGAGGGGGAGAAGGAGGGAAAAAAAAATAAAAAATAAAATTAAAAAAAATATATATACGAGTATGGGAGAGTCTCTCTCCTCAACACCTTTTTTCTCTTTACCCAGCCGACCCGATGGGTTTTTACCGATCAGTCTCTGGGAAAAAATAAATAAAAAAAAAACACCAAAAAAAAATTTATAAAATAAAAAATTATTTTATTGAAAGTCTCTGGCTTTTTCCTCAACCTAGAGGAGAGACGTAATTTGGGGAGTATAGTAAAGCATGGAGGTATGAAATGAGAATAGCCTAACCACACAATACTATGTCCTCTTTTTATATATCTATACAATATTGGTAGATTTATATTTATCAGGATATATACATTTATTCCCAACTTTGTCTAATTTCCTCTATTACTCCCCCCCCCACCTCCCCATCCCTCCCTCCAATCCTAAGACTGGAATCATAGGAGAGGTAGCTGGATCAGAGAGAGGGCGAGGGCAGCAAGGGGGGGGAGTAAGAGGAGGGGAAGGGGGGAGGAAAAAAAAAACAAAAAAAAAATAACCAAAAAAAAAATATAAAATGGCGCAACCCCACTATCCTCCTCATACATACATTATATATATATATATATATATATATATATATATATATGTACATTCCAATGCTATCACTCACATTTACATATATATATATATGTTCACTATTATACTATTTCCCCAGTGAAAATAAAAAAAAAATGTAGGAAAAAAAATATATTTAAAAACGTAATAAAAATAAAAATAAAAAAATAATTAGAGAAAAAAATAAAAAAGAAAGATAGAAAAAGGGGTAACCCCCCCCCCCATCCTCCTCATGCATATATATGTACATTCCGATGCTATCACTCACATTAACATATATATATTTTCACTATTATACTATTTCCCCAGTGAGAAGGAAAAAAAAAAAATATATATATATATATATATATATATATATATATTTAAAAACATACAAAAAAAAATTATGAAAAAAAATAAAAAATAAAATGTCCTCTTCCTTAACAGAGGAGTCACCAGGCCACAACTCTACTCCGCCTTTAGGGGGTGATTCTAGCTCTCCGGCCTTTTGGTACCTCCGCAGCTGCAGACTACAAAGTCCTGATAGCAGGATACAGTGTAGTATTGTGGCTCCTGCTGGATGGGCCCCAGTCGGATAATTGGCTCCTCACAATGGCTGCACCGGGCCCAGGCAGCGACCACCGCGGTCGGAACCCGACACTCTGGACAGGGCAAGCACAGTCGCTCCACTCCATTGAGGGTGAATCCCCCACGAGGCTCCAGTATCCACCGGTGTCCGCTCCTGCATATTGTCTGTGAAATTAGGCTGTACGCTATGCACACAGCCATATCTCCTGATCTCCTGTGCTCGTAAGCACACATTCCATCTAATGATATAATGTACCTTTTGATCGTATGTCTCCCCTCTGGTTCCCCATTCCCCAGTAAACGACATTACCACATTCTTACGTACTTATCTCAGCATCACTGCCCTTCTTAGCAGTGCGTCTGCTTTTATTTAAAGACAATAAAAGAGGCGCATGCGCGGCTTTCCAAGATGGGGGACGCGTGATCCGTGAGCTCCGGTCCCATCTCACGATCCGAGACCCCTTATCAGCCAACGCGGACTACAATCGAGCCAGGGGTAAGCCTCTCAGCATCCCTAACTCCCCCTGACACTACATGAGAAAAATCGAGGACCAGCGCTCATTCTATCGTGCCCCCCGTGGCCTACCTCCACCATGAATCGCTTCCTGACTAGGCCCACATCCCCGGCCTCAATTACACAGGGAGTCCCGGAGGACTATGTAAGCACTCTTATGTCCGAAGACTCCTCACAACAACCCCCCCCAAAGCAGTTGCCTCCCTCCTCACAGCAGACTCTCACCCCAGGGCTGATGGACCTTAAACTACAGGCCCTGGCCCAGCAAGTTACCAGGGACATTGCCCAGGAGATGGGGAGGATTTCCAGAGAACTCAGGGGGGAAATTGACGCTTGAAACAAAATTTGACGACACTATACAGTATGTGCAGGCTGTTGAAGAGGAAAACGCTAACTTAAAAACTTCGGTCTCTCAATTACAACTGCAACAGGAGGACCTCGAGAATAGAGAAAGGCGCCAAAACCTTAGGATCCGTGGCGTTCCTAAAAAGGTAGCTGACAACAATATAAGGCTTTATCTCCTTGGCCTTTTCAACGCCCTAGCACCTGAAGTAGTAGACATTGACTGGTGGCTTGATCAGGCTCATAGGTTCCTGGCCCCTAAACCACCAGCGGGGGCCAGGCCCCGTGACATAGTGGTACGTTTCCACTTTTATGAGAGCAAAGAGGCCCTGACGAGGGCCACTCGCAACAAGCCTGGCATTGAGTACAAGGGAGACAAAATCCAATTGTACAGCGACCTCTCTCCCATCACCCTGGCCAAACGACGCTCCCTAAGGCCCATCACCTCTCATCTACAGGAGCACAAGGTCCCTTATTACTGGGGCTTTCCCTTCCGTCTCAGTGTCACCTTGGAGGGGGTCCAGCACGCCCTGCGTGACCCTCAAGAAGGAGAGTCATTTCTCAAGCGGTTGGGCCTACCCCCCACTCCCTTCAGCATTTGATAGGGCACCCCCAACCACCCCGCGACATGTCTCGGCTCCTACCAGAATCTGGACCCCAGTAAGAGGAAGAGGATCCAGAGCCTACTCCACTCCTCAATGCACCCACCGACCCAGAGCACCCACTTGACGACCTGCTTGATCCCCATTTGGCTCACACTTCTTTATTTCTCTCCCCACAGGGAGTCATGTCTCCTGGGGCGACCCCCCCCCCGTCCGTGGGGGACAGTTTACAGTTAATCCAGGTTTTTTTTTTCATCAGGAAGTGCTTCTCCGTATCCTCCAAGGGCATCTCACTAGCTCGGTCTAGTTAACTCTAACTGCTTTATTATGTCGAGTTTTTTTTATTTTTTTATTTTTCCTCAGCTGGCTCCCCCCTCCCTCTTCTACTTTTGACGGGGAGGAAAAGGGTGCACCAACACTGTTACCGAAGACACCAGATCACCGAGGCAGGGCATCTCGGATCTCCCCCGAGAAGAGACCCCGGAAGACCCCCGAAGGCGGATCGAGACCCCCAGACAACGGCAGCGACGACTAAGAAGAAAGCCGGGCTCCTCCGCTCGGTAAAAGAGCTAGGTAAAAGAGCAGAAGAGAGCGGAGGAGTCCGGCGAGAAGACCCCCCAAGATGGAAGAAGACCCCCAGCGCAGTGCAATAAAATATTTAAAAAAAATTGTGTGTTTTTTTTATTCACACTTTTAAACCTTAGGTGAATGGGTAGGGGTACATCGTACCCCATACTCATTCACATAGGGTGGGGGGCCGGGATCTGGGGGCCCCCTTATTAAAGGGGGATCCCGGATTCCGATAAGCCCCCCGCCCGCAGACCCCGACAACCAACGGCCAGGGTTGTCGGGAAGAGGCCCTTGTCCTCATCAACATGGTGACAAGGTGCTTTGGGGTGGGGGGGGGGGGCGCACGGCCCCCCTTTCCCCAGGGCACCCCCCATGTTGAGGGCACGCGGCCTGGTACGGCTCAGGAGGGGGGGCGCTCGCTCGTCCCCACCCCTTTCCTGGCCGGCCGGGCTGCGTGCTCGGATAAGGGTTTGAGATGGATTTGGGGGGAACCCCCACGCCGTTTTTTTGGCGTGGGGATTTCCTTAAAATCCATGCCAGGTGACGGGGATAGCGCGGCGGCATTCACTGCCTTCGCTAGCCCCGTCTACCTGCAGTTACGTTCTAAATGAACAGACTTTTCTCCGTGTGTGGGGCAAGTCCGTTCATTTTCAAAAGTTCCGCAGACTTTTTCCCGTAGATTGTCCGCCAGAGAAGTCCGGGCGTGTGTGGGCAAGTCCACAGCTCGGAAAGTCCGGCGGAGCTCCGCTGGAAAGTCCGGCGGTTTGTCCACTGGACTAGGTCCGGCGGACAATCCCGCCGGAAAGTCCAAGCGTGCATTAGGCTGCGGCCGAGGACCCCTGGGAGGACTGTTCCTCACAGGTTTTCTCTTTGTATTTTTTTCTTTTTAGGCCAAATTGGCCTCATTGTTACACTACGCTCACCCTGTGGGTCCCTTTTTTGGATCAACCCACGACCTCTTTTTACAAATGGTCACAATTTTTATTACCTTTCTCTTACCCCCTTTTTTATTTTTTCCCCCCATATTTTTTTTTGTTGTTTGTTTTATTTTTTTTACTCATATGTACCTCGCTCTTACTTGTCAATGGGTTCACTTTTATTTTAATTTTTTCTTTGTCATTATCATTTATTGCAGTAATGTTGATTATCTTGCTTATACAGTATTAAGAGATAAGATGTGGTATCCCTTGTGGCTTCCCCTACACCAGGTTATGGCGGAACTCCCGCTTACTAATACGAGTAATCCATGGCTTAATTACCCATACCCAACATGGCTTTGAAATTTTTGTCTTATAATGTGAAGGGCCTGAACTCTATAGAGAAAAGATGGTTAGCTTTAAAAGAGTTCAGGACCTCAGGCGCGGATGTGATTTTGGTTCAGGAGACCCACTTCCGGGCCGGGGGCTCCCTGAATTTTGCTTCTAAACAGTTCCCGTTATCCTATTTGGCATCGGACCCCTCTGGAAAAGCTGGGGTAGCTGTTCTGATAAGACGCTCCTGCCCTATCCAGATTAAGTCCACCCATTTAGATCCTCATGGTCGTTATATCATTTTACAGGGTACGTACTTTTCCAATCCTATAACGATCATGAATATATATGCTCCAAGCTCGGGACAGGTCAAGTTCCTCACTGATGCCCTTGAAAGATTACAGAAATTCTCCCACCCCTTTACGGTAATAGGAGGTGACTTTAATGCTGTGCTTTCTCCCACCCGAGACAGGAAATTTTTATTTCTCAACACACCCTCCGCCACCTCGAACTCCCTGGACACCTCCTTTCGAAAATTGATCCGAACACATCATCTTCTAGACGCATGGCAAATCAAGCACCCCTCTGGTAGGCAATTTTCCTTTTATTCCCCCCCTCATAAGATGTTCTCTAGACTAGACTATTTTCTCATAACTGCCCCCCTGCTGTCACACTTAGTGGCTTCCGACCTGGGTCCAATTACCTGGTTGGACCACGCCCCACTTACACTAGACTTGGGCCTCTCGGCGGCATTTCCACGGAGATGTCACTGGAGGCTCAATGAATCTCTGATAAAGCACCCCGACACTAATAATAAACTTACAAGGGCCCTGACTGAATTTTTTCAATTAAACAAGGGTTCTGTGCCCGGCCCGTCCACCCTCTGGGAGGCTCATAAGGCTTTTTTCCGAGGGCAATGTATTGCCATCGGATCACAAAAAAAAAAAAGATTCAGCATTCCTGAGATCCTCCCTAATGTCGGAGCTTCAAACTGCAGAAAGAGCCCTGCTTCGGTCTCCCGCGGTGGGCCGGCTGTGCACAGTAACCTCTCTAAGATACAAAATAAAATCTCTTGCCATGTCCAACATAGATAAGTCACTCCTGTGGACTAAACAAAAATGTTATGAGTTCTCAAATAAGCCTCATAGGAAGTTGGTCTCCAGACTCAATCCCATGCCCTTTCACTCATTTCCAGACCACATCAAACAACCTGATGGGACTCCCACTTTCTGCCCACAGACCATGACCCGGGTTTTCGGTGAATTTTATGACAAACTTTATAACTGTCTGGCCCCTAGTATCCATCCCCCATTTGACTCAGCGGCTTTCGAAGATTTCATGTCTGACTTAAACCTCCCTAAGCTATCAGACTCAGATGTAAAAGTGCTCAATGCCCCTATCTCAGAGGAAGAGCTATCAGCCACTGTCAAGTCCCTTCCAGCCCACAAATCCCCCGGCCCGGACGGCCTCCCATACTCCTACTATAAAACATTTCTCCCCATTTTGTCAACACACCTTGTATAATTCTCTTCTACAAGGCACACCACCCCACCAACAGTTTTTACATTCCTACATCTCGGTCATACCGAAACTGGATAATGACCAGTGTTGGTCATCTTACTTTAAAAAAGTAATTAGTTAAGTTACAAATTACTTCTCCCAAAAAAGTAATTGAGTTAGTAACTCAGTTACTACATTGGAAAAGTAATTAGTTACTCAGCAAAGTAACTGTGACTTTTTTTTTTAATATTCTTAAGGGCGGGTCTAGTATTACTGTAAGCAAGGGGCGCGTTCCCCCCTGCACGTCTATTCCCCCTCTGTACCCCTCTGCATGTCTGTTCCCCCCAACACATATATCTGTTTCCCCTTTGTACCCCACTACACATTTGCCCCCCCCCTACACACATATATATCTGTTCCCCCTCTGTACCCCACTACACGTCTGCCCCCCCTCACACACATATATCTGTTCCCCCTCTGTACATCTGTCCCCCCCCCCCCAAACTCATGGATCGGATTGTTGCTCAGATCAGAGTCACGGATCATTTTTCGGATCAGCAAATAATAATTGAATTTGCAAAAACCTTTGAAAATTCCACCACCATAAAGCCCCCACTTTAATATCTACAATCTCCCCCACTGTAATATCCACGTCATCTCACCAACTGTAATATTGGCTGAGTATGGCTGGGTAAGGCTGAGCATGTCTGGGTACGGCTGGGTATCGCCGAGTATGGCTGGGTATTACCGTGTATGGCTGGGTATGGCTGGGTGTTGCAGAGTATTGGCAGGGTGTTGCAGAGTATTGGCAGGGTGTTGCAGAGTATTGGCAGGGTGTTGCAGAGTATTGGCAGGGTGTTGCAGGGTATTGCAGAGTATGGCTGAGTATTGGCAGGGTGTTGCAGAGTATTGGCAGGGTGTTGCAGGGTATTGCAGAGTATGGCTGGGTGTTGCAGAGTATGGCTGGGTGTTGCAGAGTATGGCTGGGTGTTGCAGAGTATGGCTGGGTGTTGCAGAGTATGGCTGGGTGTTGCAGAGTATGGGCAGGGTGTTGCAGAGTATGGGCAGGGTGTTGCAGAGTATGGGCAGGGTGTTGCAGAGTATGGGCAGGGTGTTGCAGAGTATGGGCAGGGTGTTGCAGAGTATGGGCAGGGTGTTGCAGAGTATGGGCAGGGTGTTGCAGAGTATGGGCAGGGTGTTGCAGAGTATGGGCAGGGTGTTGCAGAGTATGGGCAGGGTGTTGCAGAGTATGGGCAGGGTGTTGCAGAGTATGGGCAGGGTGTTGCAGAGTATTGTCAGGGTATTGCAGCGTATTGCTGGGTATTGCAGAGTATTGGCAGGGTATGGAGGGATGGCTGCTGCCATCCGATCTCTCCCCTCCACTGTACAGATCTGTACACAGAGGGGAGAGAGGAACTAGTGATCGCTCCGTCATTTGACGAAGCAATCACATTGTAAACGGCCGACGGGTGCACCAAGATGGCCACCGCTCCGGAGCTAGGCCAGAGCTGCGGCCATCGGGTGCACCAAGATGGCCACCGCTCCGGAGCTGCGGCCATCGGGTGCACCAAGATGGCCACTGCTCCGGAGCTAGGCCAAAGCCGCTGCCTTTCCTAAGGCCGAGGCCGCGGACGGCTCCGCAGATCTCGGCGGGTAATTGCGGTAACGGCGTTACCGCGAGGGGAAGAGTAATCAGTTAGAGTACTCGTTACCCTGTAAAGTAACAGCGTTACGTAACGCTGTTTACTTTAACGGCGTTAGTTCCATCTTGACTTTTTTTTTTAATATTCTTAAGGACGGGTCTAGTATTACTGTAAGCAAGGGGCGCGTTCCCCCCTGCACGTCTATTTCCCCTCTGTACCCCTCTGCACGTCTGTTCCCCCCAACACATATATCTGTTCCCCCTCTGTACCCCACTACACGTCTGCCCCCCATCACACACATATATCTGTCCCCCCCAAACTCACGGATCGGATCGTTGCTCGGATCAGAGTCACGGATCGGATCATTTTTCGGATCAGCAAATAATAATTGAACTTGCAAAAACCTTTGAAAATTCCACCACCATAAAGCCCCCACTGTAATATCTACAATCTCCCCCACTGTAATATCCACGTCATCTCCCCAACTGTAATATTGGCTGAGTATGGCTCGGTAAGGCTGAGCATGTCTGGGTACGGCTGGGTATCGCCGAGTATGGCTGGGTATTACCGTGTATTGCAGAGTATGGCAGGGTATGGCTGGGTATGGTAGAGTATTGGCAGGGTGTTGCAGAGTATTGGCAGGGTGTTGCAGAGTATTGGCAGGGTGTTGCAGAGTATCGGCAGGGTGTTGCAGAGTATCGGCAGCGTGTTGCAGAGTATCGGCAGCGTGTTGCAGAGTATCGGCAGCGTGTTGCAGAGTATCGGCAGCGTGTTGCAGAGTATCGGCAGCGTGTTGCAGAGTATCGGCAGCGTGTTGCAGAGTATCGGCAGAGTGTTGCAGAGTATCGGCAGCGTATTGCAGAGTATCGGCAGCGTATTGCAGAGTATCGGGTGCACCAAGATGGCCACCGCTCCGGAGCTAGGCCGAAGCCGCTGCCTTTCCTAAGGCCGCGGACGGCTCCGCAGATCTCGGCGGGTAATTGCGGTAACGGCGTTACCGCGAGGGGAAGAGTAATCAGTTAGAGTACTCGTTACCCTCTAAAGTAACAGCGTTACGTAACGCTGTTTACTTTAACGGCGTTAGTTCCATCACTGATAATGACCCGACTCTCCTAGACAACTACAGGCCAATCGCGCTTTTAAATTCCGACTATAAATTGTTTACTAAAATCCTGGCCAACCGCTTATCCCAATTCTTGACGAAACTAATTGATAGAGACCAGGTGGGTTTTGTTCCCACTAGACATGCAGGGGATAACACAAGACTCACGATTGATCTAATTGACATGCTGAACAGAGTCAGACTCCCCGCCCTCAACCTAAGCCTAGACGCCCAAAAAGTGTTTGATAGATTAAGCTTGCCCTACATGTTCGCACCACTCACTAAGTTTGGGCTTAAGGGTCCCTTCATTATGGCCCTGAAATCCCTCTACTCCAACCCATCTTCTCAGGTCCGCCTAGCCTCTTTCACCTCCCAAACATTCTCCATGTCAAATGGAACCAGGCAAGGGTGCCCCCTTTCTCCACTCCTTTTTATCCTATGCCTAGAACCACTTGCAGAGGCCATTAGAACCCACCCGACATAACTGGAGTCCCCATGCGTCAAAGCGAGTACAAGCTGTCCCTATTCGCGGATGATGTCCTTCTCACTCTGACTAAACCCCATACTTCCCTCCCATCCTTACATGCCCTGTGATCCCAATTTAGCTCCTTATCAGGTTATAAGATAAACACCTCAAAAACAGAAGCCCTCCCCCTTCATTTACCCCCGGAGGATCTTGCAAAATTAAAAAGCTCTTATCCCTATCGATGGTGCACTACATCCCTCAAATACCTAGGGGTACAGATCACGACTTCGTACTCCTCCCTCTACTCGACTAATTACCTACCCCTGTTCAAATCAATCATGGCCATGTTGACACATTGGAACCCCCTCCCGTTGTCTTGGATAGGCAGGATTAATGTACTGAAGATGTCCATTATGCCGAAACGATTATACTTTTTTGAAACCCTCCCTGTCCCCATCCCGATGGCCCAGTTTAAACTACTAAGGAGATGGTTCCTCAATTTTATTTGAAGAGGCCGAGCCCATAGGGTGGCCAGCACGGTTATCTTTTCTCCCAAAGGTCTCGTGGGTATGGGTGCTCCTGATATTTATAAATATTACTTGGCTTCCCATCTGCGCGCTGTGGTATCGTGGTGCATCTTGAGGCCCCCGAACCGCTGGACGGAGATTGAGATGGGCTCCCTATACCCGGCTCATCCCTGGTCTGGTCACCTGCGGTAGCATCTGACTCCAGACTCCAAGGCCTCTGTTTAAGTTCCATGCTGTTTACCCTCCAGATATGGCGCGTCTGCCTCTCCAAATTCACTCTCTCATCCCCATGCCCCCCCCCTCTCCAATGTACTGTTCAACCCTCTAATTCCTGAGAGCCTCTCACACATTCGAATGTTTCCCTGGGCAAAAGAGGGACTGTTTCAACTTTGTCACTTTGTACATCCGGTCACACGTGCATTCAAACCTTTCTCTGCCCTCCAATCCAAAAGCCAAATCCCAAACCACCTGCAGTATTCATACCTCCAGATATCCCACTTCTTCCCGGGACTCTCCCCCACCCTCATAATCACCAAATCAACGCCCTTTGAACTTATTTGCTTTCAAGGCCCCTATCAGGCACAACTTATCTCTAGCATCTATCAAATACTCCAAGAGCAGTCCATGCTTTCAGCACAATCTCACTCCTATATGCACAAGTGGTCACAGCTCATACAGCAAAAAATTACTATCCCTCAGTGGTCCAAAATATGGTCCTCCACTTCTAAGGTATGCAGATGTGTGGCACAAAAGGAGACAGCATATAAAATGTTACTGTTCTGGTATAGGACCCCTGAGGTCATCCATCGATATGACCCCTCATTGTCTCCTCTGTGTTGGAGATGTGGAAGGGTCAGGGGGACACATTTCCACATATTCTGGCAATGTGACCTGATTTCTCCCTTTTGGTCTATAGAATCGTTATTGCTACAACAGATATTTACTATCCTCATCCCAGTAGATCCGTTATATCTCCTCTTAGGTCACCCCCTTCCCGCAATAGGGAAGGCGGCGAACAAATTAGCATCCTTCATCTTACTGGCAGCTAAGAGAACTATACCAGCGAACTGGTTATCCTCTCTAACCCCAACTCAAGGCCAACTGGTTCAATGCATCAAAGATATCCGCAGAATGGAGCACATAATGGCTATGGTAGAAGATAAGATTGACAGGTTTGATAAGATTTGGACTCCTTGGGACAACTCGAATTTTGGTTTACCTCCTCCGACCACACTGCCTCCTGTTGTCCCAACGTCAATCTGTTCATAGATTTCACTGCGGTGACCTCCTCCCCCTGTTTACCCTGACTCCCACCCCCTTTTTTTTGGATGCGGTCCCTCATTCCAAGTAGTGCCATGAGAGGAAAACCCCATGTGTTTGGATTATCTACCTTGTTAGACAAATGGCATTCTCCTGCAAGCTCTGTAGTTATGACCCTGATTGCTGCAAATTGTACTCTGAACCTATTTAGTACATTCTGTGCTCCGACCATTTTTATCTCTCCCCCTATTGTTTAATTTCTTTATTTTACTTTATTTCTTTATATTTTTTCTTGCCCTTCCTTTTACAGAAACAATATCTCTGTATTGTTTATGTTCATGTTCCATCTGGTTACCAACTTATTGCACCTGAAATGTCTGTAATTGTTACTCTGCCCAGCCCGGCATTCACTTCCCAATTACCTTGGACACAACGAACAGTCCATGTATTTGTTTTGTATTTTTTTTTTTTTTTTCCATAAAGATTTTATTGAGAAAAGAAAAACAGTTACAAGTCACAGGTAAGGGGTCACATAGACAATGCTATACAGAACATCTACTGGTTTAAGTGCAAAACATAGAATACCATACATGAGGCAACGGAACAAGAGTCAGCCAAGTACTATGTGTACCCTGCAGGGCATAGAGAAAGGAATAGATTGGTGGGCAGCAGCCCACAGACATCACATTGTGCTTTAGGGAGGTGCGGCAAGTCGGGTGAGGCAGGTGTATACCAGAGGACACCTGCAACCCCGAAGGTACTCAGAGTGATGAGAGACAAGAAGGGGAAGGAGGGGGGAGGAGAAGCAAGGGAATGAGGGGGAGAAAGGGAAAAGCAGGGGAGCAAGATGGAGGGGGGAGGACAGGAGAAGAGGGGACGACGGGGAGGGGACAGGAGGGGAGATAAGAAGGGAGGGGGGGGGGGTGGGGTGGCCCTCTCCCACATTCCACACAGACGGAGTGAGGGGGGCCCCAAGGATAATCAGAATTTCCTAGGGGGAGGGGACGTGGCGTTTGTAGTCTGGGGTGGTCATAAAGTGAATCCAGCAAGCCCAAGTGAGCGTGAACTTCTCCATCCTCTCCTGGGCTATATGGATCAATTCTTCCATGTCTCTGATCCTAGAGATGCCACCTAACCACTCTCGGATAGTCGGAGGGAGGTTTGAGCGCCAATGCCTAGGGATGCATAGTCTAGCTGCGTTTACCATGTGCATGGCAAGAGATTTATAGTATGTTTTCCTGGAGAGGGAGGTATGGTGCAGCAGGTATTGCGCAGGTGTAAAGTCTAGCGTGTAGGTGGTGACCGAGGAGATTAAGGTATGAACATCCCTCCAGAAGGGTTGGATGTTGGGACATTCCCACCAAATATGAATCATTGTTCCCACTGCGGAGTTACACCTCCAGCATACATTGGGGATAGTGGGGGAAAATTTGTGCAGGCGGGAGGGGGTTCTGTACCACCTTGTGAGTATTTTATAACCGTTCTCCTGGATGGCGACGTTCACCGACCCTCCATGGACATATTCATGCACCCTAGTCCAGTCAGTAGGTGTCAGGGGAGTTTGCAAGTCTTTGTTCCAGGAAGCTTGTGAGGGAGTGGGAGTCAAGTCAGGGGAGTCCTGTAGTAGGGCATAAAAGGGGTCTTGCGGCTGCAGAGTGTTTCAAAGGGAGTGAGTGGCTTAGACCAGTGAGCCTGGGTGCTGTAGGTGGTCAGAAAGTTACAGATTTGTCTGTATGTCCAGAAGGAAAAAGCGGGACTGTTGGTAAGAGTTCGTAAGTCATTTAGAGAGATCAACTTCCCTCCTGGGAAGAATTGGAAGGCAAGGACGTCATCAAACGGCCATTCGCGTTTGAGGAAATTGGTGGAATCCCCTGGGGGGAAGTCAGGGTTGCATCTTAGAGGCGTTAATGGGCCTGGGGTCGAGGTAAGGGGTATGTCGGGGGAGATCTTCTTAAATGCCTGTAAAGAAGTTTGGATAAGGGGGTGTGAAGACAGCCTCTGCGGCCAGCATTTCGGAGGGAGCCACGGGAGAAGTCGCAGGGGAATGGAAGAGAAGGTGTTCTCGAGATCAACCCAGACTTTTTGCGGGGCATGTATGTTCCAGTCTGCGATCCTTGTGAGATGGCAGGCCCAAAAATACTTCCGTAGGTCTGGGAGAGCTATGCCCCCTTTGGGCTTGGACATGGTGAGACGGGTGTACTTGATCCTGGGGGGGTGTCTTTCCAAATAAATGAGGAGCAGATTTTCCTATAGGTTGAGAAGAATCCCGGGGGCAGGGCAATAGGGACAGTTTGGATCAGGTACAGGAGACGGGGTAAGATAATCATCTTAATTAGAGCCGCCCGGCCAAACCACGAGATGTTGAGAGACATCCATTCCTTAAGGTAGGTTTGGGCTTTAAGCAGTGCTGCGTGAAAGTTAGCAGAGTATAGGTCTGAAAGGAGAGGTGTGATCCGTACACCTAAGTACGTGATCGCTGACCTTTCCTAGTGAAATGGGAAGGCCTCTTGGCAGTGGGCGACTTCTCGGATGGGGAGCGTAACGTTCAAGGCTTGCGATTTGGAATGGTTAATTTTTAGATTCGAGAGCTCACCAAAAAAATGTAGGTCTTTAAGAAGAGACGGCAGGGAAGTGCGTGGGGACGTCAGGGACAACAGGATGTCGTCTGCAAAGGCCGAGACCTTAAAGGTCCTACCCTGCACTGTAAGGCCTCGAATGTCCTGGTTACTAAGTTTGTTCAGGAGAGGTTCCAGAGTGAGGATGTAGATAAGAGGGGACAGGGGGCATCCCTGACGTGTACCGTTAGTGATGGGGAAGGCGTCCGACAGGTGGCCGTTGACACGGACCGCCGCAGAGGGACCTGAGTAAAGCGCCATTACAGCGGTCATCATGTTCTCTTGTAAGCCAAGGGCCCCCAGGGCTGCCCGCATGTAGTACCAGGCCACTCTGTCAAACGCCTTCTCCGCATCGAGAGAGAGAAAAAAGCCTTGAGAGTTGGATGTAGAGAGCCAGTGGTGAAGGTTTAGGGTGCGTATGGTATTGTCCCTGGCTTCTCTACCCGGGACAAAGCCTACTTGGTCTGGCCAGATAAGGTCAGGTATAAGGGGTAGCAGCCTGTTGGCCAGGATCTTTGCATATAGTTTAATGTCCACATTCAAGAGGTAAATTGGCCTATAGTTGGCTACTAAAAGGGGGTCTTTGTTATCCTTGGGGAACACAGATATATGGGCGGATAGCATTCTACTTGGGTCAGCTCGGGGATTCAGTAAGGCATTGAAAATGCGAATTAAGTGCGGGGATAGGACCTCAGAAAAAGATTTATAGTATTGGAGTGAGTAACCATCTGGACCTGGACTTTTGCCCACTTTCATCTGTTTTAAGGCCAACTCCAATTCTGCTAGAGAAAATCGTTCTTCTAAAAGAGATGCTTGTTGCTGGGAGATGGGTGTAGGGCTGTATTGAGCTAAAAAGTCTGCAATAGCCGCCTGTCGGGCCCTATCGGAGGCCTGGGAGGAATGGTTTGGGTAAAGGTTATAGAGTTTGGAGTAGAAGCTTTCAAACTCTTTGGCTATATCCTCATTCTTGGTTAATAGGGAACCTTCAGAGTTGCGAATGCTATGAACCGCAGAGGAAAGTTTGGCTGATTGGACTGACCGTGCGAGGATGCGGCCACATTTGTTGCGGAGAGGGAGGGAGGGGAAGGAGGGGAAAAAAGGGGGGGGGGAGGGAGGAGGGGGGGGAGAGGGGAAGGAAGGGGAGGGAGTACCCAGTGGGGGGGAGGAGTCCTGGCCATTAGGGGTACTAGGTTGGGGGGCAGATGCTGGCACTAAAAGGGACGGTAGATAACAATAAGTCCCCTCAAAAAATAAGAAAATTAATTAAATAAGTACCTGCAAGGAGCGGACAGGACATGGATACCTTCAACCCCAGATGCGGGAGTCTAACACTTGCAAGGAAGAGTAAATGTGGGGAGAGAGAGAAACAAACGAATTATCGGGCAATACAGTTCAATTAAATATACATGAGGACGTTACCCATATGACGCCCAAGAGGCTACTCAGGGCAGAATAGGATACCGCAAAGTCAGGTGGCATATGTTGAGGCAGGAGGACCAAGGGGTAGTAAATCCGGGAATCCGAACGGTAGTCTCAAGGAGCGGAGCCCCTGGGTGGACGAGGACTAGGCCCATCAAGTCCCATTGCAGCTGGCGAGAGGTGGGTGTGGATGGTCGAATCTTCGAGCAGTAGTGGGGTCTCCGTGTGAGGCTGGTTGGCAGGGATGGCTGGAAGTCAGCTTCAGGAGGTGGGTGGTCGATATTCCTGGTCTAGGCAAACGTCTCAAGCACTTCCACATGGATGTACACCGTCGGTGCACTGGGCAGCCAGATCAGGGAAGTTCCGGAGCTGGGATAGGATCGGGAGTCAGTGGAAACTGTGGAGAAGGCCGGGTAACGTCTTTGTACCAGAACGGAACGGGTAGAGGATAGTTTGCGGCCCGGACAGCGTTTCGCAAGGGAGTCTGGTTGCAGCGTGGGACAATACAGGGGGTGGCAGCCCATCCCATCGATGGAGTGTGTGTGAGTGCTGCTGGGGTCGTGAGCAGATCATGGCCAGGACAAGCCAGGGTAATGTGAGAGCAGGGGCTGGAGGTAGGTACTGGAGTCCCGTACTGGGTGGGGAGTGGTGAGTCAGGAAGGGGTTAGAGGGTGGTTTACTCACGAGCTGCAGGCAGTTGCTGGAAGAGGGTGTACTCAGTCTTCCATCGCATCTCTTCTAGTCGGAGGAGGTGAGAATTCCGGGTTCCCGTGGTGCAGGTCCCTGCGGGAGGAGCGAGCGTCCGGCGACATGGGTCCAGGTCTGCGTCTGCGGGACCTCTGTCGGGCGGCCTTTGGAGATGGATTGAGGGAGACAGGGAGCCATGGTTCTGAGGGGAAGAAGTGGCATACCACTCCGGAAGCTCAATGTTGGGTAGGTCGAGCTGGGCGCAGAAGTCACGAAGGTCCTCAGGGGTGCGGAGGAGAGCCGAGCGCCCTCTAGTGGAGGCGGATAGGCCAAATGGAAACTTCCACCTGTATTGGATGTTTCTGGCGCGAAGCGTGTCAAGGAGCGGTTTCAGGGCTCTCCTGTTTTGGAGGGTAATTTGGGAGAGGTCCTGAAACAGTTTCACTTCTGTCCCATTAAAGATAATGCGGCCTCTAGCTCTCGCCTTCCGTAGAATTTCCTCCTTCAGGGGGAAGCTAACGATACAGCAGATAACGTCTCTGGGCGGTTCGTTGTCTCGGGGTGGGGGGTGAAGGGCACGATGAGCCCGCTCCATGTCAATGGGGGAGTCGGCTGGGCGCTCAATCAAGTCATTAAAAATGGCGCAGAGCGTCTGCTGAACTGCGCCCGGGTCAATAGTTTCGGGGATCCCCCGTACCCTGATGTTGTGCCTTCTCCCCCTGTTATCCAAGTCCTCCACATGGCGATGAAGTTCAAAAACTTGGGAGAGTTGTGCGTCATAGGCAGATTGAACTTGGCGGATGGCAGCCGCGTGGGTCTGAGTGGTTTGCTCCACGCCGTTGATGCGGTGGGCCACCGCCTGGAGATCGGACTTCAGGTCAGCTATAGCCGCTGTGACAGTGCTTTTAATGTCCATGGCGACCTTTTCCAGGTCGAAGAGGCTGGGTGGTGCAGTCCCGCTGTGGTAAGGTGGTGCGAGGCCAGGCATCTCCGCGTTTGGGGGTCCGTCAGGAAAGGCCGCGGCTTGGGCCTGTGCCGCCGCATGGGCTTGTTGTTTCTGGGACCGGAAAATCTCCGGTATGTTCCTTCCCAGGTGCGCGTGGGGTTCTTTGGGAGCACGGGGAGTGGAGGAGCTCCTGGTGGACCGGTGCATATCCAGGTAAGAGGGTAGGCTCCCAACTAGGCAAGATTCCTGTCCCCGGATCACAGGAGCTTAGGAGTTATGCGGCCATCTAGGTCTCCGTCCAGGCCACGCCCCATTTGTTTTGTATTTTTATTGAGGCATTTGAACTTGCATATGGATGGTGTGACATTGGGGGTTATTTTAATTTAAGGGTAGAGCGTACCAGTGAGCTGAGTCCACGCCAGATATGTAGTTTTAAGGGCTTGTAGGCCCACTTTTATTAAAAGAAAATGTCCAATAACAGAAGAGTTGCCCACACAGGGGTTTCAGCTGTGCCCAGCAACAATGTACGTAAAACCAAAAATACCAAGCCACCTGGCTCTCTTTAGCAGCACTGCTGCTCAGACTTATGCTTCAGCCCTCTCGGCTCTTTAACAGAGTTCCTGTACACCCAGTACCTCAGCACTCTTTTCCAGCTTCCTTTTCCAGCCTACAGACTTGGACCCCCTGTCTGCTCTGACATACAGACCTATGCAGACATGCACACTTCTCCCTTGCTTGCCTGGACTCCTCAGGAGGGTGGAGCCCAGAACCATAGTCAGGTGTGTACAAATAGCCCAGCACACACCTGACCAGTCAGTATGCTGGTGCATCTCAAGACCTGGACCCAGGACTGGGGATTTCATCCTACCCGGATCGCTACAAAATCCCCGGGCTCCAGATCCCAAAACGGATTTTAGTAAACAATGAGGAAACTGAAAAGCCAGTTTCCTCCCAAATAAGCAAATAATCTGGAGCCCCTCAACCTGCCTGCTTGAGAATCCTCCGTCCAAACACTGGTGGGGTACCTCACTACCACATATACCCCCCTTTGTTTTGATCCGGAGGGAGGAACACCAGCACCCATCATGGTTGGGACACCTCTGTGCTGGTTGTCAGCCACGTAGGCCCAACCTTTTTTCTGGGTGCGCTTCCAGGCACGTCCCACCCTGGATCTTAACAGGGTCCTATATTTTCCCATCCTCAGCCTTCTCCCTCTTCTTCTTGGGTCCCTGGGCTTATTTATTTTTCTTGGGGAAACTCTGCTTTCCCTGATCCTTCCTTTCAACTCACTGACATCAGCTTTAACCTTCACTATACACCAGTACAACCTGCTCACTTTGGCATGACCATGCAAGCTACCACCCACATGGGCCAAATCTTGTCCCATCAGGTGAATTTCTCCATGTCCCCCTGCTACATCTACTTGGGCTCTACAAAGACACTCCCATGCCTTTTTACGAGTGCGCTTCCAAAAGCAATGTTTTCCCACTTCTCTTGGCCCTACACTAGTCCTTTTACCAATCTTGGTACCTTTTTGCACATGAGGTTGATTTCTGAATTGTACGGGTCCAATACCATTAAGGTTATAAAGTGCTCCCTCAATTTCCACTAGACCACCCCTTTTCTCTTTACTTAATTTAGAAGGAACCACATGTTTAATGATAAGTGGGGGCTCTTTTATTAGGGTGACACTGGTCCCTCTCTGTACTCCAAGTACGGGCACCCTCTTACTGTCCAAACTTAGCGTCACTTGTTTCCTCATGTACACTGCATGCTTATTTTTGTCAGTTTCATCACTAACATCCTCATATGACTGCAGCCTCATCCTAGTCTCCCTCTGAAGGACATACTGACTGTCTTGCGACTTTAAGGTTTTAAAGTCATGCGACACCTTGCTAAGCTTTGGGCCATTTTCCTGCGACCATTGTTTATCACAATCTTTCTCAGACCTTAGAAATTTCTCAAACCTCAGGAAATCTTCCCCAGAAATACCCTCCTGAGCCTGTAGGGGGTCTAATTCTGCTGTATCTTATACCTCTTCTGTGTCCATCATACCATTCCCTATCTCATTACAATTTTCAGGGTTTGCTACAACCAGATCAACTTGATCAAGATCTTCAGGTCTACCATTATTTTTGTTGTCACCCATGGTAACCAAACTGTCATGAAGATCCTGCCAGTAACCGGCGCACGGGATTCCCTGGCACACGTCCGCGGGTACCACTGTGCATGTGTGTGCGCGCGAGCACGTGCGTGCACACACCCGTGCACGAGAGCGCGTGCGGGAAGACGGGTGCGCGCCCCTGTGGGCACCAGATAGGCTATTTAAATCTGCCTGTCACAGATGGTCCCCGCTGTCTGCTCTAGTGCGTTCTGTGCCCTGATACCTGATCTGAGTTCTTACCTGTGATTGACCCGGCTTCCCTGTGACCTTCCTGCCTTCTGCCTGTACCCGACCTCGGCTTGTCTGTGACCATTCTACTGTTTGCCCCATCTGTACCTCGCTGCCAGCCTGATACCTGACCCGGCCTGTTTGACTACCCAGCCTGACTTTACTGATCCAGTCTGCTGTGCTATCCAGTCTGCTGTGCTATCCAGTCTGCTGTGCTGTTCCAGTCTGCTTTGCTGATCCCGTCTGCTATGTTCCAGTCTGCTTTGCTGATCCAGTCTGCTGTGCTGTTCCAGTCTGCTGTGCTGTTCCAGTCTGCTGTGCTGTTCCAGTCTGCTGTGCTGTTCCAGTCTGCTGTGCCTACCTCATCCGCTGAGCTGATCCAGGGATCTCTCTCTACCGGTCTGACGATCCTGCCAGGCACCCATGCCCCTCCTTACTCCTGGGTCTCCTGTCACCTTACCAGGGAGTTGGGAGTGGGAGCCGCAAGGGAGGCTCTCCTCTGCAAATCCAGACTCAACACCACCAGGTGCGTGACAGTAGCAGACATCCATGTCTGAGTCTGAGCAGGGAGCCTCTGCTATGGAGGAGCTGTGCCAACACCTGGCAGGTCTGACCGAGGCGGTGAAGAATCTCCAGCAAGGCTACACCTGATTGGAGGCGCGGGTACTAGGCCTGTCTAATCCTGCTGGTACCCTGGGTCCCCCGCATCCACCGGCACCCTCATCTGGGGCAGGGTCGCCCAAAACGGTTGTGATGCTCCCTCCGGAACCAAGGGTCCCTGTTCCTGAGCAACTTTAGGGACTTCCGCAATTCCTGCAAATTATATTTTGCACTCCAGCCACAAACCTTCTCTTTGGAAGCCACCAAGGTGGGCTTTGTGATTTCTCTACTCACCGGGGATGTCCGGACCTGGGCCCACCGTCTGCTGGAACAAAAGGATGCAGCGTTGGCCAGCCTGCCCACCTTCTTTGACACCATGGCCCAACTGTATGAGGACCCCCAACTTTCATCAACCGCGGAGACTGCCTTGCGCTCTCTCCAGCAGGGGCGAAGGGCAGTAGAGGACTATGTGGCCAAGTTCAGGCGATGGGGTGCGGATACACACTGGAATGATGCTGCCCTTCGTCACCAGTTCCGCTTAGGGCTCTCCGATGCCCTGAAAGACGAACTTGCTAGAGTGGGTGTACCCCAGACCTTGGACGCATTGGTCAATTTGGCCATACAAATTGACCGGCGCCTGGGGGAACGCAGGGCCGAACGAGCCACGGGCCCCTCTCGTCCAACCTGGATGCTACCAAGGGCCCCGAGTAACTTGCACCCTGTACCTACCTTCCGGCCAGCACCCACTCCGGACCCATCCGAGCCCATGCAGCTTGAACTTCTGCGGCCTTCCCTCACCCCCGAAGAGCGTCAACGACGCCGTAGTAACAATTTATGCCTCTACTGTGGGGAACCAGGACATTATGTCAGGAACTGCCCAACGTAGCTCCGTAAGTGTCCACTTATGCCTGCAAGCTACACAGACCCATTGACCAGGATCTCATCTCACCTTGCTCTTTCTCTCTCCTTCCAGCTCCCAGGAAGGACCCTACAGGCACCCGCCATTATTGACTCTGGAGCTTGTAGCTGTTTCATGGACTCATCCTTCGCTACCCAGCACCAGATTCCTCTCCAGCCTAAGACCCGTGGCCTCTCTGTCCACCTAGCCGATGGGTCTATCATTAAGTCTGGCCCAGTGACCCAAGAGACTGCTCCTCTGCCTACGGTTATCTCTGGTTCACACCGAGAACTACTTCTTCTGGAAATAATCGCTTCCCCATTATTTCCGGTAATTCTGGGTAGGCCATGGCTGCAGGCCCATAACCTGGCCATCGACTGGGCCACTGGAGTGATCACCTTCTCCTCACCCTATTGCCAGAAGTCCTGTAGGTCTTCTGAATCCTCCAAGACTACTACCCTGTTGTGTCTGGACTCTGAAACCAACCTACGTCAGACCATCCCTGAAGCATGATGCATACCATGAGTACCTCGATGTGTTCAGTAAGCAAGGGGCAGAGGTGCTTCCACCTCATAGGGCCTACGACTGCCCTACTGAACTACTTCCCGGAGCCGAAAATCCCTTCGGAAGGGTCTTTCCTTTGACAGAAGTAGAGCAAGGTAAATTGAAGGAATACATTGGAGAACCTGAGGAAGGGATTCATCCGTCCATCCACTTCCCCAGCAGGTGCCGGTATATTCTTTGTGGAGAAGAAGGACCACACCCTCCGGCCCTGTGTGGATTACCGTGAACTGAACAGCATTACTGTTAAGAATTGCTATCACCTTCCTCTAGTTCCAGAACTGTTCCAAAGGCTTGGCACTGCTACAATTTTCACTAAGCTCGATCTCCATGGGGCCTATAACCTGGTCCGCATCAAGGACGGAGACGAGTGGAAGACGGCCTTTCGAACGCGATACGGCATTTCGAGTACCTCATGATGCCCTTCGAACTGTGTAATGCCCCTGCCACTTTCCAGTACTTTATTAATGATGTACTCCGGGACTTCTTAGATTTATTTGCAGTGGTATATTTGGATGACATTTTAATCTTTTCCTCCTCTCTAGAGTCCCATCGCAGGCACGTCAAGGATGTCTTGGGTCGGCGCTGTCTTCACGGCCCCCAATTTGAACAAGAAAGCATACCATTCTTGGGGCTAATCATTTCCAGCAAGGGCATAAAGATGGACCCCCAGAAGATCAACAATGGATTGGCCAACCCCTGCGGACAAGAAGGGGATCCAGCGGTTCATTGGCTTCGCCAACTTTTACCGCAAATTTATTAAAGGGTTCTCGGCCATTGTTGCGCCAATCACGCAACTCACCAAACAAGGAACCCGCTTCCGGTGGTCCCCCGAGGCCCAAGAGGCCTTTGAGACCCTAAAAGGACTCTTTACCTCTGCGCCTATCCTCAGACACCCGGACTCCTCTCTGCCATTCACCCTGGAAGTGGACGCATCCAAAATCGCTGTGGGGGCAATACTGTCCCAGAGGCAAGGAGCCAAGTCCCTGCTCCATCCCGTAGCCTTCTTCTCTTCCGCAAGCTATCCACAGCCAAAAAAAACTATGATGTCGGAGACCGAGAGTTGTTGGCGATCAAATCCGCGCTAGAAGAGTGGCGCTATCTACTGGAAGGAACATCTCACCCCATCTTAATATTCACGGTCTATATAAATATAGAATATTTGAAATCCGCAAAAAGGTTAAAACCCAGACAAGCCAGGTGGGCACTCTTCTTTTCCCTTGCAGAGGTGATCAAATACCACCAAAAAAAAGCTCTATTTGTGGGGACAAAATTATAACAAATTAGTTTGGGTACAGTGTTGTATGACCGCGCATTTGTCATTCAAAATGCGATAGCGCTGAAAGTTGAAAATTGGCCTGGGCAAGAAGATCCAGACAAGGCGTGTCTAAGTGCCGGTATTGAAGTGGATAATCATACTTAAAAAAAAAAAAAAAAAGTGACAGTTATTTTCAGCTATGTCCAATGAGATTTGAAAATTGGAGTCAAACAGTTAAATTAAAGAGCCTTATCCTTTTTTTAAAACTTTGTGCATTAGATTATTATGGGAAAAGGGGGAAGGGGAATGGGAAGGTAGGGAATAACAAGGGTACACTCAATTTAACTGATCAATTGATTAATGGATCAGCATGCAATCATAAACCTAGATGGTTAGTGTCACCGTAGCCATAGGCATATGTAAAGAGAAAAAAAAGGAGGGGCTGGGACCGAAAGAACCGGGCCCATATAGAAGCTACTTATGGTAACAAAGTTATAGATTGAAATCTCCAAATTAATATAAATTGAAGTTTATTAGTAAAGTTTGGTATCTTCCTTTAAAATAGGAATAACATATTCCTGTTAGCATGGACAAACAGACAAGACAACATAAAACAACCATATAACAACATATGGTGCACCACAATGACCGTAAAGCAGAACTAGTCAGTTGGAACTGATTGGTTAGGTAAATTAAATAATTTTAGATTTGAGGATAAACTTCTCTTAATCATGTACCAATTGGTTCCCCAACTGATCATAGCCCTGATGGGGATGTAACTGTTGACCAGGATATAAATCGCATCACCTGTAGTTGAAAATAATATTTAACTGTGGGGGAATTATAAGGGGGAGTCAGCATACATATATATATACATATATACACGAAATAAAAGGAAGAGAAATAAGCGGGGGGAGGGGGGGGGGGGTTGGGGGAGGGGGGAGGACGGGGGAGGGGACAGTGAGACACAGTAATATAAATAAATTGGATATAGGAGATAAGGGCAAGGGCTTGAAAGGAGTTAAGACGAAGATGGAATGAAAGTAAAAGTAATAGGAGAAGGAGGAGGAATATATATCAGATATACAACTGAGGTCAATATAGAAGGATCATGAGAAGCATGAGTCTTCAGGCCAAGATAGAATACACATGCTATGATACATGCGAAGTAGCAGCCCAGGTGTTAAGACGTGTGAGGGAAGATCAACAATGAGTAGTTATATTAAATCTGATCTGTAATGTGATATATAATGTTACATGATATAGGTAATGACATGTGATTGATATGATACAGGTGGTGATATATGACGATATATGATACATGTGAGATGAGAGGCTATATGACATAGGTGATGATATGTGAGGATATATGCCATGTAATGACCTAGGGGTTATGAAATGAAGTCATTCTAAAAGGCTGTAGAAATAGAGATATGTAAGGAGAAATAAATAGAAGACCACAGAAAATATAAAAACTGGATATAAAATACACGGTTTAAAAAGCGGAGATGGGAGGTAGACTCAGCAGTGGGCATTACAGAAATATGAAAAAAAAAAAGGGAAAAGAATAGGAAAACAGCTGGTGGGTAGGGGTGGGGAGCACTGCCATACGAGTCAAAGCGAATCACCCCCCGAATCAGCCTCTACGGGAAACTTAGAACCCGGAAGTAGAAGCTGGAAATTTACTGGTTCTCCGGGAGAACCCCTGGATAAATACCTTTTTTTTTTTTTTTTTTTTTTTTTTTTTTTTTTTCTCTCTTCTCCCTTTTCCCCTCTTTCCGCCCCCCCCCTCTCTGTCCCCTCTTTTCACCGGTCCCCTGCGGACCCTGTTCTACCCTGTTTTCACAGCTGGTTGGACGAGGACAGAACTAGTCTAGGGCAGGGAGGAGATGGAGGGGCTACGGGTGACCTCTTTAAATGCTAGAGGACTCAATATCCCAGAGAAAAGGAGAATGTTAATAAATGACTTAAAACGTATAAACACGGATGTGGGAATGGTCCAGGAGACGCATTTGAAGCTGGGAGCTCACACTTACTTGCAAAGCAGACACTTCCCCAGTGTATACCACGCTAACTCACAGACTAAAACAAAAGGTGTTGCAATTTTGATTTCAAACCGAGTGACGTGGTCTCTACTGGAGAAGTGCGGGGATACGGGGGGGAGATACCTCTTCCTGAAAGGATTTATAGGTAGCATAAAAGTCACCCTAGCCACGATCTATGCGCCGAACACACATCAAGATAGGTTCCTAGAAAAAACCCTGGCAAAATTGATGGAATTCAGGGAGGGTAAATTGCTTGTAGGGGGGGACTTTAATGTCCCCCTGGACCCAACGTTGGATACCTCCACTGGAACATCATCGGTCCCCAGGGGAACTAGGAGAAGTATCATAAGCAAACTCCATGAATTCCAACTGATAGATATATGGCGGGCATTGCACGGGGGAGAGAGAGACTACACCTATTTTTCAAATCCCCATCAACTATACTCCCGGATTGATTTCTTTCTTATATCACATCAGTTAATACCCTGTGTACAAGATATATCAATCGGGAACATAACATGGTCGGATCACGCGCCAGTAACTATGACGATAAGGCTGACAGGAGCAACCCAGTTATCAGAATGGAGATGGCGTTTAAACGAAAATCTATTGCAGGTACCAGAAATTAGAGAGGATCTAATAAGAGAAATTAAGTGGTACTTTGAGATAAATGACAATGGTGAGAGTGACCCAGGAATTATATGGGAAGCCCATAAAGTAGTGATCAGAGGAATCTTAATTAAACATGGTACCCGAATAAAGAAAGCAAGAGAAGAACAGACAAAAAAATTACTGGAAAAAATACAGGAGATGGAAACACAACATAAAAAGTCATCAGATAGGGGTATAGGAATTGAATTAGCAGCCCTTAGGAGAGAGCTGTCGGACCTTCTCCGATACAAAGCAAAGGCAGTATTACAAAGAGGAAGAAGGATGAATTATGACTCTGGAGACAAGTGTGGTAAACTATTAGCTAATAAATTAAAAAAGCAACAGACCCGATCATATATACCACATATTAAAACAAAAGAGGGCCAAAAGTTGGTGCTCCCGAAAGAAATTGTAGGTGAGTTTAGGGAGTATTACTCGGCCCTGTATAACCTACCGGGGAATACTTTACCAACCTTGTCTCTAGAAGAATACCTATCCACATCACAATTGATACGAATTCCTTCACCTACCCGGCAAGAACTAGAGAGACCAATAACACTGGAGGAAGTTAATAAAGCAATAAAAACATTCAAACAGGGAAAAGCACCTGGACCAGACGGTTTCTCTATACAATACTTTAAGAGTCTGTTCGAAAATTTGGGTCTACATATGATAAATATGTTTAATGGATTAGGACAAACAAGAGACCCTCCAGCGGATACTCTGAGAGCACACATTACGGTAATCCCGAAAGAAGGGAAAGATGGAACGGTATGCAGTAGCTACCGACCGATCTCACTTTTAAATGTGGATTTAAAAATATTCACAAAGACACTTGCAATCAGGTTACAACCCCACCTGGCCCAGCTGATACACTGGGACCAGGTGGGCTTTGTCCCTACAAGAGAGGCAAGAGACAGCACGATCAAGGTGCTGAATCTGGTCCAGTTTGCAAAACAAAAGAAACTTGCAAGTGTGTTTGTGAACACGGACGCGGAAAAGGCCTTCGATCGGGTCAATTGGCCATTCATGCTGGGAGTACTGAAATATGTAGGCATGGGAGATAGATGGAGTCGTTGGGTAGCAGGAATGTATTCCTCCCCTCAAGCTATAGTGAAGGTCAATGGGGTATACTCGGAGAGCTTCACCATTTCCAACGGGACCCGCCAGGGCTGTCCCCTCTCGCCCCTACTATTTGCTCTTACGTTAGAGCCGTTACTTAATAGAATTAGACATAACCCAGATATAAAAGGTATTCAGGTGGGAAAACAGGAATACAAGGTTTCGGCGTATGCAGATGACCTCCTTTTTTCAGTAACAAACCCACTCATCTCACTACCAAATTTAATGAAAGAGGTGGAGAGATATGGAGTTTTGTCTGGTTTTAAAATTAATTATAGTAAGTCGGAGGCGATGGGGGTGGCCCTGGCGGGTCCCTTGCAGAGTAGCCTGCAGAGTAATTTTAAGTTCAGGTGGACAACAACCGCATTGAAATACCTGGGAATACAGATTCCTCCAGATTTAGCAGATATATTTGAGCAGAATTTCCCACCACTACTGAGAGAAGTGAGGAAACTATTAGAGGGTTGGAATAAAGGTACGCACTCCTGGTTCGGGAGAAGTAATATCCTAAAAATGTGTATAGTACCAAAATTGCTGTATCTCTTTCAGGCAGTGCCCATCCGGGTCCCCATGAACTATTTCAGTCAAATTCGGGCAGAATTTACAAAATTTATCTGGGCAAGCAGACACCCAAGGATAAGCAGAGAGTTGCTGGCTAGGCCAAAGGAAGCAGGGGGAATAGCGACCCCAGATATGTTTAGGTACTACCAAGCCGCCCACCTTAGTAGAATAATTGACTGGAATAGACATGTAGAATATAAATCATGGATCACTATGGAAAAACAATTAAGTCAATTACCTCTGAATAGAGCCATCTGGTGCTATTCAGACCTACCCTCCGAGCTAAAAAACCATCCTTTGATTGGACCAACTTTGCAGATAGGGGCGGGGATTATTCAGAAACACAGGTTATCTACCCCAAACTCACCTCTGTTCCCGATTTTAGGGAACCCAAAATTCTCCCCGGGCCTACACACACAGGTGTTTAAGAAATTGAGTGAGAAAGGTATCTTCCAAGCCTCACATTTTTTGAAAACTAGTGGATGGCTATCGATGGAGGACCTAATGAAAAAAGGGGGACAGATAGAAATACCATTTTGGCAAGCAAGACAAGTGAGACATTTTTTAGAAACACTAGGGCCAGTGGAAGAATATGAGAGACCTCGAACAAAGTTCGAGGAATACTGCGAAGAAAGTGAGCCCCTGAAACATGCTATCTCTAAAATATATGCGCTCTTGACAGCCCCCCCAGAAGGTTATACGTTGGCAAGTTTGGATAAATGGGGGAAAGACTTAGATAAAGAATATACGTTAGAACAAAGGCGGAAAATAATACATCTGACATTAAAATCTTCAAGGTGCACAAAAATGCAGGAGTTAAATTTCAAGGTATTAACAAGATGGTATTACACTCCCTCAAGGTTGAACAAAATATTCCCAGACACCCCAGGGAATTGCTGGAGGGGCTGTCAGGGAAGGGGCACATTACTCCATATATTTTGGACATGCCCAGTAATTGAGCGATTCTGGCAAGAAGTATATAGAGTCACCCAGATCCTCACGGAATTCCCCATTCCATGGGACCCAGAGTTTTTTCTACTACATCTCTCACAAATTCCCTCAAAAAGCTATAAAAACTCAATAGTGTGCCATCTGGTAAACGCAGCGAAAAGCTGCATTCCCCGATGCTGGAAGGAACCATATGCCCCGAGTATTTCTATGTGGCTCAATACAGTCCGAAGGATAGGGATAATGGAAAGCTTGGTTCCAATGTCACCGGAGGGAAGAGAACGGGTTAGACAGGCGTGGGCCCCATGGGAGGAATACCTTAAAACGGAAGAGGGTAAGAAGCTGATAGGGGAGGAGGTGGATGAATAGAGGGGGGGGTGGCGGGGGGGGGAGGGGAGGGAGAGAAACATTTTTTTTTTTTTTTTTTTTTTTTTTTTATATGGTTATCCAGGGGCAAGGGAGGCCTCAAGGGTACCTTAAGAATCAAGGACCATACAATTATAAGAGGCAAAGGGGAACCGGGTTAAGGGGAGAATGTAAATAAAGAAAAAGAAAAGGGATAAGAATAACTTGATAAAGGAAATTGGAAAGAAATATGATTTAATGACATTAAATAACAGTTAAGCAGAATGTCTGAAGAAATGTATATTATGTATAGTTTATCTTGTTATCCCTTCTCAGAAATAAATAAAGAATTTTAAAAAAAAAGAAAATAATATTTAACAAAGACAATTCTATGAATGTTCATCAATACTGGTATGGAATTGATTATATATCCCTTGAGTAGCTCTTGGAATATTGTAGAAGCGCGGCAGCTTCAAACCTGTTAGTGGTATAAAAGTCCCGCCATATTTATCAGAAAGTTCAATTTATCAGGTAAAGCAATCATCCCAAGGTGGCTTATTGCTAAAGGACCCACTTTTTTATTTATTTCATTGAGCATGGATATTGTTCATGTTAGTGGGGATCAGCATAGTCAGTCAGTCATGGTAACAGATAGCTTCCGTCAGCATCAGTGCAGTACCAAATAACAAACAAACAACCAAGCATTTTCGTTTTTAGCAAAGTTCAAGTGTGGCTCAATCACTCCACATCAAAAAGCAGGTGGCGTTAGTAAGGGCAATATCGATCATTATCGAGTTTGGCAGTTTAGTTTTTAGCCAAAGCCAGTTACATTACCATATGGGACCGGTACGGTCCTTCCTGCAGCTGAGTGTCCCCAGTCAATGTCGGGTGCCGCGTATTGGTCCCGGGACCATCCGTTGGTAGTGGCCGATGGATCAACGGCTGATTTGCTGGATCAGTAGCAATAACTTTGCTTTGAGATGAATAGGTGAGATCGCCTGTGTTTGTTTGCTGCATCTGTGCTAGGTATCGCACGCTGCTTAGGGCTGCTGCTGGCTTATCCCTCTCTCCGTGCGGGGATTCCGGACTGAGTAGCGTGTAGTGGGCGTCTGCTTGCAGTCACGTGGTGCCGTGACGTCAACGCGTTTCGCTGGATGCATAATGGCGTGGCTTCTTCCTGGACGTATGCTGGAAGGCCGTTCAAGGTCCCTTTTTATTTTGAGTTTGCAATTGTCAGCAGGTGCTGAATATTAAGGGAAAAAGACTTGTTTTGTAGTAGTTCGTCCAGTGCAACAACATTACCTAATTTTAGTAAAATAATTTATTCATACAATCACCGTTCTTATACAGTTATGGTTATGTTTTATTATTAGAATAATAATTGAATTTAGGGCCTGGTATTGGACAACATTAAACGTGACTAACATGACAAGGACCTAAGACAAACACTATTGACAAATAAACATTTGGGCACGTTCAAAGACATATCAGGGAGGAGAGGCAGCCACATCGCATTAGATCAGATAGCCTATAGAATGAGTGCAATTTAATCATGATATGAAAAAACTGGCGATTGGTTGGAGTATGGCAGGCAATTCGTTTTTATTTTTTATTTATATGCTGACAGTTACAGGAGGCCTCTGTTAAAGCTATAGTGATTAGTAGGCACAATGTTTACTAACTCTACTTAGGTGTTTATTGTGGTTATAGGGACTAAAGATCCACGAGAAGATATGTCAGGCAATTAGGGCTTATTTATATGCGTGTATACACAGAGGCCTCATATGTAACTGTAGTGGTTGAGAGGAACAGTGTTTACTAACTCTTTTTAGTAGTTTTTTGGTATCACAAATCTAAAGGTCCAGGAAAGCCTGGTTGGTTTAATTCAGTATTTAGGCCTACAGGAACAAGAGATTTTAGCCGATAGACTCACCATTTTTTTTTTTTTTGGAGTAAAATTCTATTAAAGTTGCCGCGTCTAATGGGTAGCTTTAGGGCATATATGCCCTTGACGAGTAGTCCTTTAGGGTCACCACCGTGACACAGAGCAAAATGTTTAGCTAGGGGCTTTTCTGGTATCTTACCCTTCTCCTTAATTTCGCGTAGATGCTCGCCTATCTGAATTTTGAGTGATCTTTTCATTTTCCCGACGTAGATTTTGGGACATGGGCAAGTTATTATGTAAATTACGCGTGTGGTGGAGCAATTAATAAGGTCGGTGATCTTAAAATTCTCCTTGCCTAGGGCATCCGTGAAATTGGATACAATTGAAATTTGTGCATTAGGCCTAAAGACTGGTATTTTATAGCAGCTCAAGTTCAGTATAATGACCACTACCGAGAAGAAACTCTTGCGCACGTACCCTGTAAAAGAAACAGCACATTTTATAACCCAAACAATTTTTTTTCAGGTCTTCAGTTTGTTTCCGTACTCAGTCAGAGGAGGATATCCTGAGAGTGTTAAGGAGGACCAGTTCCTTAGATGTTTTTGGTATCGACCCCAGCTTTTTAACCTTGTGGATGTATTCGACTTATTTCAGGTGTGCCGAAAATAATTGATTTGCAGGAAATCAGAAGTTAAAGTTTGATTGTCAATATGTGTATTTGTATAAAGCGCAAAGCGCGCTATATAAATCCTGTATAATACAGTTTGCAAATAATTGTTACATACCGTAATTCTGAACTCCCGGCCAAACACGTAAAGAGGAACATCAGTCACTGTAATGCTGACTCCACCCCCATGTTTGAAAATCTGGCAATGTGTGGACGATCTGAAGGGCTCTGAAAGGACTTTGGAGCCTGGCAGGGACCTGCGGTGCTGTTCTGAGGTTCCCCCTGCTTGTGCGGACAACCTGTGATCCATGACCGCTATAACTGTAGTGTCTTTGCGCATGTGCAGATGAACCCCCTGTGTTCCACATGTGCGCAGATGTGCCAAAGGTCTCATCCGAGTCTCAAAGGCTGGGCAGAGCCCTTTGGCACATCTGTGTACATGTGGAATCTCTGCTGTGAGGCACCAGGAGTGAAAAGTCATTCTCATCTAGGCAAGAATGATGGAAGCACAAAAATATCAAAAACTCCTAAAAATAAACTCTAATTGTGGGAGAATGAGGTGAAAATAACTTATTTTGTCCACTTTAACATCAACCTACCCTAAACCTCAACCTAAACCTTTAAAGAGAAAGTAAACCCTGATGGGTTTTACTTCCTCTTTGTTTCCCTGCAAAGGTAAAGCATAACGGACTACTATGCATCACATAGTAGCCCATTATGTGTCACTTACCTGAAACCGAAGCCTGCGATGTGCCTGATGTCCCCCCTGGCTGGAAGCGTCGATCTTCAGCCCTCTTCCTTCCGGGGGCCACGAACTCCGGCTCTGTGACATGCTCGCGGGAGCTGCCAGTCACGGCATGACCACAGCACGCCCTTTCTAAAGTGCGAATACATCGGCGCATGCGCAGAAGAACTCAACGTACAGGGAAGTGCAAATATCTCCTAAACGTGTAGGTTTAGGAGATATTTCCAGCACCTGAAAGGTAAGCCTTAATCTACAGGGTGTACAACCACTTTAAGTGTATCTAAACACAGAGACAAACATTTTATATACTGCAGCTCACCAGGCCTTAGATGTGGTGGACACATTTGTTTTCATTTTTTGAGGCTGAAAACATCAGCAAATACCTGTTGCTCCTGCTAGAAATGCAATGTCCTTCTCACTTTCTGTGAGATTAAAGTGGTTGTAAAGCCTCAAGGTTTTCAACCTTAATGCATTCTATGCATTAAAGTGAAAAACCTTCTGTTCTGCAGCTCCCCCCAGACCCCCCCCCCCCCCCTTTTCTTGCTTGAGCTCATCCTATCCAGTGATGTACATAAGAGCAGCGGCTCCAGCTGCTGTCAATCGAATCGATTGACACAGGAGCGGAGTCCCGCTGTCTGTGTCGATGGACGCAGTAGCAGGACTTGGAAGAGAGCCTGCATGGGTGCCCCCATAGAAAGTGGCTTTTCGTGGGGGCACCCAATGAAGAAGAGGGGCCTGGAGCGCCAGTGGGGCACCCCAGAAGAAGAGGATCGGGGCTGCTCAGTGCAAAACGATCCCAATAAAATACATTTAAGTTTTTGGTTGTAACATGACAAAATGTGGAAAATGTCAAGGGGTATGAATACTTTTTCAAGGCACTGTGGATGCTGGAGCTCAAGTGGTTAAAGTGAACCTGCCCTTGAGGCCAACCCTGAATGTAACCCCCTAACTCTCTAATGCTGAACCTAATCTTCATCCAATGTACTATCACACTCTCACTAACACCGGTACCACTTAAAACAATTTTGCATCTAATTACAGAACACTAATAAAATCTTCACCAAATACTTTTGATTCTTTTTTATATTTGTTTTATATTTGTGGACTTTTTAATTAATCATGATCATTTTGTAGTTCCTTCTCACATGCTTGTCTTTGTACCCTCAACAGGATGTTGGTTTGAAGGTCCTGACAAATTTGCAAATCAGGAGGCCTCAGATAACATGCCCTCCAAGACCCATAAGATTACCGGATAGGAGACCGGATTTTTTTCAACCACTATTTCTAGGTGTGTCGTAAAGATTGCTATATTGTGTTTGAGATTGTTTTAAAATGCAATGTTTTGTAGCTGTGCCAAGAATAGGTTGGTTGTACCCAACAGAGATGGACAACACAGACTATGAAGATTTAAAAATAGCTGCTTGTGCCATAAGACACTTTTCACACTGCATTGCTGCAAAGTTTCTGTGTGCAGCTTGTAGCGCCCCCTTATGGTGGGTTGTTTATACATCTCCCACCACACTGCCTGCAGCACATATTCAGTGATGGTAGGTTTGGGACCCTGTAATGAAACCTTCAGTCTACTTTGGTATTCCTAGGCTTTCAAGCCACGTTTGGAAAAACTTGTTTACAAACACAAGAGGGACCCCCTCAGCCTATGGTAGCTACAGGCCCAGTCTGCATGGGTTAAATGAACACTCAGGTCCATGTGACATGAGGTTCCAGGTACGTGGCACTACAACGTGACCCTTCTTACCACTACCAGCAGGCTGACCTTCTTATTAAGGCATCATCAATTTTGAGACCAGAACTGACATCAAGTCTCTGTTCCTCGGGCATAGGCTTACCCTCTGTTTCCATAAAAATAAGAAAAGATGAAGCGCTTTAATCCCCTTCCTACCCCCACTCCTTTCTCACTGATCGCTGGGATGAAAAAATAAAAACTTTAAATATTTAAGTCCCGATCAGCATTCTATTGGCCATCCTGACTCCAGTAACTGTATCAGACGAGTCTGGCAGGGTGGACCAGGCCTAAACTGATCTTTCTTCTCTTCCCCTTGACTTTTCTGTCCGCACCTTCTCTCTCTCTGAATCCGGACCTCTTGTATCACACAGGACCAGGGGTTGGACTCTGCAAAACCCAGGAATAACAGTTAACCCCTAATTTCCCACTGGGTCAACAGTAACCACTATCCGCCTACAATTCCCATTGGTTGTCCACTGGAGAAGTCTCTCAGGATCCAGAAGACTACTGCTGTCAGCCCAATGGCAGTCACAA
Source organism: Lithobates sylvaticus (assembly GCA_028564925.1). Lineage (NCBI taxonomy): Eukaryota > Metazoa > Chordata > Amphibia > Anura > Ranidae > Lithobates > Lithobates sylvaticus. Next base: position 63,386,615 of record CM053036.1, on the reverse strand, counting down.
GGACCGGGCGGTGAAAGTTAATCTGAGGTTTAGGAAATGGCTGGAGCAAAGGGCACGGATGGGGGGACTTAGATGAGATTCATTTAGTACGTAAGAAAATCTAAACACCTGGGGTGGAGGGACGGATGAAAGGGAGAGTTGAGATTTAATGGAAAGTTATACTGTATGTAATAGTTCAATGTTCACCTATAGCTTTTCCAAACCTTACTCAATCTTTTGTGGCTGATCCAGTCTAGATCCATTGCCCACTACAAAGGGTTTTTTATTCCAAGCCTTTCCTCTCTAGGTGGCCTCTAGCTATCCTGGAGGGCATGGTATGGGAGAACAGGTTCTGGTTGCCCCCAGAGGGGAAGCCACAAGCCACGCTGATTCTTTTACATTGCCTGAAGCCAGGCTCAGGCTCTCTACTCGTCTCCCTCCAGCTCTTTTATCCCTTTTTGTTTTGCACCACTCGGATTCCACTCAAAAAACATACCTATCCCTAGAAAAGGCTAAACACAGAAACTCTAACGTGCTAAGATGCATCAAATTTGGTTTTCGGGTATTTTTAAAAAGTTTGGAAATTCAGTGAACCACTGAGTTATGTTCATTTGTAAGTAAGGTTAAAAAAAGTCTACAGTTGTTTCTATGTACATCACTGTTCCTTTTATGTATACTTGATGCAGCTTTGCACTTACTCCCAAATGTGAGATAGCAGAAATATACTATATGGTCAAAAGTATGTTGGCACCTGACCATCACATCTACCTATATGGGCAAAGGCCCTCCAAATGTTTGAGTTCAGGTGTTTCTGGTGAAGAATATGGTTAATACTACAGCAAACAGAGGCTTTTTAGACAACTATGTGTTTCCAACCTCGTGGTATCAGTTTAGGAAAGGCCCTTTTCTGTTCTAGTATGACTGATTTGATGAGTTTGGTGTAGAGAAACTGGAGTGGACTGCACAGAGCCCTGGCCTCAACCCTACTGAACATCTTTAAGATAAATTGTCTAGTGATGACTCATGAAGGAGCAACAATAGGAAACAACAGGGTCTCCCAATCTGTCCAGAAGCTGCCAGCACTTTTACCAGTTCCAGTAGCTCACTCACAAACTTAGTCTCCAGTCCAACGGGTCTTTTGTTTGTTGTTGAACACAGATCAAATGCAGGGTGGAAAGTTTTGATAACAGAATACCCAATACAGAGGACAGGTTCCTGAAAATGCCAGCAGCAACAGGCTCTTTAGAAGCTGCCTTGCAGTAGCACTAGAATTAGGGATGGTCAAATAGGCTATGACTCTGAAGGAGCAGTCACACTCACAACCAAAATATAGCACCATGTGACCTCTCTCCATGGATCATGTAAAACGTTCCACAATACCTCAAGCTGTAAGCAGTGAATTTTTTTCACAATGTCTAGGTAATAGATTCTACCTAGCTCCCCTGCAACACTCTTCAGTGATAGTTCCCCCCTCAAGCCCAACTTCAACGGGTGTCTCTTCTTTAGGCCTCCAGCCCATAGCACTTGACATGCCTAGTGCAAATAGCAGCTTCTCACACATAGACCTTCCCCTAGAGGTAGCTCCAGGGGTGACAGAGCTTAGACAAGGTCCTACCAAACATTTATCCTTTTTCAAGCCATACTTTCTGAGCTAGCCCCCGAGGGATTGACTGGGATGAATAAATGTTCATAAGAGGTTAACCCTCCCACACTATTTGCTGGAGCAATTTTCCACCAATAGTTAGGAGCAATCTACCTCTAGGTTTAGGAGAACTTTCAGAAATCTAGAAAATAAATTTCAGCTCAGCTGGGTACAGTTCAGCCATATCAGATATCACACTACATTTAGCTTCTGTCCAAGCCAAGGTAAGGCTACAACTGAAATCCAGATTGCAAGCCAAGTCTTTTAATTCAAAATCAGTACCTGATCTTATAAGTGCTTCTTCAATGGGCAACATTTTCCACAAACACATTTGAAAGCCTTCTCAAAAGAGTGCAGGCTGTTATAGCCACAAAAGGGATAAGGAGGGATTGTACACTTCATATTATTGCACATGGTTTTTAAATGGGATAACAAAACAAGGTATGATGGTCTGGCGTTCACAAATAGTTGTCAATAGTGTAATCCAGGGGTCTCAATCTACTAAACAAGGTGCAAGTTTACTGTCCTTTAGACTTTAAAGGGGCCAGGATGTGACAAGTGGGAGTAGAAAATGCACCACTGTCAGTAGGAGTAAATAATGCCCCATAATTGGTATTAGTGGAAAAAATAGTTCCCCATTATTGGTATTAGTGGGAAGAATAGTGCCCCATCATTGGTATTAGTGGGAGGAAAAGTGCCCCATCATTGGTATTAATGGGAGGAACAGTGCCCCGTCATTGGTATCTGTGGGTGGAACAGTGCCCCATTATTGGCATTAATGGGAGGAACAGTGCCCCGTCATTAGTATCTGTGGAAGGAACAGTGCCCCATTATTGGTATCGGGGAGGAATAGTGCCCCATTATTAGTATCAGTGGAAGGATTAGTGCCCCATTATTGGTATTGGTTGGATGAATAGCATCCTATTATTGGTGTTAGTGGGAGGAATAGTGTCCCATCATTGGTATTAGTTGGAGGAATAGTGCCCCATCATTGATATTAGTTGGAAGAATAGTGCCCCATCATTGGTATTAGTTGGAGGAATAGTGCCCCATCATTGGCATTAGTGGGAGGAATAGTGCCCCATCATTGGTATTAGTTGGAGGAATAGTGTCCCATCATTGGCATTAGTGGGAGGAATAGTGTCCCCTCATTGATATTAGTGGCAGGAATAGTGCTCCATTATTGGTATTAGTGGGAGGAATAGTGCTCCATTATTGGTATTAGTGGGAGGAATAGTGCCTCATCATTAACATTAGTGGGAGAAATAATGCCCCATCGTTAGTGTCATGGGGAGGAGGAGAGCCCCGTTGGTGTCAGTGGTAAGAATAAAGCCTTGTATTAGTGAGAGAAATAGTGTCCCAAAGGCAAGTGCAGGCCACAGCTTGAAGACTACTGGTATAATTGACACATCAAATAAACTAGCAGTATCCAAACTGCGCTGTAGTTTACCAATGTCTAATCAGTTTATTTATGCATCATAGTTTATTTAATGTAAATAATTAACATCTCTGCTGTTCTAGTAGAGATTTTTCTGCACATCCATTTGAAATGTCAGCATTCGCTGTTAAAATGTCAAAATTTTATTTGCTATATAACCCTCACCCATCTACAGCTACCGCTAGTAACCAAATTACACGATAGGGTTGAATCTTATAAAAAGTATAAAAACTGCACTATAAACAATCTATCCCTAAAAAATATACCGTATATACTCGAATATAAGCCGAGATTTTCAGCCCTTTTTTTAGGGCTGAAAGTCCCCCCCCTCGGCTTATATTCGAGTCACCGCCGTCTGCCTACATGAACAGCGTGTCATGCAGTTTTCAAAAGCCGCGCCTCCTCCTCCCGCCCGTCCGTGATAGGCGAACACTAATTTTCCCAGCAGTAAGTCAGTGTGCAGTGTTCCGCCTATCACGGACATCCTGTCATTCTCATCTCATGGATGAGGAGGAGAGGACGTCTGTGATAGGCGGAACACTGCACACTGACTGCTGGGAAAACAGCGTTCCTCCTATCACGGACGAGGAGGAGGAGGAGGCGCGGCTTTTGTAATTTTAGAATGGCACCTTACATGCCAGAGCGAGACTGCATCCACGGAAGACAGAAGACAGATGACAGATGACACAGGACCCGCAGATTGGCAGATCGGCACAGATCGGCACAGGTAGGCTGCAATGGGGACACAGGGGGGGACTGTACAGGGGACAGGCAGCTGCAGATGGGCATTGCTGACCCTCTTTTCCACTTACAGTAGCTGCTGCATTTTTTACCCTCGGCTTATACACGGGTCAATGCGTTTTTCCCCATTTTTTTGTGGTGAATTAGGGACCTCGGCTTATATTTGGGATGGCCTATACTCGAGTATATACGGTATGTAATAATCAGCAATTCTTTTGTGTAACTCAATCACAAACAGTAAATAGAAAATAAATAGGAATCGCACTAAACAAATACGAAGTCCATAGGTGAATCCATATTTAATTTAATTTATTTATTTCAGGTACTTGTATAGCTCCGTCAATTTATGCAGCGCTTTACATATACATTGTACATTCACATCATTCCCTACTAGGGACGAGCTTTGAGTTTGAGTCAAACTCATGTTCGACTCGAACATTGCCTGTTCAGCAAACCGTGAACAATTTGGGGTGTTAGCGGCAAATTCGAAAAGCCACGAGCACCCTGTAAAAGTCTATGGGAGAAATCTCAAGTGCTAATTTTAAAAGCCTATATGCAAGTTATTGTCATAAAAAGTGTTTGGGGACCCGGGTCCTGCCCCAGGGGACATGTATCAATGCAATTTTTTTTTTTAAAACGGCCGCGGTTGAGGATCAGCACTGGACTGGCACCTCCGGACCACCGCAGTGGAGCCCTGCATAGGTGGGGGTAAGGGCCGGGCAGAGGGAGGGGTCAGGGGCTCAAGCACAGATTGGCACACTGAGACACTGGCACAGGACTGCGCTGCCCTGACTGTGGCACTGATCATCTCCTGCACCCCCTTCATAGCCTGGCCTGACCTTGCCTCTCCTCCATGGCCTTCAATTGACAAATTTTCACAGATAAAAAAAGAATGCTTGTCGTTGTCGATCCCAGATTCACTTAATACTTCTGGTATGCCAGTGTCCATGTTGTGGGACTATGTGTGCACAGCTAGTAAGTATTTTGTGGCTGAAAATATGACCTGGAGGTTTTTAAGGTTCGCCTGCCATTAAAGTCAATGGGGCCCGCCGCGAACCTGCGGTTCGCAAACATTTGGGCACGTTTGTGGATCGCGTTCGCGAAATTGTCCCGTCGGAAGTTTGTCCATCACTATTTGTCCCCTGGGCTTAGCACTGATTATACTGCAGATAGTTACACAGTATTTCACACAGCCAGGTGCACACACTTCCGCTTGTTGTCTCCAATGACCAGTCAAGGGATTTGTTTTATGTATTATTTGGAGAACTTTAATAGGAGAAGGGAATTGGTAAGATACTCCAAATCAACTATTTACAGGTGAGGACAACTCTCTCTGCGGGCTGGGACCAGGACTGTCATTGCTGTTTAGATTGGAGTGGACTGGCTTGGAGAGAGACTGTCACTGTGACTCAGGAGATGATGTGTTGTGTCAGTGAGGTGTCATCATCGTCTGTGCTGCTGCACACTGCTGTCGTTGTTACTGTGAGAGTCAATTTTATGCGTGTGCCTCCCATTCTATTTTCTTGCCCTCCTGAGTCCTGTCCCTGAGCTACTTACTTAATTACTATATCAAAAATAAAATAAGAAATGTTTTTTGCCTTATTGACTACCTTAAATGACCTTGCTAATTGCACATTGTATTTGTTTGTAGCCTAAATACTGTAATTTCCACTTAAAACTGTAATTTTGTAACTTTTGGAAATGCCAGTTAAAAACTTGACTGTGCCAGTAAATTTTGGGTGTTGTGTCAGTAAATTTCAATCTGGTAGGTTGGCAACACTGCCACGTAGTGTGATACAGTTTATAATAAAACATTTATTGAAAATCATAAAAATGGGCACTCACATGTGAGAAGACCTAAAAAGGCATGTAGATAAAATCTGGCAATGCAGTGGCATCAGCAAAGCCCTTCCCTCATAGATGCCCTTCCTGCATAGATGCATGATGTCCATACAGATGATTTTATGTCTCTTATATTGTTTTACTGTAGATTTTCCAACACCATCCAGCCCTTCCAGTGACCCATGTTGTCTTTACCCTATGATCTGCCAAGTACCATGGCGTCAATATTTATATGTGGTTTTTAGCATGTCCTGCGTTTATGCGATTCTGTGTATGCCTTTTTTTGTGTCATTCAGTATGCTGTACATGATTTCACAAGGTATATAAAAATGTTCTTTGCCAAGACTGCCCTTTGGTATACATCTCCCATTCAAATTCCCCCCTTTGTGTTGGAACCCATAAAAGCAATACTGTGTTTTATATCTCACATGCTTACTTTATATAGTGATTGGCCTCATTCATAGTCCCGTCAACCAAACTTTCTCTCTCTTTTGGGAGCGGTGTATACACCGCTCCCACACGGCCCCAAAGATGCTGCTTGCAGGACTTTTTTTCCTGTCCTGCAAGCGCACCGCCCCAGTGTGAAAGCACTCGGGCTCTCACACTGGGGTGGCTTGAGAGGTACTTTTTAGTGCCCCAGTGTGAAAGGGGTCATATACACTTTGTAGCACCTATCTAGGAGGGTGCTACATCAAGATGAAAGGAATGTTGACTTACCTGTACATTCCACATCTTGGAGTACAGTACAGACCACAGGCCACACTCCCCTCTGTTCCTGTGTAATGCCGCGTACACACAGTCGGACTTGCCAACGGGATAACCTCCGTCGGCATTTCCGACGGAAAGATGTAAAACATGTTCTCTATCTAAAGAAGAAGTCAGATGGGGTATACACATGGTCGGAATATCCGACCAAAAGCTCCCATCAGACTTTTTCTGTCAGAAATTCCGACCGTGTGTACGCGTCATTACTTTGCATTGCTTGCAGGAAAAGGGAGGACTCATGGAATGGAGAAAGGGGTAATAGGGGGTATCCAAATTGTCCAGCAAAGCCTTACCAGTGTCTAATCCCCTAAAGGTAGTAGCCTACAACCGAGGGTCTATGAATACTCAGCCTCTGTCCTGTACTGTACTCCAAGATGTGAAATTTATAGGTAAACCAGATTAATTTTACTTCCATCCTGGCAAATTCATTTTACAATTATTGTTCTTGTCTCCCAGCAAAAGAAGAAAAATCAGCGGTAATACCTGAATCTTCCGGAAAGCAAAAGATTCGCAAGTATTTTCCTGAAACTTGGCTCTGGAGTCTGGTGGAGATCAAGTGAGTGGACAGGCACAGATTTTGGGAGTTGAGAAGACCCATCAACAGACACAAACATTGGATTTTCCCTGGCAACATTCTTATGCCCTGTACACACGATCGGAAATTCCGCCAGCAAAATTCCGATGTGAGCTTTTGGTCGGAAATTCTGACCGTGTGTATGCTTCATTGGACTTTTGCTGGCGGAGTTCCTGCCAGCAAAAGATTGAGAGTAGGTTCTCAATTTTTTGGTCGGAAAAAGTTGAGATCGGAAATTCCGATCGTCTGTACCAATTACGACGCGCAAAATTCCTACGCATGCTCGGAAACAATTTGACGCATGCTCTGAAGCATTGAACTTAATTTTCTCGGCTCGTTGTAGTGTTGTATGTCACCGCGTTCTTAAAGGTCGAAAGTTCAGAGAACTTTTGTGTGACCGTGTTTATGCAAGTTAAGCTTGAGCGGAATTCCGTTGCAAAAACCATCCAAGTTTTTTCAGACGGAAAATCTGCTCGTGTGTAGATGGCATTAGAGCTTTGGAGAGAGATAAGTAAACACTACAGATATATGTGCTTCGCTCAAATTCCATGAATGGGGTTTACAACCACTTTAAAAAAACATCAAAAACACGCATGAGAAAACGTAGAATGTGTCTTAAAACAGGTCTCAAAAATGCATCAACTGCAGATGCATAGAAGTGAACCCATAGAAAATAGAAGAAAAGACAAGAGTGAGGACCAGAGGATAGGCAGTGTCCCACCCTTACCTAGAAATAGATGCTAACTAGCAGTAATGTTGCATAGCAAGAGTCATGAATAAGTAATCATTTCAATCTGGGGGTTTTACACTTTTTGTGGGACTTTGTCCTGGACATTTTATGTTTTACTGATCGCAAATTAACCACTGGGGATTTCCATGCCTTTGCAATAAGAATTTTAGCTGCAAGTAAAAAAATTATTAATTTAAAGACTGAATGTGGTTAGAGGCATTAAAGCAGTATTAAACCCACAACAAAACATGTAATGTTTTGCAACTTAACAATCCTTAGATGTGGTGGCTGCATTTGTTTTCTTTTTTAGATTGGTTTCCCTCTGTTTTCACCTGGTGATCTGGCCAGTAACACATCTGTATTAGAGCGCCCCCTACTGTGGATGAAGAAGCACAGGGGCCAAATTTGGATGGCAGCATTGTCAGTCTGATGAGGAGGGGAGTGTTAGGACTAGCAGATTTAGATTCACTAACAAAAGTCAAACTCCATTTAACACTTTATAATCAGTTACAGAATATATATTTTTTCCTTTTGGGATAAAGGTTTTACATAAATAAATAAAATTGACCATTTTAAGCACCCCAGTCAGTGTTCAATAGTTTGTCTCATCCCTGTAAATGTATGCATCTGGAAGAGAGTTTGTTCTTTAGAAAAACAGACGTACTGGCTGGATCCCCAGATGAAAATAGAAGAAAGAAAACGAATGCAGCCATCACATCTAAGAATTGGTAAGCTGCAATATAAGAAATGTTTGCTTTTGGGTTTAATACTGCTTCATATAGAATGAGATGGAGAAGTTTGGGAACCCAAATACTGGAAACCTTGGAAATAAGACTCAGCCCTTTATTCCAACATTGTTGGATTCTGGGGCATTCCCACCATATGTGCCATACTCCATATTTTTACCTGATCCACTCTCATCCCATGTTATTCTGTTTGTCTTTCATAGTCAAAATGGCTTCACAAACATCTCGGTAACCGCCCCTGACACCATCACTACATTTAACGCCAAGACCTTCTGCATAGGGGACAATGGCTTTGGTCTCTCAGCACAAGTATCCTTGACCGTCTTCAAGCCATTCTTCGTGGACCTCACCTTACCCTATTCCATCATCCAGGGGGAGATGGTGACATTGAAATCCCTGGTCTTCAATTATCTGAAACAATGCTTGAAGGTAATAAATAAGAAAATTAAAGCAAAATGCCATCCTTTTTCTTCAGTCTTGCTTATTTTGATTGCAGTGCACACTGTGAGCTTCTTACAATGTGCATTAGAACCTGAAGCATGTTAGATAGAGCCCACCTCATTTCCTGGCTGGAAAACATCCGGGATCAGCACTTCCACTTAGCAGCACTGGGGTCGTCGGTTTGATTCCCAACCATGACACTACCTGCATGAAGTTTGTATGTTCACTCTGAGCCAATGTGGGTTTCCGCCAGTGTGGGTTTCCTCTGGGTACTCCGGGTTCCTCCCACACTCTAAAGACAAGCTGGTAGGTTAATTGGCTCCTGTCTAAATTGGCCGTAGTATGTTTATGTATGAATGTGAGTTAGGAACCTTAGATTGTAAGCTCCTTGAGGACAGGGACTGATGTGAATGTACAATATATATGTAAAGCGCCTTGTAAACTGATGACGCTATATAAGTACCTGTAATAAATAAATCTAGCACTTTCCTCTATAGCAGGGGTCTCCAAACTGTCTAAACAATGGGCCAGTTTACTGTCCTTCAGACTTTAGACACTGTGGCCAGTGGGTAATAGGAAATGTCCTGGTGTCAGTAACAATGCCCCATCATTGGTGTCAGTGGGAGGAATAGTGCCCTACTGTTGGTGTCAGTAGAAGGAATGCTACCCCATTGTTAACCACTTCAGCCCCGGAAGAATTTACCCCCTTCCTGACCAGAGCACTTTTTGCGATTCGGCACTGCGTCGCTTTAACTGACAATAGCGCGGTCGTGCGACGTGGCTCCCAAACAATATTGATGTTGTTTTTTTCCCACAAATAGAGCTTTCTTTTGGTGGTATTTGATCGCCCCTGTGGTTTTTATTTTTTGCACTATAAACAAAAAAAGAGCAACAATTTTGAGAAAAACACATTCTTTTTTACTTTTTGCTATAATAAATATCCCCCAAAAATATATAAAAAAACTTTTTTTTTTTCCTCAATTTAGGCCGATACGTATTCTTTTACATATTTTTGGGAAAAGAATTGCAATAAGAGATTATTGATTGGTTTGCGCAAAATTTATAGCGTTTTCAATATAAGGGATAGTTTTATGGCATTTATATTAATAACTATTTTTTTTTTAAATGGCGGCGATCAGCGATTTTTATCATGACTGCGACATTATGGCGGACACATCGGACATTTTTGACACATTTTTGGGACCATTGTCTTGTCATTTATACAGCAATCAATGATATACAAATGCACTGATTCCTGTGTAAATGACACTGGCAGTGAAGGGGTTAACCACTAGCTGGCAATGTAGGGGTTAAGTGTGTCCTAGGGGCGTGTTTCTAACTGTGGGGGCGTGGCTGTGTGTGACACGTCACTGATCTCTGCTCCGATCACAGGGAGCAGAGATCAGTGACACTGTCACTAGGCAGAACGGGGAGATGCTTGTTTACATTAGCACCTCCACGTTCTTCCTCCCCGTGAGGCAATCGCGGGTATCCCCGCGGCGATCGAGTCCATGGGACCCACAAACCAAGTCACGGAAGTTTGCTGCAGGCGCGCCCATCGCCTGTCTCTTAAAGGGCAATGTAGAGGTACGTGATTTTGCCTGTACGTGCCCTTCTGCCGCAGTATATCTGTGTGAGGCGGTCGGGAAGCGGTTAATGTCAGTGGGAAGAATATTGCCCAAAGGGCCAGATAAAGGCAAGCAAAGGGCCACAGTTTAAAGACCACTGCTATATAGCCTTAGGACCTGTACAATCGAGCGTAAATTCCACCAGCAAAAGTCTGATGAGAGCTTTTGGTCCGAAAATGCAACTGTGTGTATGCTCCATCTGACTTTTGCTGGTGGAATTCCAGCCGGCAAAAGATTGAGAGAATTGTCTCAATTTTTCGGTCAGAAAAAGTTCCGATCGGAATTTCCAATCGTCTGTACCAATTCCCACACGCAAAATTCCTACGCATGCTCGGAAACAATTTTTTTTTTTTTTTAATTCTTTATTTTCCATAGGTTTCATAGTACAATTCATTACATTCACATATTATTTTCCTATTACAGCTTAGGTTCTTCTAACTTAATAGACATTTATAATTGTACCTCTTGACCCCTATATTTACTTCTTCTTCAGTTTTAACCCCTCTTCAGGGCTCAAGTCCTGCGGGAACGCATGGGAACTCAGTTCCTGTACTTTTTCCACAAAAGGAACTCAGTTCCTGTTAGCAGCTGTGTCCTGCAAGACTTTGAAGTATGCAAGCTGTGTGGCAGGTGCTACACCAGCAGTTGCCGACACAGCTCGCAATAGTAAGTGCCGCACTCCTGACCATTCAGGCATTGCCAGTAGGGGGCCCCATGACAGCTTCTGCTTTGATCTACCTGTCAATCACAGCTAGCTGACAGGTAGATCAGGTCCCTGCTGCTAAGAGATTGTATTTAGTCAGACCTCTCGTGATGCGGTCCTCCCCGATGGCCCCTCCTGATTTTCTATCTCCCCCCTCCCCCCAGTCTCCTGCATACTTGCTCTGTGTGTCCCACTGAATCCCCCCCCTCCTCTATCTTCAGTGCCATATGATGAGAGAACCCAGAGGAGGAGCACAGCTATTCTGCTCACAGGACATGCAGGGAGAGAGGTGAGCTGAGGGAGGAACATCAGTTTGGGGTGGTAAGTTGAGCACAATACCTGGCAAAGTTTAATGCCAGGAGGAAAGTTTATGTGGAAATATGTGAAGGGTTGGAATAGCAGCGAGTATGTGTTGGAGCCCTGCAGAGTTTGCAGCCCTCCAAGCTACCATACATCTCCTAAGCAGGAACACATCTCTATCTCCCTAAGCATTCTGTCCATATAACATGCAGATAATTTATGACCTTTCCGTTTAACCCTGTGTTAGCCAAACTCTGTTCAATGAAAAGTGTAAACTCACCACATAAACGCTCTATATACAAAATAAAATTCCCCAATAAAGATCAGAACATGATGTTCACATTTGCATGGAAGCACAATTGAATGAATGCTGATTTTTCAGAGAATTATCGTATTTATGTTTATTGAGGATTGTTTTTTTTTTTTTATGTACTAACAGTTAAGCTTCATACACACAATACGAAAATTGGATGAAAAATACCACTTTTGAAGCATTCGTGCATATGAGCGTATCATTTTTTTTTTTTTTGGTGGGCAAGTGGATCTTGAGTGGGAGTTCCCACACTTTTTTCCCCAGGACTTGATCCCTGCCCCTCTGCCTTTAGCATCACCATATAAACAACAAAAAAAACAACGAAATACATATTATATATATATATATATATATATATATATATATATATATATATATATATATATATAATAAAAATAAAAAAATCCCTCTCTCCTCTCACTCGCCCTCCCCCGCCTCTATCATTTCCGCTGCTATGGGAAGGTCCAACAATAGAAACGTTGCCGGTCTGTCCCCTAAGGAAATTCCTGTTATTATTTTAATTGTTTCAGTGACCATTTCCCAGAACTCCCTAATTCTTGGACACCCCCAAAAAATATGTGCGATTGTCCCTTCTGCTTCATGGCATCTCCAGCAAAGATCGGAAACTTGGGGATATATCCGGTGTAATATACTCAGTGTTCTATACCATCTTGATATCATTTTATAACCCCCTTCTTGGTATCTGCTTTCGATTGATGCTTTATGATTGAAAACTAGTATCCTATTTTTCTGTTCTTGGGAAAATTTTACTTCTAAGGCCCCATGCACACGAAATGCTGTTAAACGCGCGTTCAGAGACAGTTGGACACTTTTTTCAACTGCACCTGAACGCATGCAATGTTATCCTATGTGTCCATGTATTCAGTCTCATTTTTTCCCATTTTTATGCAGTTGCGTTTAACCTCGTTTTTCCAGAAGCAAAAAAATGCGTTCAGACACTTTGCTTTTCCACGTTTCAGACGCAAAACACAGCTAAACGCGGCTAAACGCAGGCACCTGCGTTTAGCCGCGTTTGCGTTTATAAGCCTTTTTAAAGGAACCCAATTTTCTGGACCAGAAAACTCAGAAATATGATGGTAAACCATAAAAAATACTAGAAAAATTGGTTTAAAATGTCGTAATTAGTTTAGATAGTTCATAGAGCATATATACTCACTAATGCATACATGTTTGTGAAATATCCAATGGACATTCGCTGTGCCATCAACGGATGGGTCCAATATCGACAAGTTCTGATTCTGGACCTCTCATGCAAATTTGCGATGACGTTGCTGCCTCATCAAGAGCAAAATCAGGAGCACCTCATCAAGAGCAAAATCAGGAGCATTTCCTGACATATATTCAATATGGGATCCATTTCCCAAAAAAAACACAGAAAAAGAGGCAAATGCAAGTGTACAACAGCTCTCTCTGCTGCTGCTGCTCACTCTGATCAAAATGGCAGAAATAGTTAATAATACATGCTTTCTGAGCTTGGGGAGGGTCTATATGATGTTATCTTTACAAATGCTTATAGACACAAACGTGGCTAAACGCAGCTAAACGTGGCATAAAAACACAGCAAAACGCGCGTTTTTAAACGCAGGTTTCTGCTTTTTAAAACATGCGTTCAGCAGAGTTTGCATCTGCGTCTCGTGTGCATGGGGCCTAAGTCTCTTTCCCATGTCTGTAAAAAAAGTAAGTTCCTGGATCTCTTCCTTTGTCAGCATATTATAGAAATATGATAATGAATGTCTCATTGGCTCCCCCTTCAAGCATATATTCTCAAATTCAGTCGGTCATCTCACTTCTACATTTTTGTTTACTTTAGCTCTAATAAAGGCATCTAGCTGCATTATTCTAAGAAATTCTAAATCCACTGCTATTTCCCTCTCAATCTCCTTTATTGGCATTACATGGTTATTTTTTGAGAAATTAATGATCCTACTAAAGCCCCTATTTCTTATTTCTCTAAACCTTGGATCTGTTATTCCCAATTGAAACGCCAGTGTACCCAAGATTGGTAGCATTGGACTGGGATTCTTCGAAATAGATGTTTTTTTGAAGATTTTTTAAATCATCCGCACCATGATGATGCCTATTGTTGGATGTCCTCTTACCTCTGTTGGCACCTCTACTTCTGGTATCCATACCAGCCCCTCCAATGGGATATCTGTTATCGCCTGTTCTGTCTGTACCCAAGGCTTCTTATTTGTCCATCCGCACCATTCCATTACCCTAGTTAAATTTGAAGCTTCCTGATATCTTATTGGGTCCGGAAGCCCTATCCCTCCTTTTCCTTTGGGAAGTGTCAGTATATTGCTGGCTTTCCTGCCCATATAAACTTTAAAAATCTTGATCTAAGATCTCGTAATAGGCTTTGATTGATCTTTATTAGAAGAGTTTGTATTAGATATAAAAATCTTGGCATCACATTCATCTTTATAATATTTGTTCTCCCAATCCATGTAAATATTTCTTTATCCCATCCCACAAGATCATGTTTAATCTGTTTTACCATGGGTATATAATTAAGCTCAAGTAGCTCCTTTAGATTTTTTGATATTTTTATACCTAGGTAACTTATGTGCGAATTGGTCCATCTGAACTTGAACTGTGAGGTTACCAGCTTTAACAAGGGCGCCTCTGTTTCTATTCCCATCGCTTCTGACTTTCCATGATTTACCTTAAAATTAGATATTTTCCCATACTCTTCTAACTCCTTTAACAAAGATGGGAGAGATATTACAGGGGACGTTACAAAAAAATTTAAGTCATCTGCATACGCCGCAAGTTTCTGTTCCTCTTCCCTGGTCATTATCCCTTTAATATTTACGTTCGCACGTATTTTTCTTAAAAAGGGTTCTACTGTTAGGATAAAGATCAGGGGCGAGAGGGGACACCCTTGTCGCGTACCGTTCTGAATGAGAAAAGGCTCAGAGATTCTATCCGCTATCTAAACCTTTGCGCTTGGTGTTGAGTATATATTGGATATCCAACTCATCATCCCTTCACCCAGTCCTATGAGTTGTAAAACTGTCTTCAAGTAAACCCAATCCACCCTGTCAAAGGCTTTTTCTGCATCCGCTGAAACTATCACCATTGGTTTGTGTTGCCTCTGTGCAAGGTAGATTGTGCTTACCACCCGTTGTGTATTCTCCCTTCCTTCTCTCCCCGGTGTAAATCCTACCTGATCTTGATGTATTAAATCAGAAATGTGTTCTATCAATCTCATCGCCAGTATCCTCGTAAATATTTTAAGATCCACATTTAATAGAATAATAAAAGAGATAGGGCGGTAGCTAGGGCATTGTGAGGGATCTTTCCCTTCCTTCCAAATAACTGTTATGTGTGCCAGTAAAATTTCTGTTGGTATTTTCTTTCCATCTCGTATTGAATTATAAGCTGCTACAAATCTCGGAGCCAATTTCTCTGCGAACATTCTATAATATAATAGGTTGTATCCGTCTTGCCCCGGAGCCTTACCCAATTTAAGTTGTTTTATTGCTCTCATAAATTCTTCTATTGATATTGGTATATCAAGTGCTGCAGCTATCTCTGCTGGTAGTTTCAGCATTCCTGAGTCCCTGATATAGTCCCTCGCTACTTCCCCTTTCCTTTGCGCATCTACAATCCTGGATTCCTTTTTTTCTATCTGATACAGGTTCTCATAATATTCTTTGAATGCCTGAGATATTTTTTGTGACGTATTTACCATTTCCCCTCCCAATGTTTTCATTTGTGCAATATGGTTCTTTGTAGTAGTTTCTCTAAAATGGAAACAATTTGACGCATGCTCGGAACTTAATTTTCTTGGCTTGTCGTAGTGTTGTACGCCACTGCGTTCTTGACGGTCGAAAGTTCAGCGAACTTTTGTGTGACCGTGTGTATGCAAGCCAAGCTTAAGCAGAATTCTGTTGGAAAAAACATCCAAGATTTTTCCGGTGGAAATTCCGCTTGTGTGTACGTGACATTACTGTTCTTTCCCGTCTTTCCCGTCTTTTTCGTTTTGTTTTTTTCGTTTCCGTCGATTCGTAACGATTCGTACATTCGTAAGTCGTCGTTTTTCGGACTCGTAACGATTCGTACATTCGTAAGTCGTCGTTGTTCGTATTCGTAACGATTCGTACATTCGTAAGAGTTATTTTTTCGTTGATTCGTTTTTTCGTTAGTTTAATTTTCGGACACATTCGTATTTATTCGTACATTCGTAGATTCGTAATCGGAGCTTAATTCATAATTTGATGTAATGTGTATGCTATTATTACATTTTAATCATTTACGAATCGAAAAAAAAAAGTTACGAATCGAAAAAAAAAAGTTACGAATCGAAAAAAAAAGTTACGAATCGAGAAAAAAAAAGTTACGAATCGAAAAAAAAGTTACGAATGTACGAATTTCTTGGTTCAATAGAGACATGGAAAATTACAAATCGAAAAAAAAAAAAAAAAAAAAAGTTACGAATCGAAAAAAAAAGTTACGAATCGAAAAAAAAAGTTACGAATCGAAAAAAAAGTTACGAATGTACAAATTTTTTTGTTCAATAGAGACATGGAAAATTACAAATCGAAAAAAAAAAAAAAAAAAGTTACGAATCGAAAAAAAAGTTACGAATCGAAAAAAAAGTTACGAATCGAAAAAAAAAAGTTACGAATCGAAAAAAAAGTTACGAATGTACAAATTTTTTTGTTCAATAGAGACATGGAAAATTACAAATCGAAAAAAAAAAAAAAAAAAAGTTACGAATCGAAAAAAAAGTTACGAATCGAAAAATAAAAGTTACGAATCGAACAAAAAGTTACGAATGTACGAATTTTTTGGTTCAATAGAGACATGGAAAATTACAAATCGAAAAAAAAAAAAAAAAAGTTACGAATCGAAAAAAAAAGTTACGAATCGAAAAAAAAAAGTTACGAACGTACGAATTTTTTTGTTCAATCCATTCGAAGCACGTTTAGCAGCACCATTGTAAGGGACACGGAAAATGACCAATTCAACAAAAAAAAAGTTACGAATTTTTTCGTTCGTTTTCGTTTTTCGGATTTTCTTCATTAGTACATTCGTTGTTTCTAATTTGTTTTTTTCGGATTTTCGTTGTTTTTCGGATACGAATGATTCGTTATTCGGATTCGAACGATTCGTTACGATTCGTTATTCGTATTCGTACGATTCGAATGATTCGTTCATTCGTACGAAAACGAACGAACGAAAATAACGAAAAAAAACGAAAAAACGAAAAAAACGAAACGAATTGCACATGTCTACTTTTAATCGTGTAGGCACAGCATCCCATGTAAGCATTACCTAGGGCCATCTTCTTGTAAAAAAAATTCTGCCTAAGAAATCCCCCACTCCTCCAGACTGGCACCCACCCATCAAGGCATTTTTGTATTTGCATAACTCCTCCCAAGAGCCAGCCCACTGCTTGCGTCAGGCCAAAGAGCTCTTGATGGGAGTACTGCGGCAGGGTGCTGTGAGGTTATCAGGAAGTTATGTACAGCACCCTGGAGGGTCCTTACACCATCCTGCATTGCATAGAGCAGCATAGAGACATCCATGAGTCTAAAGTAAGGTATGCAATGATAATGCAAATATTTAAAAATCGCATTAGTTTGTTGATAAAAAGTTGGGAGGAGGAGGAATCTGACATGACAAAATTTAGGTAGAATACATTTCGGTTTAAAAAAAAAAATATGATTAAAAGAATGAAATGTTGTTTTAGAGGGGCGTTAAAATGATCAAAATTAATCAAATAAGCCTTTAAATTATACTAGTTACAAGTGAAGCGCAATAAAATATAAAAAATGTATCTAAACATTTTTTTTCTAGTTTTTGGATATAAAAGGTAAAAGGTTAGAACCCCTGTCAGCGTTGTCCTGGATTCAGATAGTCATCTACCCAGAGGATCCAGTTATGTCCTGCCCTGATTTGCTGCTCAGGTGCAGCATCCTGTGTCCCATGCCATCATCTTGGTCCTTCCCATTCATCAGATTCTGTCTGCCTTATCCGGGCTCAGGCAATGGCTCTCCAATGATCACAGGTCTGCCCACTGACCGCTGGTTTTCCCTTCTCATGCAGCCAGTGCCGGAACAAGATCACCAATTGCTCAGGGCAAAGATGGCAAATTGCGCCCCCCTACCACCTTCATTATGCGTTTGCTTATGAGGAGAAGGGGGAGAGAGAGAGCACAGCCCGCACCTCCTCCCGGTTCTCTCCTCCTCTTATTGTTGCTTCCAGCGCTGGGCTGACAGGAGTAGTGATGCTGCTGTCACTACTCCTGTCAGCCTTATAGTAGAAGGAACTTGTGGCGCCCCCATCCCTACAATACACGCTGTGCCCAGGGCAGCCACTCCTTCTGCCCACCCCTTGTGCCGGCCCTGCATGCAGCCTACTGGGATAT
This sequence comes from Lithobates sylvaticus, assembly GCA_028564925.1. Lineage (NCBI taxonomy): Eukaryota > Metazoa > Chordata > Amphibia > Anura > Ranidae > Lithobates > Lithobates sylvaticus. The sequence continues at coordinate 63,368,373 of CM053036.1, read as the reverse complement.
GTGACGTGAACTTCAAGGAGGCTGAGGCAGTAGGGACACGTCAGTCTCACCTAGGCAAGAATGGCCTGAGTAGGCGGGCCCAGGCCTAAAATGTGAAAATTAAATAAAGAGCCAAAAAAATTACAATTCATATTGCGGAAGGTGGAAGCCATGTAAAGAGCCTTAAAGTGATGCTTAACGCACACTGTTTACTTTAAATTACCCCTTCTATATCTGTATGTGGATGATGTCACTGCAACTATTTTAATTTTAAAAAAAAAGTGCAAACTACCTTTTTCCTAATCGATATACAGCTGTCACATGACTCAGCTCTCTCCCAGCCTGTCTGCAGGGAAACATAAGCAGGAGGAGCTTCTAGTCCTCGGCTGCTGGTCACATATTCAAAAAAAAAAAAACAAACAAAATAAATCAGCTTCTGGGATAATTAATATCAATAAACCTTTTTAAATTGTCATACAAATATATATTTGAAATCAAATCTTTATTATTTGTTTGGCAATAACGTGGTGTGGGCAGATTTTTGCCAGTCACGGACTGTGTCACACACCTCCAGCCTGTGTCTTAGAATAAGAAGGAGGTGAAGCCTCCATCAATCTACATGTAATATTCCCCTCCATTGTGTTTAGCTGGTTAGTGTTCTATAGTAGTCTATTGTTACATGGGCTGCTCAGATTTGATAGGGAGCAAATGCTCAGCAGAGAAACTCACTGAAAACTGAGCATGTGCCGCACTGCCAACACTGCTCTGCAAAATCTCCATCTGCATTGGGGACATGGAGAGAAGGGGGAGGTAGAGAACAGGAGGATCAACCAGTTTTTTGGCAGAATATAGAAAAGGAATCTCATAGTGAATGAGTGAGTATAAACAGCATGTAATACACCATTTATTGATAGTTTTTTTAAGATGTCGGTTTAGTGACACTTTAAATGATATGGAGGGATGGTGGTGGGGGATGGGGGGCGGACGGGCGAATGAAGGTTCTCTGTAAAGTGGAACAACACTGCATCTGAGCACCACAAAGGAAAAATGCTATTTAATTCATTTTTAATAATTCAAAGTAAACTCTCCCATCCATCCATGTCTCCATGCTTTATTTTGCTGAGAAATCACTTTGAAAAACACCCCACAAGCATTTCTGGCCATGGCCATCTTGAGTAAGGGCAGATGATTCAAGTAGCATCTGCCCTAAGCTCAGGCATGCAATCAGGAGGGTGTGCTTAGCTGAGAAAACCCCTCCTCCCCTTCAGAAGACTACTGGGATTAATGACATAATTTGCCTAGGCAGGAAACCAGAAAAAACGTGAACAAAAATAGTTTAAAAATGCGTAAATATGACATAAGTTCCCATCAATTTACTAATGCTAGCAGGATAAGGATTCGAAATAGTCAATGTTGATTAAGAGAGAGAAGTTCCACTTTAATTTCAAAGCTCTTCCCTACAGTACCTCTTTTTTGGCCACAAGATGTCCTCAGTGTTCCAGGTTGAATGACACTCAACCTGGAAGACTAATGCGGCGTACACACGGTCGGAATTTCCGATGAAAACAGTCCGATCTGAGCTTTTCATCGGATTTTCCAACCGTGTGTATGCCCAACGGTCTTTTTCGTGTGTATGCAATTCCGACACGCAAAATTCTGACACATGCTCGGAAACAATTCGACGCATGCTCGGAAGCATTAAACTTCCCTTTTTATAGTGCTGTCGAACGTGTTTTATGCCGCTGTGTTATTGACTGTCGGAAATTTGGTGTGATCGTGTGTAGGCAACACAGCTTGAGCGGAATTTCATCGGAAAAAACGTCAGTTTTTTCCGACGAGAATTCTGATCGTTTGTACGCGGCATTAGGAAAAACTGTGAGTGTTGGGTGACTGCCTACCATTGAAAGAAGACAAATAGGAGTCAGTGTATCACATGTCCAGTCAGAAGAAGGTAAAAAATAAATAAAAGAAGAAGCATAATCCTAAGGGGGATAATGCCCCAGATCCCAAGGAGGGCAGGGAGGCTTTGGAGAGGCGAGCACAAAGTCTGGGTTTGGGTTTTAACTCTGATTTTGATTTCAGGTCCAGGTATCGCTGCTCAGTTATTCAAATTTCACCATACAACCCTGCAAGGACTGTGTGTATACGAAATGCATCTGTGCAGATCAATCCGACACCTTCTACTGGAATATCACTGCTGAAACAATAGGTAATAATCAATAAGATGAATAAAAATAAAAAATTATACTGTGCCAGCCCTCAAAAAAGTATTAAGCTGCTGACACTGCATTAGAACTGATTGCAGAATATATAAAGTGATATAAAGTGCAGCGCTGAGATATGTACACAAATGAAAGGGCAATAATGGTAAAAATATCAAAATAACTGAAACCAATAATAAGTGTAAATCATACAAATGTGATACTGATAAAAAGTGAACATCAATAAATCATAACGTCCATATAGAAATACACGTGATAAATCATAAGAAATTCCAAGAAAGGAAAAAGGTGACTGAAGTAAAAAAACAATTCAATATGGATTCAAACTTCTACTTCGATGTTCTTGTGAAGAAATTGACATTGAATGTGCAGCCACCACCAAACACAATGATCGGGTACACTTACCAGATCCAATGGGCTACTAGCAACAAGCAGCCAAATGCACAGAGAACCAAAGAAGATAGGACTCCACAGGGACCAGCACACACAGGGACCCAGCAGACACCTTTCTGTCATTTTCCTTTCCTGGTGCCCATTCATGGCAGCATATTCATGCGTGTGCTGCCATGAGGACACCAGGAAAATGGAAAATTGAATACTTACCTTTCTGTAATTTTCCTTTCCTGGTGCCTTTATGACAGCATACGCATGAATATGCTGCCATGAATGGGCACCAGGAAAAGGAAAAATTTCAATTAAACATGCAGTTTAACCCCTTCCCGACCAGCCGCTGCAGTTATACTGCGGCAGGATGGCTCCCCTGCGCGAGCTGTCATAGCTGTATGTCGGCTCTTTAAGACGCTGTAGCAGGCGTGAGTCTACAGCGTGTCCCCGGAGCCGCGTGTGCCCGATGAGCACCTGCGATCGCTCGTGACAGAGCGAGAACAGGGATCTGTGTGTGTAATCCCGATTCTGTCAGGGGAGAGGAGAGAGATCATGTGTTCCTACTAAGTAGGAACAGCAATCTGTCTCCTCCTCTAGTTAGCCACATTCCTCCCACAGTTAGAACACACTTAACCCCTTGATCGCCCCCCAGTGTTAACCCCTTCCCTGCCAGTGACATTTATACAGTAATCAGTGGCTATTTTTAGCTCTGATCGCTGTATAAGTGCCAATGGTCCTAAAAAAGTGTCAAAAGTGCCTGATGTGTCCATTGCAATGTTGCAGTCCCGATTAAAAATAGTTTATAGCGCAACAAATAAAAAATGCAGAGGTGATCAAATACCACCAAAAGAAAGCCCTATTTGTGGGCAATAAAACATCAATTTTATTTGGGTACAATGTTGCACCACAGTGCAATTGTCAGTTAAAGCTAAGCAGTGCCGTATCGCAAAAAATGGCTTGGTCAGGAAGGGGGTAAATTCTTCCAGGGCTGAAATGGTTAAAACAGGAAAAAAATATTTTAGGAAACTTCTATTATACATTGTAAACAATAAACTATTATAAGATGGTTGGTCTGTGTGTTGTTTTTCTCCAGGTTTTGTGCCGATTACTGTGAGAGCCGAAGCCATCAAAAGTCCTGAACCCTGCAGAGGCAATCCAGTATATATGCCCTCTAGTGGAAGTGTGGACACAGTGCAGAAACAACTGCTTGTCAAGGCGAGTCTTTTCTTTGTGTATATGTTGAGCACCCTTTCAAGCATGACTCGCCTTCATTTCAAATTTAATTGACATTACTATTTTTTAAACTAGCAGTAAAATATTTGACCTTTTCCAATACATATTCCTTGCCATAAAGAACTATTTTCAGAGCCAATTCTTTCCATGGTCAGAGATATAATGACTATTGCGAAGGGTTGGAGCTGTTTTTCATCTTTTCCTTCCTTATCTCTCAGAGCAAAAAAAAATCCTTTCTGCTACAGAAACATGCCCAATTCCACAGCTTTGCGCAAGATCTTCTCCTCCTGCACATGAGCAATTCGAGCAAATCCATCAGAATTGGGAAAAAATGTATCAGACGCACTCCACTCTGGCCTCCTCTTGCCGTATTTATTAGTCATCAATGAAATTACTACATACAGCAATGTCTCCACCTGGGAGCCAACCTTCCTCAATGCCTTTCACCACCCTTGGCTTGCTTCTTTTGAGCATTGTCATATAGCAATTTTTCCACCTGGGAACCAACCTTCCTTGTCGCAATTTCACCACTCCTGGCTTGCTCACAAGAAGCAAGCCAGGGATGGTGAAAGGCATTTAGGAAGGTTGGTTCCTAGGTGGAGACTAGGGATGGGCCCGGTGTTCGATTCAAACCCATGTTCGAATCGAACATTGGCCGTTCGACCGCTCATCGAAACCAGAACTCTCAGGACCGTTCGCATCAAATTCGTGTGATGCGAACGGTCCACGATGCACTGCGCCAGTCACAGTGCATTGCTGGCTGATGATTGGCCAAGCATGAACTGTGACCCCGCATGCTTGGCCAATCATAGAGCCAGCGGCGAGGAGAGCAATAATTGGCCACAGGCAGGATGCCTGTGGCCAATTATAGCTCAGGGGGTTTAGTATACGCTCCACACTATATAAGGCCGCCGCGCCAGCGGCCTCATGTAGTGTGTTCCGGCGTTAGGAACAGTCAGTGTCAGTGACATTATCTGCTTGTGATTCATTTCTGTGTGTGGATTCTGGGGATTAGTGTAGGGAAAGAGGAAAAATAGGCAGGGATAGTTTATTCTTCTCAGTGCTGTTCTCAATCTCTACCAATCCAGCCATCTGCAGGAGTAGTTAGTGTGTGTGTGCGTGCTGTGTTAGTATAGCACAGCAGTAGCACACTAAACCACCTTACCCTGTATCTGCCCTTCTGGCCTGTTGTCATCTAAGGCAGCCAGCCAGCCATCTGCAGGAGTTAGTGTGTGTGTGTTCTCTGTGACTATAACACAGCACACTAAACCACCTTACCCTGTATCTGCCCTTTTGGCCTGTTGTCATCTAAGGCAGCCAGCCAGCCAGCCAGCCATCTGCAGGAGTTAGTGTGTCTGTGTGCTCTGTGACTATAACACAGCACACTAAACCACCTTACCCTGTGTCTGCCCTTCTGCCCTGTTGTCATCTAAGGCAGCCATCTGCAGGAGTTAGTGTGTGTGGGCTGTGTGAGTATAGCACAGCACACTAAAACACCTCACCCTGTATCTGCCCTTCTGCCCTGTTGTCATCTAAGGCAGCCATCTGCAGGAGTTAGTGTGTGTGTGCTGTGTGAGTATAGCACATCACACTAAACCACTTCACCCTGTATCTGCCCTTCTGCCCTGTTGTCATTTAAGGCAGCCATCTGCAGGAGTTAGTGTGTGTATGCTGTGTGAGTATAGCACAATATCCACTACCCATTACAATGTCTGGAAGACCAACAAGGAGAGGCAGACAGTCACGAGCCAAGAAAACAGGGCAAGCAGGCTCTGTGTCTAGAGACAACAGTACTGGTCGTGGACGTGGTGCATCGTCATCAGCAAGTGGCCATGGGACACACTTGTCCTTATTTTCGGCAGCTGGACATGTTGAGCCGCATCATGCTGAAGGCTTGGTAGAGTGGATGACCAAGCCCTCCTCATCCTCTTCATCCTCTCTCACCCAGGCTCAGGGTACTGGCAAAGCAGCTGCCAACGCGTACTCAATGGCACCATCAGGCACCCCTTCCCTAGACCCACCATGTTCTCCTGAGGAGTCCCCCGAACTGTTTGAGCACAGTGTTGGGTACATGCTCCAGGAGGATGCCCAGCGTTTTGAAGGCTCGGATGATGATACCCAGCTAGAGGAAGGCAGTAGCGTGAGCGCAGAGAGAGGGGATGCTCAAGGACACTAATCTGGCAGTAATGTTCCACCAGCTGCAGCTTACTGCCAGGTTTGCTCCAGTGGTGAAGAGGGAGGGGATGATGAGGTCACTGACTCCACGTGGGTGCCTGAACGGAGAGAGGAGGAGGTGGCACATCTCCAACGAGGCAGGATGCCCTCCGGGGGCCAGCTTGAGGCCAGCACACCAACTGAATCACACCGCAGAGCTTCGCCTGTGCAGGGCGCTGCCTCTGCACGTTATTACAAAAGTTCTTTGGTGTGGGCCTTTTTTGAGACGAGTGCATCAGATCGCACCACTGCTATTTGCAACATATGTCTCAAGCGTATCTCGCGTGGCCAAAACATCAGCCACTTGGGCACCACAAGCATGACCAGACATATGTTGACCTGCCATGCAGCTCGTTGGCAAGCGCACATTAAAGACCCACACTAAAGAACAAAGCGGACCTCTCCTTTCTCCTCATCAGCTGGGATCTCCAACCCCACTATACCTTCAGTCCTCTCTGAAAGCTGCACTGAGAGGAATGAAGGTGTAGAATTAGGTGTGTCACAGCCAAGTACTTGCGGGCACTCTGCTAGCAGTACACCGATGTCCGATTGTACCAGGCAAATTTCCCAACCCCAGCTGCTGGACCGTCGAAAGAAGTTTACTCCCAGCCATCCACATGCCCAGCGGTTGAATGCTAGCTTGGCTAAATTGCTAGCACTTCAACTGCTGCCTTTTCAGTTGGTAGACTCAGCCCCCTTCCGTGAGTTTGTTCAATGTGCGGTTCCTCAGTGGCAGGTTCCCAAACGCCACCTTTTCTCACGGAAGGCGATTCCGGCTCTCTACCGGCATGTGGAAGGCAATGTCCATGCCTCCCTGGACAGGGCGGTCAGCGGTAAGGTGCATATTACCCCTGACCCATGGTCCAGCAGGCATGGACAGGGACGTTACCTGTCTTTCAAGGCCCATTGGGTCACTCTTTTGGCAGCTGGGAAGGATGCAGGACAAGGTGCAGTAGTGTTGGAGGTTGTTCCGCCACCACGCCTCCAAAATGCTACTACTGGTTGTGACACACCTCTCTCCTCCACCACCTCCTCTTCTTCTTCCTCCATGGTCTCTTCGAGTGCTCTGTCCTCGGAACCAGTGGTGCTCCGTAGGCGTCCAAGGGGATATGCAAGTACGCAGGCAAAAAGATGCCATGCCGTGCTTGCGCTGGTGTGTTTGGGGGACAGGAGCCACACTGGGGCAAAGGTTCTGTCAGCTCTGCAGGGGCAGGCCAAGAGGTGGTTGATGCCACGCCAGCTTAAGCCAGGAATGGTGGTTTGTGACAATGGCACCAACCTCCTCTCCACCCTGTGACAGGGACAGCTGACCCATGTGCCCTGTATGGCTCACGTCCTTAACCTGGTGGTTCAGCGGTTCTTGGGCAGGTACCCAGGCTTACAGGATGTCCTGAGGCAGGCCAGGAAAGTCTGTGTGCATTTCCGCTGATCATATAATGCCAGTGCTCGGCTGGCTGAGCTGCAAAAGAAGTTGAACCTGCCCAAGAACCGCCTTATATGTGACATGCCCACCAGGTGGAACTCAACATTGGCCATGCTTCAGCGACTGCACACGCAGCAGAGGGCCATCAATGAGTACCTGTGCAACTACGGCACTAGGACAGGGTCAGGGGAGCTCAGATTTTTTTCCCCACGCCAGTGGAGCATGATCAGGGATGCATGCACTGTCCTGTCACCATTTGAGGAGGCCACGAGGATGGTGAGCAGTGACAGTTCATGCATCAGTGACACTGTACCTCTTGTCCACCTGTTGGAGCATACGCTGCATGGAATAATGGACAGGGCACTTGAGGCAGAACAGAGGCAGGAAGAGGAGGACTTCCTTGCCTCTCAGGGCCCCCTTTATCCAGACAGTGTTCCTTCTCTCCCACCCATCACACAGGAAGAGGATAAGGAGGAGGAGGAGGAGGATTGTGTCAGCATGGAGGTGGAGCCTGGCACTCAGCATCAGCAGTCTTTTAGGGATGATTTACAGTCCCAAGAAGCCAGTGGACTTGTACGTGGCTGGGAGGAGGTGGCTGCGGATCATGTCGTCCTCAGTGACCCAGAAGACTCCGGACCGAATGCCTCAGCTAACCTACGTTGTATGGCCTCCCTGATCCTGCAAAGCCTGCGGAAGGATCCTCGTATTCTTCAGATCAAGGAGAGGGACCATTACTGAGGATGAGACATCTCTGGGAGGCCTTGCAGAAAGGTTTGTGCAACGCGTTCCGAGAGACTGGGAGGTTACAAACTCCTGGTCCTGGACGACGAGTTGCTGAGGCTTCGGTCAGTAGCAGAAGGAGCGGTGGGGAAGGTGGACGTCTGACCGATGCGTTCAGACAATTTTTTTAGTCCGCAGCCCCAAGGTATGATCGGTTCCAGCAACCATCGCCAGCGTCTGATATACATGGTGCAGGAATACCTAGGGGCAAGGTCAGACTTGGACCCCTTTCCCACCGAAAATCCTCTGGCTTACTGGGTCTTGAGGATGGATCACTGGTCAGAGCTTGCACAGTATGAAATTGAGCTACTGGCCTGTCCTGCATCCAGCGTTCTTTCCGAACGCACATTCAGTGCTGCTGGAGGCTTTGTCACCGATCACAGGGTGCGCCTGTCCACCGACTCGGTTGATCGACTGACCTTCATAAAGATGAATCAGTCTTGGATCACCACCAGCTACCAGGCACCTGAAGCTGATATAACAGAATAATTTATTTTGAAATGTCACATCCCTTCAAGACTCCCTATGCTGATGCTGAGTGACTGTCCTGTTATGTTGACTGACTATCCTCTTCCTCCTCAATGATCCTGATTAAAGCTTGGAAGAACATTTTTGTTTCTGGGTGCCACCACCAGTGGCTAAGGCCCAATTTTTCAACCCCTGTTTAACAGGGGCTTGTAATTACAATTTTTTTATGCAATGCTTTGCAACAGGTCTGATTGTTGTGCTCCAAGTACAGTATCTGTGAGGGGTTGCAGTGTTGTGGCACCAGCACCAGTGCCTAAGGCCCAATTTTTTAGCCCCTGTTTAACAGGGGCGTGTAATTACAATTTTTTATGCAATGCTTTGCAACAGGTCTGATTGCTGTGCTCCAAGTATAGTATCTGTGAGGGGTTGCAGTGTTGTGGCACCAGTGCCTAAGGCACAATTTTTCAGCCCCTGTTTAACAGGGGCGTGTAATTACAAATCTTGATCTAATAATTCACAGCAGGGCCCATTCCTGTGCCCACCAAGAGTAACTGTGAGGGCTTACAGTGTTGTGGCAACACCGTCCACCACCACCACCACCACTAGGGATGAGCCGAACACTCCCGGGTTCGGTTCGCACCAGGACCCGCGAACGGACCTAAAGTCCGTGCGAGCATAAGAACCCTATTAGTTACAATGGATGCAAACGTTCGAAATCAGAAGTGCTCATTTTAAAGGCTAATATGCATGTTATTGTCATAAAAGTGTTTGGGGACCTGGGTCCTGCCCCAGGGGACATGTATCAATGCTAATTTTTTTTTTTTTAAACGGCCGTTTTTTCAGGAGCAGTGATTTTAATAATGCTTAAAGTGAAACAATAAAAGTGTAATATTCCTTTAAATTTCGTACCTGGGGGGTGTCTATAGTATGCCTGTGAAGGGGCGCATGTTTCCTGTGCTTAGAACTGTCCCTGCACAAAGTGTCAATTTTGCAGGAAAAAAAGCTATTTAAAATCACTCGCGGCTAATGAATTGACGGCTCACGTAACACAGAGAACTGTCATTCATTGAAAGTCATTGATAAAAAAAACAAAAAACAAAAAATAAAAAGCGTGGGGGTCCCCCCAAATTCAATAACCAGGCCCTTCAGGTCTGCTATGGATATTAAGGGGGACCCCAGCCAAAAAAAAAAAAAAATGGCGTGGGGTCCCCCTCAAAATCCATACCAGAACCTTGAGGTCTGGGATGGATTTTAAGGGGAACCCAGGCCAAAAAAAAAATGGCGTGGGGTCCCCCTCAAAATCCATACCAGACCCTAATCCAAGCACACAACCTGGCAGGCCGCAGGAAAAGAGGGGGGGACGAGAGCGGCCCCCCCCCTCCCTCCTGAACCGTACCAGGCCACATGCCCTCAACATTGGGAGGGTGCTTTGGGGGTCTGAGACCCCCCCAAAGCACCTTGTCCCCATGTTGATGAGGACAAGGGCCTCGTCCCCACAACCCTGGCCATTGGTTGTGGGGGTCTGCGGGCGGGGGGCTTATCGAAATCTGGAAGCCCCCTTTAACAAGGGGACCCCCAGATCCCGGCCCCCCCCTGTGTGAAATGGTAAGGGGGTACAAAAGTACCCCTACCATTTCACCAAAAAAGTGTCAAAAATTGTAAAAATTACAGGAGACAGTCTTTGACAATTCCATTATTAAAATCTTCTTTCTTCTGGTCTTCTTCCTTCTTCTTCTTTTCTTCATCCTTCAGTTTCTTCATCTTCTCCTTCCGGCATCTTCTTCCATCTTCTTCTTCCATCTTCTTCCTCTGATCAGCTTCTTCTTGCTCTGGTCTTCTCGTCCGGCATCTTCTTCCACGACGTCCGGGTCTCTTCTTGGGCCGCTCCACGCAATGGGAGGCTCCCGCTGTGTGAGGCTTCGCTGCGTCTGACAGGTCTTTTATAACGGAGGGCGGGACCACCTGGTGACCCCGCCCCCCTCTGACGTCATGGGGAAAGCCATAGGGAATTCCCCATGACGTCCCCGTGCGTCAGAGGGGGGCAGGGTTACCAGGTGGCCCCGCCGTCCATTATAAAATACCTGTCAGAAGCAGCGAAGCCTCCCACAGCGAGAGCCTCCCATTGCGTGGAGCGGCCCAGAAGAGACGACGACGCCATTGAAGAAGATGCCGGACGAGAAGACCAGAGCAAGAAGAAGCTGATCGGAGGAAGAAGATGGAAGAAGATGCCGGAAGGAGAAGATGAAGAAACCGAAGGATGAAGAAGGAAGAAGACCAGAAGAAAGAAGATTTTAATAAAGGAATTGTCAAAGACTGTCTCCTGTCATTTTTACCATTTTTGACACTTTTTTGGTGAAATGGTAGGGGTACTTATGTACCCCCTTACCATTTCACACAGGGGGGGGGGCGGGATCTGGGGGTCCCCTTGTTAAAGGGGGCTTCCAGATTCCAATAAGCCCCCTGCCCGCAGACCCCCCTCATTAACATGGGGATAAGGTGCTTTGGGGGGGTCTCAGACCCCCAAAGCACCCTCCCAATGCTGAGGGCATGTGGCCTGGTACGGTTCAGGAGGGAGGGGGGGCCGCTCTTGTCCCCCCCTCTTTTCCTGCGGCCCGCCAGGTTGTTTGCTCGGATAAGGGTCTGGTGTGGATTTTGAGGGGGACCCTACGCCATTTTTTTTTTTTGACTGGGGGGTCCCCCTTAATATCCATAGCAGATCTGAAGGGCCTGGTTATTGAATTTGGGGGGATCCCCACACTTTTTTTTTTTGTTTTTTTATCAATGACTTTTTTTTTATCAATGGCTTTCAATGAATGACAGTTCTCTGTGTTACGGGAGCCGTCAATTCATTAGCCGCGAGTGATTTTAAATAGCTTTTTTTCCTGCAAAAATGACACTTTGTGCAGGGACAGTTCTAAGCACAGGAAACATGCGCCCCTTCACAGGCATACTATAGACACCCCCCAGATGTGATACTGCAATGCACACGCACACACTAATCCCCAGAATCACAGCACATAATGTCAGCAGTCAGCAGCACATAACACTGACACGCTGGAACACAACACAACACAATATAGGAGGCCGCTGGCGCGGCGGCCTTTTATACTGTGGGGCGTGTACTAAACCCCCTGAGCTATAATTGGCCACAGGCATCCTGCCTGCGGCCAATTATTGCTCTCCTGCATGCTTGGCCAATCATCAGCCAGCAATTCACTGCAACTGGCGCAGTGCATTGCGGGCCGCTCGCATCACACGAATTTGATGCGAGCGGCCCAAATAGTTCTGGGCTCGCCGAGCGGGCGAACGTCCGATGTTCGATTCGAACATGGGTTCGAATCGAACACCGGGCTCATCCCTAACCACCACCAAAGGCCCAATTTTTCTGCCCCTGTTGAACAGGTGCATGCAATTACAAATCTTGTTCTAATAATTCACAGCAGGGCCCATTCCTGTGCCCACCAAGAGTAACTGTGAGGGCTTACAGTGTTGTGGCAACACCAACATCTAATGGGGCAAATTTCTGCAGAGTATATACGCCAGGCCCCTACTTTCAAACATCCAACTTAGAAACTAATCCTACTTGCAAGCGGAAGGAGAAAACAGGAAATGAGAGGAAATCTACCCCTAGGAAGTGAAATTCTATCCTGTTAGATTTAATTTGGGGAAAAAGGTATCTCCTCTCTACTGATGCTTAATCACCAATCCTTGTTTCAATAAAAAACCCACTTTTCCAAAAACATTTGTCATTGGGACGGAAAGTGAGGTGAAATGTTCTGAACAGGTGCACAGACAGCAAAACAAATGTTACAGGGGTGATAACCCTTCCCTATGTTCTCCAAAAAGCTTAAAAATAGATTTTTTTGGATGGAGCTACACTTAAAAATGTACCTGTTCAAAATTACACACAGATTCTACTTAAGAACAAACCTACAGTCCCTGTCTTGTTTGCACCGCCTGTATACTGCTGTTCAGAGTACAGGGGGTCCCCGGGTTACAAACAATATAGGGACTGTAGGTTTGTTCTTAAGTTGAATCTGTTTGTAAGTCGGAACATGTACATTTTTTAAGTGTAGCTCTAGCCAAAAAATATATTTTTACGTTTTTTAGATAACCCTTCTCTAGGTTATCACCCCTGTAACATTTGTTTTGCTGTCTGTGCCCCTGTTCAGAAGTTTTCACCTTACCTTCTGTCCCAATGACAATTGGATCTTGAAAATTTTGGGTTGTTAGGGAAGCATGGACTGGTGATAAAGCATCAGTGGAGACACCTATTTCCCATATTAACTCTTACAGGAGTGAATTTCCCTTCCTAGGGGTGGATTTCCTCTCACTTCCTGTTGTCTCCCTCCGTTTGTAAGTAGGAGTCGTTTGTAAGTCGAATGTTTGTAAGTAGGGGACCCCCTGTATATAGGGTTGTAGGTATACTGTTTTATTTTGGGTGCAGGGTTCCCCTTAATATACATACAAGACCCAAAGGGGCTGGTAATGGGCTTGGGTGGGGGGAGGGGGGGATGGGGTAGCCATGCCATTTTTCTCAAAGATTTTCATCCAGGACAAGACATGACATTAAAGCCGCAAGCAGTTTTAAATGGCTTATTTTTTTCCTTTACAAATGTCATTCTTTGCAGGGACAGTTCTAAACACAGGAAACACATGCCACTTCACAGGCATACTTTAGACACCCCCCAGGTACCATATTTAAAGGAATAATTCACTTTTTTTTTTCACTTTATGCATCATTAAAATGACTGCTCCCGAAAAAACGTCAGTTTTTAAAACTTCTTTTTGCATTGATACATGTCCCCTGGGGCAGGACCCGGGACCCAAACCTGTTTTATGACATTTACATGCATATTGGCAATTATAATTAGCACTTAAGATTTCGAACGTTCGCGTCCATTGTAATTAATAGGGTTCGAAAGTTTGCGCGAACTTTCGGTCCGTTCGCAGGTTCTGGTGCGAACCGAACCCGGGGGTGTTCGGCTCATCCCTAGTGGAGACATTGCTGTATGACATTGCAGGTATGGACTCCAGAGAGCGAGATATCATTTTGCCCCTGTACAAATTATTAGTAAGACCTCATCTGGAATATGCAGTTCAGTTTTGAACTGGTGCCCAGTTTTGGGCACCAGTTCTCAAAAAGGATATCGGGGAACTGGAGAAAGTGCAGAGAAGGGCAACCAAACTGATAAGAGGCATGGAGGAGCTCCGCTATGAGGAAAGATTAGATGAACTGAATTTATTCTTTCTTGAGAAGAGGAGATTAAGGGGGGGGGGATATGATCAACACGTACAAATACATAAGTGGTCCATATAGTGAACTTGGTTTTGAGTTATTCACTTTAAGGTCATCACAGAGGACAAGGACATCTGGAGGAAAAAATATTCCATCTCCAAATAAGGAAAGGTTTCTTCACAGTAAGAGCTGTGAAAATGTGGAATAGACTCCCCCCAGAGGTGGTTCTGGCAAATTCTGTAGATTGCTTTAAAAAAGGCCTGGATTATTTCCTAAATGTACATAATATAACTGGGTACTGAAATTTATAGGTAAAGTTGATCCAGGGAAAATCTGATTGCCTCTTGGGGGATCAGGAAGGATTTATTTCCCCTGCTGTAAAATATTGGAGCCTGGTTTGCTGGGATTTTTCGCCTTCCTCTGGATCAACTGTGGGTGAAGGATTGTGTATATGGGGTTGTATTTTTTTTGGTTGAGCTAGATGGACTTCAACCTGACTAACTGTAACTATGTAGGTGAGAGAATCTGTCCACAGGACAACTATTAGTCGTGCACTCCACAAATCTCGCCTTTATGGAAGAGTGACAAGAAGAAAGCCAATGTTGAAAGAAAGCCATAAGAAGTCCCATTTGGAGTTTGTGAGAATCCATGTTGGGAACGCAGAAAACATGTGGAAGAAGGTTCTCTGGTCAGATGAGACCAAAATTGAACTTTATGGCCTAAAAGCAAAAAATGTGTGGCAGAAAACTGACACTGCAACTCGGCCTGAACACACCATCCACATGGTGGTGGCAGCATCAGGTTGTGGGGATGCTTTTCTTTAGCAGGGACAGGGAAGCTGGTCAGAGTTGATGGGGAGATGGATGGAGCCAAATACAGGGCAATCTTAGAAGAAAACCTGTTAGTCTGCAAAAGACTTGAGACTGGGGCAGAGGTCCGACCTTAAACATACAGCCAGAGCTACAATGGAATGATTTAGGTTAGGGGTGCCCAACCTTTTGAGGAGCGAGGGCTATTTTAGCAACTTGGTAACCGGTCACAGGGCCACAATGAGCCTAGGGGACAGATGACAGGTCCTTGTCCACTCTGCATATGCAGAGCGGACACGGACATGGACTACTTTATGGGCCCTCCGATCTGCCCAGACAGAAAAGGACGGATCCCCTTCTGTTTTTTTTTAGTGGATTTGATTGGAGATAAGCGGCTGTAAAGGGACACAATTTACACATGCCAAGCATTAGAGGTGAATGGAGGGTCCGATTAGGTCCGCCTAAAAAAACGGCAGACCCGATAGGACAGATCATGTGAAAGGGGCCTAAGACTGCTTTCACACTTATGCACTGTGGTATCTGCACCTCAACTGACCTCAATCTTCACTTCTTCCTCAGGATTCCTGCAGGTATCGCTGGCTGCTGCTGTTCCCCAGGTGGGTATGGCTGGTGGCTGCTACTGGCTGTCCTCCAGGGCTGCTCCTGCTGGCTGGTACTGCTGGTGGGTACTGTTAGTGGGTATTGCCAGCTGGTTCCCAACCTGCCACCCCCGAGCATCAGTGTGACAGGAGCCGGTGCTGGAGGAAGCATGCGGCTGCAGTAGAGAGCTGATGCTTCCTGTATCTTTCCTGTCAAAGGCAAGAGTACATTTGGTATCACTTCACTTGTGACAGGAGCGGGCGCTATACAGAAAGCATTGACTTTGCTTCCTCTAGTGCCGGCTCTGTTTTTCACACTGATGCAGAGCAGTAGATGGCAGGCCACAGCAGAGGGTGTCGGTTGGGCACCCCTGGTTTAGATCAAAGCATATTCATGTGTTAGAATTGCCCAGTCAAAGTCCAGACCTAAATTCAATTGAGAATCTGTGGCAAGATTTGAGAATTGCTGTTCCGACGCTCTCCATCCAATCTGACAGAGCTTGAGCTATTTTGCAAAGAAGAATAGGAAAAAAATTCACTCTCCTAGATATGCAAAGCTGGTAGAGACATCCCCAAAAAGACTTGCAGCTGTAATTGCAGTGAAAGGTGGTTCTACAAAGTATTGATTACAAATGCACGCCACACTTTTCACATACCTGTATTTATTTGTAGAAAATGTTGAAAACCATTTTCCTTCCACTTCACAATTATGTGCCACTTTGTGTTGGTCTATCACATAAAATCCCAATAAAATACATTTACAGTTTTGGTTGTAACATGACAAAATATGGAAAATGGGGTATGAATACTTTTTCAAGGCACTGTAGTAAAATGATGGCATAGCTATTTGCCCAGAAAAACTGCTGTTACGAATAGGAGAAAATCAAATGTTCTCCTTTTATTTTCTCGACGGGTCAAATATTATTGTACTTTACCGTAATCTTGCATCTCTTACACTGATCTCCTATTGTCTTGTTTGCAGGCGGAAGGCATCACAAAGGAAATTCCTCAGAACATGTTACTCTGTTTGAAAGGTGAAGAAGAAGAAAAAAACAAAGTCATGTGTATTGGGTCAAATTAGCATTTTCATGGAACAAACTGTGTTTTTTTTTTTCAGCGGGAACTCAATTCCGGGAACCTCTAGCACTGAAAGGGGTGCTGGGGTGTCTATTGATGCCCACTGCTGGGGAGATCTATTTTTGCTGGTGGGGGAATCTGTTTTTGCTGGGGGGGGGGGGGGGGTGGGGGTCTTATGTATCTAGTGGGCTGATCATTGGTGGGAGGGATCTACTGTTGTGGGAGGGGTCGATTGTTGCTGGCTGCCAGGAGATCTACTGTATTGTTACTGGTGGGGGGGATATTGTTGCTGGGGACATTTATTGTTGCTGGAGAATCTTTTTGCTAGTGGGGATCTTATGTTGCTGGAGGGGTCAATTGTTGCTGAGAGAGATCCACTGTTGAGGGAAGCGTCTGTTGATACTGGCTGCTGGGAGATCTGCTATATTGTTACATAGGTGGGTCTATTGCTGTTGGGGAGGGGATTTATTGTTGATGGGGGAATATATTGTTTCTAGAGGGGATTTATTGTTGCTGTGGGGGACCTATTGTTGCTGGTTAATCTGATGTTGTGGGGGGGGGGGGGGGATCTTTTGTTGCTAGAGGGGATTTATTCTTGCTGGGGGGACCTATTGATGCTGGTTAATCTATTGTTGTTGGGGGGAATCTATTGTTGCTGGCTGCACAGAATGTTGCTCAGAAGTGTGTAGAGGATGGAGACAAGGCGGGATTTGCGCCTATTCTCTGAGAAAAAAAGCTCTGGAAAAAAGTATACAATTGAATCACTGGAGCTGCATAGTGCAGGATGAAAGAGGTGGGAGGGAGGAGGAGGCACTCATCTGACTTTTTAGCTGTGTGTGTGATCTGAACTTCAGCTATGGAGATCTGCAACCAACTATTTTGTTAGGGTATATTCACACCAGATGCGCTGGGGTACGTTTGTGAGTGCATTCCCAGCTCATGGCAACCAAAAAATAATGGTTCCCTATGAGTGCAGTTCACACTAGTGCATTGCATTTGCCCAGTGCTGAAAAAAATACAAAAGGCACTACTTTTTTTCAGTTTAACGCAACGTGTTCTAATGCACGCAAACATACACAAATGTGCATAAACGCAACACACTGCAAGGCAAAAGAACAAAACAAAAGGCATATTCCACCCTTTGCAAAAAAATTAATAATGCATCCACAAGGATGCTAAAAAAAAAAAGTACATTCACTTTTTGCCTTGGAGTCTGCAAAGCACTGCAACCATGAAAAGTGGATCCCAGGTGTAATGCTCTGGCTCCTGCCGACTATTCCTCCAGCCACCGGTATAGACCATCAGTTACGCAGTTGGAGAAAGCATCAATGCTGTGATGTCATCGTACTTGTAATCTATTGAGATCTGCCATGGTGCCAGAAGGGACTGGAGTCTCCCTATTCACAGATCCCTAAATTTACAAAAATGACCAGTACCTGCCGGGGGAGAAGATATGCTTTAAGGACTCATTCACACCAAAACGCATCGGTAATGCATGCACATTGCTTTGTGATGCAGTGCATTTTTTGTAATTCGCTGGTGTTACATCATCACAGAGCACAAGGGGGCACTTTACGTCTAGAGCAGGGATTCTCAACCAGGGTTCCATGGAACCCTTGGGTTCCTCCAGAGGTTGCTAGGGGTTCCTTCAGCATTGGGCCATTTCTGGGACTGTGACATCATATGGGGGCGGGGTCACCATGTGACATGAGCCAGTGGCCCCGCCCCTTGTCCCTATATAAGTCACAACACCGCGTGTCTCTGCCATTACGGCCAGAGAGAGTGATGAGTCAACATCGGAAGAAGAAGAAGACGACGACGACGCAGAAGGCGGCGGCGACAGCGGCAAGAAGAACCGAAGAGCAGGACAAGACCCCCGAAAGCGTAACGAGACCCCCAGGCGACGACTACAGCGGCGACGAAGCAGAAGACCCCCCAAGATGGAAGAAGACCCCCGGAGCTGTGCAATAAAATATTTTTAAAAATTGTGTCGTTTTTTTATTTACACTTTTTTCCTTAGGTGAATGGGTAGGGGTACATCATACCCCATACTCATTCACATAGGGTGGGGGGCCGATATCTGGATGCCCCCTTATTAAAGGGGGCTCCCGGATTCCGATAAGCCCCCCGCCCGCAGACCCCAACAACCAATGACCAGGGTTGTCGGGAAGAGGCCCTTGTCCTCATCAACATGGGGACAAGGTGCTTTGGGGTGGGGGGGCCGCAAGGGCACCCCCCATGTTGAGGGCACGTGGCCTGGTACGGCTCAGGAGGGGGGCTGGCTCGTCCCCAGCCCCTTTCCTGACCGGCCAGGCTGCGTGCTCGGATAAGGGTCTGAGATGGATTTGGGGGGGACCCCCACGCCGTTTTTTCGGCATAGGTATAACCCTTTAAATCCATACCAGGTGACGGGCTGGCGCGGTGGCATTCGCTGCCTTCGCTAGTCCCGTCTACCTGTAGTCACGTTCTAAATGAACGGACTTTCCTCCGTGTGCGAGGCAAGTCCGTTCATTTCAAAAGTCCCGCGGACTAGCACACAGACCACGGGATTGTCCGCCAGACTGCCGAGTCCATCGGACAATTTTATGTCTGAACTTAAAACTTTTTGGAGGAAAAAGTCAGCCAGCGCCCACACACGGGCGGATTGTCCGGCGGACAATCCCGCGGGAAAGTCGTTCGTGTGTACTCGGCCTTAGGAAAGAATCCAGGCCTTTTTTTAAAGCAATTTACCGAGCTGGCCAGAACCACCTCTGGAGGGAGTCCATTCCACATTTTCACAGCTCTTACTGTGCAGAAACCTTTCTGTATTTGGAAATGAAATCTCTTTTCTAGAGCAGCCTTTCTCAACCTTTTCAACACAGAGGAACCCTTGAAAAAGTTCTCCAGGCTCTGGGAACCCCTGCTAAAAATTTGAAATCTACAACTCTTGATACATTAGTGTGATGGTCAGTGGGAAGAATGGTCCTTACACTTGTGGTCATTGGGAAGAATTACCTCCTTACAGATAGCTAAAAATATCAATGGTGTCAGTGGGAACTTATCCGAGAGGCAGAAATGGCCCAATGCTGAAGGAACCCCTAGCAACCTCTGGAGGAACCCAAGGGTTCCACGGAACCCTGGTTGAGAATCCCTGCTCTAGACGTAAAGAGTGCCCCCTTGTGCTCTGTGATGATGTAACACCAACGAATTACAAAAAATGCAATGCATCACAAAGCAATGTGCATGCATTAACCAATGCTTTTTGGTGTGAACGAGTCCTTAAAGCATATCTTGTCCCCCGGCAGGATCCGGTCATTTTTGTAAATTCAGGGATCTGTGAATAGAGAGACTCCAGTCCCGTCTGCCACCATGGCAGATCTCAATAGATTACAAGTACGATGACATCAAAGCATTGATGCTTTCTCCAACTGCGTAACTGATGGTCTATACCTGTGGCTGGAGGAATAGTCTGCAGGAGCCAGAGCATTACACCTGGGATCCACTTTTCATGGTTGCAGTGCTTTGCAGACTCCAAGGCAAAAAGTGAATGTACTTTTTTTTTTTTAGCATCCTTGTGGATGCATTATTAATTTTTTTGCAAAGGGTGTAATATGCCTTTAAAGGAAAAGCCTGTGCACACTTTAATTGTTCAGCTTTTCAGCACATACTCCAGGAACACGCAGGAATGGCCTTCAAATCCTAATGTAACCCATCAACTGCATAGATTTTACTACAGCTTTTTAATGCCGTGTACACACAAATGAAATTTCAGACAGAAAAAGTTTGACGGGAGCTTTTCATCGGATATTCCGATCGTGTGTATGCCCCATCGGACTTTTTAAGTTGAAAATTCTGACGGACCTTGAAAGAGAACATGTTCTAAATTTTTCCAACGGAACCAAGTCCTATTGGGAAAACCACTCGTCTATATGCAGTTCCGACGCACCAAAAACGACACATGCTCTGAAGCAAGTACGAGACGGAAGCTATTGGCTACTGGCTATTGGACTTCCTTTTTCTAGTCCCGTCATATGTGTTGTACGTCACCGCGTTCTAGACGATTGGACTTTGGTGTGACCGTGTGTAGGCAAGACCGCTTGAGTGGATCGGAGAAACCTTCAGAGTTTATTCCGACGGCAAAACCGATTGTGTGTACGTGGCATAAGAGTGCTCACTGCCACAACCATGTCTATCCTGCTGGAGGGCGAAACTGCTAAATTATCAAGAATATGGATGAGCTGAACAGCCCTGGGTTCGGTTTGAGCAGGATTTGGCAAACCTAAACGAGTTGCCGAAGCCAAACCCCTTTGAAATTATTAGGAGCTGAATTTGCCAAATTAAAAATGCCCATTTTCTGGGCTAATAGGCAAGGGGTTTAAAAAAAAATAGCATGATGGAGGGGTGTGCATTTCCTTGAAGAACATGTAGAAGAAAATAAGAGGGCACTTCTAAGTGCAGCAACAAAATACATTTATTGATAATAATATCCACTCATATTTGGTATTATAGTAAATGAGGCTGTCATCTGTGAACCCTGGAGATGTAGGAATGTACCGGAGAAATATGCATCAAGCTGCCCAGCATGAAAACCGTATGAAAACCATATAGACACAGAGGCCATTTTTTTGGGGGGGCGCCAAACAAACCCCCCTGTGCCAGGTCCGCATCTTCCCCATCTAGGTTGCGCTTCTCCGTCTTATCCTCCAGCCCAATCCGCTCTTAAGACCTGCCTCCTGCCCTGATTGGCCAGGAGAAGCCGGAAGACTATAGTGAGAGCCTGTGCTTAAAAAACAACAAAAAAAAAACAACTCATAGATGTCTATGTGTCGAGCGGCCCACGTGGAAATTAGCGGGCGATGCCCCTTATGGACCAGCCAACGCTGCTGTCAGGGATCTGTCAGCATGGCACACTTAAAAGAAGTTCAGATGCAGAACCCAAACCCTATTGAAATCAATAGGCGCCAAATCTGTCAAATTAGAAA
Source organism: Lithobates sylvaticus (assembly GCA_028564925.1). Taxonomy (NCBI): domain Eukaryota; kingdom Metazoa; phylum Chordata; class Amphibia; order Anura; family Ranidae; genus Lithobates; species Lithobates sylvaticus. The sequence continues at coordinate 63,346,985 of CM053036.1, read as the reverse complement.
TGCCCATTTTCTGGGCTAATAGGCAGGGGATTTAAAAAAAAAAAAAAATAGCATGATGGGGAGTGGGCATTGCCTTGAGGAAAATGAGAGAAACACAAGGGGCGCTTTTAAATGCATTAACAAAATAAATGTATTGATCTACAGTATGAGAATAATGTCCAACCACGTGTGGTAGAATGGTAAATTGCATATCATATAAGGATGAGGCTTTCATCTGTGGACCCCTGAGATGCACAAATGTACCTGAGGAATAAGCTCCAAGCCACCTGGCACGAAAACCACTTAGAAGCACATAAACATAAACATGAGTTTACCCCCCGGCGTCTGTGCCTATACTGAATGATTTTCATGCCAGACTGCTTGAAGCATATTCCTTGGGTACCTTCCTGCATCTCCAGGGTTCACAGACATCCTAATCCTTATATGATACCATTCTAGCAAATATTGGTGGATTTTATTATTTTATATCAATACATTTATTTTGTTGCTGCACTTAGAAATGCCCTCTCGGGTTCTTCTATTATACTGCAGATATTCCTTCAGTCCAAAGAGGAACTGCTCTAAGGACTTTGTGGCGAGTTATTGACTGCATTGAGTCATTACCATATGATCTGGCTACCACTACTCTTGGGACTACTAGTGGTGTTTAGAGATACAGTACCTTGAAGAACATTTACCAATGCAAAAAAAATTATAACATTTTTTATTCAATTTGGCCAGGAGCAGTCCTACAGCAAGAAAATAAAATTGCATATAGTACAACAGTCCCCACCTACTAGACCCTTTGAATTTGGTATGGATTTTTAAGGAAGTACGTCAGCAAAAAAATAAAGTTATACTAATCTAAGCACACACTGTGAAATTGACATTGTCCCTTCTATTTCTGTATGGGGATGATGGCACTGTCATTATTTGAATAAAAAAAAAAAAAAAAACATCTATACCTTTTTCCTAATCGATATACAGCTGTCACATGACACAGCTCTTCCCCAGTCTGTCTGGAGGGAAATAGTGGCAGGATGAGCTTCTAGTCCTCTGCTGCTGGTCACATGTGTAAAAAATAAATAAAAAAATATTTAAAAAAAAAACTGCCTTTGGGATACAGAGTAAAAATAATTAATATTAATAAACTGTTTTAAATTGTCATAAAAATATTTATTTATTTTTGTCCACTTCAGCGAAAGTTTTCCCAAGAGACTTATTTCAACTTTGCAGCTCAACATTGTCCCTTCTCGTTTTCACATTTCCGTTAAGATTTATTTAATCATTATGTTTAAATGTTTCATTTTGTACAAAAAGGAATATACTCATACAAAAAAACATTTGTAAAATATGTCCCCTACCCCTGCCTCCCAACCCTCCCTACCTCTTCCCCCTCCCCCTCTTACCCATTCCTCCTATCCCACCCTGGTTTGTTTTAATATGTTTTATGTTGGGCTTTCCCTGTTCGTGGCTCATATCCCTCTGCCCTCTATCATCCTCTCTAAGTATTTATCTGAGAACTTGTATTTTTCCCAACATTGCCACGCAGTGATATATTTATGGTATCGTCCTTTTTCTCTGCATCCCAGGTTTTCCATTTTATTATAATACTCTATTTGTTCAAACCATTCTCTTATGCCTGGTTTTTCACTGTTTAACCATTTTTTTGGGATCAACCCTTTCGCAGCATTTAGAAGTATTGGGGTAATTGAATTCATGTATTTTTTCCTAGGGGTTTTGGAATCATGGAACAAACACGTCAGTATGTTGTAATCAATTTTCTCTTCTGTTATATTGTTTATGATTTCCACTATTTCTTGCCAATACCCCTTTATTTTTGGGCATTCCCACCATATGTGGGCCATAGTTGCCCTTTGATTGTATTTCCTCCAGCATAATGGTGATCCTTCCGGCTTCCACTTGAAATTTGTAAGTCCTCACTGGGGGCAGAAACCACCTTGCTAACAATTTGAAGTTAATTTCAATGGTGCCCATGTCCCAGGCATTGTTGTACATTCCTCCTATTAACTTTCCTACTTGGTAGTCGTCTAATTTTAGGTCCAGTTCTTCCTCCCAATGTTCTATGTAGGCTGGTCTTCCTTGTCCTTCCAAATCTGTCAAAATTCCATATATTTTTGAAATTAAATTTTTTAATGATCCCCATCTACCATCTTTGCATGTAGCAGAGTTTTTCCAAGAAAACCAATTCCCCTTTGTCTCGTATTGGAAATGGGAGTGTTTTTACTAGATGTTTTAGTTGAAGCAGATTCCAGTCACTTATCTTCCATCCCTTAGATTTTTCGTTTTCTTGTCGCGTTTTCATCTTTCCTTTTGTGATAATATCTCTCAATTGTGGATTTTTTATTTTCTGTGCAGTGAACATCTCTCTCCCTGGCGTGAAGAAGTTTGTTTCCGTAAGGGGTATTAAAGGGGAATTGTACTCCCATTTTTCTTTCCTATAAACTATATCCCATATTTTAAACACATTTTTAGTTATTTCGTGAGTGTCCTGTCCTAGTGTCCTAAATTTTCGTGGTATCCACATATTTTTGTGTAGTGTACTTCTACTTATTGTTTTTTTCTATTTCCACCCATTTTTTTTCACTATTCTCATTTGTCCACTCAATCATACGTGCTAAAATTACTGCTTTATAATACCTATTTATGTCCGGGGTGGCCAGTCCACTGTGTTCCCTTTTCCTAGTGATAAGTGCGTGTTGTATTCTTGGCTTCTTATTTTGCCAGATATATTTAGTCCTCATTTTTTTTATTATCTTAAAGAAATTCGGTGGGATTCCTATTGGTAACATCTGAAATTTGTGCATTATTTTTGGTAATATCACCATTTTGAACATGTTTATTCTTCCAATCCATGAGATTGATTGTATACTTAGTTTTTTTAATATCTGCTTTCACTTCATTTAGTAATGGAATATAGTTTGTTAGATATAAATTTTCGACCGTTGTTGTTAACTTAATCCCCAAGTATTTTAATTATTTTACCCACGTGAATGGGAATTCTTTCTGGAGCGTCAGTGCTTCCGTTTTTCTTACCCCGATGTTTAGTATTTCAGTCTTGATTGGATTTATTTTAAAATTTGAAAGTTCCCCATATTTTTTTATTTCTTTATTTGTACACGGCAGAGTCACCCTCTGGTTTGTCACGTACATCAGAACGTCGTCTGCGTATGCGGCAATTTTGTGTATTTTTTCTCCCACTCTCACTCCGCCCACAACCAGGTTATTCCGTAGTGTCATCAAAAATGGTTCCATTGATAGGACGTACAGGAGAGGCGAGAGCGTGACAATCTCCCATTACCTTCACCATCTCTGTTGTCCCGTTATAAAGATTTTCAATCCACTTCATGAATTTTGGTCCTATTCCGAGAAACCTTAATGTGCCCATCATGAATCCCCAGTCTACCCTGTCAAATGCCTTTTCTGCATCTATTGACAGGAGTAGAGCTGGGGATTCATTCAGGTCCTTCTTCCTTAACATCAAAATTGTCTTTATTCCATTGTCCCACCCTTCTCTACCCGGGACGAATCCAGTCTGATCAGGGTTTATCCAACATGGTATTAATTTTTTTATTCTGGTAGCCAGGATCGTTACGTAGATTTTTGTATCAGCATTTAACAGGGCAATCGGTCTGTAGCTTGAACAGTTAGTCTTATCTTTTCCCTCTTTAAGTATTATTGTGATGTGTGCTAGTATTTAGGGATGGGCACGGTGTTCGATTCAAACCCTCGACCGCTTGTCGAGCCCAGAACTATGTGGGCCGTTCGCATCAAATTCGTGTAATGCGAACGGTCCACAATGCACTGCGCCAGTCGCAGTGCATTGCTGGCTGATGATTGGCCAAGCATGCACTGTGACCCCGCATGCTTGGCCAATCATAGAGCCAGCGGCGAGGAGAGCAATAATTGGCCACAGGCAGGATGCCTGTGGCCAATTATAGCTTATAGCGTGCCGGCGGCCTCCTGTAGTGTGTTCCGGCGTTAGTCAGTGACGGTGTCAGTGACATTATCTGCTGTGATTCATTCTGCACAGTGCTGCTGACATTATCTGCTGTGTTATTCATTCTGCTGAGTGCTGACATTATCTGCTGTTATTCATTCTGCTGAGTGCTGACTGACATTATCTGCTGTGATTCTGGGGATTAGTGTAGTGTGTGCGTGCTGTTAGTACAGCATTGCAGTATCACATTAAACCACCTTTACCCTTCTGGCCTGTTGTCATCTAAGGCAGCCAGCCAGCCATCTGCAGGAGTTAGCGTGTGTGTGTGCTGTGTGAGTATAGCACAGCACACAAAACCACCTCAGCCTGTATCTGCCCTAAGGCCCTGTTGTCATCTAAGGCAGCCAGCCAGCCATCTGCAGGAGTTAGCGTGTGAGTGTGCTGTGTGAGTATAGCACAGCACATGAAACCACCTCAGCCTGTATCTGCCCTAAGGCCCTGTTGTCATCTAAGGCAGCCAGACAGCCATCTGCAGGAGTTAGCGAGTGTGTGTGCTGTGTGAGTATAGCACAGCACACAATAAACCACCTCAGCCTGTATCTGCCCTAAGGCCCTGTTGTCATCTAAGCCAGCCAGCCAGCCATCTGCAGGAGTTAGCGTGTGTGTGTGTGCTGTGTGAGTATAGCACAGCATACAAAACCACCTCAGCCTGTATCTGCGGAAGGATCCTCGTATTCTTCGGATCAAGGAGAGGGACCATTACTGGCTGGCCACTCTCCTTGATCCACGGTACAAGAGTAAGGTCGCGGACCTTATCTTGCCGTCGCAGAGGGAGCAGAGGATGAGACATCGGTCAGTAGCAGAATGAGCGGTGGGGAAGGGGAACGTCTGACCAATGCATTCAGACAATTTTTGTTAGTCCGCAGCCCCAAGGTATGATCGGTTCCAGCAACCATCGCCAGCGTCTGATATACATGGTGCAGGAATACCTAGGGGCAAGGTCAGACTTGGACACCTTTCCCACCGAAAATCCTCTGGCTTACTGGGTCTTGAGGATGGATCACTGGCTAGAGCTTGCACAGTATGCAATTGAGCTACTGGCCTGTCCTGCATCCAGCGTTCTTTCCGAACGCGCATTCAGTGCTGCTGGAGGCTTTGTCACCGATCACAGGGTGTGCCTGTCCACCGACTGACCTTCATAAAGATGAATCAGTCTTGGATCACCACCAGCTAGCAGGCACCTGAAGCTGATATAACAGAATAATTTATTTTGAAATGTCACATCCCTTCAACCAGCCTATTCTGATGCTGAGTGACTGTTCTGTTATGTTGACTGACTATCTTCTTCCTCCTTAATGATCCTGATGATAGCTTGGAAGAACATTTTTGTTTCTGGGTGCCACCACCAGTGGCTAAGGCCCAATTTTTCAGCCCCTGTTTAACAGGGGCGTGTAATTACAATTTTTTATGCAATGCTTTGCAACAGGTCTGATTGCTGTGCTCAGAGTACAGTATCTGTGAGGGGTTGCAGTGTTGTGGCACCAGCACCAGTGCCTAAGGCTCAATTTTTCAGCCCCTGTTTAACAGGGGCGTGTAATTACAATTTTTTATGCAATGCTTTGCAACAGATCTGATTGCTGTGCTCCAAGTACAGTATCTGTGAGGGGTTGCAGTGTTGTGGCACCAGCACCAGTGCCTAAGGCCCAATTTTTCAGCCCCTGTTTAACAGGAGCGTGTAATTACAATTTTTAATGCAATGCTTTGCAACAGGTCTGATTGCTGTGCTCCAAGTACAGTATCTGTGAGGGGTTGCAGTGTTGTGGCACCAGCACCAGTGCCTAAGGCCCAATTTTTCAGCCCCTGTTTAACAGGGGCGTGTAATTACAATTTTTTATGCAATGCTTTGCAACAGATCTGATTGCTGTGCTCCAAGTACAGTATCTGTGAGGGGTTGCAGTGTTGTGGCACCAGCACCAGTGCCTAAGGCCCAATTTTTCAGCCCCTGTTTAACAGGAGCGTGTAATTACAATTTTTAATGCAATGCTTTGCAACAGGTCTGATTGCTGTGCTCCAAGTACAGTATCTGTGAGGGGTTGCAGTGTTGTGGCACCAGCACCAGTGCCTAAGGCCCAATTTTTCAGCCCCTGTTTAACAGGGGCGTGTAATTACAATTTTTAATGCAATGCTTTGCAACAGGTCTGATTGCTGTGCTACAAGTACAGTATCTGTGAGGGGTTGCAGTGTTGTGGCACCAGCACCAATGCCTAAGGCCCAATTTTTCAGCCCCTGTTTAACAGGGGCGTGTAATTACAAATCTTGATCTAATAATTCACAGCAGGGCCCATTCCTGTGCTCACCAAGAGTAACTGTGAGGGCTTACAGTGTTGTGGCAACATCGTCCACCACCACCAAAGGCCCGATTTTTTTCTGCCCCTGTTCAACAGGTGCATGCAATTACAAATCTTGATCTAATAATTCACAGCAGGGCCATTCCTGTGCCCACCAAGAGTAACTGTGAGGGCTTACAGTGTTGTGGCCACACTGTCCACCACCACCAAAGGCCCAATTTTTCTGCCCCTGTTCAACAGGTGCATGCAATTACAAATCTTGATCTAATAATTCACAGCAGGCCCATTCCTGTGCCCACCAAGAGTAACTGTGAGGGCTTACAGTGTTGTGGCAACACCAACATCTAATGGGGCAAATTTCTGCAGAGGATATACGGCAGACCCTACTATCAAACATCCAACTTAGAAACGACTCCTACTTGCAAACGGAAGGAGAAAACAGGAAGTGAGAGCAAATATACCCCTAGGAAGGAAAATTCTATCCTGATAGATTTAACCGCTTCCCGACCGGCGCACGACGATATACGTCGGCAGAATGGCATGGACAGGCATAAGGGCGTAAGGCATAAGGGCGTATAAACGTCCCCTTTAAGATGCTGCCGCGCCATCGGGCGTGCACCGGTCGGGACCTCCATGAGGCCGGTCGCGGGTCCTGCGGACTCGATCGCCGCGGGGACACCCACAATCGTCTCACGAGAAGGCTCAACGGGGAGATGCAGAAATAAACAGCATCTCTCCGTTCTGCCTAGCAACTAGTGATGCTGATCTCTGCTCCCTGTGATTGGAGCAGAAATCGGCATTCACTAGCTGACAGCCACGCCCTCCCACAGTAAGAAACACACCTCTAGGCATACTTAACCCTTACACTGCCACCTAGTGGTTAACCCCTTCACTGCCAGTGTCCTTTATACAGGAATCAATGCATTTAAATAGCATTGATTGCTGTATAAATGACAATGGTCCCAAAAATGTGTCAAAACTGTCCGATTTGTCCGCCATAATGTCGCAGTCACAATAAAAATCGCTGATCGCCGCCATTACTAATAAAAAAAAATTATTAATAAAAATGCTATAAAACTATTCCCTATCTTGTAAACGCTATAACTTCTGCGCAAACCAATCAATAATCGCTTATTGCAATTTTTTTTACCAAAAATATGTAGAAGAATACGTATCGACCTAAAGTGAGGAAAAAAAATGTTTTTTTATAAAATTTTGAGGGATATTTATTATCGCAAAAAATAAAAAAGAATGCATTTTTTTCAAAATTGTCGCTCTTTTTTGTTTATAGCACGAAAAATAAAAACAGCAGGGGCGATCAAATACCACCAAAAGAAAGCTCTATTTGTGGGGAAAAAAGGACGTCAATTTTGTTTGGGAGCCACGTCGCACGACCGCGCAATTGTCAGTTAAAGCGACGCAGTGCCGAATCGCAAAAAGGGGCCTGGTCCTTTGGCTGCAAATTGGTCCGGTCTGAAAGTGGTTAATTTGGGAAAAAGGTATCTCCTCTCTACTGATGCTTTATCACCAATCCTTGTTTCAATAAAAAACACACTTTTCCAAAAACATTTGTCATTGGGACGGAAAGTGAGGTGAAATGTTCTGAACAGGTGCACAGACAGCAAAACAAATGTTACAGAGGTGATAACCCTTCCCTATGTTCTCCAAAAAGCTTAAAAATTTATTTTTTTGGATGGAGCTACACTTAAAAATGTTCCTGTTCAAAATTACACACAGATTCTACTTAAGAACAAACCTACAGTCCCTGTCTTGTTTGCACCGCCTGTATACTGCTGTTCAGAGTATATAGGGTTGTAGGTATAGGGTTTTATTTTGGGTGCGGGGTTCCCCTTAATATCCATACAAGACCCAAAGGGGCTGGTAATGGGCTGGGGTGGGGGGGGGGGGGGTGATGGGGTAGCCATGCCATTTTTCTCAAAGATTTTCATCCATATTGCCAGGACAAGACATGACATTAAAGCCGCAAGCAGTTTTAAATGGCTTCTTTTTTTCCTTTACAAATGTAATTTTTTGCAGGGACAGTTCTAAACACGGGAAACACATGCCACTTCACAGGCATACTTTAGACACCCCCCCAGGTACCATATTTAAAGGAATATTTCACTTTTTTATTTTCACTTTATGCATCATTAAAATGACTGCTCCCGAAAAAACGTCAGTTTTTAAAACTTCTTTTTGCATTGATATATGTCCCCTGGGGCAGGACCCGGGTCCCCAAACCTGTTTTATGACATTAACATGCATATTGGCCGTTATAATTATCACTTTAGATTTCGAACGTTCGCGTCCATTGTAACTAATAGGGTTCGAACTTTCGGTCCGTTCGCAGGTTCTGGTGCGAACCGAACCCGGGGGTGTTCGGCTCAACCCTACTAGTAATGATTCTTTTCTTATTTCTTCCTATTCTCCTATGTTATTCAGGTATTCACACAGCCTTGGAGTCAGATGTTCTTGAAATTTCTTGTAGTATTTAATCGTAAAGCCATCTGGCCCTGGGCTTTTTCAAATTGGGGTTTCTTTTATAGCCAATTTAATCTCTTCTTGTGTTATTCTATTTTCCAGTTCTTTTAGTAGCTCATCTTGAATTTTTGGTAATTTTGCTTCTCTTAAATAGTTTTGTATCTTCCTTTTTCTTAATTCTTCCTCTTGTTGTGATTCATTATTTTTAATGGAGTATAATGCACTATAATATTTTTGGAATGCTGTTGCAATTTCGGAGGTTTTGTTCACCATTTCTCCTTTTTCGTTTTTAATCTTTGCTATAAAGTTTAAAGACTTTGTTCTTCTTATCAGATTTGCAAAATATTTTCCTGGCTTATTTCCCCATTTCTAGCTCTCCTGGGCTACTCTATTGAAATTGCATCTACCTTCTTCTTCCATCACGTTCTTCAATTGTTCTCTTTTTATGTTTAGGGTTCGATATATTTCCTTTTCTGCTTGCTTTTTATGTCTTTGTTCTAATTCGTAAATTTCTTTTGTAAGTCTCGTCATGTTTTTTTTCCTTTCCTGTTTTTTTCCTGCCCCGATAGAAATCAGTTTACCTCTGATGACCGATTTATGTGCCTCCCAGATGGTTGCTTTTAAAAGTTCTGTTGTATTGTTCTCCCGAAAAAAGTTTTTGATCTCTTCTTCTATGATTTTTTGATTTTCCATGTCCTCCAATAGGTCTTCATTTATTCTCCATGTACCTTTGCCCATGCTTTCTCCGTTTAGTTTCATCTTTAACATTGCTGGTGCATGGTCCGAGGCGGTTATTATTCCTATTTTTGTTTCCACAATTTCATCTAGGCTTCTATGTTCCACCATAATATAGTCCAACGGGAGTATACTTTATGTACTGCTGAATAAAATGTGTAATCTTTTATATTGGGGTGTTGTATTCGCCACGGATCTACTAATTAATTTTCATATAATAATTTTTTTATTCTCCTCGATTGCCTTATTTCCCTATTTGTTACACCTGAGGTACTATCTATTTTACAATCCAATGGGCAATTAAAATCCCCAGCTAATATTAATTTTCCTTGTTTAAATTCCATTCGATCTTTCAATATTCCCACCATATATTTTTTAGGATTTCTATTTGGGCAGTATATATTTGCAAGCATATATTTTACATTGTGTATGGACCCTATAAGAAATAAATAACATCATTCCGGATCTTCTTTTCTTTCTTCTATTTCAAACCTAATATTTTTCCCCAATCCGTTTGCCACTCCTTTTGCCCTTCTAATTGGCGAATCTCCATAGACCCATGTTAGTATATTTCCAGAATAGATTTTGACATTTGAGTCTAGGGTGATTTGCGTCTCCTGGAGAAATACGATTTCGGCCTTACTTCTCTCTATTTCTCATGATATTAGATGTCTCTTCCCTAGTGAGTTTAATCCACAGACGTTATAAGTCAAAATCTTTATACTACTTATTTCCTCCATTCCTGATCTTGTCCCAGCGCTTCCCCCAGGACAGACCCCTCCCCCCCGCTAGGGGGTACCATCGGGGGTCCCCCGGGATGACACGCGGGGACATCTTGTATTTTAACATGACAGAGAGGGCCATATATCTTCCTAAAACAAACCCTATTGCAAACCCCCCTAACCCGGTCCCTCCCAAACCACCCACACCGCCCCCACCTCCCCTCCCCCCTTTGTAGTTGATGTTTTGACCCTATGGTCTCCAGAGCGATTGATGAATTAGAGAGAAGAGAAAACGAGAATGAAATCTCCCCTCCTCTCCCACTCACCTTTAGTTTGGGTGGTGTTCTGTTTGGTACTCGGGGCTCTCCTCGCCTGTGTTTCAGAGAGGTTCATCGCCTGGGTCACGCCGAATATCCAAGGTCCCCCCCTCAATCATGTTCTCCACTCCCAACCCGCCCACCTCCACACCGCCCTTCCCTTTTCTCCTCTCCTTCTCCTTCTCTCTTCTCTTTTCTTCCCTTCCTCCTCCTCTTTCTTTCTTCAACTTATGTCCCTTTCTCTTGACACTCTATTTCTTGAGCTTAGTTGCTATTGAGTTTCCTGTGTCAATGATTGTTCTTGCCTAGAGATTGTATCTCGGGGGCTTTCATTGGGATCTCTATCTTCTTACAAAAATCTGGGATCTCTTCAATGAACCTTAATCTCGCACTACTTCCGTTTCTCTTGGCGATCAAGCATGCAGGGAAGCCCCAGTTATACTGCATTTCCTGATCTTGAAGGATTTTCAATAAGGGTTTTAATGTCCTACTTCTTCTCAGAGTTTCTTGCGACAAATCCTGGAAAATTTGTATTGTTTTCCCTCCTACTTCAATTGGCAGTTTCTTCTTCAAATTCTTCCAGATTTGATTATTTTCTTCCCACCTTTGGAAGTAGACAATTATATCTCTTGGTTTTTCCATAGGGAGTAGGGATGAGCCGAACACCCCCGGGTTCGGTTAGTAACAGAACCTTCGAACCGACCGAAAGTTCGCGCAAATTTTCGAACCCTATACGTTATAATAGACGCGAACGTTCGAAATCAAAAGTGCTAATTACAACGGCCAATATGCATGTTACTGTCATAAAACAGGTTTGGGGACCCGGGTCCTGCCCCAGGGGACATATATCAATGCAAAAGGAACTTTTAAAAACTAACGTTTTTTCGGGAGCAGTCATTTTAATGATGCATAAAGTGAAAAAAAAAGTGAAATTTTCCTTTAAATATGGTACCTGGGGGGTGTCTAAAGTATGCCTGTGAAGTGGCATGTGTTTCCCGTGTTTAGAACTGTCCTTGCACAAAATGACATTTGTAAAGGAAAAAAATAAGCCATTTAAAACCACTTGCGGCTTTAATGTCATGTCTTGTCATGGCCGCCATATGGCTGAAAATCCTTGAGAAAAATGGCATGGCTACCCCATCATACCCCCCCCCCCCCCCCCAGCCCCTTTGGGTCTTGTATGGATATTAAGGGGGACCCTGCACCCAAAATAAAACCCTATACCTACAACCCTATATACTCTGAACAGCAGTATATAGGGGGTGCAAACAAGACACGGACTGTAGGTTTGTTCTTAAGTAGAATCTGAACAGGTAACATCCCAAAAAAATCTATTTTTAAGCTTTTTGGAGAACATAGGGAGGGGTTATCACCCCTGTAACATTTGCTGTCTTTGCACATCTGTTCAGAACATGTCACCTCACTTTCCGTCCCAATGACAAATGTTTTTGGAAAAGTGGGGTTTGAATTGAAACAAGGATTGGTGATAAAGCATCAGTAGAGAGGAGATACCTTTTTCCCAAATTAAATGTAACAGGATAGAATTCCCCTTCCTAGGGGTAGATTTCCTCTCACTTCCTGTTTTCTCTTTCCGTTTGCAAGTAGGAGTCGTTTGTAAGTAGGGGCCTGCCGTATATACTCTGCAGAAATTTGCCCTATTAGATGTTGGTGTAGCCACAAGACTGTAAGCCCTCACAGTTACTCTTGGTGGGCGCAGGAATGGGCCCTGCTGTGAGTTAATAGATCAAGATTTGTAATTGCATGCACCTGTTGAACAGGGCAGAAAAATTGGGCCTTTGGCGGTGGTGGTGGACGGTGTTGCCACAAGACTGTAGGCTCTCATAGTTACTCTTGGTGGGCGCAGGAATGGGCCCTGCTGTGAACTATTAGATCAAGATTTGTAATTACACACCCCTGTTAAACAGGGGCTGAAAAATTGTGCCTTAGGCATTGGTGCTGGTGCCACAACACTGCAACCCCTCACAGACACTGTACTCTTAGCACAGCAATGAGACCTGTTGCAAAGCATTGCCTAAAAATTGTAATTACACGCCCCAACAGGGGCTGAAAAATTGTGCCTTAGGCACTGGTGCTGGTGCCACAACACTGCAACCCCTCACAGACACTGTACTTGGAGCACAGCAGTCACACGTGTTGCGAAGCATTTTTTAAAAAAAATTGTAAGTACACGCCCCTGTTATACAGGGGCTGAAATATTGTGCCTTAGGCACTGGTGTGGTGGCATGGATCATTGAGGAGGAGGAAGAGGATAGTCAGTGAACATAACAGGACAGTCACTCAGCATCAGCATAGGCAGTCTTGAAGGGATGTGACATTATAAATTATTCCGTTATATCCGCTTCAGGTGCCTGGTAGCTGGTGGTGATCCAAGACTGATTCATTTTGATGAAGGTCAGTCGATCAACCGAGTCGGTGGACAGGCGCACCCTATGATCAGTGACAAATCCTCCAGCAGCACTGAATGTGCGTTCGGAAAGAACGCTGGAGGCAGGACAGGCCAGTAGCTCAATTGCATACTGTGCAAGCTCTGGCCAGTGATCCATCCTCAGGACCCACTAAGCCAGAGGATTTTCGGTGGGAAAGGTGTCCAAGTCTGACCTTGCCCCAAGGTATTCCTGCACCATGTATATCAGACGCTGGCGATGGTTGCTGGAACCGATCATACCTTGGGGCTGCGGACTAAAAAATTGTCTGAACGCATCGGTCAGACGTCCACCTTCCCCACCGCTCCTTCTGCTACTGACCGAAGCCTCAGCAACTCGTCGTCCAGGACCAGGAGTTTGTAACCTCCCAGTTTCTGGGAACGCGTTGCACAGACCTTTCTGCAAGGCCTCCCTGAGATGTCTCATCCTCTGCTCCCTCTGCGACAGCGAGATAAGGTCCGCAACCTTACCCTTGTACCGTGGATCAAGGAGAGTGGCCAGCCAGTAATGGTCCCTCTACTTGATCCGAAGAACACGAGGATCCTTCCGCAGGCTTTGCAGGATCAGGGAGGCCATGCAGCGTAGGTTAGCTGAGGCATTCGGTCCGGAGTCTTCTGGGTCACTGAGGATGACATGATCGCCAGCCACCTCCTCCCAGCCACGTACAAGTCCACTGGTTTGTTGGGACTGTACATCATCCCTAAAAGACTGCTGCTGCTGATGCTGAGTGCCAGGCTCCACCTCCATGCTCACACAATCCTCCTCCTCCTCCTCCTCCTCCTCATCCTCATCCTCATCCTCTTCCTGTGTGATGGGTGGGACAGAAGGAACACTGTCCGGATAAAGGGGGCCTTGAGAGGCAAGGAAGTCCTCCTCTTCCTGCCTCTGTTCTGCCTCAAGTGCCCTGTCCATTATCCCACGCAGCGTATGCTCCAACAGGTGGACAAGAGGTACAGTGTCACTGATGCATGCACTGTTACTGCTCACCATCCTCGTGGCCTCCTCAAATGGTGAGAGGACAGTGCATGCATTCCTGATCATGCTCCACTGACGTGGGGAAAAAAAAACAAGCTCCCCTGACCCTGTCCTGGTGCCGTAGTCGCAAAGGTACTCATTGATGGCCCTCTGCTGCGTGTGCAGTCGCTGCAGCATGGCCAACGTTGAGTTCCACCTGGTGGGCATGTCACATATTAGGCAGTTCTTGGGCAGGTTCAGCTCCTTTTGCAGCTCAGTCAGCCGAGCACTAGCATTATAAGATCGGCGGAAATGCACACAGACTTTCCTGGCCTGCCTCAGGACATCCTGTAAGCCTGGGAACCTGCCCAAGAACCGCTGCACCACCAGGTTGAGGACGTGAGCCATACAGGGCACATGGGTGAGCTGCCCCTGTCGCAGGGCGGAGAGGAGGTTGGTGCCATTGTCAGAGACGACCATTCCTGGCTTAAGCTGGCATGGCGTCAACCACCTCTCGGCCTGCCCCTGCAGAGCTGCCAGAACCTCTGGCCCAGTGTGGCTCCTGTCCCCCAAACACACCAGCGCAAGCACGGCATGGCATCTTTTTGCCTGCGTACTTGCGTAGCCCCTTGTACGCCTACGGAGCACCGCTGGTTCCGAGGACAGAGCACTGGAGGAAGAAGAAGAGGAGGGGGTGGAGGAGAGAGGTGTGTCACAACCAGTAGCAGTAGTAGCATTTTGGAGGCGTGGTGGCGGAACAACCTCCAACACTACTGCACCTTGTCCTGCATCCCTCCCAGCTGCCAATAGAGTGACCCAATGGGCCGTGAAAGAAAGGTAACGTCCCTGTCCATGCCTGCTGGACCATGAGTCAGCGGTAATATGCACCTTACCGCTGACCGCCCTGTCCAGCGAGGCATGGACATTGCCTTCCACATGCCGGTAGAGAGACGGAATCGCCTTCCGTGAGAAAAAGTGGCGTTTGGGAACCTGCCACTGAGGAACCGCACATTGAACAAACTCACGGAAGGGGGCCGAGTCTACCAACTGAAAAGGCAGCAGTTGAATTGCTAGCAATTTAGCCAAGCTTGCATTCAACCGCTGGGCATGTGGATGGCTGGGAGTGTACTTCTTTCGACGGTCCAGCAGCTGGGGCAGGGAAATTTGCCTGCTACAATCGGACATCGGTGTACTGCAAGTACTTGGTTGTGACACACCTAATTCTACACCTTCAGTCCTCTCAGAGCAGCTTTCAGAGAGGAATGAAGATGTAGTGGGGATGGAGATCCCAGCTGATGAGGAGCAAGGAGAGGTCCGCTTAGTTCTTTGGTGTGGGTCTTTTATGTGGGCTTGCCAACGAGCTGCATGGCAGGTCGACATATGTCTGCTCATGCTTGTGGTGCCCAAGCGGCTGATGTTTTGGCCACGCGAGATACGCTTGAGACAAATATTGCAAATAGCAATGGTGCGATCTGATGCACTCGTCTCAAAAAAGGCCCACACCAAAGAACTTTTCTGATAACGTGCAGAGGCAGCGCCCTGCACAGGCGGAGCTCTGCGGTGTTGTACAGTTGCTGTGCTGGCCTCTAGCTGGCCTCCAGGGGGCATCCTGCCTCGTTGGACATGTGACGCCGCATCCTCCTCCTCCTCATCCTCCTCCTCATCCTCTCTCCCTTCAGGCACCCACGTGGAGTCAGTGACCTCATCATCCCCTCCCTCTTCACCACTAGAGCAAACCTGGCAGTAAGCTGCAGCTGGTGGAACAGTACTGCCAGATTGCTGTCCTTCAGCATCCCCTCTCTCTGCGCGCACACTACTGACTTCCTCAAGCTGGGTATCATCATCCGAGCCTTCGAATCGTTGGGCATCCTCCTGGAGCATGTACCCAACACTGTGCTCAAAGAGTTCGGGGGACTCCTCAGGAGGACATGGTGGGTCTAGGGAAGGGGTGGCTGATGATGCCATTGAGTAGGCGTTGGCAGCTGCTCTGCCAGTACCCTGAGCCTGGGTGAGAGAGGATGAGGAGGATGAGGAGGGCTTGGTCATCCATTCTACCAAGCCTTCAGCATGATGCGGCTCCACATGTCCAGCTGCCGAAAACAAAGACGCGCGTGTCCCATGGACAGGTGCTGATGACGATGCACGACCACGTCCACGGCCACGGCCACGTCCACTAGAAACAGAGCCTGCCTGCCCTGTGTTCTTGCCTCTGCACGCTCTGCCTCCCCTTGGCGGTCTTCCAGCCATTGTAGTCGGTAGTCCTGTGGGTGCTGCTGAGAAGAAAATATAGGAGCTTGGTGTGATGCCACTAACACACTAGAAGTCCTATGGGTGCTTCTGCAAAGAAAATATAGGAGCTCTGTGTGATGCCACTAACACACTAGAAGTCCTGTGGGTGCTGCTGAGAAGAAAATATAGGAGCTCTGTGTGATGCCACTAACGCACTAGAAGTCCTATGGGTGCTTCTGCAAAGAAAATATAGGAGCTCTGTGTGATGCCACTAACACACTAGAAGTCCTGTGGGTGCTGCTGAGAAGAAAATATAGGAGCTCTGTGTGATGCCACTAACACACTAGAAGTCCTATGGGTGCTTCTGCAAAGAAAATATAGGAACTCTGTGTGATGCCACCAACACAGTACAAGTCCTATGGGTGCTTCTGGGAAGAAAATATAGGAAATCTGTGTGATGCCACTAACACAGTACAAGTCCTATGGGTGCTTCTGGGAAGAAAATATAGGAACTCTGTGTGATGCCACTAACACACTAGAAGTCCTATGGGTGCTTCTGGGAAGAAAATATAGGAACTCTGTGTGATGCCACTAACACAGTACAAGTCCTATGGGTGCTTCTGGGAAGAAAATATAGGAACTCTGTGTGATGCCACTAACACAGTACAAGTCCTATGGGTGCTTCTGGGAAGAAAATATAGGAACTCTGTGTGATGCCACTAACACACTAGAAGTCCTATGGGTGCTTCTGGGAAGAAAATATAGGAACTCTGTGTGATGCCACTAACACAGTACAAGTCCTATGGGTGCTTCTGGGAAGAAAATATAGGAACTCTGTGTGATGCCACTAACACAGTACAAGTCCTATGGGTGCTTCTGGGAAGAAAATATAGGAACTCTGTGTGATGCCACTAACACAGTACAAGTCCTATGGGTGCTTCTGGGAAGAAAATATAGGAGCTCTGTTTGCTGCCACTAACATACTAGAAGTCCTATGGGTGCTTTTGGGGTGCAATGCTGTGCTAACAGCACTGCGGTTGGTACTACTGAAATACTGTACTAACAGTAAAACACGCACCAGACTAATCCCCAGCAGCAGCTAAAAACACACTAACCAGCAGCAATGGACGATCAATGACAGGTAGCAATGGTTTAGCAAATAAATAGCCAATGGTTTAGCAAAGTAGAGCAAATTTTTCTATATGAATGAATCTAGCAAAGAGTGACACAGAATCAGCCTGATCTCTCCTAAAGCCGGAACTCATGTGACCGGCGCCGACGGCGTGGCGGCCTTTTAAATGGTGGGGCGTGTACTAAAGCCCCTGAGCTGTAATTGGCTACAGACGTCCTGCCTGTAGCCAATTATGGCTCTCCGAGTTTCCGGCGCTGTGATTGGCCAAGCATGCGGGGTCACAGTGCATGCTTGGCCAATCATCAGCCAGCAATGCACTGCGCCGTAGTGATGGGAAGTCCGGATCTTTAAAGTGAATCTGTTCATTTCGAACCACTCACTGAAATGAACCGATTCAATGAATCGATTCTTCGGTTCTTCGGTTCACTTGTTGAGTCTGCTGACAAGCAAGTGAACCGAAGCTCTGATTCAACCATATTAAATGATTAGAATCAGAAGACTGATTCACACAGAAGGTTGGCAGGTCCTGGGGGACGTTTACTTTTATTTAGTTAATTGGGGCAGACCACAATTTGTCAGATTAGCCGGCATCATGAATTTTGGTGACACACAAAGAGCTGTTAGGCTGGGTTCACACTTGTGCGATGTGGGAACCCAGCGATTCCACTGCGGGTTCCCGCATGGCACCTGACTCGCACGGCAGTTCACACTGACATATGCAAACTGCTGGGGAGTGTCATACGATGTTAACGACACCCCCATTTCAGCTTGCATGTCGCACTGCGAACTGTCAGTTCGGACATAAATCGGCTCGCATAGGTGTAAACACCCATGCGATCCGATTCTGATGCTGACCAAAAAAGGTGCTGTGTGAGTTTAGTCCGAATGCGATACGATTTCAGCCATACTATCTGTATGGCTGAAATCGCATTGCACGGACATCACATGCGATTTTGCACCACGCAGCAGTGTGAACCAGCCCTGAGCCTAGGTTTCCACAAATTTGATGACTAACAATGTTAACTGTGAAGCTGGCCTATCAGAATGCAGTTAACATGCACAAAAGCCTGCTTTTCATTTAGGCTCCGTTTCCACTTGTGCAACTTGTCCTGCGATTTGGGACTGCAAAGTTGCATGACAGGTGGTACCTGAGGATTTCCAATGAGAACCATTCATATCTGTGCGACTTCAAGTCACAGCGACTTCAAAGTAGTCCCTGCACTACTTTGGTCCCACTTTGATGTGACTTGAGGTCCATAGACCTCCAGAATACATAGGCATTGCTTCAAGTCGCTGCAAATTTGTGGCAAATAATTGCAGCAGAATTGTGCGACTTTCAGGCTTTTCAGGGTATCTCAGCCTGAAAGTTGCACGATTCTGCCACAATTTTGATGCGACTTAAAGCAATACCTGTATTCTGGAGGTCTATGGACCTCAAGTCACATCAAAGTGGGACCAAAGTAGTGCAGGGACTATTTTGAAGTCGCTGTGACTTGAAGTCGCACAGATATGAATGGTTCTAATTGGAAATCATCGGGTACCACCTGCCATGCAACTTTGCAGTCCCAAGTCACACAAGTGTGAAAGGGCCTCATGCTGTCTGTACCACCTTATCACTGCTGCTACCTTAAAATTGATGTAGTGTATTGTTCTACTAGTGGGGACTCACGATTCTTTCAGTGTTCTAACAACTCATATGATTCTTTGACTCAGTAACTCGTATGATTCTTTGACTCGGTGTACTGTGTACTTCTGACTCAAGAACTGGATACACAAACTTAAAACAGTTCTGAGTGTCAGTGTGCTGTGATTGGGCTGATTGGTTGCAGGGAGGGGCTGAGCTCTCTCACTCTAGGATCATATTACCAGGCCTGCTCTGCTGTGCTAGTATTGAGTCCATAGTGAACTGTTTCAAACGAATCAGTTCAGTCAGATGAATCGATTCATCCAGTTCACTGAAAAGAATCGATTCAAAAGAACGATTCGTTTATGAACTGGACATCACTACTGCGCCGGCCGCGCCGGCCGCAATGCATTGCGGGGCCGCTCCCATCACACGAATGTGATGCGAGCGGCCAAAATAGTTCTGGGCTCGCTGAGCGAGCGAACGCCCGGTGCTCGATGCGAACATGGGTTTGCATCGAGCACCGGGCCCATCCCTAACAGGGAGCCCTAATGGTCTTCTTATTCTATGTATTCTTTCGATTTCTATTACATTGGATTATTATTTTCCCAATACTGGATTAAATATCTTTGCCATTGCTTCTACTAAGTTTTCTTCCTGTGTAGATTCGGGGAGACCTCGGATTCTCAAATTTTTTCTTCGTTCCCTGTTTTCTTGGTCTTCGATTTTATACGATTGTTCTTGTTGCTCCTTTTTTAGTAAATGTATTTCTCCCTTGAGCTCCTTTATCATTTTTACTTGGGAATCAACCTTTGTCTCTACCTCTTCAACTCTTGTGAGCATATAGCCCAAGTCTTTATGGATCGTTGTCATTTTCTGCTTTTAGGGAATTTTCTAATGCAGCAAACAGCTTTTCCATATCCGATTTTGTAGGGAGTTGCGCTGCATGCGAATCGTCTCTCCCTCCGAATGCTTCTTCTTCGTCCGCTTCCAAGTCTTGATCTGTTCTAGACTTGAGGGGTAAACTGCCTTCCTCTGTTGTCTTAGTCTGGCCCTTCTTTTCCTTTTTCTCCTTCTTTTCCTTAGTTTTGGCCTGTCGGCCTTTTACACCCTGTCTTTCTCCCTCACCGTCTCCCTGTGTTAAATACCTACTCCTAGGGCCAGGGCTCGAACTGGGGCCTAGACTGTTCCACGGTGATTTAGCTACCGCGCCTCCACCCCCACCTCTTGTTGCTTTTCCCCTCATTCGCCCTCCACTTCTCGGTTGGGCAGAAAGAAGGACAGAAAAATGGAGAGGAACCAGAGCAAACCCTTCCTTTCTCCCTTTCTTCCCTTTATAACCGAGTCTCCTCTATAGAGGAAAAAAAAAAACCCAAGAGTTCAAGTGTTCAGTTTGTGTGGTATTATTGAACCCGGCTAAGAGAGTATTTAATACACTTTCAGTATACTGGAGTTTCCCCTCTTGTTTATTCAGGGTATTGTGTTTTTATTTCTTTCTCCTCTTCATATATATTCCCGGTACTCTAACATAGTGTCAGTCAGGCGTAATAATCTGCTTTCTTTTACCCAGTTTCGGACAAGAAAATCCCAAAATGCCAAAAAAAAGGAGAAAAAAAAAACAATGTGAAAAAAAAAAAAAACTGTCCCAGTGGGTATTTTCAGATTTGTCAGGTATATCAGGTATCAGGTAGACCAAGTAGATTAAATGTTAAATATATATGCTATTGTGCATATCCTTTCATAGTCCTTTTAGACACATGTTCACTTTGATCGTTCGTCGATCGGCTCCTTCTTCTATAGAACTCTATTTGCTATTTCAAAGTTTTCTGAGGGGTCCCCCAACCACTTTTCAAATTTACTTCCTCCTTTCAGAAAGCCACTCAGTTCTATCCAATCATTTATACAATTTGTACAGTATTTCAGTGTAGATAGCAGTGTCCCTTTTCTCTCTCATTACCAGTAGGGATGAGCTTCGAGTTCGAGTAGAACTCATGTTCAACTCGAACATTGCCTGTTCGCCTGTTCACCGAACAGCAAACAATTTGGGGTGTTCGCGGCAAATTCGAAAAGCCGTGAGCACCCTGTAAAAGTCTATGGGAGAAATCTAAAGTGCTAATTTTAAAAGCCTATATGCAAGTTATTGTCATAAAAAGTGTTTGGGGACCTGGGTCCTGCCCCAGGGGACATGTATCAATGCAAAAAAAAGTTTTAAAAACGGAAGTTTTTTTCAGGAGCAGTGATTTTAATAATGCTTAAAGTGAAACAATAAAAGTGTAATATTCCTTTAAATTTCGTACCTGGGGGGTGTGTATAGTATGCATGTAAAGGGGCGCATGTTTCCTGTGCTTAGAACTGTCCCTGCACAAAGTGTCCTTTTTGCAGGAAAAAAAGCTATTTAACCACTTCAGCCCCGGACCAATTTGCAGCCAAAGGACCAGGCCCCTTTTTGTGATTCGGCACTGCGTCACTTTAACTGACAATTCCGCGGTCGTGCTTCGTGGCTCCCAAACAAAATTAGTGTCCTTTTTTTCCCACAAATAGAGCTTTCTTTTGGTGCTATTTGATCGCCCCTGCGGTTTTTATTTTTTGCGCTATAAACAAAAATAGAGCGACAATTTTGAAAAAAATGCAATATTTTTTACTTTTTGCTATAATAAATATCCCCAAAAAATATATAAAAAAACTTTTTTTTTCCTCAGTTTAAGCCGATACGTAGTCTTCTACATATTTTTTGTAAAAAAAAATACATATTTTTTGTAAAAAACAAAGGGGGCGTGGCTGACGTCTGACGTCACTGATCGGCATTCCGGATGACAGGGAACAGCTGATCAGTGACAGGAAGCGCGGGGAGAGGTTTGTTTACACAGACCTCTCCCCGTTCTTCAGCTCTGTGACCTGATCGCGGGACACCAGTGGCGATCGGGTCCGCTGGGCGATCGGGTCCGACCAGGTCGCGAGCGCGCCGGCGGCAGCGCGTGCATGACCCCACGGCTAGGCAATTAAAGGGGACATATATATATACACGTGCTTTTGCCTAGCCGTGCCATTCTGCCGACGTATATGTGCAGGAGGTGGTCGGGAAGCGGTTAAAATCACTTGCGGCTATAATGAATTGCCAGCTCCCGTAATACAGAGAACAGTCATTGAAAATCATTGATAAAAAAAAAAAAAGCGTGGGGGTCCCCCCCCCCAAATTCAAATCCAATTACCAGGCCCTTCAGGTCTGGTATGGATATTAAGGGGAACTCCGGGTCAAATGTAAAAAGAAATGACGTGGGGTTCCCCCTAAATATCCACACCAGACCCTTATCCGAGCACGCAACCTGGCAGGCCGCAGGAAAAGATGGGGGGGACGAGAGAGCGCCCCCCCTCCTGAACCATACCAGGCCACATGCCCTCAACATTGGGAGGATACTTTGGGGGTCTGTGACCCCTCAAAGCACCATGTCCCCATGTTGATGAGGAGAAGGGCCTCATCCCCACAACCCTGGCCGGTGGTTGTGGGGGTCTGCGGACGGGGGGCTTATCAGAATCTGGAAGCCCCATTTAACAAGGGGACCCCCAGATCCCGGCCCCCCCTGTTGGAAATGGTAAGGGAGTACAAAAGTACCCCTACCATTTCACAAAGAAAGTGTAAAAAAATGTTAAAAAACACACTGACACCGTTGGGAAAAGTCCTTTATTAAAAATAAAAAAATGAAAAAAAGATTCCAGCGGTGGTAATCCACTCTTGCTATCCAGCGGTGGGTGGTCTGTTCTCCGGGGTCCAGCGATGGCTGACCTCTTCTGACGTCCAGCGCAGCGCATCCTGTCTCCACGGAGACACTGCAGGAATCCCGAGGAGGACCGGGCCATTCCGTCACCTGACTCCACCCCTCTCTGATGTAACGGAAACCTGCGTTACATCAGAGGGGGCGGGGTCACCCTTACATTACTAGGGAAGCCTGGGTTTTCCCAGTGACGTATGGGTGACCCCGCCCCCCTCTGATGTAACGGAAGACCGCCGGGATACCCTGCTCCACTCTATCCAGCGGAACATGCCTCTTCAGGTACAATGCATAAGCGATGGTAATGGTGCGCTTGCTTCAGTGAAAGGCGGCGTGGGGGAGCTGGGTCGGGGTCTCAGCTGTCATTCACAGCATTCCCCAGCGTCTCATCATGTAGGAGAGAGAGGAGAGGTCCTGAGCTCCTTACGGTATGCAACCGTTTGGCACCATTAACAGACTCCTCCCTCTCACAAACATTAAACTTCAACATGAAATTGACATTGTCCCCTCTATTTCTGTATGGGGATGACGGCACTGTCATTATTTGAATTTAAAAAAAAACATCTATACCTTTTTCCTAATCGATATACAGCTGTCACATGACCCAGCTCTTCCCCAGTCTGTCTGGAGGAAACAGTGGCAGGAGGAGCTTCTAGTCCTCTGCTGCTGGTCACATGTTAAAAAAAAAAACAGCCTTTGGGATACAGAGTAAAAATAATTTATATTAATAAACTGTTTTAAAATTGTCATACAAATATTTATTTAAAATCACATTTTTATTATTTTTTGTCAATAACATGTTTTGGGGGTGGATTTCTGCCAGGCACAGCCTTTGTCACACCCCTCCAACCTCTGTCTGAGAATAAGAAGGAAGTGAAGCCTCCATCAATCTACATGTAATATCCTGCCCCCATTGTGTTTAGCTGTTTAGTGAGCATGGAGGAGGAGGAAGGAAGTGGGCTGCCATTTATAACTGTGTATATACCCACATGTGTGAATCTGTAGTCACATGGGCTGCTCAGATGTGATACAGAGGAAATACATAGGAACTCACTGATAACTGAGCATGTGCAGAGTTGCCAACACTGCTCTGCAAAATCCCCAACTGCAGTGGGGACATGAACAGAAGGGGGAGATAGAGAGCAGCAGGATCAACCAGGTTTTTGCAGAATACAGAAAACAAATTTCATAGTGACTGAGTGAGTATGAACCGCATGTAATACACCATTTATTGATAGTTTTTTATGATGTGGGTTTAGTGACACTTTAAAACTTCTATGAGATTTTATCGATTGCGTTGAAGTAAGACCCATTATTATTGTATTGTGAAAGAATGCCATACATTTGACACTCCGAAAATAACACCACTTAGTAAAAATATAATTTGTAAATGCAAAATGGACTGCAGTGCTACTGACATCCAATATATATAATTGATTGTTTCTTTATTTCTAGGTTCCAATCAAGCTATGGATAGAAGTTTCGTGCTGGAGCTGCCGAAAAAGTTTGTGAAGCGCTCTGAGAGCGCATACATTTCTGTGATGGGTGGGTCTATGAAAAATACATAAACTGTCATTTGTGACCTCCTTCTGAAAATGCCGGGTGCCTGGCTACCATGTGACTTCAATACATCCTGAACCCCCACAGACCTGTATCAAGGAGTGGTGCATTTAGGCCCCTTTCACACTGGGGCGGTTTTCAGGCGGTACAGCGCTAAAAATAGCGCCTGTACACCGCCTGAAAAAACCGGCCCCATTCACTCCAGTGTGAAAGCCGGCGGGCTTTCACACTGGAGCGGTGCGCTAGCAGGACCGCAACAAAAGTCCTGCTAGCAGCATCTTTGGAGCGGTGAAGGAGCGGTGTATTTACCGCTCCTATACCGCTCCTTCCCATTGAAATCAATGGGAAACCGCGGGGATACCGCCCGCAAACCGCCGCTGCAGCGGCGCTTTGCAGAGGTTTTTAACCCTTTTGCGGCCGCTAGCGGGGGGTTAAAACCACCCCGCTAGCGGCCGCATACCGCGGGTAAAACGATGGTAAAGCAGCGCTAAATATAGCGCTGCTTTACCGTCGCCGCCCAGCACCGCCCCAGTGTGAAGCCAGCCTTACTCTGACTTGTTGCATGCTTGTTCTGAGTTGGGATGAACTGCCCTGTATTCGGTTCAAGCAGGGTTAGGTAAACATCAAAGAGGTTGGGTTTCTTTTTTCTTTTTTTAAAAACAAAGAGTTTGGGTTTCTGAACCCAAACCCCACTTAAATCAAGGGGGTATCTTGATGCATGAGGTTTCCGTAAAAATTCATACAGAATGCACCACCCGGAACCATACCAGGCCATGTTGATGGGGACAAGGGCCTCTTTCCCACAACCTAGGCCAGTGGTAGTGGGGGTCTGCAAGTGGGGTGGCTTATTGGAGTCTGGAAGACGCCTTGCCAACCGCCTAACTAGGAATGTACATCATGATTTTGACGTTAAATACCACTGTTATGGCAGCAGCTAGATGCCATAATCCCGGTATTGTTTTATTCCTTTGGCGGCCGGCTTTCAGATAAAAGTGATCCCAGTGGCGGATTCACCGTGTGATTACTCTTATAGGCGGCGGGAAAGGTGCCCCCCTCCTGCCGTTTCCTGGTCATTTCAGAGCTTACCAGAGCTGTTGGTAAGCCCGGAACCGATCCGGTTAGGCCAATGGCTAGGCAGGAAGTCCAGTGAGGGCAAGATAGCCCCCACTCGTCTCTATGCCCTTGGAGGACCAGAGTGACGTCTTACGTCACTTCCTGTTCTCGGGCAGACAGAAAGTATTTTTTTTCAAAGGCAAAATTATTATTATTTTTTTCTTTGAAAGGTAAATGAGAAATGTTGGGTCTTTTTGACCTCAGATCGCTCAATAAAGAGGACCTGTCATGCATATTTATATTACAAGGGATGTTTACATTCCTTGTAATAGAAATAAAAATGATCAAAAAAAATTAAAATAAATAATTAAAGGGACAGTGTAAAAATAAAAAGTAAAATAAATAAGAAAAAAAACATTTTTTTAAAGCGCCCCATTCCTCTGAGCTCACATGCAGAAGCGAAAGCATACATAAGTTGCACCCGCATATATAATAATTCTAGCACTAGACCTCCTCTGTAATTCTAAACAGGTAATCTGTAAAAAAAATTTAAAGCAACGCCTATGGAGATTTTTAAGTACTGTAGTTTGTCGCTATTCCAGTGTATGCGCAATTTTAAAGCGTGACATGTTAGGTATCAATTTACTCGGTGTAGCGTCATCTTTCACATTATACAAAAAAATGCAATGTTTTGATTTTTGTAATCCATTAAAGTGTATTTTTTTCCAAAAAAAATGCTGTTTGAAATACCGCTGCACAAATATTGTGTGATATAAAATATTGCAACCACCATTTTATTCTCTAACGTCTCTGCTAAAATATATATATATATATATATATATATATATATATATATATATATATATATATATATATATGTTTGGGGGGTTCTAAGTAATTTACTATCAAAAAATACCGTTTTTTTTTGTAAATAACAAATATCAGAAAAAGGCCTGATCAACAAGGAAGCCCCCCCCCCCCCCCCCCACGTGAATGAGTAAGGGGTACATAGTCTCGATATAGTAGAGAGGGATTAGAACCCCTTTCAGGTTTTTATTGCTGCCTGTTTCCCCGTTCACTCTCTCTATTTGTCCTGGTGACTGGAAAATCACAAATTTTGGGTTGTCACCAGAACAGGAATAGAGGGGAAATCTTCCAATAGGAACATTAGTTCTGGTGATAAAAAGGGATTCCCTCACTTTGGAGGGATCTCCTCTCACTTCCTGTTTTGACTATGAGACAGGAAGTGAAGGGAAATCTAACCAATTGGACACAAATGTCAAAAAAATTAACAAGAGTTATAACCCTCCCTTAAGTGGGGTACACTGTAATTAAATCAGGCAAACGTTCATCCGATTTTTCTCGTTGTTTCAAAGCAAGTCGGAACCAAGGAAGGAAATAATGTACGAAAATTCTCATACGACAGAGGCTCTTTTTTTTTGTTTATTGTTTCTGATCAGGCGCAGTCTTTCATTTCTGATTTTTCTCGTATGAAAATATGTTTATCTCCTAATGAAGCACCATCTAGTGGCCATAATGCAGAATTTTCCTGATTGAGGTATTTCAGGAAAATATAGCATTATGGCCACAAAAGTATACAATATGCTTCATGGCTGTTTCTGGGTTCAGTACTTTGAGCCACTGACCTGGAACAAGCATACAGAAATAAGTGAAGTCATAACTCCTGGTCTGTAAAGATGTTCCAGGTAAGTGACTTAATAACATACTGAAGCCAATGGATCAGCATGGCAGCCAGAGAAGTGGTAGCTTCAGAAGGACAGTGCAGCTGTTATATTTTTCTGCTGCAGGCTTTCCTTTTAAGTACTGGGCTAATGTAGGAAGCTACAGTTGTGCTCATAAGTTTACTTACCCTGGCAGAATTTATGATTTTTTGGCCATTTCTTGGCCATTTTTCAGATGAAAAATATATGAAGGATAACACAAAACCTTTTCTTTCCCTCGTGGTTGGTGTTTGGCCAAAGCAATTTATTATCAATCAGCTGTGTTTCCTCCTTTTTAACCACTTCCCACCCGGCCAATGTAGATATACGGCCGGGTGGGAGCCGTCTACTTCTGATAGGACGTTCAGGAACGTCCTTCAGAAGTAGAGGGATCGCGCGCGCGCGTGCCCGCGCAGCGGCGCGATCCCGATGCGGCCGTGTCACCCGGACACGGCGCATCTCGAATCGGCAGGAGGGCACGGTGATTGGCCCTCCTGATCACATGACGGCCGTGACGAATCACGGCTGTCATGTGATGTAAACAAACAGCCGGTTGCTAGGCAATCGGCCCTCCTCTCCTCACACGGAAGTCGTCGGTGAGGAGAGGAGAGCGGATCGCTGCAGCCGGCTGGTGATCAGTGAGTATGAGATGTTTTTTTACTCACTGATCACCAGTCTAGGGTCCCCCATAGTAAAACACACGTCCCCACAGTAAAACACACATGTCCCCACAGTAAAACACACATGTCCCCACAGTAAAACACACATGTCCCCAAAACACACATGTCCCCAAAACACACATGTCCCTAAATAATAAAAACACCTGTCCCTCACATATGTCCCACTAAAATCACATGTGCCAATGATTATCTGCACACATATGTCCGTGATCACCTGCACACCCCTTTTACATAATCATTTGCGTACATATGTCCGTGATCACGCGAACCAATTATTATACACTTAACGGAATTTTTTTTACAAAAAACATGTAGCAGAATACATTTTGGCTTAAATTTATGACAAAATTTGATTTTATTGGATTTCTTTTAAAAAAGAAAGGAGAAAATATTGTTTTTTTTCAAAATTTCCGCTATGTTTTCGCTTATATCGCAAAAAATAAAAAACGGAGTCGCGAATAAATACCACCAAACTAAAGCTCTATTTGTGCGAACAAAATGATAAAAAATTCATTTGGTTACAGCATTGCATGACCGCGCAATTGTCACTGAAAGTGCGCGAGCACTGAAAGCTGAAAATTGGTCTGGGCAGGAAGGGTGTTTAAGTGCACAGTAGGCAAGTGGTTAAATCATAATGGCAACAGAAACTACCCAAATGACCCTGATCAAAAGTTTACATACCCCAATTCTTAATACTGTGCATTGCCCCCTTTAACATCAATGACGACTTGAAGTCTTTTGTGGTATTTGTGGATGAGGCTCTTTATCTTCTCAGATGGTAAAGCTGCCAACTTCTTTTGGCAAAAAGCCTCCAGTTCCTATAAATTATTGGGCTGTATTGCATGAACTGCACGTTTGAGATCTGCCCAGAGTGGCTCAATAATATTGAGGTCAGGAGACTGAGGTGGCCACTCCAGAACCTTCACTTTATTCTGCTGTAGCCAATGACAGGTCGACTTGGCCTTGTGTTTTGGATCATTGTCATGTTGGAATGTCCAAGTACGTCCCATGCAAAGCTTCCTGGCTGATGAATGCAAATGTTCCTCCAGTATTTTTGATAACATACTGCATTCATCTATGACTGTCAGCTCCATCTAGTGGCTATAATGCTGTTCTTTACATATTGAGTTATTTTAGCAAAATACTGCATTATGGCCACTAGATGGAGCTGGCGATGAGGAAATAAACATATTGGACACATCAGGGGGATTATTAATGAACAGCAATGTGAATGCTGTGATATTTTGTTTTAGAAATAGACCCCTTAGGCCCCTTTCACACTGGGGCGGTTTGCAAGCGCTATTGCGCTAAGAATAGCGCCTGCAAACCGACCCGAAACAGCTGTTGCTGTTCCTTCAGTGTGAAAGCCCGAGGGCTTTCACACTGAAGCGGTGCGCTTGCAGGACGCTCAAAAAATGTCCTGCAAGCCGCATCTTTGGCTCGCTATAGGAGCGGTATATTTACCGCTCCTATAGCGGCCGGTCCCATTGAAAACAATGGGGGAGCGCGCCGAACCCGCCCGCAAAACGCCGCAATAGCGGCGGTTTGCGGGCGGTATTGACCCTTTTTCGGCCGCTCGCAGGGGGTAAAAACACCCCGCGTGCGGCCGCAAAGCGCCGCTAAAACGCCGGTAAAGCGGCGCTAAATAGCGCCGCTTTACCGCCAGCGCCCCCACCGCTCCAGTGTGAAAGTAGCCTAAAAGTGGTAATAAGCCCGAAACCAAAAATTTTATAAATAGCAGTATAAAAATCATTAGATGTGGAGGTTGCATTAGTTTACTTTTCTTTGGCTTTTCCAGCTCTGTTTTCACCTGTTGAACTGGCCAGTAACACACCTCCTGTATTAGAGTGCCCCCACTCTGGATGAAGGAGCACAGGGGGAAACTTTGGACAGCAGCATTGTCAGCCTGGGGAGGGGAGTGTTAAATGTATTAGAAGATTTATATACACCAACGAATTGAAGCCGATCTCCAGCTCCCACTTTATAATCAGTTACAGCAAGCAGATTTTTTTTCCCTTTTGGGGTAAAGATTTTATGTGAATAAATAAAAGCTGATCGTTGTTAGCACCCCTGTCTGTGGTAAAGTATAACTAATAGACATATGCATTTCGTTTCGTTCCGATCCTGAATCGAAATTCGGACGAATTTTTCATTATTCGGACATTCGGATGCATCCAAATTACTGAATTACAATACTAACGAATTTAACAGAATCCAAATTTTTTCGAATCGAAAAATCGCGGACGAAATTCGAATCGAATTTGAAATATTTTCGACTCGAATTCGCAAATATTTTCATCTCGAATTCGAAAATAAATTTGAATCAAATTAGAAAATAAATTTGAATCTAATTAGAAAAAATATAAATCGATTTCTAACAAAGAGTACAATAATTTCGAATTTCAGAAGATGGTTATATATATATAAATATTATAAAACCATTTTCCGAAATTCGAATTTCATATAGAATGAACTTGAATTTGAATAGAAAAGATTAGAATAGAAATAGAAAACGGACTAGAAAAACAATAGAACAGATATATTTTATTCTATTCTGTTCTAGTGTTTTCTATTCTATTCTAATCTTTTCTATTAAAATTTGAATTTATTCTATATGAATTTCGAATTTCAGAAGATGGCTATGTGAATAAATATTTCCTATAGAATGAATTTGAATTCAAATAGAAAAGATTAGAATATAAATAGAAAATAGACTAGAAAAACAATAGAACAGAATATAATATAATATAATATAATATATAGAAATATAAATAAATTATAGATATATAAAAACATATAAAAAACATGAATATATATATATATAGTATATTATATATTTTATATCACTTAATGCCCAGACACAGACGCTGATCCAGGAGGAACGTTACTGCTGCTGTGGCCAACGTCGTGTAGGCCACGCCCTTACGCGTTTCGTCACTTCCTGACTTCAACAGAGGGCGTGGCTACACGACGCACACGCAACGCCGTGATTACTTTACATTCTGTTTACAAAAAAAGGCTAAAAATGTGGTGGACATCTACACATAGGTGCAGCAATAACCCAATTGATATTAACCTAAAATCATTATTAAAGGGGAATTTGTAGGGTTCATTGTTTTTAACTTTATTTGTTTATTTTTATTTATTTAAATATTGTGCTAATTTATATATTTTAGTGTGGATTACGCTATGGATGCTATTCTCTTCTTTTTTTTTTATGCCACACATTAATTGCTGCTAAAATGTTACTGATTTACCTCTGAACCCCTGATTCCTTGAGCGCTGTTGGTACCTAAATCTGAGGAAGGGCGTGACCAGAAGTGTCGTTTGCGCTCCACCGCCGCTAACCACCTACGGTGGATGTGTGACGTATCCTGGGCAGTGGTTGCCATAGTGATATCTTATATCTTACGTTGTTTTCTTAAAGGGGAATTTGAATGTTGTTCAATAAAAACGGGATTACGCTATTTATTCCCCTGATTGCGAGCTGATTTACCTCTGAACCCCTGATTCCTCACGTGGTGAAGCTGTCTAGAACGGTGGATTGGATATACAACTATATACACCATAAATCACAAGAAAAGTCACTATCGATTGAACTGTGCACTAGTTTCTCAGAAACACTCAAGGACTACCTACTAGTACATTATTGTTTATGACACAGGTTCATGGACCTTGCACGGAAAGATTTTATTATCTCACTGTTTAGCGCTGTTTTTTGTATTTTATCTCACTAATTTTAACGTTTGATTTTATACTATCACCTATATATATATATACATACATATACATACATACATTATATATATATATATATATACATATACATATAAATAACCGTTTTCCAAAATTAGAATTTCATATAGAATTAAATCGAATTTGAATAGAAAATATTCTAAAATAATAAAAAACAATATCAAAAAAAATATATATCATAAAAAAAAAAAAATGCCCCCTTCCTCATATACACTTAAGTGTTTCGGAACATCAAAAATTTAAACATAGTTCAACACAAGTAAACACAAAATCAATTTGAATTTGTTATTATTAAAGGTGAAAAAAAATCCAAACCATCATGGCCCTGTGTGAAAAAGTTTGAAAACATTCCAATTGCCACACCTTAGGCAAAAATAGAGCTTGACACAGTAATCCTTAAAAGCTAACATCATGCTGAGACCCAAATAAATTCAGGAACAATTGAGAAAGAAAGTAATTGAGATCTATCAGTCTGGAAAGGGTTATAAAGCATTTCCAAAGCTTTGGGAATCCAGCGAACCACAGTGAGAGCCATTATTCACAAATGGAACAGTGGTGAACCTTCCCAGGAGTGGCCGGCCGCCCAAAATTACCCCAAGAGCGCAGCGACGACTCATCCAAGAGGTACAAAAGACCCCACAACAACGTCCAAGGAACTGCAGGCCTCACTTGCCTCAGTTAAGGTCAGTGTTCATGCCTCCACCATCAGGAAAAGACTGGGCAAAAATGGCCTGCATGGCAGAGTTCCAAGGAGAAAACCATGCTGAGCAAAAAGAACATCAAAGCTGTCTCAATTTCTCCACAACACATCTTGATGATCCCCAAGACTTTTGGGACAACATTCTGTGG
The DNA here is from genome assembly GCA_028564925.1 of Lithobates sylvaticus. Classification (NCBI taxonomy): domain Eukaryota; kingdom Metazoa; phylum Chordata; class Amphibia; order Anura; family Ranidae; genus Lithobates; species Lithobates sylvaticus. Next base: position 63,314,673 of record CM053036.1, on the reverse strand, counting down.
ACCGATGAGACAAAATGGAACTCTTTGGAAGGTGTTTCCAAGTATATCTGGCGTAGAAGGAACACTGCATTTCAGAAAAAGAACATTATACCAACTGTAAAATATGGTGGTGGTAGTGTGATGGTCTGGGGCTGTTTTGCTGCTTCAGGAATTGGAAGACTTGCCGTGATAAAAGGAACTATGAATTCTGCTTTCTGCAAAGATGATTCCTCCAGGACGCTGTAAAATGTCCGTTATCGCAAACGCTTGGTTGCAGTTGTTGCTGCTAAAAGTTATTAGGTTTAGGGGGCAATCACTATTTCACACCAGCAAGTCCACCACTTAATGGCTGAAGAAAAACAAAAGGAACAGGAAATGAGGAAGGGGGCCAACTTTTTCACACCACTGTATATATATATATATATATGACCTTAAAAAGGCCGTTCATGCTCGAACACCCTCTAATGTCCCCTCCTAGAACAGAATAGAATAAAAATATAATATATATATTGTATTTTATTCTATTATGTTCTATTGTTTTTCTATTCGATTCTTTCCAATATTTTCTATTCTATTTGAATTCATTCTATATGAAATTTGAATTTTGGAAATGGTTTTAAAAATATATAAAATACTGGGTAATGTCATCACCTCCCCCCCTCCTCCATCTATAGAGAGACAATCACCTCCATACACCATCCAATCAGAGCTCAGCATCTCCATCCATCCTCCCAAGCTCACTAATACACCTCACATTATTGTAGCATATCTCCTGTAGTCTATTAATAGCTATTTCATGTTTTCTTTTTTTGCAGATTGCGATTCATTTTCGTTTATTTCCAGCATCTCCTGCAGACTATTAGCATCTATTTAATTTATGAATGGAGGAACGGTTTGAGGAAGAGACAACAAGAGAGACATCATCACCACTTATATCTCTATACACAGGGAAATGGCTGCTAATAGTTTGCAGGAGACCAGCAAAAAATAAATAAATAGATGCTTATAGTCTGCAGATCTGATGAGAAAATTAAATAGATACTAATAGTCTGCAGGGGATCTGCAAAAAAAACTATATAAATGCTAATAGTCTGCAGGAGATCTGATGAAATAAAGGAAATGGCTGCTCTAATGCAAAAAAAAAAAAGAAAAAAAAAGAAAAATGGAATAGATGTTAATATACTGCAGGAGATCTAATGGAAATAAACAGTAATCTTCAAAAAAAAAAATATATATATGAAATTGATTCTAACAGTCTGCAGGAGATCTGCAAAAAGAAGTGAGATGTCTGTTAATAGTCTACAGGAGATCTGCTAAAAAAAGAAATAGATGCTAATAGTCTGCAGGAGATCTGGTGAGAAAATGAAATAGATACTAATAGTCTGCAGGAGATTTGCAAAAAAAAATGAAATAGATGCTAATAGTCTGCAGGAGATCTTATGGAAACAAATGGTAATCTGCAAAAAAAAATAAAAAATTAAATAGATAGTATCTATATCCTATTCTGTTCTATTATTTTTCTAGTATATGCTCTATTTCTATTCTAGTCTTTTCTATTCAAATTCAAATTCATTCTATACGAAATTCGAATGTCGGAAAAAAAAATATATATAACCATCTTCCAAAATTCGAATTTAGTATATAATGATTTTGATTTTAACAGAAAGGATTTTAATAGAATATAAAAGAATAGACTTGAAAAACAATAGAACAGAATAGAATAAAATATAATATATTCTATTCTGTTCTATTGTTTTTCTAGTCTATTTTCCATTTTATTATAATCTTTTCTATCCAAAGTTAAAATTAATTAATTAAAAAAATTGAATTCAAACTATTCGAAATTAGAATTTATTCTATTCGAAATTCAAATTTATTCTTTTCGAAATTCAAATTTACTCTATTCGAAATTCGAATTTCAGAAAATGGTTGTATATTCTTTCTATTTTATTCTATTAAATTATATATTTTTTTCTATTCTGTTCTAATTTTTTCTATTTGAATTATACATTTTGGAAGATGGTTAGTTACTTACTTATATACATCTGTCACATAAAAAAAAAAGATGTGAAATGGCTGTCATGGATGTCGATCGCAAGGCAAGTACATATGCTGTATGTCATTGTCCACTTGCCACAACACCTGCCACAAGTTCCACGACACCTGCCACGAGTGCCACGTGACCGGCCACGAGTGCCACGTGACCTGCCACGTGACCAAGTTTTGTGGATTGTCCACTTGCCACGTCACCTGCCACAAGTTGTGGGGTTCCTAGCACCAAGTGACCCCCAGATATGGGCGATATGACAAGTACTTTTCTACAGTAGAGAATGAAATATTGCGCCCCGACTTTGGGGTCACGTATCTCGGGGCCACTTATAGCTAGAAACCCCAAATTTGCATATCCGACTTTGGGGCCACGTATCTCGGGCCACTTATAGCTAGAAACCCCAAATTTGGTATGCAAACAGAATAGAACTAGCACTACAACATCTCCAATTTGGGGTTTCTATCACCAAGTAACCCCGGGATACGTGGACCCAAAGTTGGGTCGCAAAATATTTTCGAACCCGGTTGAAATAGTATTAACATGATTCTAAATTATTTCAACATGATTCTAAATTATTTCAACATGATTCGAAATTATTTCAACAGCATTTGAAACTATTTCAACCGGATTCGAAAATATTTTGCAACCCGACTTTGGGTCCATGTATCTCGGGGTTACTTGGTGATAGAAACTTGGAGATGTTGTACTGTGTTTGCATACCAAATTTGGGGTTTCTAGCTACATGTGGCCCGAGATATGTGGCCCCAATTCGGGTCGCAAAATGTCAAGCACTTTTCTGCAGCAGAGAATGACATTTTGCGACCTGACTTTGGGGCCACATATCTCGGTAGCTAGAAACCCAAAATTTGGTATGCAAACACAGTAGAACTAGCACTACAACATCTCCAAATTAGGTTTTTGGATTTCTATCACTAAGTGACCCCGAGATACGTGGACCCAAAGTCGGGTCGCAAAATATTTTCGAATCCAGTTGAAATATTTTCAAATGCGGTTGAAATAATTTTGAATTCGGTTGAAATATTTTCGAATGCGATCGATTTTCGAATTCGGTCGAAAACTAAACGAAATCCGAAAATGAATTTAATGAATTTAACAAATCTAACTAAACAAAATTAATTAACAAATTAAAATGAAACGAAACTTAATGAATTTTTTCCTTTTGCACATGTCTAATAACTAAAGGCAACACCCTTTTTTTTTTTTGGATAGAGTTGAGAGGGATTAGAACCCCTAAACTAGAGGCAAAATATAATTTAATATCCTGAGGGTTTACTTTTGCTTTAATATACTGTAAAAAAAAAAAAGCTATTAGCAGGGTATAAAGCTAGTCAAAACTATATTTTTTTATTTCTTGTGCACTGACCAAAGTGTGAAAATGAATGCACACAAAGTACAGGGGGTCCCCGAGTTACGAACTCGTTAGGGGCTGCCCGCCTGTTCTGATGTCGGAAATATTCGTAAGTCGGCCGCGCATGCGCAGACCGACAAATACGGACATTTCCGGACATTTCCGATGTTCCGTCTAATGCCGTTCTGCGCATGCGTGGCAAATTACGGACATTTCCGAAGTTTTCCGAGGCTCCGTATGGCCGTGCATGCGCAGAATGGCCGGAATACGGCGGAAAATGGCGGAGGGTCCCCGCAGCGCCCCGTTCGTAAGTAGGGGATGTTCGTAGGTCAGGCGTTCGTAAGTCGGGGACCCCCTGTAGTAAATAGAGCTTCCAAATCACCACCCAGTGGATCCTCTAAGTTATTACACCAAAAACAGTTAAAGTGATTGTAAACGATCACTTTGTAAAACAATCCATTCAGTTTAACCATTTCAGCTCCGGAAGGTTTACCACCCTTCCTGACCAGGCCATTTTTTGCGATACGGCACTGTGTCCTTTTTTCCCACAAATAGAGCTTTCTTTTGGTGGTGTTTGATCTGCGGTTTTTATTTTTTGCAATATAAACAAAAAAAGGCAGACGATTCTGAAAAAAAAAAAAAACAATATTTTTTACTTTCTCCTATAAAACACATCCAATAAAAAAAATGTTAAATCTAATTTCTTCATCAATTTAGGCCAATATTGTATGTATTCTGCTACATATTTTTGGTAAAAAAAATCCCAGTAAATCTATACTGATTGGTTTGCGCAAAAGTTATAGTGTCTACAAATTATGGGATTGATTTATGGACTTTTTTTTTTTTTTAATAGTAATGACGGCGACCATTGATTTTTAGTGGGACTGTGCAGCGGATAAAATTAATCAGACACTAAGTGACACTTTTTAGGAACCAATGACACCAATGTACTAATGACACTGGCAGGGAAGGGGTTAACATCAGGGGCAATCAAAGGGTTAAATGTGTTCCCTGGGAGTGATTTCTTACTGTGTAGGGCAGGCATGTCCAAAGTCCGGCCCGTGGGCCAATCGCGGCCCGCGGCCTGGTCTTGAATGGCCCGCCTGGTTATCTAAACATGTATATCTTTTGTGGCCCCCGATGATCTCCCAGCACCGGGGCCACAAAATATATATAGTCTGGCTGCCTCAGAGGGAGGAGGCGGGACGAGCGCCGTGCACACAGGAGGAGTATTTCCTGTTTACATGGCAGCCTCTGTAAGAGGAAGTCCCGTCTCCGGCGCTGCCATTGGACGACTGTTCTGTCCATCAAAGGAGGCAGGACTTTCAATTAAAGAGGCCGCTGTGTAAACAGGAGATTCTCCTGTAGGATATCTTTGGCGCTTGTCCTGCCCCCTCCATATCCCCTCCAAGGCTGCACTGATGGTAAATGGTGAGTGCATTCTTGGCAGTGGTGGGGCTGCATTTCTTGCAATGGTGAGTGCATTCCTGGCAATGGTGGGTGCTGCATTCCTAGCAATGGTGGGTTTTGCATTCCTGGTGATTGGTGGTGCTGCATTCATGGCAATTGGGGGTCTGCAGATGGGCACTGACCCTTATTTTGCTTCACAGTTCTTTATTTAAAATTTTAAGTTTTTTTTTCCTAAAACTTCCCTCTTAAAGTGAAGGTGCGTGTTATATGCCAATAAATACGGTATATCCAAATAATACACCTGAGCTCATCTCTTTACTCACACACAGCCACAAAGGCAAGAGAATTCTTGTTGGGCAGTGTATTAGTGCTTAAACAAACAAACTTAGACCGAATTTTAATGGTTCAAAGAATGTCAGGCAAAATGGTCGGCCCTCGCGCATGTTTTTTAAAATACACACACAATGTTAATAATTATGTGAAATGGGTGCGCTCTCAATCAACCTTAAAAATCGTGTAGATCTGATTAAAAATTGCTTGTGCAATGATACTATTCAAGTGATGTGTAAAACCTCCTTAAAATCCGTGCACTGAGTGTGTATACATAAATAAATAAATACATAAAACCATATGTAAATATATAAATAAGTGGATCCTTTTCCTTTTTGTGGTACCAGTGATTAAGTGATATTTGTGCGATAGTGCTGTGAATAAAAGACAGTTTAAGAATGAGGTAAAACCACGTTTACATTCCAACCCTTAAAAAATCCATGCGTTTAAAACTGAAAAAAAAAACGCATTTAATTGTGCGATTTATTTGTGGAAAAAACGCATATTGGGTTATGCGATTAAATTGGGAGAAACAACATAGGTGTTTTTAGAATCCTTTAGGAGTCCATGCATCTAATTGATGTCTCCTTAGGTGTTTAATTTGCGGTTGCTTAGACAGGTGTTGTTCCTGATTAGTTAGTGCTGAGATGTTTTACTAACTAATTGCCCTTTGGCGTTGCGACACGCCCACGTGTCTTTATCAAGGGATTAATCCCTTGATAAAGACACGTGGGCGTGTCGCAACGCGTCGGGAGGAGGAGCTAAGCAACACTACTGAGACAAGCAGGGCAGGGAGCCCAAACAGTGCCTGACATATTTCTAACCACCGCGCTTCGTTCGTAGGGTGCTGTGTAAGTAGATGGGCTTCAGCCACAACACATGCACACCATTCAAAGTATAACTATATTGCGCAATGGTTTTTTATCTGTCTTCTATCCTCATGCAAACACGGAAGAGATAGTAAGGACGTGACCAGCAGGAAAGAGGACACCACAACTAAAGATAAGTAAAAGTATTATGTGCATACCTGCTCAAAAATATACATTTACTAAATGGTGCTTATCTTTCTCATTTGTGGTGTACACCTTTTATCCTTCAAGTTTTAACCTGTGCTCAACACCAAAGGGCAATTAGTTAGTAAAACATCTCAGCACTAACTAATCAGGAACAACACCTGTCTAAGCAACCGCAAATTAAACACCTAAGGAGACATCAATTAGATGCATGGACTCCTAAAGGATTCTAAAAACACCTATGTTGTTTCTCCCAATTTAATCGCATAACCCAATATGCGTTTTTCCACAAATAAATCGCACAATTAAATGCGTTTTTTTTCAGTTTTAAACGCATGGATTTTTTAAATGCGTTTTTTTTTTCAGTTTTAAACGCATGGATTTTTTAAGGGTTGGAATGTAAACGTGGTTTTACCTCATTCTTAAACTGTCTTTTATTCACAGCACTATCGCACAAATATCACTTAATCACTGGTACCACAAAAAGGAAAAGGATCCACTTATTTATATATTTACATATGGTTTTATGTATTTATTTATTTATGTATACACACTCAGTGCACGGATTTTAAGGAGGTTTTACACATCACTTGAATAGTATCATTGCACAAGCAATTTTTAATCAGATCTACACGATTTTTAAGGTTGATTGAGAGCGCACCCATTTCACATAATTATTAACATTGTGTGTGTATTTTAAAAACCATTTCTTCTACGTGTGAGAACACTAATATATGGGTTGCAGCATCATCATTTGGCTATCTTAAAAATATTGTTGCCGTTCTGTCTTTGAATACCCATTGCAGCGCTTAAGTACACATACCTAACACCTCGCGCATGTTCACTTCATCAAATCTGGCCCTCTTTGAAAATAGTTTGGACACCCCTGGTGTAGGGGATGGTTTAACTGTAGGAAGAAAGAGATCCTTGTTCCTGCTTAGTAGAAACACAAGATCTCTGTCTTCCTTACAAGCAGACCACTGCTCTGCCTCTCTCGGAGTGATTGCTGGGTTCCGGGGAGCCGCTGATTTGCTCTCGCTGTGTCTAATCCCACCGAGAGTGGGGCTCCGCTGCCACTCATGCAAGCCCCAGAGCCGAAGAAGAAAATCACCTACAGGTACATGATTTTGCGCTTAAGGGCAGCCCTGCCACAGTATATGTAGGTGGAGCAGTTCTTAAGCGGTTAAAGTATAAATGAAAGCCAAAACATTTTTGTATAGCTGTATAAATATATTATAAATATTTTTTTCCCTTTTTATAAATGTAGCGGTACCCCCATAGGGGCTGCTGGATATTGTGGTCCACCTGTCACCCTGCCCCAGCCCGGCATTCATTTCCCAGTCACTCTTGAGATAATGAACAGTCCATATGTTTGTTTTGTATTTTATTGAAGGATTTTGAACTTGGATAGGGTAAAGGAAATTATAGGATGCCCAGAATCAATAATAAAATCAATAAGATGATCAGAACCTCTGTTTACACTTCTAGAGTTCCAGTCTCCTCCAGCACAACGCTTATTTGTAGACTGTTTCCCTCTCTCCTGTACAATACTTGGTACAGCTAACACATGGTAGGCCCAACTCTGACTCTGTCAGGCCTTAGCAACTACCATTTGCAGGCAGGGACCGCAGGCCTCTTTAGTGTAGCAACAAAAATAGGAAAGTCTTTAGTGCTAGCTGACCTTGGTGGTCTACTGCTCCCAGTCAGTCCTCTTCAGGCCCTGCCAGCCCTCTCGACTTTACTGCCCATGACATCACAGTCTCTCCTGCTGGCTCTACATCCATCTCAGACTGCACACTCCCAGTCCGGCAACACTAGCTCCCGCTGTCTTTCTCTGTTCCTCTTTGTACCTCCTGTCCAGATACTCCTTTGTTACTCAAGTATACTTCGTCTTGTACCTGAACCCCGCAGGCCCAAAGTCACCCCCCCCCCCCCCAAAGGCCCTGGCAGCCTAGTGCTCCATCTCCAGCTTCTTCCGCCCGACAACTCCCCCCAGCTGAGCTGACCCTTTGTATATCAAGGAGGCCTGCCCCCTGCCAATCCTAGTTGGGGATTGGTCAGGGCTCCCTAAGACACCCCAGACAGCTCCACCTCTCTTCCCCTCCTTCCATCTAGAATCCTCTAGAAGCAGAAGGGAGGTAACCAAAAGATGATGCTATCTGTGAGTCACCAGCCTACTCTGAGCCACTCCAAGCCCACACAGATCAAAACAAACGGGATTAAATTTACCAGCACTGCAAAAATCCTACTTCTAGCACCTACCTAAAGTAGAGGGTGCTACATAAGTGATCACATTCTCTCTGTTCTCAGCTGCATAAGAGCTAGGGGAAGAGAAGCAGCAGCACACTGAGCTTCCCAGTGAATGGCTGTGCAGTGGGGGGGGGGGGGGGCTTGTCAGGAGAAGTCTGATCATTGGAGGAGAGTTCCCAGCATAACTAGAAAAACTGACCATGGTGTTCTTCTGCTTAGTGTGTTCAGTTTTTAATAGGGAAGTAGAGGGACTAGCGGGAACACCAGGGATTTCACATAAAGGAAGCAATACAAAGAGAACAGGATACTTTTTCATAAAAGTAAATGGTATAGCAGGCTCATATCAGAAATATGAAATGTTGGGGTAACAAACGCTTTAAGCTTCCAAAGACCAATGGAACGTTGATTGACATTAGTTCCTGTTGGAATTTGTTTTAGTTACGGTACTAACTATGGTCGTGCTAAGAGGAATACTGATGTACACAATACAGTATTCTACAAACCAATCAGGTCTCAGTTTACAGAAGTCATATCAGTTTAGATTATTTCTTTTTGATCATATTGGGTTGCTGAACTTCCTATATTAGTATTGCACTTTGTAGCACCTTATTGTATCTACTCACCACCGTATAATTAAAATAAAGGCATCCTTTATGCAATTTTTCTCAGGTGACATTCTGGGCACAGCGCTGCAGAACCTAAACAATCTGATTACAATGCCGTATGGCTGCGGAGAGCAGAACATGCTGACGATGGGCCCTACCATATACGTGTTGGATTATCTTTCAGCCACAGGGCAGCTGAGCTCTTCACTGAAGACAACTGCCATTTCCTACCTACAGAGCGGTAAGATATGAAAATGATGCTCTGGAAGGGAAAAGGGTTTAATCACCATATACAGAAAGCTGGTTCCAGCCAACTGCAGATTTCTTTCAAAAAGAAAAAAAACATTGGATGTCTTTATAAAAGCTTAGAATATAATTGACTGTTGATATGTATAGGTAATAACACTGCAGAAGGTCGATCCAGGGATTATCTGATTACCTTACAGCAGGAGTCTTCTAATTTTTCAGGGCCACATCTTATATTTTACAAATGTTTGCAGGCCATTAAAGTCTCCCCTTACATCAGACCCCACTTAATATCAGGTTCCCAATTTACATCAGAGTTTCCATCAGACTGCCCCTATATATCAGGGTCCCCATCAGACTCCTCTCTTATATCATGATGAGTCTGAAGCATTATGGGTGGAACTGCATATAGATGTGCGTAGTTCCAAGTTAATCATTGCAGTTTGTTATAGACCACTCAATGTTAACTAGGAAGTGGAGACTCAGCTCCTTGCACAGATGGAAAGGGCTGCAAGGGCTGGGATGGTGATAATAATGGGGGATTTTAACTACCTAGAAATTGACTGGAGTAATGGCACTGCTGGGACAGTTAAAGGGCAAAAAATGATAAACCACAGGCCAATTTTATGGTCCAGTTTATTGAGGCCCCAACTAGGAATGATGCTCTGTTGTACCTTGTAATCTCAAACCATGCAGAGCGTATTACTAATGTTCAAATAAAGGAACACCTGGGTAGCAGTGACAATAACATGATTTCATTTGATGTTAGCTGTAAGCAAGAAATACATACGGGAAAGATAAAAACACTTCAAGAGAGCAAATTTTCCAAGGATGAGGGCTGCTCTCCAGGACTTAGACTAGGAGGGAATATTGGCATTGATAAACACAGAACAGAAATGGGAATTTTTCAAAAAGACTGTTTGGGACCTCACTGCAAAGTTTATTCCCATGGGCAATAAGTTTAAAAGGCTAGAAATAAAACCTATGTGGCTCACGGTCAAAGTTAAAAAAGCTATAAACAATAAGAAAATAGATTTTTTAAAAATATAAAAATGAAATAACACTAGTGTCATTTAAATGTTAAAAAGAATTTAACGGAATATGTAAAAAAGAAATCAAGGATGCAAAAATTCAAAATGAAAGACAGATTGCAAAAGATACCCCCAAAAATTCTTCAAGTATATTAATAGTAAAAAGGTCAGGTCTGAGCATGTAGGCCCTTTACAAAATAATCTAGAGTGGGTGAACGGGGACAAAGAGAAGGATAATTTATTAAATACTTTCTTCAGCTCTGTGTATACACAGGAGCATGGGGGAGCTCATGTCCATAATGGGGGTGGTAGTGACACAGCCCCAAACGATCCACAATGGCTCAAAAGTGAAATGGTCCAGAAATATTTAGACAGAATAAAGGTGGCTAAAGCACCTGGGCCTGATGGCATCCTTCCACAGATCCTAAAAGAATTGAGCTCTGTAATTTAAAAGCCATTGTATCTAATTTTTAGGGACTCATTAATGATGGGAATGGTACTACTGGATTGGCACAGGGCGAACATAGTGCCTATATTTAAAAAGGGAACAAAGTCTTTACCAAGTAACTATAGACCTGTTAGTTTAACTTCTATAGTTGGGAAGATACTGGAGAGTTTAATAAAAGACCACATAGACAAGTTTTTCTGTAAAAAAATTTTTTTAACCACTTAAGCCCTGGACCAATTTGCAGCCAAAGGACCAGGTCCCTTTTTGCGATTCGGCACTGCGTCGCTTTAACTGACAACTGCGCGGTTGTGCGACGTGGCTCCCAAACAAAATTGGCATCCTTTTTTTCCCACAAATAGAGCTTTCTTTTGGTAGTATTTGATCACCTCTGTGGTTTTGATTTTTTGTGCTATAAATAAAAATAGAGTGACAATTTTGAAAAAAATGCAATATTTTTTACTTTTTGCTGTAATAAATATCCCCATAAAAGTTTAGGCCGATACGTATTTTTCTACATATTTTTGGTAAAAAAATCACAATTAGCGATTATTGATTGGTTTGCGCAAAAGTTATAGCGTTTACAAAATAGGGGATAGTTTTATAGCATTTTTAATTAAAAACATTTTTTTTTTACTAGTAATGGCGGCGATCAGCGATTTTTATTGTGACTGCGACATTATGGCAGACACATTTTTAGGACCATTGTCATTTATACAGCAATCAGTGCTGTTTAAATGCACTGATTCCTGTGTAAATGACACTGGCAGTGAAGGAGTTAACCACTAGGCGGCGGGGAGGGGTTAAGTGAGCCCTGTGTGTATTTTCTAACTGTCTGGGGGCGTGGCTTGGCGTGTGACGTCACTGATCGTCTTTCCCTATGACAGGGAACAGACGATCAGTGACAGTGTCACTAGGAAGCACGGCGAGAGGTTTGTTTACACATACCTCTCCCCATTCTTCAGCTCTGTGACCCAATATGAAGAGGTAAGTAAAGCCTTGGACAGAGGGGTGGTGGTGAACGTGGTATACTTGGATTTTGCAAAAGCATTCGATACAGTTCCCCACACATGACTCATGTGTAAGGTAAAGTCTACAGGCTTGGAAATATCAGTTTGTAAATGGATAGAAAACTGGCTAAAAGACAATTGGTTAATGATTCTTACTCTGAATGGTCTAAGGTTATCAGTGGTGTACCCCAAGGTTCAGTGCTGGGACCCTTACTTTTTAATATCTTTATAAATGATATTGGGTCTGGGATCAAAAGTAACATTTCTGACTTTGCAGATGACACCAAGCTATGCAGTGGAATAACGTCCTTACAGGATGTCTCCAACTTACAAGCCGACCTCATGGCTCTGTCTAATTGGGCTACTATGTGTCAGATGAGGTTTAATGTTGATAAATGTAAAGTTATGCACTTGGGGGCTAAGAATATGCATGCATCATACATACTAGGGGGAGTACAACTGGGGGAATCCATAGTGGAGAAGGATCTGGGGGTTTTGGTAGATCATAATAATAATAGCATGCAATGCCAAGCTGCAGTTTCCAAAGCGAGCAAAGTCCTTTCTTGTATTAAGAGAGGTATGGACTCCAGAGAGAGAGATATAATTTTGCCCCTGTTCAAATCATTAGTAAGACCTCATCTGCAATATGCAGTTCAGTTTTGGGCACCAGTTCTCAAAAAGGATATCGGGGAACTGGAGAAAGTGCAGAGAAGGGCAACCAAACTGATAAGAGGCATGGAGGAGCTCAGCTATGAGGAAAGATTAGAGGAACTGAATTTTTTCACTCTTGAGAAGAGGATAATAAGGAGGGGATATGATCAACATGTTCAAATATATAAGGGGTCCATATAGTGAACTTGGTGTTGAGTTATTCACTTTATGGTCAACACAGAGGACAAGGGGGCACTCTTTACATCTAGAGGAAAATAAATTTCATCTCCAAATACGGAAAGTTTCCTTCACAGTAAGAGCTGTGGAAATGTGAAATAGACTCCCTCCAGAGGTGGTTCTGTCTAGCTCAGTAGATTGCTTTAAGAAAGGCCTGGATACTTTCCTAAATGTACATAATATAACGGGGTACTAACATTTATAGGTAAAGTTGATCCAGGAAAAATATGATTGCCTCTCGCTTGATCAGGAAGGAATTTTTTCCCCTGCTGTAGCAAATTGGATCATGCTCTGCTTTATTTTTTTTGCCTTCCTCTGGATCAACTGTGGGTATAAATTTGTGTATATGGAATTGTACGATATTTTTTTTTTTTTTTTTTATGGTTGAACTGGATGGACATGTGTCTTTTTTCAACCTGTCTAACTATGTAACTATATCAGGGTCCAAATCAGACTCCTCTCTTATATCAGGGTCCCCATCAGACTCCTCTCTTATATCAGGTTCCCCATCAGACTCCTCTCTTATATAAGGGTCCCCACTCACATCCGAGTGCCCCTTTATATCAGGGTCCCCATCAGACACCTCCCTTATATTAGGGTCCCTATTAGAAATCCCTTACATCAGGATTCCCACTTATATCTGAGTTCCCATCAGAGTGCCCCTTTATTTCAGGGTCCCAATCAGACTCCCCCCTATAGCAGGTTTCCCACCAGAGTCCTCTCTTACATTGGGGTCCGAATCAGAGCCTCCCCACCTACATCAGGGTCCCCATCAGAGCACCCCTTACATCAGGGTCCCCACTTACATCAGAGTCCACATTAGAGTTTGCCTTCACATCAGGGTCCCCATCCGTCCCTCTTTATATCAGGGTTCCCATCCGAGTCGCCACTTACATCAGGGTCAACATCAGAGCCCCCCCACCTACGTTAGGGTCTCCATCCGATCCCCCCTTACATCAGGGTCCCCACTTATATCAGAGTTCCCATCAGAGTGCCCTTTTATATTAGGGTCCCAATCAGACTCCACCTTATATTGGGGATCCCATCAGAGTCCCCATTTACATCAGGGTCCTCATCAGAGCCTTCCCACCTACATCAGAGTCCCCATCAGAGCACCCCTTACATCAGGGTCCCCACTTACATCAGAGTCCCCATTAGAGTGGAAAAACAAAAATGGGTCTGGAAACTAGAGCTGCACAATTCTGGACAAAATGAGAATCAACATTTTTTTGCTTAGAATAAAAAGATCACGATTCTCTCACGATTTTTGCAACACAAAATCTTTCTCATTATACAAAAAGAATTGGGCTAACTTTTTACTGGTTAGTTTTTTTGTTTTTTTTATAAATTTTTCTCCAAAAAAATAGCATTTGAAAGACCGCTGCGCAAATACAGTGTGACATAAAATATTGCAACAACCACCATTTTATTCTCTAGGGTCTCTACTAAAGAAAAATATATATATATTCATGTAACGCGATTCGAGCGCATGGACCCAGTTAATCATAGGTACATGTCCAGTCTTTGGAGTTGATAGAGTAGGTGGTCCCACCCCCTGGCCACCCCCGACGGGATCATACTGTGACCAGAGTGCGTGACCCCCCACCCCGCGGGTCAAAATAGACTTTCAAATTCAAATAAGCAGTAACTAGAAAACCATTTACGTATGTAGTGACTGTACATTACTCTCACAGTTGTGTCAATAAGTATGCTTAATCCGTCTTGGCAGATACCATAACCTTGTTTGGAACTATTCAGTTAGTGGAATTTGTGTATTGTTCTTGATCCACGTGGACCAAGGGAGCCATAGTAGATTGGCGCGGTCCAGTCTGCCATTTCTGATTGCTATGTTTTGTTTGTATATATAGTGAAGATGGGTTGTCCTCACTATCTCTCCTAGAGTGGGTGGTTCAGGGTTTTTCCATCGTCTAGTTATGGATAGTCTAGTCGAGAGCAGAATATGAGACAGGACGTGTCTTATCTGAGTAGGGTCCAAGGACAGAAGTGCAAGGTCAGGTCGAGGGTCAAGAGTTTGACGTAATATTTCAGATAGGATTTGGAATGTCGATGTCCATAGGGACAGTAGTTTGGGGCAGCTCCAGAACGTATGGAGCATATCTCCTCTTGTGCCACAAAGACGCCAGCATTGGGCACTGGTATCATTAGAGAATTTCGATGTTCTATCGGGTGTCAAATACCAACGTTGGAAGATTTTTATTGTTAGTTCCCACAGGTTAGAGCAACTAGTGACTTTGTAAACTGAATTGCATGCTTTGGTCCATTTGTCTATAGAGTACTCTCGTCCCAGGTCAGATTCCCACTTGAGTAAGTGGGTAGTTTTGATGAAAAACTGCTTCTGTTGAAGTATATTATAAAAAAGGGATATTCATTTGTGTTTGCTCATTGGGTTGTGCAGGAATTGCCTAGCAGGTTGGGGGATTTCACATTTCCAGGAAGTAGACGTAAGTAGATAGTGTTTAGCCCTGAGATAAAGGTAGAAATCTGATTTAGGTAGATGGAATTCAGATTGTAGGTCATGGAAGGAATTGAGCTTGTTGTCAGTGAAGAGGTCGTTGATGTAAGTGATGCCGTGCTCACTCCATCGTGTAAAGAAAATGTGATCCATTTTATGATGTAGCACTAGTAGTGGGATGTTCATGGAGATTCTCGTGGGGTAGTTTAGATTGTGGGTTGTGAATTTCCTCCAGGTTTGGATTGAGGCTACCATCGTGGGGGGAAAGTGGGAGGAATTGGTGGTGATGCGTGGGTTAGATAGCAGCCAAGGGAGTAGATTCTTCCCTGGAGCAATAGAAGACTCTATTTGTCCCCAAATAGTGCGGTGAACAGGAGAGAACCATTCTCTAATCTGTGTGAGGATTGATGCCATGTAATAATCACGGAAGTCTACATAACCTGCTCCCCCTGCGGTACGAGATTTAATTAGGTGTTTATGTGCGCTTCTCACTTTCTTACCTTGCCAGGTAAATGAGGACAGGATAGTCTGAAGAGATCTAAAGTAGTTATTCGGTATAGGGATTGGCAGGGTCCTAAAGAGGTACAGAATTTGGGGGAGGTGGAGCATTTTGAATGCCGCTAATCGGCCCATCCAGGACAGCTCAAAAGACGCTAATTTGCGAAGATCTTGGAGTTTGTTGCGAAAGGGGATATAATTATGATAGAATAGTTCTGCTGTCGTTTTAGTCAGTTGAACTCCAAGGTAGGTTATACTTTTTTCAGCCCAAGCTAATGGGTATTGTAGTTGTAGTAGTAAACTGGAAGTAGCATCAATGCCCAGGTTCAGGATATTGGATTTGCTATTATTGACTTTGTAATAAGATAAATTACTGAATTGGGTTAGCGTCTCTTGAACTGCCTGGAGGGAGGTGGTAGGGTTGGAGATCATTAGTATGACGTCATCTGCGAATAGACTTATTTTATGCTCTTGTGTTCCTATTGCTATACCCGTAATTTGTTTATTCGTTCGGATGGATTGAGCCAAGGGTTCCATAACTAAGTTAAAGATTAAGGGGGAAAGAGGGCAGCCTTGCCTAGTTCCGTTTGTTATGCTGAATGGGTCGGATAATGAATCCGCCGAGTACACTCGAGCTGAGGGAGAGGAATACAGGGCCATGATGGCACTATGAATTTGTCCTGTAAGTCCGAATTTCCCCAAGACCGATGATAGGTACCCCCAGTGTACTCTATCGAACGCCTTTTCAGCATCTAGGGATAGGAGTACAGAGGGGGTACCTGTGAGCCTTGCATGATGGATAACATCTATCATCCTTCTGGTGGCGTCTGAGGATTGTCTGCCTTTCGTAAAGCCTGATTGGTCTGTATGAATAAGCTCTGGGAGGATGTCGATTAGTCTATTGGCGATCAATTTTGCGTATATTTTAATATCTACATTAAGTAGAGATATTGGTCGGAAGTTTTGGGGAGAGGTTGGTTCCTTGCCTGGTTTGGGGAGTGTAACTACTATTGCGCTAAGCATATCTGAAGAGAAGGAGGATGTGGAGATTGCAGAGTTGTATACTGTGCAAAGTGTGGGGGCCAGGATCTGCTGAAAAGCTTTATAATATTCCCCAGTGAATCCATCTGGACCAGGGGACTTGGCTGTCGGGAGTTTAATGATAGCGAATTCTATCTCAGGGATTGTAAAGGGATCGTTAAGTTTAGTTAGTTGTGTCAGAGAGATAGAGGGAAGGTCGATGTTTACTAGGAATTTGTTAATGTCTTCTTGGGAAGGCTGAATGGTACTTCAGTCGTCTTTTAAGTTGTAGAGGTCCTTGTAGTAGGTACTGAATGCATTCGCTATTTAGTGGGGTTTGAGCAGTTTTTCTTTAGTGTGTGGGTGCAACATGTACGGAATTTTGGATTTGACCTTATGCCCTTTTAGTCTTAATGCCATCAGTTTTTCTTTAGTGTGTGGGTGCAACATGTACGGAATTTTGGATTTGGCCTTATGCCCTGTGTTTACCTGCTTTATTGCCTGTGGAATATGTATTTGCTCTCAATTTGGTATATGATTTTTCAAACGCCTGTAGGAGTAGTGATCTCAGGTCATGTCTGAGTTTAAAGAGTCTGGTTTGGAGTGTAGGAGAGGGGTTGGATTTGTTTTGTGAGTCAGTAAGTTCTATGTCAGCAGTCAATTGGTCAAGTTTTTGTGATCTCAGTTTTCTTGCCCTAGCTCCTAGTTGGATAAAAACACCCCTGAGTACAGCTTTGTGGGCATTCCACACTACCCCCGGGTCAGACACCGATTGGGAATTTATGGAGAAATACTCCTCAAGATGTTGTTGTATCTCCCGTTTTGTGGACTGATTTTGTAGGAGATAGTTATCGAGTCTCCATAAGTAGGATCTGGGATGGTGGAGTTTAGCGTTAATAGTAATACTAATGGGGGCATGGTCTGACCAGGTGGTAGTGTGAATTGCTGACGCTGAAATCTTTTGCAACAAGAGTGTCATGGACTTACCAGGCGTTTCCGGGCTCTTTGTGCACACGCGGGCGGCGGCGCGCGTGTGCATGTGCGCATGCGCGAGAGCGCAATTGGCGCCAAAACGGGCTTTAAAAGCCCAGCAGTGACACTCAGTCAGTGCTGTGTTGTCTCAGCTTCCTGCTTGTCAGCCATCTGAAACCTGATCTGAACCTGTGATTCCCGTTATCGACCCGGCTCTGTTTTGGACTACTCTGCCTTCTCCTGCTCGACCCGGCTTGCCTGACCTTGTCTTCATCTGCTTCTGGTTACCGACTCCTGCCTGCCTACCGACTCCGCCATTGCCTGCTCCTATCATCTGATTGATCTGCTGTTGCCAACCGGACTGTTTGACCTTGCCTTGCTGATTCCCATCTGCCTATCCACCTGCTGCCTGGTTCTGCCGTATCCAGCTTCACCACCTACAGACTTACACCCTGCCATCTGTATACGGAACCTTCCAGAGGACTTCCTAGTTGATCTCAACTCCATCCCTCTACAAACCAGGCACTCCTACCCCACTGTGCTCACGTGACCACTGTTCCCACTCCAGTGGACCGTGAACCAGCGCTGTATGAGAGGTCTTCTCCTACAAGTCAGGCTCTACGTCCAGGTACGTAACAGTACAACACAGCCATGACTGAGCCTGCAGGAGAGACCTCCCCCATGACAGATATCTGCTCACACCTGTCAGCCCTCACCCAGGCCGTAAAATCCTTACAAGACGGTTACACCAGATTGGAGGGTCAAGTTCAGAACATCATTAACCCCGTACACGTGGCTCCTGGTCCCGTTGCCGCCCCTGCTCAGGCTGCCTCCTCTCCTTCTGTCGTTATGCTTCCACCTGAACCAAGGATCCCTATACCTGAGAGGTTTTCAGGGGACCGAACTAAATTCCGGGCCTTCCGCAGCGCTTGTCAGCTTTATTTCGCCCTGCAACCCCGGACTTTTTCACTTGAAGCCACTAAAGTGGGGTTTGTGGTCTCCCTGCTGTTAGGAGAACCACAGATCTGGGCACACCGACTTCTCGAAGAGGACTCTATTTTGATTCAGTCACTAACGGCCTTCTTTGAAGCTATGTCCCAGCTTTATGAAGACCCTGAAAAGGTAGCCACAGCAGAAGCCACCTTAACCACGCTCCAGCAGGGTCGCCGGGCGGCCGAGAAATACATCTCAGACTTTAGACGCTGGAGTGCAGACACTCAATGGAATGATGCAGCTCTTCGGCATCAGTTCCGCATGGGCCTATCAGAAGGACTAAAAGATGAACTGGCCCGGGTAGGCATACCTGATACTCTTGAGGCTTTACTCACCCTAACAATCCAGATTGATCGCCACCTTCGGGAACGTCGCACTGAACGGTCTTTTCAACATAACCGCCCTACTTGGGTGACTGCTAAGGCTCCAATTCCTGCTGCCCGCTACCTACCTCCACCCAACCTTCAACCAACCAGCTCTGTGCCTGACAGCTCCGAGCCGATGCAGTTGGGATTGATCCGACCCACCTTAACCCCAGAAGAGCGCACGCGTCGCCATCAACTGAACCTCTGCCTGTACTGTGGGGCAACAGGACATTACGTGTGCAATTGCCCAGTCAAGATGCGTAAGTGCTCCTCCTCTGTTCCTGCCAGTCTTTCAGCATTATCTGCTAACACAACCCACATTGCTCTCCCTCTTTCATTACAGCTTCAAGGAAGGACAATTCCAGTCAAGGCAATTATTGATTCCGGAGCATGCAGCTGCTTCATCGACTCCGCCTTCGTCAGCCAACACAACATCCCCTTGCGGAACAAGACCCACCGACTTTCAGTCTTCTTGGCCGATGGCTCTCGCATCAGCTCTGGGCAGGTGACCCAAGAGACTTTTCCGTTATCTGTCACCTCTTCCTCCCAACATAAGGAGCTCCTGATCCTTGACGTCATCTCTTCCCCGTTGTTCCCAATCATTCTGGGCATTCCCTGGCTTCAGGCCCATAATCCCTCTGTCAATTGGACTACCAGAGAGATCAGGTTCCTGTCCCCCTACTGCCAAGAACACTGTCAACACGAATCTACTCAATCACCTGTCACCTTGTTCTGCATGGACATTGATCAGAACTTACGTCAATCAGTACCCGAACCGTATCAGGGGTTCCTTGACGTATTCAGCAAGAAGGGAGCAGACTCTCTTCCACCTCATCGATCATACGATTGCCCAATTGAACTTCTACCTGGGGCCGAAATTCCCTTTGGGCACATTTTCCCCTTATCAGAAAAAGAACAGGAAGCATTAAAGGTTTACATCAACGAAAACCTGGAAAAGGGGTTCATCCGCCCGTTCACCTCTCCAGCTAGTGCTGGAATATTTTTTGTGACCAAGAAGGATCAGACTCTCCGCCCGTGTGTAGACTATCGGGAACTAAATAAAATCACGGTCAATAACCGTTACCCGCTGCCCCTAATACCCGAATTATTCCAGAAACTAAGGTCTGCTACTATTTTTACAAAACTTGACCTAAGAGGGGCCTACAATCTGGTCCGCATCCGGGCTGGGCATGAGTGGAAGACGGCGTTCCGAACACGGTTCGGACATTATGAATACCTGGTCATGCCCTTCGGTCTATGAAATGCAGCTGCCACTTTTCAACATCTTGTTAACGATATATTCAGGGACTTCTTAGATGTTTTTGTAATTGTTTATTTGGACGATATTTTGTTTTTTTCTGAATCACTCAGCCAGCACCGGGAACACGTTTGCAGAGTTCTTGACCGTCTTCCCCTACATGGACTGTATGCAAAGGCAGAAAAGTGTGAGTTTGAGCAACGAGAGATTCAATTTTTGGGCTTAATAATCTCCTCAACCGGTATTAAGATGGATCCCCAAAAAGTGTCTGCCGTTTTAGACTGGCCCGCACCAGTAGATAAAAAAGGCATACAACATTTCATAGGCTTCGCAAACTTTTATAGAAAGTTTATCAAAGGATTCTCTGCCATCATCGCACCTATTACACGATTGACCCAACAACACGTCAGGTTCCATTGGAGTTCAGAGGCTCAGGATGCATTTGAGAAACTTAAGAGACTTTTTACATCAGCCCCAATTCTCAGCCATCCTAATCCATCCCTGCCCTTTTTATTAGAAGTAGACGCATCCGAAGTAGCGGTGGGAGCGGTCATTTCTCAAAGACAGGGCAAGGAGGACTTGATACACCCTGTAGGATTCTTCTCTTCTCTAAGTTATCTCCAGCTGAGAGAAATTATGACGTAGGGGATCGGGAACTTCTGGCCATCAAAACCGCATTGGAAGAGTGGAGGTATCTGTTAGAGGGCGCGGTCCATCCGGTATTAATATATACCGACCATAAAAACTTAGAATACCTGAGATCTGCCAAGATCAAAAAACATCAAACCTGACGCACTGTCACGCATGCATGACAATCCATGACTCACCTGTTCCTGAAACGATTTTGTCCACAAATAACTTCTTGCTTTTACAAACAGACCTCTTATCTCTAATCAAAGAAGCTTCTACCCATTCTCCAAGGCCCCCAGGAATCACCTTGATATCACGAGACGGCTTGCTATGGAAAGGAAGTCAAATCTTTGTTCCAGAGAGTATCCGAGTTAAGGTACTAACACTGCTTCATGACCATCCTTTAGCAGGGCATTTTGGGGTCCAGAAGACTCTTGAACTTGTACAACGTACATTTTGGTGGCCCAACCTAAAGGAATTTTGTGGGAGATACGTCAGTTCCTGTCCTGTCTGCATACGGAACAAGACTTCAAGGAACCGAGCCTGGGGCTTGCTAAAACCTCTACCTGTACCGGACAGACCTTGGAAAATGATTGCTATGGACTTTATAGTCAAATTACCCCACTCTGAGGGGTGCACAGCCATTTTCGTGGTTGTGGACCGCCTATCTAAAATGGCCCACTTCGTGCCCTTAAAGGGAACCCCATCTGCTGCGGAAACGGCCCGTGTGTTCATCAAGGAGATCATCAGACTACACGGAGTACCTGCAAATATAGTCTCTGACAGAGGGGTGCAGTTTACCTCACGCTTTTGGAAAGCACTTTGTGAAATCTTGAAGATCGAGCTGGCCCTCTCCTCGGCCTATCACCCTCAAACCAATGGGCAGACAGAGAGGACCAACCAAACCCTCGAGCAGTACATCAGATGCTTTACTTCTTTTTCACAGGACAATTGGGTTTCCCTACTGCCTTTAGCGGAATTCGCCTATAATAATACCAGTCACTCAGCCACTAACCAATCCCCCTTCTTTTCCAACTATGGTTTTCACCTAACCTTTTTACCAGATTTTGTTTCAGAATCTCCAGTTCCGGCAGTCCAGGAGACAATAGAATTCCTCAACCGCAACAACCGGGTACTACAAGAAGCCGTGTCCAAGGCCCAGGCGGACAGTAAGAAAAACTTCGACCAAAAAAGGAGGGGGGGAGCTGGTTCTGCAAATGGGAGATCAGGTATGGCTATCTACAGACAACATTAAACTGATTTGTCCCTCTAAGAAGCTTGCACCTAAATTTATGGGACCTTTTCCTATCAAGAGGAAAATTAATGAAGTTGCTTATGAACTGTCTTTGCCTGACTCTCTTAAAGTTCACCCAGTATTCCACGTGTCCTTGCTGAAACCTGCTGTGCCTAATCCCTTCCCTGACAGAGGAACCGGCCCGCCTGAACCTGTTCTAGTGGATGGTGACCAGGAATATGAGGTGGAGGCGATCCTCAATTGTAGGAAAAGACACGGGCAAGTCCAATTTTTGGTCAAATGGAAAGGGTACGGCCCAGAAAGTAATTCCTGGGAACCGGACAGTAACATACATGCTAAACGTTTAGTTCGTACCTACTTAACTTCTCACCCTGAAAAAGCAAGTCGCCTGGGCATCCGGAGGCTGCCCCTTGTGGGGGGGCAATGTCATGGACTTACCAGGTGTTTCCGGGCTCTTCGTGCACACGCGGGCGCGCGTGCGTGCACGTTAGTGTGCGCGTGCACGTTAGCGCGCGCGGCGGCGCGCGCGTGCATGTGCGCATGCGCGAGAGCGCAATTGGCGCCAAAACGGGCTTTAAAAGCCCAGCAGTGACACTCAGTCAGTGCTGTGTTGTCTCAGCTTCCTGCTTGTCAGCCATCTGAAACCTGATCTGAACCTGTGATTCCCGTTATCGACCCGGCTCTGTTTTGGACTACTCTGCCTTCTCCTGCTCGACCCGGCTTGCCTGACCTTGTCTTCATCTGCTTCTGGTTACCGACTCCTGCCTGCCTACCGACTCCGCCATTGCCTGCTCCTATCATCTGATTGATCTGCTGTTACCAACCGGACTGTTTGACCTTGCCTTGCTGATTCCCATCTGCCTATCCACCTGCTGCCTGGTTCTGCCGTATCCAGCTTCACCACCTACAGACTTACACCCTGCCATCTGTATACGGAACCTTCCGGAGGACTTCCTAGTTGACCTCAACTCCATCCCTCTACAAACCAGGCACTCCTACCCCACTGTGCTCACGTGACCACTGTTCCCACTCCAGTGGACCGTGAACCAGCGCTGTATGAGAGGTCTTCTCCTACAAGTCAGGCTCTACGTCCAGGTACGTAACAAAGAGTTTATCAGAGAGAAATAAATCAATGCGTGAGTAGGTGTTGTGACGCGGTGATAGAAAAGTATAGTCGCGTTCACTGGCGTGACAACACCCCCACACGTCAAATAAAGCATTAGAAGATATAAAACCTTTCAGAGGAGAGGCGAGTCTCTTGCAACCTGCAGTAGAGTCAGTATGGACATCAGGTACTAAATTGAAGTCGCCACACCACAGTACATGACCTTTCTTGATTTTGTGGACCTTCGTCATGAGCTTATTGAGGAAGGACATCTGTCGTTGGTTCGGTGCATACAGGGAGGGTGTTGTTAATTTTTCAGATAAGAATAATGTACCGTCCCTCTGTATCCGTGATGCATTGTAGGAGTTCAAACGAGACTGTATTGCGTATGGCAATGAGGACGCCTCTTTGTTTCTTAGTGTATGATGATTTAAATATATGAGGAAATAGCCTGTGCTGGCATATAGGAGCTGAGTCCTGGGTTAAATGTGTTTCTTGGACACATAAAATGTCGCTTTTGAGCGATAAGACTGTCTTCCAGAGGGAAGAACGCTTGGCCGGATGGTTCAAGCCCTTTGCATTCAGGGACACGACTGTGAGAAAAGGAAAAAAACAAGGTATATAGCAACCTTGTATTCGGTAGGTAGTAAAAGATGTTGGTCGATTGGAAATAGGTCAGCAGTAATCTACTAATCGTGGATGCTGACTAAACCTGGGGGGAAAAAGTTCAGAATCTAAGACTGAGAGAGCGGTCGGCCGGACCGGATCTTGTATGGTAGCTCAGTAGGAGTACGGGCAGCAGCTTTCAGTTCATGGAGGAGTGGTAGTTTCTTCTTTGGGAACTCTGAGGGGGGGAGTTGAATCTCCGTGGAGGTGCGGAGCGGTCATTCGGCGGTTCCGGTATTATGCCCCAAGCGTGCAGTAGTTTTATTCCTCCTTCCATTGTGGAGATTGTATGTGGGATGCCGTTGTATGTAACCAAAATGGTGGCAGGATGTCGCCATTTGTAGATTATCTTATGATTCGTGAGGGCTTTTGTAACCGATTTCAGTTGTCTGCGCATTTGTAGAGTGTACTGCGAAAATTTGGATGTCTGTGTATGGAGCTGGTAGGGTATTCATTGCCCTCGCTTTTGACAGGATCTGCTCCTTTGCTTGATGGAAGTGTATCCTTAGGAGTACGTCCCTCGGGACCGTGTCAGCTAGATGTTTGGGCTTAGGGATCCTGTGTATGCGATCGATCGTCAGCTCTATAATTAGTTAATTTGGGCAGCATGGCGGCAAACATGGAGCCGGCGTATGCGTGCAGTTTAGTAGGAGGTACCGATTCTGGGATCCCGCGGATTTTTATATTGTTGCGGCGAGAGCGGTCCTCGGGGTCTGCGATTTTTGATTTGATCCAGTCAGTGTCATCTTTTTGGGCCATACATGTCTCAACCAAATCATTGACTGTCTCTGTACATTCCTCCATCTTGTCTTCTAGGTAGTGCACTCTATTGCCCATTTGCCTCATGTCAGTAGTGAATATTTGCATCAAGGAGGACAAGTTAGTCATAAGGGATGATTGAAGGGACATCAGCATGTCTTTCATGGTTGTATCAAGGACTGGCTGTCCATATGTGGGGAAGGCCGCTATGGAGGACTGTAGTGAGGATATGGCGTGTGCATTGTGCAGCGGTGTACTCACTGTGGATCCGGCCTGGTAGTTGGCATCCAAGCGCATCCGCGCTTTAGCTGGGCTCTGGGAGTTGGGGGTGAGAGGAGGAGAGCCATCGTGGGATGGGGGAGTGAAATCCCCTTCCATTTCCCCTGGATCGCCGCTCAGAGGATCTGTGTAGGCCGCGGCCTGTTTAGCTGTGGCGCCGGCGGCGCCACCTTGTCTGAGGCCGCCGCGCTGGAACGAGAGGGCCGTCAGCTTCTGGAGGTTCCGTTCCTCCTTTCTCTTGCGAGATGCCATTCCGGAGGGTTCCCCAGCACTAGCGGAGGTGATGTGGGGATTCAATGGGGCTTTAAACTGCCCATTTAGCGCTCTTATTCCGGCCGGCCTGGGAGAGCTGCAGACTCAGGCTTCCATCCGGATCGCGCGCAAGCCACGCCCCCTCTTCCTTTCTTTTGAGGCTGTGGCTTCAGTAGAGCAGAGAGAATTCTTTGCATAGACAGAATCGTGAAACACTTTTTTCAAAATCGCAACGGGAAAAAATCGCGATAACGATTCTTGACGATTGATCGAGCAGCTCTACTGGAAACCAAACTAAACAATGAAAAAGAACAGACAATCATCTACTCACCCTGATAATGGGTGGGGTTCAGTGGCTAGCAATGCAATGAAAAAGGGGAAGTTACACCAAAAGGAGAAAAGGCATAGGAAAGATACCACATATAGAACCACAGAGATATAGTGTCTGAAAAAATTACTAATGAATTATAACAAAATATAAATTTATTGTATGTATAAATACACAGTAATTGACTACACAAAGTATAAAATCAATAACCTCCACCATTAACTATCCAATGACGTTGTCCAATTACGTTGTCAATGACCAGACAAACTAACAGACTGACAAACTTATAGGGGAACGTCTTCACTGCATGTGCATAAATATATGGGCCATAGAAATGCTATATAAATTTAAGCAATGTGGCAACATCGGACGTGGAACCAGGTAATCCTTTTATGAATAAAATGGCAGCAAAAAATAATATAACTCATAGTCATTCAAAATCATTCGATTGAAAATTGTAGATAAAGTGGGCCGTATGAAGCTGTTAAGGGTAAACGGCAAAAGGGTATTGACATATTGGATTATAGCAGATGGATATCCATTTGGTGAGCACAAAAATGTATATGTTGCAGTCCACATTACACAGGAAAATAGCCTGCACAGCGATCGTTAATAGCAGAGACCAAACAGTCTAAATAACAGAAGTATAGCAAGTAGGTATATAGTATGATCTAGCTTACCCGAGATGTAAACAATAATATGCTGCAGGTAGTTTGCCGCAGTCTGCTGTGTTCAGTAGGCCATTCTACTTACAATGGAAAAGCAATGGTGTTCACATAAAGGTCAAACAGCTGAGGGAGGAAACACCTCTTGCATCAATCAGTATCTCTATGCCACAGTATTTACTTATGTCCGGACTTGTGAATTCATACATCCAAGATTTCTATAAGTGGGAGCACTTTTTACTCTGCACTTCAGCGAATGCACAAGGCGAAAGAACATAAGAAAACACAGTGAAAATACAATACAGGTGACCTTGTTTACACTTTCAGATCTTCCTCCCCCTTCTAAAATGCAATGGCTACCACTCCTTCTGTGTCTTCTAACCTTAAACTTTCTCTCCTGCACCCCTCTTCTCCACCACACACCTTATATATTTCACCCTCCCTTCTGTCCTCTCCATATTATTGCACTCACCAACTCTGGCTAATTCTAAATCCACACACCCAATACTCCAAACCACTGTGGCATGTCCCCTTATATAAATCATACTCCCACATTACCTCCCTCACCTTTCTGCTTCTCCTATCTTCTGGTGATGTTTCCCCAAACCCTGGGCCTCCTTCATCTAACTGTATTCAACACGCCCATTATCATTCACCCCCTGGCTGCAGCCGCAATGCACGCAATCTAGTTCCCATTTCTCTTCTTCCCAAGACCAGGCTCCCTATCTCTTGCGCCCTTTGGAATGCTCGCTCTGTCTGTAACAAAGTCGACTCCATCCACAATCTCTTTATCGCTAACTCATTTAATCTACTTGCCATCACCGAAACCTGGCTTTACGAATCCGACACTGTTTCTTCTGCTGCTCTATCCCATGGTGGTCTTCTTTGGACTCACTCCCCCAGACCAAGTGGATGCAAAGGAGGGGGTGTTGGAATCCTTTTAGACCCATATAGCACCTTTCAAGTACTTCGCCCACCTCCCTCTCTGTCACTCTCCTCATTTGAGGCGCACTGCATTCGTCTCTTCTCCCCAGTTTCTCTAAGGATAGCTGTGATCTACCGCCCCCTGGTCCAGTATCATCCTTTCTCGATGACTTCTCTGCCTGGCTACCGTACTTTCTCTCTTCTGAAATCCCCACAATCATTCTTGGGGACTTCAACATGCCTACTAATACTAACATTCCTGCAACTTCCAAACTTCTCAGTCTAACCTCCTCCTTTGACCTGAAGCAATGGATACATGCTCCTACTCACTCTGAAGGCAACACCCTTGACCTGGTCTTTTCCCACCTATGCACTCCATGCAACCTCTCTAACTATCCTTACCCTCTCTCTGATCACTACCTAATTAACTTCACTCTCTCCCTCTCCTCCGCCTCCTCTCCCTCCAAACGCCTAACAGTTACCCGTAGAAACCTTCGCCATCTCAACCCTTCTCTTCTCTACTCCGCTACTGACCACCTCTATGACAAAATTGCACCTCTGTCCTGCACCAGCCTAGCCACTTCTGTCTACAACACTTCACTTCTAGCCTCACTGGACACACTGGCCCCCCACTCTACACACAGAATCAGTCCCCGCCCCCTTCAACCCTGGCAAACAGATCACACTAGAAGTCTGAAAAAACACAGCCGTGCTCTCGAGCGCCTGTGGCGTAAGACTAAGTCCCAGAACGATTTCAGCCAGTATAAATCTGCCCTCCAAAAATACAACTCCAGCCTGCTCACTGCCAAGCAGACCTATTTCATCACTCTCATTAAAAGCTTATCATCCCGTCCCCATCAACTCTTCTCTACCTTCAACTATCTACTTCGCCCTCCACTGCCTCCACCCACCAACTCACTCACTGCTCAGGAGATCGCCAATCACTTCAAACAGAAGATTTATACAATTCGCGAGGAGATCTCTACTGTTCAGACACCCTCCATGCCTTACACCTCATGTCCACAGGTACAATCATTACTTCCCTCTTTCAACCCCACCACTATAGAAGAGGTTGCTAAATTACTTGCAAACATCCATCTTACCACCTGCCCTCTGGATCCTGTTCCCTCACAAATGCTAAATAAGAATTTCGCGCAATAATAGCTAAAAGATAATATAAATATAAAGTGCAATATGAATAGTGACCAGTAGTAGGCGCTGGTGCTAATGAGAGGCGATTGCTGATTAGTTAAAAAACATAACGTACATATGTGACTG
This sequence comes from Lithobates sylvaticus, assembly GCA_028564925.1. Taxonomy (NCBI): domain Eukaryota; kingdom Metazoa; phylum Chordata; class Amphibia; order Anura; family Ranidae; genus Lithobates; species Lithobates sylvaticus. Next base: position 63,286,327 of record CM053036.1, on the reverse strand, counting down.
ATAAAAAATCAATAAATAAGGTAATAGGGTAATATATGCACGTATAAGTGACTAACAATAAATATAGCAATAATATGTCAAATATTTAAAGTGTCATGTGCATAAAAACCTAAAATTGGTTCTTGTAGTAATCCATGTGCATAAAACAATATAAAATAGTGTAAATCCGTGACTGGTGAAACACAAATAAAATAAATAAATATTGATGAACAAAGGAAAAATCAATAATAAAAATCGAAATGGAATAAAATTACAATAGTGAATAAGTGATATAAGTGATTCCAAAATTGGAAAAAAATATAAAATATAAAGATAATAAGTTCATGTAGTCCCAGAATGGATAAAAATATATAAATAAAGCAGAGTCCAAATTGATCCATCAGATCCTAATAGTAGGGTGGTGTGTGATCAGGCACAACCATCTCGTGGATCATACAGTAATAAATTTAGTGATGTCAGTTCATCCAAGTGGTCAACACTTTCTGGATAATTTATTAAAAAGCAATAGAAACTTGGTCCTGGTTTTCATATATTGTATCCAATCACTGGTCTCCCAGAACTCTCACCTTAAAGATGATAAAATAAAGCCTTTTTAGGGGTATCCTATAGCCCCAGGTGGTTTAGATACAGATGCTCAGCAAACGTAGTAAGAGTAATGTACTTCTCCTTTAAGGGCGTTTAAACCTTATATCCTGCAATGCTCAGTGCCACAATGACACAGTGCCAGAGGAAAGAAAAAAGGGGAAGCCTCCACTAGTGTAGTAGTTTGAATAATCATTAAAGATATTTATTAAAGTGATAAGGTGGACTCTTACATCAAATAAAATAAAAACAGGCATATAGGGTTAAAATAGCTCCCAGGCGTTCTCAGCGCCTTCTCACGTCTCCTCGTGTGCTTCTCTGCCTACGGCCACTCCCTACGCGTTACGACACGTCATGTGTCTTCATCTGGGGAACCGGATTGGCTGTATGGTGTTGGTATAAATGACGTGAGACCGGAAATAGATGTTCGGCCATCTTTGTTGTGGTCAGACGTATGGCCGATGGCCGAACATCTATTTCCAGTCTCACGTCATTTATACCAACACCATACAGCCAATCCAATTCCCCAGATGAAGACACGTGACGTGTCGTAACGCGTAGGGAGTGGCCGTAGGCAGAGAAGCACACGAGGAGACGTGAGAAGGCGCTGAGAACGCCTGGGAGCTATTTTAACCCTATATGCCTGTTTTTATTTTATTTGATGTAAGAGTCCACCTTATCACTTTAATAAATATCTTTAATGATTATTCAAACTACTAAACTAGTGGAGGCTTCCCCTTTTTTCTTTCCCCTGGCACTGTGTCATTGTGACACTGAGCATTGCAGGATTTAAGGTTTAAACGCCCTTAAAGGAGAAGTACATTACTCTTACTACGTTTGCTGAGCATCTGTATCTAAACCACCTGGGGCTATAGGATACCCCTAAAAGGCTTTATTTTATCATCTTTAAGGTGAGAGTTCTGGGAGACCAGTGATTGGATACAATATATGAAAACCAGGACCAAGTTTCTACTGCTTTTTAATAAATTATCCAGAAAGTGTTGACCACTTGGATGAACTGACATCACTAAATTTATTACTGTATGATCCACGAGATGGTTGTGCCTGATCACACACCATCCTACTATTAGGATCTGACAGATCAATTTGGACTTTATATATTTATATATTTTTATCCATTCTGGGACTACATGAACTTATTATCTTTATATTTTATATTTTTTTCCAATTTTGGAATCACTTATATCACTTATTCACTATTGTAATTTTATTCCATTTCGATTTTTATTATTGATTTTTTCCTCTGTTCATCAATATTTATTTATTTTATTTGTGTTTCACCAGTCACGGATTTACACTATTTTATATTGTTTTATGCACATGGATTACTACAAGAACCAATTTTAGGTTTTTATGCACATGACACAAAAATATTTGACATGTTACTTGCTATATTTATTGTTAGTCACTTATACGTGCATATATTACCCTATTACCTTATTTATTGATTTATTATCAGTCACATATGTACGTTATGTTTTTGAACTAATCAGCAATCACCTCTCATTAGCACCAGCGCCTACTACTGGTCATTATTCATATTGCACTTTATATTTATATTATCTTTTAGCTATTATTGCGCAAAATTCCTTTAATTATTTATCCTTATTTGTGTATTTGTGAACACACCACATTTTGCAGCACAGCACTATTGTTTACTTATTTGAGACTATCTGATTACTCCAAGTAGCGCGAGGGATACATATTTACACCCTCACAAATGCTACAGTCACCCTCTAGCTCTATTCTACACTCTCTAACCCACATCTTCAATCTCTCCCTCTCTTCTGGCATCTTCCCCAATTCCTTAAAACATGCACTTGTCCGCCCCATACTTAAAAAGCCCTCACTGGACCCATCCAATCTTAACAACCTATGCCCCATCTCCTTGCTCCCCTTTTTTTCCAAACTCCTTGAACGCCTAGTCTACAACTGACTGAGCATCCGCCTCGCTGATAATGGCCTTCTTGATCTCCTTCAGTCTGGATTTCGTCCTCAACATTCCACAGAAACTGCTCTCCTAAAATTAACAAACGATCTACTAACGGCCAAAACTAAGGGACACTATTCTGTACTCCTACTTCTGGACCTCTCTGCTGCCTTCGATACAGTTAACCACCCCCTCCTCTTAAAAAAACTCCATGCCTTTGGTCTCCGTGACTGTACCATTCACTGGTTTTCTACCTACTTATTTAAACGCACCTTCAGCGCAACGCACTGCATCGCAACGCAGCGCAATTCCACTGCCTCCTCTCCTCTTCCTTTCTCTGTTGGGGTCCCCCAAGGTTCTGTTCTTGGACCCCTCCTATTTTCAATCTACACCTCCTCCCTGGGTCAGCTGATCTCCCACGGCTTCCAATACCATCTCTACGCTGACGACGCCCGAATCTATTTCTCTACCCCTCAACTCACTCCTTCAGTCTCTCCTAGCCTATGGAACTCCTTACCCCAATCAGTCCGTCTATCTCCTACTCTATTAGCTTTTAGACGATCCCTGAAAACTCTCCTCTTCAGGGAAGCCTATCCTACCCACACCTAACAACTGTATTTTCATTTTTTCCACTTGAACATCCCCCACAGTTATTACCTTTTGTTTCCACTTGACCTTCCCTTCTAGATTGTAAGCTTTAACAAGCAGGGCCCTCTGATCCCTCCTGTATTGAATTGTATTGTAATTGTACTGTCTCCCCTGATGTTGTAAAGCGCTGCGCATATCACGGTAAACTGAACTGGAAAGTGATCCCCAAGCCAATCCGTTAAGGATCAGACTGTGTATGCCGGCTTGTGGGTAAGGGGGAGCAGTGTAGCGAAATATTAAGTCTGGTCCCCAATATACTGTAAAGTTGATAGCCAGGATCTCCGGCTCCTAGACGGGACATTCCAGGAGAGGTGGAGACGGCATGTCTACTGATTTCTGAATAAGTAAATTGGGTTAAGTAAGGTCTGATGCAGCTTTCCATTCACCTATTGTTCAGTGTGTTAATGAATCCACCTCTTATCTGCTACGAGATGTAATTACACTCCTAGTCATGTGTAGCGCAAGATTTTATTGTTAGGGGAATGCCCCTGGAAAATGAGTTAAGAAACCCCTTGGGGAAGCACATAAAAAGCCAGCTGTGGCTAAAATAAAGTGTTCATTTACTCTCCGAACTGTGTGTCGTCCAGTTACTGGGGGGGGTAAAAGGTGGCTGTGGATAAGTTAGCACTTCCTCCGCTTCAAGGATTTCCCAGCGGACTTGAGGATCCACTACAATAGTTGATAATGCAGCCATGTGATATATCTAGAGGGGAATATATCTAAGTACCCTAGTTACCTAGTAACTATAAAAAGGGCTTGTATGATTGTGCCTCATTGATACCCGGGGCCTGAGTATAATTTAGGCGCTCAATCAAAATGGTTTCTTTTCTAAGGACTTCTTTGTCCCATTCACCTCCTCGTGGGTCCCTAGGGATCACAGCGAGGACAATGAAGGAGACCACGGATGTGTCAAATCTGTGGTACAAATCTAAATGCCTACTTACTGAAGTTATCATTTTGCCCCCTAAAGAGTAGTATACATGGTCTTTTATGTGGGATCGGAGGTGTCGAATTGTTTTCCCAACATAATCCCCGTACGGGATTGACCCGGACAGTATGGGTTTGGCAACTTGTGCCCGGGTTTCTGTCCCCTGGAAACCCGGGCACAACTAATATCCAGCGCCCTTGTCTGTGTCCCATCCTCTGCCCCGTAGCTCTATATTTATTATGTGGCCGGGGCAGCTGTGCCGCACAGCCGCCCCGGCCACATAATAAATATAGAGATACGGGGCAGAGGACGATACATGTCCCCTGGGGCAGGACCCAGGTCCCCAAACACTTTTTATGACAATAACTTGCATATAAGCCTTTAAAATTAGCACTTTAGATTTCTCCCATAGACTTTTACAGGGTGTTCGCGGCTTTTCGAATTTGCTGTGAACACCCCAAATTGTTCGCTGTTCGGTGAACAGCCAATGTTCGAGTCGAACATGAGTTTGTCTCGAAATCGAAGCTCATCCTTACCCATGACATTTTTCTCAATGATTTTCATCCATATTGCCGGGACCAGACATTACATTAAAACCACAAGCAGTTTGAAATTACTATTTTTCCATTAGAAATTTCATTTTATGCAGGGACTGTTCTAAACACGGGAAACATGTCCCACTTCACAGGCATACTATAGACACCCCCCAGGCACGGTATTTAAAGGAATAGTTCATTTTTTTTCACTTTAAGCGTCATTAAAATCAGTGCTCCCGAAAAAAACTGAAATTTTTAAAAGTTTTTTTTTGCATTGATACATGTCCCCTGGGGCAGGACCCAGGTCCCCAAACCCTTTTTATGACAATATCTTGCATATTAGCCTTTAAAATTAGCACTTTTAATGGGGTTCTAAAGTTCGCACAAGTTTTCGGTCCGTTTGCAGGTTCTGGTGCAGGTTCTGGGGTGTTCGGCTCATCCCTAGTGGTAATAGTTAAAGCTTAAGGATAGACTTTAGGATTCTTTTAACTCTTCCACTAGCCACATAATGAAACTGGGATCAGACAGGGAATGTCCTACTTTTTTTCCTGCCCCAAAGACAAAGGAAGTTCTCTGTGCTTGACACCACTTGGCTATCACAGACATGTTCAAGAGTTAGAGAATTATAAAGCATATGCCCAATACTTATCTGTCCTAGAAATAATCCATGACAGCAGGAGAGGTTGTAGCGCTTGCACCAATCACATTTCTTGCAAATGAGCATCTAAATGATAGAGGGTCCTAGTGCAGCTGCAAGGTTTCTTCAAAGGGGATGTTATGAGCTTATTTTTTCCCACATTGCAACAGCAGGCTCTGAATGTACACAGTAGGTATGGAAAATGGAAATAAAAATTGTCTAAAAAGTCAGATTAGCCATTGTTTTTCTAGAAAGGGATGAAAGGAATGATCAGAGGAGGACATGGTAAAGTATCAGGGAACCCATTCCATTATAGTGCCCCCTGAGAGGTGATGTGGGGATCCCCCAAGGTGCAGAGTCTAAGGGGTAGTTGGTCTTCACCAGAGCTCCTGATGGTGGAGATTGGCCGAGAACCCTAGTGGTCCTGGATTATTTTGCTGCAAACTGGCACCAAGTCATGGCCCTCAGGATCACCCCACCAACTGGAATGGAAAAGCTATGGTGCGGAAATTGTTCACAGGGCTTCAGACAAGAGAGGGGCCAGGCAGAGTGATTGGCAAGCGGCAGGCGAGATAGTAATCAGGTCCCAGGCAGAGGAGAGAGTAGTCACGTCCCAGGCAGACAAGAGAGTAGTCAGGTCCCAGGCAGGCAAGAGAGTTATCACGTCCCAGGCAGACGAGAGGGTAGTCAGGTCCCAGGCAGACGAGAAAGTAGTCAGGTCCCAGGCAGACGAGAAAGTAGTCAGGTCCAGGCTGGAGTCTTGGTGGGTGGCAAGCAAGAGAGTAGTCATGTCAATTCGACAACAAACAGGCAAATGGCAGGTAAGTATTATAGTGCTCTGGCTCTTAGGTGGCTAATGATAGGACAGAGCACAAGCCGCTTCAAATACCCTTCTGATCAGTGTTGTTTCTGAGAACTCTGGAAGTCCTAGAGGTAGTGAAGGTCCTATGAATCCTGAAAATCCTGGAAGGCCTAGCAGTGATCCTGTGAGCACTGGAGGTTCTAGGAGTCCTGAAAATCCTGGAAGACCCGGCAGGGATCCTGTGAGTACTGTAATATATCAGGGGAGTTTGCTCTGCATGGCCTCACAGTATGATGTATATATTTTTTCCTTTGGCAGTTCTACATTACAGTGTTTTTTTAATTTAACCTGACATGTCTTCTTTTTTACCAGGATATCAAAGAGAGCTCAGCTTTAAACACTCAGACGGATCATACAGCGCCTTTGGAAATCAAGATGGTGACGGCAGCACATGGTGAGATTAATACTAATTCTAGAGTCACTCTCCATGTCAATATTATCATTATTTTAATACAGGATTTATATAGCAACAATTTGCACAGTGCTTCACAAAATGAAGAGAGAACATACACTAATAGTACAATTCAATCCAAGAGGGATCAGTTGGCCCTACTTGTTAGAGCTTACAATACAATGGTGGCTGGTGCTCAAAATTTTGTGGGGTGCGGCACAAACTAACATTGCCAACCCCCCCGTGCGTGTGGAATCCATGGGCGGCCGCGATCACCGGGCACCCCCTCCCCAGGGGAGACGGACGGTGAATGCCTTACCTTATGGAGGCAGGGGAAGGAAGAGCTGAATCCTCTCTGACCGATTCTGCCAGGTAGCACACAGAGATATTCTCCTCCCGGCCACACAGGAACAGGAAGTGTGTCCTGAGACACGATTGTCTAGGCATATGGCCAATAGGGGCTTCCTGATTGGCCGGGAGGAGAATGAGGATATTCATTCGCTATTGTCACACAAGTGGATGTGCTTGGGGCGCCCCCCTGAGCCCACCCTTTTTGAAGCCTATTAGAGCCTCTGGCTCTAATCACTTTCTTAAAAAAAAAAAAAAAAAACCCCATTGGAATCCATGCATCCGGCATTCCGCATGTAGATTAGTGGGACTGACGCATGGATGGGGGGTGGCGCCCCTGCGCCCCTAGTGGATGAGCCACCACTGTTACAATCTAAAACAAAGGGTCAAGTGATACAAAAGGTAATAGGGATTAGGTGATGGACAAGGTAAAAGTACAATTTATTAGTTAGAGACAGGATAGGCATCTTTCTGAAGAGATGGATATTTAGGGATCTCCTAAAGGTGGACAGAGTAGAAGATAGTCAGACAGATTGGGGTAGGGTGTTCCAGAGAATGGGAGATGCTCTGGGAATGTCCTGGAGGTGATCATGGGAGGAGGCAACAAGGGAGATAGCAAGAAAGAGGTCTTGGGAGGAGCGTAGACGCCGGTTTGTGTAATATTTTGAGACTAGGTTAGTGATGTAGCTCGGTGCAGAGTTATGGATGGCTTTGTATGCTGTTAGTATTTTGAATTCTATGCAGAATCCTATTTCAATATTTCTTTATTAATTTTCAGTAAAGTAAACAAGATATACATTTGTAACAACATGTCGGATGTTCCGACTGGAGTAAGCGAAGGCAAAGCATACAAAGTAGAGTGAAATGATGTAGAGATAGTCATACAAGTCGGACTAAACAGTGGTGGTTCATGCTTAATTATTTAACATAGTAATCATAACAATTCAATAACTCCAGAAAAGGGGGGGGGGGGGGGGTTGTGGGAGAAGGAGCACCAGCAAAGTAGGGGATTAATTACACCGTAGAAAGTGGGTGCGTAGGAGAATAAAGAGGGAAATTTAAGAGAGCGAGAGAGAGAGAGAGAGAGTTGCAGTAGGAAGAGAACATTAGGTGGTTACAGTACATTTTGGATGTGTGAGCCAGACATGCCAGTTACATAAAAACTTTTCCATACTTAAATTTTTCCTAGCAACTAGTCTCTTCATTTCACATTGGAGGTTTAGGTCTGTAAGCGTGTTGGCAATAGACGGGGACTCAGTGGTTTTCCAGAGTTTAGTGATGTTCAATTGTGCCGCGAGTAGTAGATAACTACTCGTGATGTGGGCGGAATTTTTCTATTCCAAGGTGTAGTAATGCTAGTGAGGGATTAGGGGTTGTTGAAACTTGTGATATAATGAAGATTAGGGCAAATATTTGTTTCCAGAATGAGCTTAGGGATCTGCAAAACCATAAAATGTGTGCTATGGTACCAGTACTTCCACAAGACCTCCAACAGGTAGGAGGATGTCCCGGGAAGAATTTGGAGAAACGGTAGTAGGGTGTGAGATACCATCTGTGAATTGTTTTTTGGTATGATTCCCAGTGGTTAGAGCAATGGGAGGCTGTGAATGTGTGTTTAAAGGCGCGTGTCCACATGTCGGGGGTGACAGTAAGGTTTAGTTCTTCTGTCCATCTGGAAAGAGAAGGTATTTGGGAGTAGGGCCGGTTGTCGTTAAGTATAGAATACATTGTAGAGATACCATGCTTTGGGTAAGTTGTGTATGCATAAAAGTTGCGTATTGGTTCAGGAATTTTTGCCTCAATAGAGATTTTAGATTTTCGAAGAAAGTGGGAGATCCTCATGTATGTAAAGGCTTCCATGTGGGGGAAGTCGTATTCAGTTTGGAGATTTGCGAAGGTTTTTAGAGTGTTGTTAGTGTGGTAGAGATCTGATATATTAGTTATCTTTTGTGACTGCCAGTTTTGTAAGTGTAGATTTGGTATTTGGGACACATAATGTTCTGAGAGGGATTTGTAGCGTATGAGACGGGTGGTCTGAGTTTGTCGTCTGGGTGAATTTCTTCCAGACTGTTAAAGAGGCCGTGGTTGATGGGGGATTAGACATTGTGTTAGGGGGAAGGCCTGATGACGTGGCAAGGAGTATATCACGCAGAGTGTTTGAAGGACGATGATTCTATGATTGACCAAGCCTTATTGGGTTTTGGATGCCACCAGTAGTATAGCTGGTCCAGTATGGAAGCATAATAGTAGCTCTGGATGTGGGGAAGGCTTACTCCACCTTTTTTGTGATGTCTGGTTAGAACATATTGAGTGCATCTGGGTGGTTTAGTTTCCCATACATATCTGGAAAGTTGTTTTTGTATGGAGGTGAAAAAGGAGTGGGGTGTAGGTAAGATTACTGTGCGAAATAGGTAGGAGTAGCTTAGGGAGGATTAGCATTTTAAAGGATGCAATTCGTCGTAATTTAGAAAGGCCTGTCGTGCGTATAGTTGGGGAAGTCGTTTTTGAAAGGCACGATAGTTAAGGTCGTAGAGTTGAGGCAGAGAGGAGGCTAATTTTATCCCTAGGTACGGGATAAACTTTCTCGTCCAAGAATAAGGGAGAGTACTCTCCAGGAGGGACTGTTGTCTACATAGTAGATTAAGCGGGAGGATTAGAGACTTAGAGGAATTAATCTTGTAAAAGGAGGCAGAGCTAAATTGAGTGATAATGTCTTGCTTTGCGGGCATAGAGAGGGCCGGGTTTGTGATCATAAGTATGACATCATCAGCAAAGAGGCTTATTTTATTTTCTGTCATTGTGTTTGATGCCTGAAATGCGCTTGTCCCCTCTAATCCTTGCTGCAAGGGGTTCCATTATCAGAGCAAAAAAAAAGAGGGAAGAGCGGACATCCTTGGCGGGTGCCGTTGGAGATCTCAAATGGTTTAGATAGTGTTCCGTCAGTTAATACTCTAGCTGAGGGGTCGGAGTAAAGTGAGAGTATGGCCGTTTGGAACCATCCTGTGATTCCAAATTTGGAAAGTACTGCTCTCAGGAATCCCCAGTGTCGAACACCTTCTCTGTGTCCAGTGATAGTAGCAGAGAAGGCGTTCGTGTTTGGGTGACCTGATGAATCAAATTAATAACTCTTCTAGTTGCATCTGGGGCTTGTCTGTCCGGCATAAAGCCGACTTGGTCTGGGTGCACTAGAGAGGGAAGACATTTTAACAATCTAGAGGCAATGACTTTAGCATATATTTTTACGTCCGTGTTGAGGAGTGAGATGGGTCTGTAGTTAGCTGTGGAGGTAGGGTCTTTCTCTGGTTTGGGAATAGTGGTGATGATTGATTGCAGCGTGTCAAGCAGTAGAGAACCAGAGGTGGCAGCAGAGTTGAAGAGGTCAGTAAGGTGGGAAGTGATGAGTTTGGCAAATGTTTTGTAGAATTCATTGGTGTAGCCATCTTCTCCAGGTGATTTGTGGAGAGGGAGGGTGTTGATGGCTTTAAGGACTTCGTCATCGGAGAATGGTTGGGAAAGTTCTTCCAGTTGTTTGGGGGCTTATATTCGGTAGATCATCGGTGGATAAGAAATTTTGTATGCTTTGGTCATTTGGTCAAGGGGTAGTTGCATCGTTTGAGAGGTTGTAAAGAGAAGAATAATAGTCGCTAAAGGCGTTAGATATATCCTGTGGGTTTGTCAGGAGTTGTTTGGTGGTAGGATAGTGAAGGGAGGTCATTTTACTTTTAATGCCTTCATCCAGCTTTATTGCCTAAGGCATAGCATTTGGCTTTAGTTAGTTTAAGGTTGTTCTCAAATTTAAAGAGTAGAAGTGAACAGAGTTTTTGTCGCTGTTCTAAAAGCTCATTGGTTAATTTTATTCTGGTTTTCTAATAGGGTAATTTGGAAGAGGACCTTGTCAACTCGCATAGACCTCTGGTTTTTAACATTACTGTGAAGTTTAATTAGTACACCACGCATGTAGGCTTTATATGCTGACCAAAGTACAAACCTATCAGTGTCCGATTGGTTGTACATTTGAAAATAGGAGTGGTGCTCATTATCGAGTTTTTGGACAATATTTGGGTCAGAGAGGAGGGAGGTGTCAAGTCTCCATAGACTGGTTGTCCTAGGTCTGCAGTTTCCCACAGTAAGGGAGATGGGTGCATGGTCTGACCATGTGATGTTTCCATTTTCGGATTCCGTCACATCCTGGAGGGTGAGTTTGTCAACAAGGAAGAAGTTGATTCGGGAGTACGAGAGTTGAGAAGACGAGAAATATGAAAATTCCTGCTCATTGCTGTGGTGGCATCGCCACGGATCATACAGGTCGTTTGCTTGAAGAAAGGGGTTCAGAACAGTTCGATGGTTTCTGGTCGCGATCGTAGTATCCAATGTGGAATCTTTAATTATGTTGAAGTCTCCTCCCATAAGAAGCCTCCCCTTTCGGAGACGTGTCATTTTCTTGTAGAGTAGTTTGTGGAATTGTAGTTGACGTTTATTCGGTCCATAGATGTTGATCAGGGTGTAGGGGACTTGATTAATGTCATGTAAGAGAATTCGAAAATGGCCGTGGTGGTCTTCAATCGATTGATGTAGCGTAAATTTTAGTGTGTTCCGTATGGCAGTGAGGACTCTATTTTTCTTTTTATGCCCTGAGGCCAAAAAAATCTGGTCATAATTTTTTAGATTGAATTTGGGAGTTTTAGCAGTGGCAAAATGGGTCTCTTGTACTAGGAGGATATTGGCTTTTTGGCTGTTGGCCTCTCTGAGAAGCGCAGATCTTTTCTGCGGGGAGTTTAAGCCCCTGGCGTTAATAGAGACTATTTTGAAAGCCATTCTGTGAGATTAAAGGTAGAGTGGGTAGTCCCTAGGTGAAGAAGATGAGCGTTGGGCGTGGGGCAATTCGCTAGTCCAGCTCTAAGTGGTACAGTGTAGGTCGTCGCTCAATTAGAAGAGTGGAGCCTCGGGTGTAGTTTGGTGGAAAGGTGGGTGGAGATTGGCTGGTGCTGGGTTTGGGTGAAGGGTCTTTGTTTAAAAAAGGAAGAGCCCAGCAACAAAAAGGGCCTGGGCTCAATGTGCAGATACTACTGCTAACAGACAATGGGGGAAAGAGAACTTGCGTCCACAACGTGGGACAGGGATCTCTTAACAAGCAGGCAGGTACTGGATAGAGACGCTGCAGTTACCCAGCCATTAGGCGTGTACAGAGAAGGGTATAGATTATGGTTATCGGCCATCTGGGGGGTCTCCGGTTTCCATGGAAGTTTGCAGTTGATTGGAATGGCTTGGCGTTTCCTCTGGTATGATGTGCCAGTTTCTTGGGAGTGTAAGTCCCATGGGGTAGGTGCGCACTGCATGAGTTTTGTTTTGATGCGTAATGAGTAGTTTAGTGGGGAAGCTCGATTTATAGGCGAATTTATGGTTCTGGAGAGCTTTAGTTATAGTCGCCAACTGTTTGCGATTTTCCATCGTTGCTTTGGATGAGTCAGCATACAGTGCGATGTCGGTGAAAGGGTCAGGGAGTCTTGCTCTTTTGGCTGTGTACATGACTTTTACAGTGAAAAAGTGGATGCGAGCCAAAACATCCCTGGGAGTGGAATTAGGGAGGTGAGATGGCTTGGGGAGTCTGTGTGCCCTGTCAATTTCCATGTCACGGGTGGTCAGGTCAGGCAAAAGGGCCCGCATCAGGGCTTGCAGAAATTGTGTTAGCTCTGATGGTTGGATAGACTCTGGGATATTACCGAATTTAATATTGTTCCATCTGGAACGGTCTTCCTAATCTGCGAGCTTCAGATTGATTAGTTGGAGTTCATCTTCATGATCCGCAAAGCTATCCACCAGCTCATTATGGGCAGAAAGCATGTCTTCCATTTTAGCTTCCATTCGTGTAATAGCTTGGTCATGCTGATTCACTGATATGGATGGTGAGGAGACAGCAATAGCATTATATAGTGTTTGCCTCAATGAGAGCAACATGTTCTTCATAGTGTGCTCAGACAGTGGCTGGTCTGAGGCAGGAAAGGCATCTAACACTGATGATTGCTGCGGTGGGGAGAGAGAGAGCATGCTGGGAGCTGTGACAGGCAGAGGCAGCTGAGGCTCTTGCGTTCTGAGCCTAGTCTTAGCAGGGCTGGAAGTAGTGGGCGAGTTAGGGGGAGAACACTCACCCTGTGTGTCGGAGGAGTGGTGGAGCCCCGGGGACAGTGTGGGGCTCTGACTGGGATGTGATGAGGAGAACCGCGCTGATGTTTCCCGGCCGCCGCCATTTTGGCCACTCACCTGGCCTGGTGGGGGAAAGTAATCGGTCAGTTTTCTGGGGAGTGCAGATGTTTTTCTCCTCTTCAGCATGGTCGCTCACTGTGTGGGGATGTTCAGGCTGCTCGTGAGGCTATTTTCCCTTCTCTGGAGCTGCTGTGTATGTCGCTGTGGCTGGATATACTGCGGAGCTGAGGAACTAGGCATCCATCCGTACGAGCCGTCAAGCCACGCCCCCTGTCTATGCAGAATCCTATCAGAAACTGGTGGAGGGATTGGCAGAGAAGAGTAGCGAACACTGAACAGTTGGTAAGGTTAATAAGTCTGGCACCAGCATTCCTGGTGGACTGAAGAAGGGTTAGCCTATAGAGAGGTAGACCTATGAGAATGGAATTGCAATAGTCAAGGTGAGCAATAACAAGGGAGTAAATGAGCAGCTGGGTGGTTTTATTGGTTAAAGCGGAGTTTCACCCAAAAATGGAACTTCCGCTTTAAGTGAAGGTGACCCCCTGACATGCGACATTTAGCATGTCTTTTTTTTTTGGGGGGGGGGGGGGAGCGGATGCCCTCTTTTTAAAGGCACCCAGCTCCCACTTCCTACTGGACCTCCGCAGCGCCGGAGGAAGTTCACCTCTTCCCCCCCCCCCCTCCCTTCGTGCAATCTTCTGGGACACGTCACAGGTCTCAGAAGATTGCCCTGCCAATCACAGCACGCAGCGCGGCTCGCGCATGCGCAGTTCGTGCCCAGCTGTGAAGCCACAGCCAGGCGCCCCCACAGTCTGAGTGGAACTCCGCTTTAAGAAGCAGCAGATTTTGGAGATGTTACGGAGGGTAAGCTGGCAAGATTTTGACAGCAATTGGATGAAGAATATTCATTGCATGTCTATAGTAGCTGTAAACTGATATAAAGCAAGCAGGTACATACAGTCCAATGAGCAAACCAAACAAATGACCAAAAATCCAATGTTTTTAATGTTAAAATTGATTCAACCATGGCACTACCTGCACATTTTCTCTCTGTGCCTGCGTGGGTTTCCTCCGGGTGCTACGGTCTCCTATCATACTCCAAAGACATGCAGGTTGGGTAATTGGTTCCGATCTAAATTGGTCCTAGTATGTATACAGTATATGTGAATGTGAGGTAGGGACCTTAGATTAAAATAAACTGGTATGAAAATCGTTCGCCCTCCTACTATTCCACACCACCACTGCGCACAAAGAAAAAATTTGTTAAGACACCTATGTGTATAAAAATAAACTAAGCAGCTACTTAAATAGATAAATAATGTAAAGTGGTTTTAAATGAATAAAAACAGCAGCGCTAATAATCACAGTGTCTGTGAATAAACTAAATATTTAACCTGTGTAAACAATACTGAAAAATAATCACCCTGTATAAATAGTGCTAAAAAAACAACACAACTAATCACCTATATACATAAAGTGAAAAATTAAAGTGAAGTGTGATTATATATTTTTTGCAGGTGTCCAAAAAAGGAAAACAAATCCAAACAAAAGTCCATAAACTGTTACTTGTAGTGATAATGTTTCAAAAAGTGACAGAAAAGTGAATGAAAAATCCTGAAGCAAATAAAGTTTTGAAGTGTCTTTAAACAAAATTCTTGAAGTGACTTGAAAAAATATCTTCCACCACACCACCTGTGTTCAGTGCTACCGCACCCTAAGGAAACGCACTCACCAGCAGTATATGCCTTGCACTCTCATGCTCGGCCAACTCGCTTAATAGCTCCACATGGGTCACAGATGGATCCAGACAGAATGTTAGATAATTGCACTCCACATATAAGGAAAAAAGAGATGCTTCCAATAGTGAAGTAGAGTAAACCATTTATTTCAACAGCACACAAAATTCCTCAACCATTGTACTCACATCCTTCATATAAAAATAAGGCACTTCAGCATAATCTTTTCAACAGGAAAACAAGGACCCAGCAGTGGTGACCCGATATCTTATGGTCTCGGCGTACCCGGCGTTAATACCAATATGTCTCACCCTCCACGCTGTCTCCTTTCTCTTTCACTTCACACGGCACAGCACACCCAGTAACTGGAACGTTGAATGTTAAATGCTCCTCACAGTTGCCATGTAACCATACCCAGACATGTTTCACCGAAGTGGCTTAATCATTGGGGTTGGTTACATGAACTACTCAATCCCATTTATACTCTCCTGATCATTATCTCTTTCAGGCTGATTGGATCATTAACTCTTTCAGGCTGATTGGATCATTAACTCTTTCAAGCTGATTGGATCTTAGGTGTGCACATGCGCACAAGTGGTACAAATAGCGCATATGCGTGCGCACCATTATCATCCATGCATCGCGCACATGCGTGCGCACCACCACCACCACCTTCCTGTTATAAAGCGTATTAATCCCGAATATATTAGGGAGGGAATAAAATCTCTGGAAGAGAAGAAAGAGATTATTATTCGCCCAGCAGATAAAGGGGGTGGGGTTGTTATATTGGAGAAATCGTTTTATTACAATCATTTAACAGAACTCCTTAGTGACCAGATTACATATAAAAAATTGTCCTCAGACCCAACAGAACAATATAAGGATCAATTGAATCTGTTGGTTGAATGGGGCTTCAGGAATGGAGCAGTCACTATGAAAGAGAATTTATACCTTAACCCCACCTCATGCCGAATACCGGTGATTTATACATTGCCAAAAATACATAAAAACGCAGAAATTCCTCCAGCACGCCCGATTGTAAATGGGATAGGATCAGTCACAGCCAGACTTGGCGAATATTTAGACCGTTTTCTCCAACCTAGTGTAAGGGTTACCAGGGCCTATCTGAAGGACACTACAGATCTCCTATGTCTCTTGGAAGGGATAAAGATAAACCCTGAGTGTAAAACATATCTAGTAACTGCGGATGTTTGTTCCCTTTATACTATTATCCAGCACGATGATGCCCTTTTATCCTTAAATTGGGCATTAAGTAAAAGGGACGACATACCGCATGTGCAAAAATGCTTTTTGGGGAAGGTCTTGGACTTCTGTATGGCCCATAATTATTTTTGGTTCCATGATCAGTTTTACTCCCAGCAGGTTGGCATGGCTATGGGAGCTAAATATGCTCCCAGCCTAGCCAACCTGTTTATGGCTGAATGGGAGGACAGACATGTGTTTAATAGACAAAGACCGGAACTGAAGCTATACCGAAGATTTATAGATGACCTCCTGTTTATTTGGGAGGGCACGGAGGAGTCAGTATTGGAATTTATTAAACATCTGAACTCGAATAATAATGGGATAGTATTGGATCATGCTGTAAGTGAGGAGAATGTGAACTTCTTGGACCTGGTCATCATGAAATCTGGGACCAGGCTCAACACGAAGGTGTATTTTAAACCCACTGATAGAAACAGTTATCTTTCTATCGGGAGTGGGCATCACCCAGCCTGGATCCGGAACATCCCGAAGGGCCAGATGTTAAGGGTGCGGAGAAATTGCACTGCAATAGATGACTACTATACGCAGGCTGATGTATTAGGTGAGACATTTCTGGAAAAGGGGTACAAAAAAGGGACCATCAATAAAATGATTGAGGAAGTCGCACTAATCCCCAGAGAACAATGTTTGAAAAAGAAGGAAAGAAATAGTGCTGACACTTCACATCAGGTGGGCTTTATCTCAGATTTTCATCACCAATATAAAGAGGTAGAGGGGATTTTTAAGAAATATTGGCATATTCTATGTAGAGACCGACATCTGGGTGAGATTTTACCGGAGAGGCCGAAGTTTATTTATAGAAGGGCTCCAAGTTTTGGCGATAAAGTGGTGCAAAAAATTCTAGACCCACCAGATAGACGTACTCAGAGTTTTGATTTCAAAGGTTTTTTCTCATGCCGCAAGTGCATTTGCTGTAGAACGGTGAATGTGATCAATAGGGGCATGACTAGCGTCACCAATCGTGATGGTGAGGAATTCAAAGTTGAGCAGTTCATCACATGTAATTCGTCTTTGTGGTGTACCTATTATGGTGCCCATGTGGGCTGAGTTATGTGGGACGGACAAAGCGGCTACTTAGGGTACGTATTGCCGAACACTTGGCCAATATTAGAAAGGGCTTTAAAGATCATAGTGTTTCCCTACACTTCAAGGAAAAACACAATCAAGATCCCACTGTGTTACAGTTTTGTGTTATTGACTGCACCTTTCCTGCGTGGAGGGGCTCTAATCGGGTTCGAGATTTGTCCCAACGGGAGACTAAGTGGATTTTTCTGCTTAAGAGTCTCCATCCAAAAGGGATGAATATCGAGCTCGATTTGAATTGCTTTATCAGTAACTTATGAATAATAAGTGTGGTCTGATACTTGGAAAGATATTTGGGGTATTCTCTATCGGTTATTTTCAATAATACATATGTATTGATTTAGGTTGCACGCTAAGATAATGATATTTTAGAATTTTTTTAGTTAATTTAATATAATGAGCTTTTAAATTAATATTTTAGTTTGTTGAATTTGGGTAGAGTATAAAGGGCTCTATCAGATTCACACTATTAGCCTTCATACGCTTCTTAAAATTAGCATATTGTATCGATATGCAGTTTTTATGCGCTTTTTTAGAAAATGCAGTTTTATGCGTTTTTTTTTAGAATGCAGTTTTTATGCGTTTTTTTTTAAAGAAATGCAGTTTTTATGCGTTTTTTTTAAGAAATGCAGTGCTTTATGCGTTTTTTTTAAAGAAATTTTCATATATTAGAGTAATTGTATTAAAAAACAGGTCACCCTCATACATTGTAGGTACTGATGTATAAGATTTATTTACCTTTTCATGTTTATATATACTATATATATTCTCCTTGTGCTGATTGTGAGCGGGGTCACCACCGATATATTGTGGTCATGGGGACCCGGTGTGCGCGCACGTAATTGCGGGATGACGCGCATGAATGCGTGAGTTCTGCTTTTGTGAACACAAGGGATACTCAGCATAGGTATAAGCAAGGCCGTACGTTGGATAACGTGCAGGGCACATGTGCGTGCGCAACCGCATTTTTTGCAGGATGTTATACGCAATGATAGGCCATAGGATCCCATTAAACCAGAAAGGCATATTTGCGCGCATTATGCGCTATGGTATGGTGGGTGGTGGTGGCGCGCACGCATGTGCGCGATGCATGGATGATAATGGTGCGCACGCATATGCGCTATTTGTACCACTTGTGCGCATGTGCACACCTAAGATCCAATCAGCTTGAAAGAGTTAATGATCCAATCAGCCTGAAAGAGTTAATGATCCAATCAGCCTGAAAGAGATAATGATCAGGAGAGTATAAATGGGATTGAGTAGTTCATGTAACCAACCCCAATGATTAAGCCACTTCGGTGAAACATGTCTGGGTATGGTTACATGGCAACTGTGAGGAGCATTTAACATTCAACGTTCCAGTTACTGGGTGTGCTGTGCCGTGTGAAGTGAAAGAGAAAGGAGACAGCGTGGAGGGTGAGACATATTGGTATTAACGCCGGGTCCGCCGAGACCATAAGATATCGGGTCACCACTGCTGGGTCCTTGTTTTCCTGTTGAAAAGATTATGCTGAAGTGCCTTATTTTTATATGAAGGATGTGAGTACAATGGTTGAGGAATTTTGTGTGCTGTTGAAATAAATGGTTTACTCTACTTCACTATTGGAAGCATCTCTTTTTTCCTTATATGTGGAGTGCAATTATCTAACATTCTGTCTGGATCCATCTGTGACCCATGTGGAGCTATTAAGCGAGTTGGCCGAGCATGAGAGTGCAAGGCATATACTGCTGGTGAGTGCGTTTCCTTAGGGTGCGGTAGCACTGAACACAGGTGGTGTGGTGGAAGATATTTTTTCAAGTCACTTCAAGAATTTTGTTTAAAGACACTTCAAAACTTTATTTGCTTCAGGATTTTTCATTCACTTTTCTGTCACTTTTTGAAACATTATCACTACAAGTAACAGTTTTATGGACTTTTGTTTGGATTTGTTTTCCTTTTTTGGACACCTGCAAAAAATATATAATCACACTTCACTTTAATTTTTCACTTTATGTATATAGGTGATTAGTTGTGTTGTTTTTTTAGCACTATTTATACAGGGTGATTATTTTTCAGTATTGTTTACACAGGTTAAATATTTAGTTTATTCACAGACACTGTAATTATTATCGCTGCTGTTTTTATTCATTTAAAACCACTTTACAGGGACCTTAGATTGTAAGCCTTGAGAGCAGGGTTGATGTGTATGTGTGTGTGTGTATGTGTGTATATATATATATATATATATATATATATATATACATACACACACACACACACAGCAAAATTATAAACGCATCACTTTTGTCATGAGCTGAACTTAAAGATCTACGACTTTTTTTCTATGTACACAAAAGGCCTATTTCTCTCAAATATTGTTCACAAATCTGTCTAAATCTGTGTTAGTGAGCACTTCTCCTTTGCCGAGATAATCCATCCACCTCACAGGTGTGGCATATCCAGATGCTGATTAGACAGCATAATTATTGCACAGGTGTGCCTTAGGCTGGCCACAGTAAAAGGCCACTCTGAAATGTCCATTTTTGTTCACACAGCACAATTCCACAGATGTTGTTTTGAGGGAGCGTTCAATTGGCATGCTGACTGCAGGAATGTCCACCAGAGCTATTGCCCTTGAATTGAATGTTCATTTCTCTACAATAAGCTGTCTCCAAAGGCGTTTCAGAGAATTTGGCCGTACATCCAACCGGCCTCACAACCGCAGACCACGTGTAACCACACCAGCCCAGGACCTCCACATCCAGTATCTTCACCTCCAAGATCGTCTTAGACCAGCCACCCGGACAGCTGCTGCAACAATCGGTTTGCATAACCAAAGAATTTCTGCACAAACTATCAGAAACCGTCTCAGGGAAGCTCCTCTGCATGCTCGTCGTCCTCATCGGGGTCTCGACCTGACTGCAGTTCGTCGTCGTAACTGACTTAAGTGGAAAAATGCTCAGATTCAATGGTGTCTGGCACTTTGGAGAGGTGTTCTCTTCACGGATAAATCCCTGTTTTCACTGTACAGGGCAGATGGCAGACAGCGTGTATGGCATCGCGTGGGTGAGTGGTTTGCTGATGTCAACGTTGTGGACAGAATGGCCCATGGCGGCAGGGTTATGGTCTGGGCAGGCGTATGCTATGGACAACGAACACAGGTGCATTTTATTGATGGCATTTTCAATGCACAGAGATTCCATGACGAGATGCTGAGGCCCATTGCTGTGCCATTCATCCACGACCATCACCTCATGTTGCAGAATGATAATGCACGGCCCCATGGTGCAAGGATCTGTACACAATTCCTGGAAGCTGAAAACATCCCAGTTCTTGCATGGTCAGCACACTCACCAGACATGTCACCCATTGAGCATGTTTGGGATGCTCTAGGTCGGCGTATACGTCAGCATGTTCCAATTCTTGCCAATGTCCAGCAATTTCGCACACCCATTGAAGAGGAATGAACCAAAATTCCACAATCAACAACCTGATCAACTCTATGCGAAGAAGATGTGCTGCACTGCGTGAGGCAATACAGTAAAACTGCCCATTTTAGGCCGGGTTTACACTGGTGCAACAAACGCTCCGACATTTGGAGCTCATGTCGCATGACGTGTGAAAATCAATGTTTTCCTATGGGAGCTGTCTTAACTGGTCCGACACAAGTTGGTCCGACTTTGAAAATGCTCCCTGTATTTATGTTAGGTCAGTGGTCAAGTGCACCCCTCTTTGCTCGAGCTGGACCTTAGCAGACACCAAGAGATCCCCTTGATCGATCGGGTAAAACAAGACACCATAAAGCATATGGATTGTCATGAAATACAATGTATTGAAAATATCTCAGAGGTTATTTAGGGTTACACAATTACACAGGACATAGGGTGCTAAGGGGCAGTCCCTTAATCCAACCAATCATATACACGTACAGTACATGTTATACATACGTAATACATATATTTGCATAATAGGGCATAATAGGGCTGTCTGGAAATACAAGACATTATAGTCATTTGATTTTTTTATTTATATATAACCTTTTAACAATGTTCTGACATATTGGAACAACGCCAACGGTGTCTTGTCTGCAAAATATTGTTCCGAGATATGCCTCCTTCTTAACCACAAGTAACTTCCTGTGAGCTGTTTTTCAAGCTGCAAAGTCTAGCTTATTCTGCTAATTTAAGCATTAAGCCTTGCTGTGTGCATTCCAGCCTATAAGTTCAATATAAGGTTAAAGCAGTTAAAGCATCACTCCAACCCATGTATGAGTTTATGAGCCCCACTTATTCTCTAACAACCCGTCCTTTGATCAAACAGAGAACGACGCTCTGGTCTCTGAATGGGAACGTCGTTCTCTCTTTGATCACTCCTGTGTTCCGTGTGGAACATGTTTGAGGTCATCCAGCAGCCAAAGGTGATCCAAAGTAATACCTTACATGTTATGAGAAAAACAAAAACAATAATAATCTGGGGGGTACATTTCTGCTTGGTAGGTCTCTTGGGCGGAAAGGGGGGGGTTCAGGGACTAGTTGAAAGTCATCGGGTCGAGGCTTCTAATGCCTCTATGTCCTCTGGGCAGGGTGTGGAGGGGTTTGAGGGGTTTGAGTTTGATTCTTTCGATGGGTGGATCGGGACTTCCTTCTGGCCGGGTGCTTTTTTTTATCCTTGAGGCGTGTATCCATTGTGGTCCTTGTTCGGTGAGGATCGCTGTCCTGGAGGCTTTCAACACTTCAAATGGGCCTTGGTAGATGGGTCCCGGTTGTTTCCTTGCAGCGAGTTGTTTCACCAGAACCTTATCTCCAGGGATGAAGGGCTGTGTTGGTTATGTGGAAAGAGGAGGAAAAGTGACAGCAACCTTGTCATAGGTTTCAGTCAAGCTACTTACCAGGTGTTTCACATGCTCTTCCTGTAAAGAAGAAAGGGGGGTGGTCCTTATCTGGAAGAGTACCCCGGGCAGAAAATGAAGCCAGTTCTTCATGGTACCTTGTGTGGCCTTTTTTTAATTTGCACTCTGGGGGTGATAGGGGATGTGGAGCTGTAGAAAACAATTGGAGGGTTGGTTTTTTTTATTGCCTCCTCAACAGCAATTTTGGCTGCTCTGTCTGCTAAGTTGTTTCCCTTAGTAGCATCAGATTTATCATAGGAATGACCTTTTACTTTTATGACATAAATTTTTGAGTGTAAATGAAGTGCACTTAATAGATCCTCTACCCAGGCTTGATCTGAGATTTGCTTATTATCTGCCGTCTTGAACCCGCGTATCTACTCTCAGTGTAAATGTTTACTCTCTGGCCTTTGAATAACTGTCAGGCACGTGTTATTGTATAGAGCTCTGCCTGCTGAGCTGAAGTCGCTGCTAGTGGTTTTGCTTCTAATATTACGTCTAGTAAAGTCACTACAGCATACAGTATCATCGCTTGGTCTAGAACAGCTGCCGTCAACAAAAACATTTATGTAGTCGGGATCAGAGTAATCTGACTGCAGTTGTTGTTTCAGAGCAAGATTTGACAGTGAGACCGTGTGTGTTGAGAAGGATGATCTCATAGCCACTGGAGCGTTGTGCTGTCATGTGCTGTGTGGAAATGTTTTGTAAAAGGTGCACTACAGTATGTGTTGTGTACAATGTAGTATCAGTTCCTAAAGTGATTTTGGATGCTTCTTTTACTGCCATAGCACAGGCAGCGACAGCTTGTAGGCAAATGGCATTCCTTGTACCTGAACGGGGAGTTTTTTGGATAGATAAGCCACGGGTCGGTAGTGGGTGCCATGCGCTTGGGCCAGCACGGTAGCTAGCGCAGGGCCCCTGACTATACAGTAAAGCACAAAGGATTTCTTGTGATCTGGTAAACCTAGTGCTGGAGCACTGGCCAAAGACTGTAATAAGGCATGAAAGGCCTGTGTCATTTCCTCAGTGTAAATCACCTGCTTGGGGGCAGTGGCTGCAGTAGAGGGGCGCAAGATTGAATCATAAAAAGAACAATCTGGGATCCACTGCCTGCAGTAGACAATAGAGGAAAAGAAAAGAAAGGAGCTTTGCCTTATCTTTGGGTGGGCCGAGACAGGTCAAAGTCTTGACTCTTTCCGGGGACACTTGCCTGGTCCCGCCTGAGATAATACATCCTAGGTATTCCACCCTCTCCCTGCACCACTGGATCTCTTTGCGAGACGCCAAGTGACCCTTAAGAGATAAGTGAGTCATCAGGCTTTCAGAGTCTTCTGCACACTGTGCCCCGCTCTCACTACATAACAGTAGGTCATCTACATATTGCAGGAGTACTGATCCCTGTGGGGCAACCAATCATCCAGGGTTATTTTTAACACCATGGAAAATGCTGCAGGACTGTCCACAAAGCCCTGAGGAAGACGGGCCCAAGTCAGTTGGCCCGAGCCCCAGGCAAAGGCAAAGATCTTTTGGAAATCCTTGTGAACAGCAATGCTAAAGAAAGCATTGGACAAGTCTAGTACAGTATATACAGTGGAGGAAGCAGGGATGTTTATAAAAATTCCCGTGATGTCTGAGATTAGTGGTGGGAGTGGTTGAATACATTTGTTCACCCCCCTCAAATCCTGTACTAGCTTCCACTCGCCATTGGCTTTCTATACTGGATGGGTGTATTCCAGGGACTGATAATGGGTTTTAGAATGCCTTTCTGCATGTATGTGGTGATCTGTGGTGCTATACCCTGTACTTTGTCAGCATGAAGGTGGTATTGTTTCTGAAAGAATGGTATGATGTTTGGTTTGAAAGTAGGGACATAGGGAGTACATTTGACATGTCCTACATCTGTCTTGGACGGGTGAGTCTCTAATGACGCCGGTATGGTCATAAAGTAAAACGTCAAATCTTTTATTTTTGGCAAGTCACATCTTGCTGATTTGGCAGTCATTCCCCCTTGTAGGTCAACGAAGACATGAGGTCCCTTCCCATTAGACACAATGGGCAGTCAGTGAGGATGGCAAAGGTTTGTCTGGTTAAGGGTTTATCCTGCAAATCTGACACTTGCAGTGATTCTGTTATTTTGTGTGTGACATCTGTCCCATTTATTTCCATTGAGCAGCCCTCGATACAATGGCGGGGGCACTAAACGCAGATACTCCTCTGACATTTTTCCCCCGTCACCATATCTTTTCAGAAACTTGACAGCTTGTTTGGGGTCCTTTTTTGGCTTTGGACAGGTGTCCTTTAATTCCTTAACAGTCCCCAAAGGCAAAGGAATTTGGACTTGAGTAGTACCCATTGTAATTAAGGGAAGTGTTAGAGTGGGCTCTGTCTTTTTTTTCTGGGAGCGAGACCAATGTCAGACTCTGTAAGTCCTCAGATATTTCCTCTACAGTCAAATTTCCTCTGTCAGTGAAATCAGAATTATTGTCTTGTTTTAAATTTACTTCCCCTAACTGCGGTGGTTGATTGTACTGCTTTAGAGCCTCTACCTCTCCTCTTTTTTGATGCTCTGGTTTGCATTTGTCCGTCCTGGGATAATTGATCCCAGACCTTTTTATTTTCATCATCTAGTTTATCTATCTTTTCTTGTCTTCTTTGTAGCCTCAGAAAGTATCTTTCATCTTTTTCTTTAGTAAGCCTATTGTCTATCATCTGTGCTTCTATTTCTTTCCCTATTTCACCTAGTGACTGCTCATATTCTTGTATAGCTTGTCTATTTATTTCTTGTTGTTCTAGCCAGTAATCGCCCTTGTCCTCAGCAATGGCCATTAGGGCGCCTATGGTTAATTCATCTGTGGGGTATAATTTTTTTTTTGGTTTAGGGTCTGGCTGTTTTGCGGTCATCACAGGTTTCTTTTGAGCTGTGAGAGTCTCATCAATTTTGGCCATGACATAGGGAGGTGGCGCGGGATAAGGGACTAGTGGTGGGGGCAGTGTGAGAGATGTTGGAGGAGCACTAGGTGGTGGTCTGGAAATAGGATTTTTATAAATAGTCTGGGGGAATTTCTTTTTATATTCCTTCAAAGCTTTTGACCAAATCTTGTAACAATTTAACATATATTCTTTATCATAGGGAATGGTGGGTAATTGTACTGTTTGTGTTGACCGCATAATTTAGTAACCTCTTCCCAGTCCTCTTGACTACAAGGACCATGTATAGTCAATCCAGATATTTGCAAAGTGTGTGCACGGGACAGAATATTAGTCCAAAAGGGATCAGTACAATTTTTTCCATAATGTCCCAACACAAAATCAATTGGGGTCGGCTGTTCTGACTCACCAACAGCATCCAGCTTCTCCAGTTGATTCCCCATAATTATTTATAAACGTCTTCAACAGAACATACAGTCAAAGATTTTGGGCATACAACAAATATGTCACCAGTTCTAAATTCAATAGTGCTTCTAACACCTTTAACACTTAATCCCTCTTGGAAGACAAAGTTATTGTGGATATTAAATCGCAAAGTCCACACCCGGGGTGGACCTTCTCTGAATAGAGGCCCTTTTCTGACTTTGTGATAATATCCACCAGAAACAGAAGAAATAAGATATGTATTCTGACCACGATATACAAACAATAAACCGGGTTTACAATCTGGACAGCATCCTGCCCTTAATTCCCTAAAATGCCCTGGGCAATTCATTTAAACAAAAATTGAAATCTCTTGGTTGTCTTGTCCAATGTGATAATCGGAAATTATTTCCAATTATCTTTTTTTCCCAGTCCTGGCCAACCTAGCGGGGACTACTATCATTACACAATACAATCATCAACCTTAGCGAGCTACTTGCCTATAACTTTTAACTTTAAAGTTCGAATTTTGAATCCTATCGAAGCAAGGTTTTCACAAAATAATAATTGTGTGATAATAAACCTTACCTTGACCGGAAGTCAAAATCCCACCGCTGCCCTGCCACCATTTCTATTAGGTCAGTGGTCAAGTGCGCACCTCTTTGCTCGAGCTGGACCTTAGCAGACACCAAGAGATCCCCTTGATCGATCGGGTAAAACAAGACACCATAAAGCATATGGATTGTCATGAAATACAATGTATTGAAAATATCTCAGAGGTTATATAGGGTTACACAATTACACAGGACATAGGGTGCTAAGGGGCAGTCCCTTAGTCCAACCAATCATATATACGTACAGTACATGTTATACATACGTAATACATATATTTGCATAATAGGGCATAATAGAGCTGTCTGGAAATACAAGACATTAAAGTCATTTGATTTTTTTATCTATATTTATATATAACCTTTTAACAATGTTCTGACATATTGGGTCAACGCCAACGATGTCTTGTCTGCAAAATATTTTTCCGAGATATGCCTCCTTCTTAACCACAAGTAACTTCCTGTGAGCTGTTTTGCAAGCTGCAAAGTCTAGTTTATTTTGCTAATTTAAACATTAGGCCTTGCTGTGTGCATTCCAGCCTATAAGTTCAATATAAGGTTAAAGCAGTTAAAGCATCACTCCAACCCATGTATGTGTTCATGAGCCCCATTTATTCCCTAACAACTTTGATTCTACTTCAGCCCATTGACTATCATTGAAGTCGGATTGCCGTCTTGCATGATCTGACTTTGGCATGTGACTTGTGCTCTGATGATCTTGAGGGGGAACTCCACGCCAAATTTTAAATAAAAAACTGGCATGGGTTCCCCCTCCAAGAGCATACCAGGCCCTTCGGTCTGATATGGATTTTAAGGGGAGCCTAAAAAATGGCGTGGGGTTCCCCCCAAAATTCATACCAAACCCTTATCCAAGCACGCAGCCCGGCCGGTCAGGAAAGGGGGTGGGGACGAGCGAGCGCCCCCCCCCCCTCCTAAAACCGTACCAGGCCGCATGCCCTCAACATGGGGGGTGGGTGCTTTGGGGCAGGGGGGTGCACTGCGGCCCTCCCACCCCAAAGCACCTTGTCCCCATGTTGATGAGGACAAGGGTCTCTTCCGACAACCCTGGCCATTGGTTGTTGGGGTCTGCAGGCGGGGTAGTATGTACATCGTACCCCTACCCATTCACCCGTTTTTTCGGCGTAGGGGGTTACCCTTAAAATCCATATCAGACCGAAGGGCCTGGTATGCTCTTGGAGGAACCCATGGCGTTTTTTTATTTATAATTTGGCGTGGAGTTCCCCCTCAAGATTCATACCAAACACAGTGCCTGGTATTGGCGGGGATCCAAGTCAGATCCCTGTTCATTGAAGTCGTACGCGTCTCTGACTTCAAGTCGCAGGGCAAAATCGGATCCAAGGTAGGACGAGTGTTGTGTCGCACCAGTGTAAACCCGGCCTTAGAGTGGCCTTTTATTGTGGCCAGCCTAAGGCACACCTGTGCAATAATCATGCTGTCTAATCAGCATCTTGATATGCCACACCTGTGAGGTGGATGGATTATCTCGGCCAGAGCTCAAGTCCTGCGGGAACGCATGGGAACGGAGTTCCTGTACTTTTTCCACAACAGGAACTCAGTTCCCGTTATCAGCCGTGTCCTGCAAGACTTTGAAGTATGCAAGCTGTGTGGCAGGGGCTACACCAGCAGCTGCTGACACAGCTCGCAATAGTAAGTGCCGCACACCTGACCATTCAGGCATTGCCAGTAGGGGGCCCCATGACAGATTCCGCTTCGGTCTACCTGTCAATTACAGCTAACTGATGGGTAGATCAGGTCCCTACTGCTTACAGATTGTATTTAGTCAGACCTCTCGTGATGCGCTCCTCCCCGCTGGCCCCTCCTGAGTCTCCTCATCTCCCCCCCCCCCCAGTCTCCTGCGTACTTGCTCTGTGTGTCCCGCTGAATCCCTCCCTCCTCTATCTTCAGTGCCATATGATGAGAGAACCCAGAGGAGGAGCACAGCTATTCTACTCACAGGAAAAGCAGGGAGAGAGGTGAGCTGAGGAGGAACATCAGTTTGGGGTGGTAAGCTGAGCACAATACCTGGCAAAGTTTAATGCCAGGAGGGAAGTTTATGTGGAAATATGTGAAGGGTTGGAATAGCAGCGAGTGTGTGTTGGAGCCCTGCAGAGTTTGCAGCCCCCCAAGCTAACATACATCTCCTAAGCAGGAACACATCACTATCTCCCCAAGCATTCAATCCAGATAATGTGCAGTTAATTTATGACCTTTCCGTTTAACACTGTGTTATCCAAACTCTGTTCAATGAAAAGCGTAAACTCACCACATAAACACTGTATATACAAAATAACATTCCCCAATAAAGATCAGAACATAATGTTCACATTTGCATGGAAGCACAATTGAATGAATGCTAATTATTCAGAGAATTACCGTATTTATTTTTATTGAGGATTGTTTTTTTTTTTTTTTACGTACTAACAGTTAAGCTTCATACACACAATACGAAAATTGGATGAAAAATACCACTTTTGAAACATATGAGCGTATCATTTTTTTTTTTTTTTTTTGGTCGGCGAGTGGATCTTGGGTGGGAGTTCCCACACTTTTTTCCCCAGGACTTGACCTATGATCTCGGCAAAGGAGAAGTGCTCACTAACACATATTTAGACAGATTTGTGTACAATATTTGAGAGAAATAGGCCTTTTCTGTACATAGAAAAAGTCGTAGAGTTCAGCTGAAGATAAATAGGGGCAACACACAAAATTGTTGCGTTTTATATATATATATGTATGCATGATGTATGTGTGTGTGTGTATATATATATATATATAATATAATATACAGTATCTCACAAAAGTGAGTACACCGCTCACATTTTGTAAATATTTTATTATATCTTTTCATGTGACAACACTGAAGAAATTACACATTGCTACAATGTAAAGTAGTGAGTGTACAGCTTGTATAACAGTGTAAATTTGCTGTCCTCTCAAAATAACTCAACACACATTAATGTCTAAACCGCTGGCAACAAAAGTGAGTACACTCCTTAGTGAAAATGTCCAAATTGAGCCCAATTAGCCATTTTCCCTCCCCGATGTCATGTGACTCATTAGTGTTACAAGGTCTCAGGTGTGAATGGGGAGCAGGTGTGTAAAATTTGGTGTTATTGCTCTCACTCTCTTATATTGGCCACTGGAAGTTCAACATGGGACCTCATGGCAAAGAACTCTCTGAGGATCTGAAAAAAAGAATTGTTGCTCTACATAAAGATGACAGGCTATCCCCCCCACCCCTTCAACCTCTGCAGCAATGCTGGCAGCACTCATATATCTATTTCCCAAAGACAACCTAGGCTATAAGAAGATTGCCAAGACCCTGAAACTGAGCTTCAGCATGGTGGCCAAGACAGGGCTGGGTGACTCACAGGTAGCTTTACTGAGACCTCTCTCTTGTTTCCAAAGATTCTGGGAAGAGAGGAGGAGAGGTGGAGCAGCCTGAAGGGTCTGGGATGGATATTTAGGGGGACCCCTACATCATTTTTTTTTTTTTGATTTGAAGCGGGGTTCCCCTTAACCACTTCAGCCCCGGACCAATTGGCAGCCAAAGGACCAGGCCCCTTTTTGCGATTCGGCACTGCGTCGCTTTAACTGACAATTGCGCGGTCGTGCGACGTGGCTCCAAAACCAAATTGGCGTCCTTTTTTTCCCACAAATAGAGCTTTCTTTTGGTGGTATTGATCGCCCCTGCGGTTTTTATTTTTTGCGCTATAAACAAAAATAGAGCGACAATTTTGAAAACAATGCAATATTTTTTGCTTTTTGCTTTAATAAATATCCCCAAAAAATATATAAAAAAACATTTTTTTTCCTCAGTTTAGGCCGATACGTATTCTTCTACATATTTTTGGTAAAAAAAAATCGCAATTAGCGATTATAGATTGGTTTGCGCAAAAGTTATAGCGTTTACAAAATAGGGGATAGTTTTTATAGCATTTTTATTGTGACTGCGACATTATGGCGGACACATCGGACATTTTTGACACATTTTTGGGACCATTGTCATTTATACAGCAATCAATGCTATTTACATGCATTGGTTCCTGTATAAAATGACAGTTGTAGTGAAAGGGTTAACCACTAAAGGGAGGGGAGGGGTTATGGGCTGTGACGTATGTGTTTTTTTTTTACATTAGGGGGCGGGGCTGACGGCTTTCCCGATGACAGGGAACAGCCGATCAATGACAGGCAGTGTAGGAAGCGCGGGGAGAGGTTTGTTTACACATACCTCTCCCCGTTCTTCAGCTCCGTAACCCGATCGCGGGACACCAGCGGCGATCGGGTCCGCTGGTCCCGCGGCCGGGGTCACGGAGCTCCCGACCGGGTGGCGAGCACGCCGCTGGCGGCGCGCGCGTGACCCACAGGCAGGCACATGCACGATCACGTACAGGTACGTGATTTTGCCTGCCCGTGCCATTTTGCCGACGTATATCGGCGTTAGGCGGTCGGCAAGCGGTTAATATGCATAGCAGACCTGAAGGGCCTGGTAATTGAATTTGGGGTAATCACCACGCTTTTTTTTTTATTATTAATGACTTTCAATGAATGACTGTTCTCTGTGTTACGGAAGCCGGCAATTCATTAGCCGCGAGTGATTTTAACCACTTCGCATACGCCCGTAGCCGAATGACGGCCACAGCGTGGATGCCAAATCCCAGGAGGCCGTCATATGACGGCCTCCCCTTTCCTCGTTCCCTGTGCGCGCTCACGAGCGCGCAGCAGGGAAATTCTGTGTTGGCCGTGTCCCTCGGACACGGCCAATCATCACAGATCGCTGTAAACGGCCAATAACAGCGGCCGTTTACAGCGCTATCGCCCTGGCCAATGAGAGATGATCTCATATGTAAACATATGAGATCATCTCTCAGCGCCGCTCCTCCTCCTCACACAGAGACAGCGTAAAATAATAATAAAATAAAAGAATAAAAAAATAAAATGCCACCTGTGCCCACTGCCACCACTGCAACCTGTCCCCAATGCCATCTGTGCCCAATGACATCCCCAGTGCCATCTGCCAGTGCCATCTGCCAGTGCCATCCCCAGTGCCATCCCCAGTGCCATCCCCAGTGCCATCTGCCAGTGCCATCCCCAGTGCCATCCCCAGTGCCATCTGCCAGTGCCATCTGTAGTCAGTGCCACCTGTAGTCAGTGCCATCTGTCATCAGTGCCACATAGTGCCATCTGTCATCAGTGCCACATATTAGTGCCATCTGTCATCAGTGCCACCTGTCAGTGCCACGTGCCATCTGTTATCAGTGTCACCTGTCATCAATGCCACGTATCAGTGCCATCTGTCATCAGTGTCATGTGTCATCAGTGCCACGTATTAGTGCCGTCTGTCATCAGTGCCACATATTAGTGCCACGTGATATCAGTGCCATGTATGAGTGCCATCTCTCATCAGTGCCACATATTAGTGCCATCTGTCATCAGTGTGACGTGTCATCAGTGCCCCGTATTAGTACCATCTGTCATCGGTGCCACATCAGTGTCACGTGTCATCAGTGCCACGTCAGTGTCACGTGTCATCAGTGCCACATCAGTGTCACGTGTCATCAGTGCCACGTCAGTGTCACGTGTCATTGTCCTGGTGCTCCAGGGCCTTCAAAAGTGTAATAGGTAGTCAACAATTTAGATGTGTAATTTATGCTCCTAGAACACGTGATGGCGCTCCCTGCATGTTGGGCCTCTCTATGTGGCCAGGCTGTGGAAAAGTCCCACATATGTGGTATCGTAATACTCAGGAGGAGTAGCAGAATTTATTTTGGGGTGTCATTTGTGGTATACACATGCCATGTGAGATAAATAACCTATTACAATGACAATTTTGTAGACAAAAAATAAAAAAATAATTCATTTTGCAAAGAATTGTGGGAAAAAATGACAACATCAAAAAGCTCACCATGCCTCTTAATAAATACCTTGGAATGTCTACTTTCAAAAAAGGGGTCATTTGGGGGGTATTTGTTCTTTCCTGGCTTGTTCGGGTCACAAGAAATGAGATTGGCCACCAGTACATCAGATGTGATCAATTTTGTATGATTCGCACCACAGATTTTAGAGTCTGTAACTTTCACAAAGGCCAAATAATTTCCACTAATTTGGGTTATTTTTACCAAAGATATGTGGCAGTATAAATTGTGGCCAAAATTTATGAAGAAAAATTAATAATTTCCTAAATTGTATCACAGAAACAAAGAAATGCTTTTTTTTCAAGATTTTCGGTCTTTTTTCAATTATATCGCAAAAAATAAAAAACCCAGAGGTGATCAAATACCACCAAAAGAAAGCTCTATTTGTGGGAAAAAAAGGACAAAAAATTCATTTGGGTACAGTGTTGCATGACTGAGTAATTGTCAGTCAAAGCGTGAGAGCACCGAAAGCTGAAAATTGGTCTGGATGGGAGGGGGGTGTTGGTGCCTGGTAGGCAAGTGGTTAAATAGCTTTTTTTCCTGCAAAAATTACACTTTGTGCAGGGACAGTTCTAAGCACGGGAAACATGCGCCCCTTCACAGGCATACTATACCCACCCCCCAGGTACGAAATTTAAAGGAACATTACACTTTTATTGTTTCACTTTAAGCATTATTAAAATCACTACTCCTTAAAAAACAGCCGTTTTTTAAAAAAAAAAAAATTTGCATTGATACATGTCCCCTGGGGCAGGACCCAGGTCCCCAAACACTTTTTATGACAATAACTTGCATATAGGCTTTTAAAATTAGCACTTGCGATTTCTCCCATAGATTTTTACAGAGTGCTTTTCGAATTTGCCGCGAACACCCCAAATTGTTCACTGTTCGCTGAACAGGCGCACAGGCAATGTTCGAGTCGAACATGGGTTCGACTCGAACTTGAAGCTCATCCCTACTAGCTTGTCTTGGAATCTTCAGGAGTAATGGTCTGCAGCAAGTGAAGTGCTGGAGAAGTAAGGTAAAGAGGTCTTAAGCAAGAGTTGTGCTGGAGAGAAGACTGGAGTGTATATACAGGAGTGTAAATAGAAGTCCCAAGCAAGTTACACTGAATCTTTCTGGGCATCCCATAATTTCCCATTCCTATCCAAGTTAAATCCCCTCAATAAAAAAACAAAAGAAAAAAGCTTATGGACTGTTCTTTGTCTCTGAGTGCCTTTTTCCACCTTTAACCACTTTCAGACCGGACCATTTTGCTGGCTTCAGACTTGAGCACTTTTTGCGATTCGACACTGCGTCACTTTAACTGACAATTGCGCGGTCGTGCGACGTGGCTCCCAAACAAAATTGACGTCCTTTTTTTCCCACAAATAGAGCTTTCTTTTGGTGGTATTTGATCTACCCTGCGGTTTTTATTTTTTGTGCTATAAACAAAAAAAGAGCGACAATTTTGAAAAAAAAACACATTATTTTTTACTTTTTGCTATAATAAATATCCCCCAAAAATGTATAAAGAAGAAATTGTAGGCTTAGCATGGACTACACATATATGAAAGGGGAATTTTTATATTATATGCCACATCCTATAATCAAGAAAAAAGAGAAAGGATCCCCTATGGATTGGACTTTTAAGGCATAAAGACTTTCAACCCCAGATTGAAAACTAAGTAGTATAAATTGAAAAACGTTTATTACAAAGAATTGATATATAGAATATTGACATACATAAAAATATATATAAAGATAAAAAAAGAACTGGAATGTTCGAACAGTACTTAATTTACAAGGTACAAAGTATGAATGTATTTCATGAAAATGATCTCACACCCGACGCGTTTCGGAGATTGGTAGTTTCCTCCTTCTTCAGAGGTGAGAGTATAACAACATTCCTATTGTATATAAAGAATATCATAGTAAAGTAATATATCAGAATGTAAGTACCTATACATGTAATAACAATTACAAAATCGAAGAAATTTGTATGGACATAAAAAGAATGAAACAGGGACTCACAATGAATCAAAATACCGTGTACAGGAGCATTCCAATTTGATCTAAAAACAACGGCTGGGAGGAGGAGCTTCTTCACCTTATGTTCTCCTAGATGTCATTGTTTGACAAGAAATGAATACCCGTCAAAAGAGGGAGAAGGAGCCAGGCATCCAAGAAGATAAAGGATGCCCCAGATTGCCCCAATTGTTGGAATTACTACATATGTCACGGTGAGACAGTGTGGGAGGACGCCAAGAAGGCACACTGGGGTCGGATAATAATATGAGAGCCCTATTAAAATGAAACACATATAAGCATATATAAGTTTATCGGTTACCATAACAAGGAAAATTCCTATTGAAAGATAGGTCATGTATTCATAACCTGTTTTTGGTACCTGTTAGTGTGTCTTGGTTGGCTGCACCACTGATCCTAAAATCTTTTTGCTGTACAGTTAGTATTTCAACCAATGGCTCTAAAGGAGAGAACAACCAGAAATGTCTATAATGGTAGGTTATTCCCGTAAGTAGTAACCCCCCCCCCGATGTATGTGTCAAAACGCATATAAAAGTGTCAAAAACGCATATAAAAGTATTGCTGCACATTATTTAATATATACCATGTGTCCAGACACATACAAAGGTATTGTCGCGTATTGTTAGACCATTATGTAGCTGTTTGGTACAGGAGATTGTACCCATAAAAATTGTCCTTAAGAGACAAAATGTATGGTATATTTGCGAATCTGGGTAGAATTAGGAGTAGGAAATAGAATAAATGTGGGATATGCACGGAGGCAAAATTGGTAAGGAAATATCTGATATTTAGAAGCCCAATGGGGCTAGGGAATATGAACTGTAAAGCCCCATACACACGGTCGGATTTTCCGACGGAAAATGTCCTATCGGACAATGTTGTCGGAAATTCCGACCGTGTGTAGGCTCCATCGGACATTTTCCATCGGATTTTTATCTCCTGCTCTCAAATTTTCTGACAACAAAGTCCTATCGGACTTTTTCAGATCGTGTGTAGCGAATTCCGACGGACAAAGTGCCACGCATGCTCAGATCACATTACAAGACCAAAGCTATTGGCTACTAGCCTCTACGTAGTCCCGTCATAGGCAACAAACATCACCACGTTCAGAATGATCAGATTTTCCGACAACTTTGTCCGACCGTGTGTATGCAACACCAGTGTCGGACTAAATCCGTCGGAAAAAATCCGATGGATTTTGTGGTCGGATTTACCGACCGTGTGTACGGGGCATTACACTTGTGTATAAAGTTCCCATGTGTATATATTTTTTTTTATATTGTTATGAGGATTCTTTCTTTCCCATTCTTTTTCCTTACTCTTACCAATTTAGCATCTATTGCATATTAACCCACATCTGTAAATATTGTACTGTATTGTATATTTATTAGCAAATCTTAAACATATAGCAAAGATGGGTATAGGGGGGCTTTGCTATTATAATCTTTTAGTAGATAAAAGGTCTAAATCAATGATAAAGAGCATTAAATGGTGACAGCCGAGATGCAACTTAAAAAGATGGGGAGCTGTAATGTACCATACAGGGGGAGGGTAAAGTTCCATTCAAGTTTGAATAGTGAAAAAGATTAAAGTAAAACGTTTTTTTACCTTGTTAAAATATCTGACTGCTCGTCTTCTCCTCAGCCCGACAAGTGCAGGTTCTGAGTGGAGCAAGCAGTGTGTTATGTATAGTTTCCGGCCTCTCAATCAGCTGTTTGGGATACAGCTGATTGATGAGAGTTAAAGAGACAAATAGGGCTCTTCTATAGTTTAGTTTCCGGCCTCTCAATCAGCTGTTAGGGATACAGCTGATTGATGAGAGGCACGGAAACAAAAAGGGCTCTCTTAACCCGGCCCCTCCGAGTGCTGCGCGCGCATCCGGGTCCCGCGCACCAATGAATGGTCACGCAACGTGACCCGGACCCGCCCACAGCTCCCGCCGGCACGTCATGCCTCACAGGCGAACAGCGCATGCTCGCCGGGTGAGGCAATATGGCAATACTCCATATTGCCTCACCCGGCGAGCATGCGCTGTTCGCCTGTGAGGCATGACGTGCCGGCGGGAGCTGTGGGCGGGTCCGGGTCACGTTGCGTGACCATTCATTGGTGCGCGGGACCCGGATGCGCGCGCAGCACTCGGAGGGGCCGGGTTAAGAGAGCCCTTTTTGTTTCCGTGCCTCTCATCAATCAGCTGTATCCCTAACAGCTGATTGAGAGGCCGCAAACTATACATAACACACTGCTTGCTCCACTCAGAACCTGCACTTGTGGGGCTGAGGAGGAGACGAGCAGTCAGATATTTTAACAAGGTAAAAAAACGTTTTACTTTAATCTTTTTCACTATTCAAACTTGAATGAAACTTTACCCTCCCCCTGTATGGTACATTACAGCTCCCCATCTTTTTAAGTTGCACCTCGGCTGTCACCATTTAATGCTCTTTATCATTGATTTAGACCTTTTATCTACTAAAAGATTATAATAGCAAAGCCCCCTATATCTTTGCTATATGTTTAAGATTTGCTAATAAATATACAATACAGTACAATATATACAGATGTGGGTTAATATGCAATAGATGCTAAATTGGTAAGAGTAAGGAAAAAGAATGGGGAAGAAAGAATCCTCATAACTATATAAAAAAAAATATATACACATGGGAACTTTATACACAAGTGTTACAGTTCATATTCCCTAGCCTCATTGGGCTTCTAAATATCAGATATTTCCTTACCAATTTTGCCTCCGTGCATATCCAACATTTATTCTATTTCCTACTCTAATTCTACCCAGATTCGCAAATATACCATACATTTTGGGACAATTTTTATGGGTACAATCTCCTGTACCAAACAGCTACATAATGGTCTAACAATACGCGACAATACCTTTGTATGTGTCTGGACACATGGTATATATTAAATAATGTGCAGCAATACTTTTATATGCGTTTTGACACTTTTATATGCGTTTTGACACATACATCGGGGGGGGGGGGGGGGTACTACTTACGGGAATAACCTACCATTATAGACATTTCTGGTTGTTCTCTCCTTTAGAGCCATTGGTTGAAATGCTAACTATACAGCAAAAAGATT
Organism: Lithobates sylvaticus; assembly: GCA_028564925.1. NCBI lineage: Eukaryota > Metazoa > Chordata > Amphibia > Anura > Ranidae > Lithobates > Lithobates sylvaticus. The sequence continues at coordinate 63,249,247 of CM053036.1, read as the reverse complement.
TTAGGATCAGTGGTGCAGCCAACCAAGACACACTAACAGGTACCAAAAACAGGTTATGAATATATGACCTATCTTTCAATAGTAATTTTCCTTGTTATGGTAACCGATAAACTTATATATGCTTATATGTGTTTCATTTTAATAGGGCTCTCATATTATTATCCGACCCCAGTGTGCCTTCTTGGCGTCCTCCCACACTGTCTCACCGTGACATATGTAGTAATTCCAACAATTGGAGCAATCTGGGGCATCCTTTATCTTCTTGGATGCCTGGCTCCTCCTCCCTCTTTTGACGGGTATTCGTTTCTTGTCAAACAATGACATCTAGGAGAACATAAGGTGAAGAAGCTCCTCCTCCCAGTCGTTGTTTTTAGATCAAATTGGAATGCTCCTGTACACGGTATTTTGATTCATTGTGAGTCCCTGTTTCATTCTTTTTATGTCCATACAAATGTCTTTGATTTAGTAATTGTTATTACATGTATAGCTACTTACATTCTGATATATTACTTTACTATGATATTCTTTATATACAATAGGAATGTTGTTATACTCTCACCTCTGAAGAAGGAGGAAACTACCAATCTCCGAAACGCGTCGGGTATGAGATAATTTTCATGAAATACATTCATACTTTGTACCTTGTAAATTAAGTACTGTTCGAACATTCCAGTTCTTTTTTTATCTTTATATATATTTTTATGTATGTCAATATTCTATATATCAATTCTTTGTAATAAAAGTTTTTCAATTTATACTACTTAGTTTTCAATCTGGGGTTGAAAGTCTTTATGCCTTAAAAGTCCAATCCATAGGGGATCCTTTCTCTTTTTTCCAAAAATGTATAAAAAAACATTTTTGTCCCTCAGTTTAGGCTGATACGTATTCTTCTACATATTTTTGGTTAAAAAATCAGAATAAGCGATTATTGATTGGTTTGCGCAAAAGTTATAGTGTTTACAAAATAGGGGATAGTTTTATAGCATTTTTATTAATATTTTTTTTTTTTACTAGTAATGGCGACGATTAGCGTTTTTTTATTGTGACTGCGACATTATGGCGGACACATCGGACATTTTTGGGACCATTGTAATTTATACAGCAAACAGTGCTATATAAATGCAGTGATTCCTGTGTAAATGACACTGGCAGTGAATGGGTTAACCAGGAGGTGGCAGTGTAGGGGTTAAGTGTGTCCTAGGGGCGTGTTGCTAACTATGGGAAGCGTGGCTGTGTGTGACAGTCACTGATCTCTGCTCCAATCACCGGGAGCTGAGATCAGTGTCACTTGTTGCTAGGCAGAACGGGAGATGCTTGTTAACTTCAGCATCTCTCCGTTCGTCCTCCCCGTGAGACGATCGCGGGTATCCCCGCGGCGATCGAGTTTGCGGAACCCGAGATCGGACTCACGGAGGTACGGACCGGCTCGCGCATGGGATGGCACGGCGGCAAATTCAAAGGGACGTACCTGTACATCGTTGTGCGCTGGTCGGGAAGCGGTAAATGTGACCCACAAACTGTACAACTCAATTGAAAAACATACTGAAATCTTTTGGGAGGGGAAATAAAAAATAAAATAATGTGGTTGCATAGGTGTGCACAACCTCTTAGAACTGGGGATGTAGCTGTGTTCAGAATTAAGCAATCACATTTAAACTCATGTTAAATAGGAGTCAGTACACACCTGCCATCATTTAAAGTGCCTCTGATTAACCCCAAATAAAGTTCAGCTGTTCTAGTAGGTCTTTCCTGACTTCTTCTTAGTCACATCCTACAGCAAAAGCCATGGTCCGCAGAGAGCTTTCAAGGCATCAGGAGATCTCATTGTTAAAAGGTATCAGTCAGGAGAAGGGTACAAAATAATTCCAAGGCATTAGATATATCATGGAACACAGTGAAGAGAGTTATCATCAAGTGGAGAAAATATGGCACAACTGACATTACCAAGAACTGGACGTCCATCCAAAATAATTTAGCCTGCTGGGTTGAACAAAAAACAAAAATAAATAGTGTGTACCAGGCTTTAGAGTCCATGAGGAACATAAGCCATCACTGAAGTCACTGAGAAACTAAAGACACTATTGGAGTCCCTGAGGAACACACCAGAGATGATTCAGCCCAGTGGTTTGGAATGCATTGACCTGTATTTAGCTTGTACTGTACATACTGTGTAATAAGCTCCCCATATGACCGCTGGAACTTGTGTTTCTTCAGGCTTACAGCATTCGTGATTAAGTGCTTCTATCAGGCTAAAAATTACATATTCATCGATGACCAGATTCTCAATCAGGCCGTGTCATGGCTGAATAATGAGCAGAGGCCGGATGGATGTTTTAACAGCAGGGGTAGGCTGATTCACACTCCCATGAAGGTAACGCAGGAAATCTCATTGACTGTAGTTGACGGAGTTTAGACTTTGATTTATTTATTTTTTGAATAACTAGTAGGCGAATTGGAGATTTCTTTTTTTTTTTTTGTATTCAATTCTGTGAATTGCCCTGCCCATGTGTGCCATGCTATTCCTAGTAACATTGATTTGACAATTTTTATGTGCATGTTGGATTTGATCTAGCTATACTGGACTATATCAACTGCCTCTGTGCAATGCTGGCTTCTGTAGTGTCCCTGTTCCAACTTAAAAACGCTCAAAAGTATTGAGTATTTTAAATTCTTACTTGCAGCATTTTTACTTTCCATAAATGATATTTCATTCACTTGTAATGTGCCTTGAAATTGTTAGTCCACTGTTTCAGAAAAAAATGAAAAGGTGAAATAACACCCTTCATCCTCACTTTCATACAGCAACCCTTACTGTACATCAATTATCTCTATCAAAGACCCCCCTTACATCATCTGTCCCCATTAGACTGGCTCCTGGATCAGTATATGTACTCTCAGAGACTTTGGTGCAGCATAAATCGAGGGGGGGGGTGCAGACCAACCCAGCAACCCCCTAGATCTGGGCCTGCACTAAATAACTAACATAGTTACATAGTTAATCAGGTTGAAAAAAGACACAAGTCCATCTAGTTCAACCAATTGAAAAAAATAAATAAATAGAAAACCTCTGTATACAGATTCCTATAACCACAGTTGATCATAAAGAAGGAAACTACAATGCCTGGTCCAAGTTGCTCCAGTGGGGGGAAAAATAAATAAATTCCTGATCCCCCAGAAGAAATTTGGATATTCCCCGGATCAACAGTCCCTGGTGTTATTACCTATAAATGTTAATATCCAGTTATATTTTGTACATTTTGGACTGTATTTGTACTTGTATATTTAACTCTGGCAATACTATGTTCTCAGGGTGGAGTGAATGATGACCTGTCACTCTGTGCTTTCATTACAACTGCGCTACTAGAATATGGAAAACCCAAAGATGTAAGTATCTTGGAACATACCGTAGAAAAGATGTGAAAGCTAATGTCTTTGATTTAATCTTTTTTTTTTTTTTTATTGTATTTTTATTGAAAAATTTTCAAAGTTACAGAAAATGCAATGTCATAAAAGAGATATTCAGAATCAGATAACAAAAACATATGCAGCCCACACAAGTGGGCCGCCGAAGAAAACAAAGAAAGAGCACATGCATGGGTTGAATTAAAGTACATAATTTTATAACGTATGGCAAAAAGGCAAACACAATACAAGTCAGTATGTAGTTCAGAATAGCATACAAAATAAGGAGGTTTCACTAAGATATTACATCAACTAGGGAGGAGTGGAGGTTTCGGCCAATCAAAGTGCTGTATCTGGTAGGGGTGAAGCATATTCAGACATATCCCAGAGGTCCCATATTTTATTAAATTGGGGAATGCTGTCGTGGACAGAGGCTGTTAAGTATTCCATCCTGCGACTGTCTGTTATAAGTTGGAGTAGTCTAGACTTGGGAGGGTTAGATGTGGAAAGCCAGCAAAGGGGGATTAGTCTTCTGGCAGCCAGCAAGAAATAGGTTGTCAAGCGATTGCCCTGTTTTGTGATACCTGGGAAAGGGAGACCTAGCAGATAGTGAATGGGGTCAAGTGGCAGAGACACATCTAGTACCTTCTGTATCAGATTCATTACTTCCTGCCAAAGAGGTTGAATCAAGGGGCACTGCCAAAAAATATGATACAAAGAGCCGACTGATAGCCCGCAGCGCCAGCAGTGAGCCGGTATCGAGGGGTCATATTTATGAATAACTTCAGGAGTTTTGTACCAGAACGTAAGTATTTTAATAGACGTTTCTCTCTGAGTGACACATTTAGATGATTTGAAAATAGAGGACCATATTCTGTCCCATTTTTGGAGGCTGATAGGTCTACCTAATAAAATTGCCCATTTTTTCATATATAGATGAGTAGTCTCGGACATGTGGATTGACTCTTGGAGAATAAGGTGAATGGAAGAGACTAAATGAAGTTGATGGGGACCTTGGGCACAGAGCGATTCAAAGGGGGTGGGAATATCCAGAGTTAGGGTAGGGGAGAGGGTTTGGAAAAGATGCCTAATTTGTAAATAGAAGTAGAACATTTTAGGGGGGATTGCAAATTTCTCTTGTAGAGTGTCAAATGTGTGTAGGTGCCTAGTTACAGGGTTGACCAAGTTACGTAATTGAAAAGCAGACGCATTGACCCAGGGGAGGATATGTCCCAGGGACAAACTGTCAGGGATGGATGGGTTAAATATAACGTTCAAGAGGGGTGGGCATGTAGATGAGAGTGAGTAGGTCTTCCGACATTTTTGCCATATAGACAGAGAGAAGTTCATAGGTGCGGTACATTGGCGTTTAAAAATAGGATTAGTTTGCAATAAATCTGACCAGATTAGGGAGCACGGATGGACCGGATACAGAACACCCTTCTCTATGTCTGACCAGTGGTTAGGAGCCTGTAAGCTGGACCAAGAAACAACAGTCCTAAGGTGAGTAGCATAGTAATATTTTATAATATCCGGCGCACCCAATCCTCCTCGGGATTTGTGAGAGAACACTACCGAGGCTGCTATACGATGTGCCTTGTTGTTCCAGATAAACTTTAAAAAGGATCTCTGGATAGCTTTAAGTTGGGAAAGAGGTATGGCTACTGGTAGGGTTTCAAAATGGTACAGCAGCCTGGGCAGGACAGACATTTTAAGAACGTTCACTCTGCCTAAAAGGGAAATAGGGTATTTGGACCATGTTTGCAATGATTTGTTGATGTCTGCAATCAGGGGGGGGGGGAGTTTTCAGAGTAGAGTGTGGAATAGGAAGATGTAAGACGTATCCCCAGGTATTTAAGGGACGTAGAACACCATTTGTAGGGAAAAGAGGATGTCAGTTGGGATAGAAGGGGGGGAGGGATGTGGATGGGGAGAGCTTCAGTTTTTGAAGTATTGACCTTGTAGCCCGATAAAGCACCAAATGAAGAGAGAAGGCCATGTAATGAAGGTAAGGATACTAGGGGTTGCGTAACGGTTACCAAAATGTCGTCCGCAAAGAGTGAAACTTATATTCCCTCTGTCGCATCACCACCCCATGGACACTGGAATGTAAGCGGATGGATTCGGCCAGGGGTTCACGGCATATTATGATTAGTAATGGAGAGAGAGGGCAGCCCTGCCGTGTGCCATTGTGCATGGGAAAGTAAGGCGACAGAAAGGAAGACATTTGGACTTGAGCAGATACCTGTGAATACAGGGCCTCTAGTGCGCTAACAAAGGGGCCTCTAAATCCGAATCTATCGAGAGTAGAGAACATATATGGCCAGCTCAGCCTATCAAAGGCTTTTTGCGCATCAAGACTTAGAACCAGGGCTGAGAGAGAATTTCTGTCTAATAGGTCAATAAGGTCTATTGTGCGTCGGGTATTGTCCCCTGCATGTCTGGTCGGGGCAAACCCCACCTGGTCTCTGTTAATGAGTTTCGGGATAATTTGGACAGTCTGGATGCGAGAATTTTAGTAAATATTTTGTAGTCTGAATTTAACAGAGCTATGGGCCTATAATTATCCGGGAGGGAGGGGTCTTTCCCAGGTTTAGGAATTACAGATATATAGGAATGGGTGAACTGCAAATGAGGGGGCTGGCCTTTAAGGAGGGAACTATAGAAGGATAGGAGGTGGGGGGAAAGTATGTCTATAAAGGTTTTGTAGTAGAAATAGGGAAGGCCGTCAGGGCCGGGAGATTTGTGCAAAGGGAGGCCTTTAATGATATTGTAAAGTTCCTCAGTAGAGATAGGTGCATTAAGATCAATGAGGTCCGTGGAGGAGAGAGTCGGGAGTTTAAGCTCAGCAAAGAAAGTATCAAATTTATCTTGAGAAAAATTAAAGTGGTTTTCGGGTGTCAGGCAATTGTAGAGTTTTTGGTAAAATTCACCAAAAGTCTTAGACATTTCACGGGGACAGTACGTTTTAGTGCCGTCTGTTTTGATTAGAAAATCAGGGAAGGAGTTTGAGGGCCGTGGGCGAAGTTTGTTAACCAACATTCTATGGGGCTTATTTGAGAATTTGTAAAATTTTTGTTTGGTCCATAATAAGGCTTTTGCTGCTTTGTTAAAATGTAGAGTTTTAATTTGTTCCCTTAGTAGTACAACTGTACGAAGCCTCGACACTGTGGGTTTTTGTAATAGCTGACACTCTGCAGACACCAAATCAGATGTCAGCGTCTGCAGAAGCAGAGTCCTATCTTTTTTCAGGCGAGAGCCTTCTGCAATACAAACCCCACGAAAGACTGCCTTGTGGGCTTCCCACAGTGTGGAGGGTTCCGAGACAGAGTCTTTGTTTAATAAAAAGTATTCCTGCAAACTAGAAGCCAGGGTGTTACGAGTGGGTTCCGAGCACAGGAGGTGATCATTAAGGCGCCAATGGCACGTCTTAGAGTGAGGTTGAGATAGTAGAATGTCTAGCATTATGGGTGCGTGATAAGACCATGTAATGGGGGCTATTTCAGAGTTGACAGTGTAGGGAATGAGGGGAGCAGAAATAAGAAAGTGATCTAATCTAGAATACATTTTATGAGCCATAGAATAGAAGGTAAATTGTTTGGCCATTGGGTGTTTGATCCTCCAAGAGTCAAATAATTGATGTGATCTGGTACATTTGCGGAAGGCGTTGGCTTGGGAGGCAGATTTCTGGGAGAGATTTGCACCTGAGACACTTTGTCTCTTGTGGGGGACATGACCAGATTGAAATCACCGCCCACTATCGTGAATGGCTGAGAGCGATATTGAGGAGAATCAAGGACTTCGTTAAGAGAAGCTATCTGCCCACTATTGGGGGCGTAGACATTGACCAAAGTAAAAGAGGAGGCCATATAGTCACAATCCAGGATAATGTATCTTCAGTGGGGATCTGCAAATGAGCTTTTAACCCTTACTGGGCATGATTTCTTGATTAGGATAGCTACTCCCGCCTTGCCCGAGGAATCCGAGGCAAGGTATGATATAGGGAAAAGCTTAGATGAAAATTTTAGCGATCCACCAGTGCGAAAATGGGTCTCCTGGACCATGACTATATCCGCCCCTGAGGATCTGAATTCCTTAAGGGCGATCCAACGTTTCCGAATGGAATTCAGACCCTTAACATTATATGATAAGAGTTTTAAAGCCATAAGTACTGTGAAAAATAGAGCAAGTGATGTTTATAACATAGAAATCTACAAAAACTATATCCGACTTTGAGAATGAGTTGCATGGGACTAACATAGGCATTCCAAGGGAAGTGGTAACTCAAAAGCATAATCAGGAAATGGTTTGCCTCATACTCAGTTAAAAACCTGTAATAAAGGAGGGGGGGAGAACAGGGGGACCTCATAAGGCTGTATGGACTTGTAACCCAAAAATTTGGACATTTCAACCACTTATTCGTGGCTTCAGAAAAAACAAAAAAATAAAATAAAAACATGAACAAAAAAGAAAAAAACATTTTTAGAAAGCCTGAGACATATCCATGTCTCAAGAGGCCCGGGACCTTGTCACGGGCCAAGAGGGGACACATGACGACCACCAACCAGGGGTTCTGGAGAGAGAGCAGGAAAACCGTCCGTTCTCCTTAAAGTAAAATAAAAAGTGCAAAAAACTTTGGATTGCTAATGGCACACAAAAAAACAAGGTGCAGAACAGTTTTTACCACATGGGGGTGCGAAAACAAATATCTCACCCAGAGAGAGATAAGAAGAATAGAAAGGAAATGTTTTCCGTTTCCTCAGGGTGAGATATGAAAAAATACCTGAAGTCCAGGGCACAGCAGTTGTGTTCATCATGGACTTTTAGAAGGTAGGAGAGAAACTGGATATCTTAAAGGGTCCGTGACATCATGGAGGTTGCTTGGAGAACCAAGGGCGTTGAGGGGTAGAGAGATTCTTCTTGGATTGATTTCGGACCGGGGTCCAGAGGCGACTTGGCGTGGTAGGAAAAGGGCGAGTTGTCACTTGAGTAGGTTGAGGGTCCTCGTCAGGTAGCGGGGGAAGAGCAAGACTTTTAATGAAGGCATCACTCTCCTGGAGATCTCGCATGCTGTGTTGGACGCCATCTTTGGAGACGACGAGACGAAAAGGGAACCCCCAATAATATGGGACCCGGTGCTGTTGTAGGTGCGCTGTGATCGGGCGCAGGTTTCTTCTCTTTGCTAGGGTTATGGGTGAAAGATCACTGAAGATTTGCAGCTTAGCACCCTTGTAAGAGATTTGTGATTTGTTGCGTGCAGCCGAACTCAGGGCCTCTTTGCTATCATAATAGTGAAAGCGTACAATGACATCCCTGGGCCTGGCTCCAGCCGGAGGTTTCGGGCCCAGGGAGCAGTGGGCCCTATCTAGGCGCCAGTCCACATCCACAACTGCAGGGGCTAGAGTATTAAAAAGTCCCAGGAGATATGGGCGTAATGAGGAGTCACCAACCGTTTCAGGGATACCACGGAATCTAAGGTTCTGGCGTCTTTCCCTGTTCTCAAGGTCTTCTTGCTGTAGGTGCAATTGTGTAGTAGACTGTTTAAGGTGGTGGGTCTCTTCCTCTATGGCTTGCACATAATTGACCATATCATCAAACTTGTATTCCAAGGCATCAGTGCGTTCACCAATCTGGTCAATTTTACCCCTCAATTCTGTGGAAATCTTGCTCACCTCTGCCACAATGTTCCTGGTGATGTGTTGGAGCAGAATTTGCAATTTTGCATCTAATTTGGCATCCAGGATGTCTGGGGTTAACAACCCTTGTGAATCAGACAGGGGTTGATCCGGAGTAGGGTCGGGAGGATTGCTGAGCTCCTCGGTCCCCATGAGGGGATCCATCGCGGCGAATGGGTCGGCGGCAGTACTCGAGGCCGCGGATTGCGGCCTAGTAACGAAACGGTCCATGCTCGATCCCGCCTGCGGGCCAAACAGCGGATTGTAGGAGTGCTGCTGCTGGCCAACCTTCCCCATGTGGCGCTGGGGTGTCAGGGTAGTGTGGGTGGCTTACCCCGGAGCTTGTGTAGCGAAGAGAGCGGTGCGGGGGCCTCGGAGAACGGACGGGTCCCGGAGCTCACTCAGCAGACGTCCGCCATGTTAGACAGCCGCGCATGCGCCTTGATTTAATCTTTTTAAAAACTGACCAAGAGGAACCTGTTTTTTGCTTAAAGCGGAAGTAAACCCATCGATTTAACAGTCTAAAAAAAAAAAGGCATGCCGTGAATGCTAACTGCACATTGGTTGTGCTCTCAACCAAACAGTCAAACCATCCAATGGCTGGTGTCATAACGGATCACATGTGCAGCACTGTGGCAGTTGAAGATTAAACAGAGGCAAAGATGGCAGCTTCCTTGGCTGAAAACGATAGGGGGGTTTACTTCCACTTTAAGTGCTGTCCATTTTCGTTCAGCAGAGTTGTTATCATCTGCTTGATGAGGTCTATGGCACACTATGTGTCCAGTTTTTGGGGCAAATGCATAAACTGAACATGTGCTGTACTCATACAGGACAAAGCAACATGCCAAATTACTTGCCTTCCTGCCCTGCTTCACATACATTATATGCGTAAAAGGTTGTAGACACCCCACCATAACACCCATATGAGTTGGACAGTCCATTCCAAAACCATAGCTATTTATATGGAGTCCCCATCCTCACTTTGCTGGTATAGCACCCTCCACTCTTCTGAGCAGGCTTTGTGAGAGCACCTGGCTCGCATTTAGCATTCATTCCCAAGGTGTTCAGTAGGGTTGAGTCAGGGCTCTATACTGGCCACCTAAGTTTCACCACACCAAACTTGGTCAGACCATGTCTTTATGGAGCTAGCTTTGTTAGCACAGTCATGCTGGAACAGAAAAGGCTCTTCCCCAAATTGTTGCCGCAAGGTTGTTAGAACACAATTGTCTACAATGTCTTTGTATGCTGTAGTTTTAACAGTACCCTTTACTGGAAACACCCAAATTCAATCCTTTAAATGTGGGATCCACATTATTTTGGCCATGTAGTGTATGTGACGGAATGTCTGGCACCCAGCTTGGGTGCTTCAACCAATCAGTGCCTCCTGCTCTCCAAACCCTTCCAGCAGAACGAGAGCTAATACCAGCCCTTTTACCCCTGCACTAAATAACTAACATCGTACACAGACAAGATGTTGCAGTAAAACCAAAGGAATGACTGTTTATTAAACAGAAATACATGTTTTTATACACTTCAAAAGTAGGTCAGTCACCACATGAACAATATATACAAATATTACCCAAAACATCACACAATCTTAGATAATGAGGTAAAGTTTATACAAGGCTAATCCCATCATGTAGGACCCTCCAATAGTTAGCCAAATTAGCCAACAGACAGAAACAATAGGTGAGTCAATTTATTCAATTAACAATGGAAATTCACACCTAAAAGGCTCACAAAGGGAGAGACACACTTAACAATAAACACATACCAAACAGTGATCCCACTCCACCTCAGACTGGCTGGCACCAGGCTACAACAGTCTATGAGACAAACTCATACAATGTTCCAGCAGTCGGAAAAGGTGTAATTAATTTATCTTCATAGATTTCTTGAGGGAGAGACACCACGTTCCCTCTGACCATTAACCTATACAAGATTAATATTACACCTTTCCATCCACTCCAGAAGGGAAGATTTATTGTCCTTATTCAGAGAATCAATCCAAGCCTCGCTCTCACCGTTTATCACGTTGTTGTCCATTCTCTGTCCATTAGAGAATAATTTTCTCTCTTCATGGGATCAGAGGCTGAACTGAGCTCTTTTTCATACTCTGACATGAAGAAACAGACAAAAACCCCCAGTCTCCTTCATGGCCATAATCAGTGGGTAGGAGACAAGCCCCTAGTTCCCTCCAAAAGCCCCTGTCCCATTTGGGTCTGTCACAGTGTACTCGGCTTCCATTTTTGCCTGCCGGTGTTAGAGGAACATACCCTTTGTTGCCTCCAAGATGATCTTCACAGAGCTTACACTGGGCTGATTCCTCCCTATTCCACTCAGATGCCCCCCAGATTGTATTTTTGCATTTTTTTCTGACCTTTTTCAGATGTTTTTAGACCAGTCATGTGCCATTCAGGATCCCCTATGCTTCTTCTCCAGCACTGGGAAATCAATGACACAAAGATCATTGCTGATATGATGACATCAGTGCCATTCTCAGCACCATTAAGCTCTGATCACAGGTCACTCTGATAAGGGCTCCAAGGGAATGGGTCCATGACACCCTGCAGTAACAGCAAGTGGATTGAATGAAGTTGGGTGTCACTCAACTCAAGAGGGCCAACACTGGATCACAAAGTGGTGATTCTGATTTGCATCAGCGTTACTGATCTGTATCCCTGTTTCCGGGACAATGAGGTCAGTAGGGTCAGTACAGCAGTTGGGCAGCTTGCATATTTAGGTTTATTTAAACAGAGCTTTACCCATAACAACTTTATAAAAAGTAATGATCTTTAACAAGGAACATTCATTCCACATTAATAATTGTGCTACCAAAATTAGTGTGTGCTGTAAATTGCCTCCAGCACTGCTCCTGTTTCTTATTGCTGGAGGCTGACATTTTGCCAAAGCCATGGGCCCACGAGAAGCAGTAAATCTTTAGGCTGCCAGCAGATCTGCCTCTACATTTTTTTTGTCACTGTGCCAAAAAATAGAGCAACTGAGCATGTGCATAGCAGGGTGAGACAGTGTTTTACTGGATTTGGAACAGTTATTTTTAATGTTTTACACAGCTATACCTGCAAAGGGGCCAGCCTGAAGTGATCTATCATGACTTCATTTTCTGACTGAAGTTCCACTGTAAAGCTGGGAATTAGACAAAATCTACCTTTGCAGTGCCCCCTCCTCGCACTGCAAGGGGAAAGGCTTGTTTAGTGTAGGGGTGCTGTAATAAGGTGTAATATATGTGATTACATGACCTCTGCTCTCATTCTGTTAGTAAAATACACCAGGGGGGACATATTCTTTTTTTCAATGCGGTTGTAAAAAAATGTTTTGTACCTGCAAGGTAAAGGCATAATGTCCTAGTATGCATCGCATACTAGCACGTTATGTTAAACTTACCATAAAACAAAGCCCTACTGCGCCGAGATGTAAGCACTGCAGGCGCTCTCATCTTCACCCGTCTTGCTTCCCGGTTCTGTCACTGGCCGGAGCCACAATGACAGCACTCCCATGCATGTTCCTTCAGAGTGAATGCGCCAGTGATGTCACTGGCTGAATTTACACTAACGATCTCCTAAACGGTGCACAATTTGGAGATATTTACACTTAAAGCAAATGATGGAAGTTTACTTCAACTTTAAAACCTTCTGCAACGTACTGATCATGCTAAAGCAGTGGTTCTCAACCATGTCCTCAAGTACTATGCCATGTTTGCAGGTTTTCCTTTATCTTGCACAGGTGCTTTAAATCAGAGTCAATGGCTTGGTATTTTGGACAGTCATTTTATCTAAGAGAAATTCCCAAAACATGGCCTGTTGGGGTACTTGAGGACAGGGTTGAGCTAAAGGACCATGAGCTGGAGGATTCATCATTTTTTGCAGGGGTTCCCCAAGACTTATTTTAACAGTCCTTCAAAGGTAAAAGGTTTGAGAGAGGCTGTTCTAACCCTTCCGAACCTTATATTGAATAGTAATTGGATCACTCTAGTGCCACATCCATGTGGATAGAAGGGTATATACATAAAAAATGGTCAGACTATGGAGGCACCACGGGACAATACAAATATAAAATGTATATTTTCTTTTATAGTAAAACAATAAAGAAAGCATGTGAAATCATGTGTGAATAAAATCATTCATGGTAAATATACCAATTGCATAAGCAGTATACAAAAGTACATAGTGCATCTCGTTGGTAAAATTGGCTATTGTACAAGTACGTCTTCATGAGTCAACGTGTTTCGCTTGTCTGCTTTCTTAGGAGGTGCAAAGAGACAAAGTTCATGTAAGTAGAGAGGACAGACTACAATTTACATAAATTAACAAACTAAATATACATATCAATCACTCTCTTGATAAATATGCATCAATAAGTAACATACACTATATTACCAAAAGTATTGGGACACCTGCCTTTTCATGAACTTTAATGGCATCCCAGTTTTAGTCCGTAGGGTTCAATATTTAGTTTGCCCACCTGTCAGAAAGGGTACCTGGTCCCACAATGTGCTGGCCACTCTGGTGGGTGCCGGTGCGCGTGTTCCTGTGCGTGCTGGTGTATATGCTCCTGTGGGCAATGCTGTGCGCGCTCCGGTTTTCCCTGGTGTGCATGCTGGTGTTCGGGCACGTTTTCCTGTGCGCGCTGGTGTACACGCTCCTGTGGGCAATGCTGTGCACGCTACCGGTTGTCCCTGGTGTGCGTGCTAGCCCCTGTGGTCACTGGTCTGTGTGTTCCTTTGGGCGCTGGTGTGCACACGCTGGTGTGTGTGCACCGGTGTGCACACGCCTATGCGCGTTGGCGCACACACGTGCGCAGCGTTTGGCGCCAATGTGCCTATTTAGATCTGCAGCACATTCTGCTCGGTGCTGCCTGATCATCAGCTACCTGTGTCCTTGTTCCTTTACCCGTATCTGCGTTCCTGATCTCCTGATAACTCGGCTTGCTTCTCGGATTCCTTGATCTCTGCCTGCACCTGACTTTGGCCTGTTTTGACTTCGCTTCTGCCTGCTCCTCTGTACTTCGCTGCCCGGCCCGCGGGCCAATCGTGGCCCGCAGCACGGTTTTGAACGGCCCGCCTGGTTATGTAAACATATATATCTTTTGTGGCCCCCAACGATCTCCCAGCACCAGGGCCACAAAAGATATATAGTCTGGCTGCCTCAGAGGAAGGAGGCGGGACGAGCGCCGTGCACACTGGAGAAGTATTTCCTGTTTACATGGCAGCCTCTGGAAGAGGAAGTCCCGTCTCCGGCGCTACCATTGGACAACTGTTCAGTCCATCAAAGCAGGCGGGGCTTTCGAATAAAGAGGCCGCTGTGTAAACAGGAGATTCTCCTGAAGGATATCTTTGGCGCTCGTCCTGCCCCCTCCATGTCCCCTCCAAGGCTGCACTGATGGCAAATGGTGAGTGCATTGCTGGCAATGGTGGGGCTGCTTTGCTTGCAATGGTGAGTGCATTCCTGGCTAATGGTGGGGCTGCATTTCTTGCATGCAATGGTGAGTGCATTCCAGGCAATTGTGAGTGCATTCCTGGCTAATGGTGGGGCTGCATTTCTTGCAATGGTGAGTGCCTTCCTGGCAATGGTAAGTGCATTCCTGGCTAATGGTGGGGCTGCATTTCTTGCAATGGTGAGTGCCTTCCTGGCAATGGTGAGTGCATTCCTGGCTAATGGTGGGGCTGCATTTCTTGCAATGGTGAGTGCATTCATGGCAATGGTGGGGCTGCATTTCTTGCAATGGTGAGTGCATTCCTGGCAATGGTGGGGCTGCATTTCTTGCAATGGTGAGTGCATTCCTGGCAATGGGGGGGCTGCATTTCTTGCAATGGTGAGTGCATTCCTGGCTAATGGTGGGGCTGAATTTCTTGCAATTTTGAGTGCATTCCTGGAAATGGTGGGGCTGCATTTCTTGCAATGGTGAGTGCATTCCTGGCAATGGTGGGGCTGCATTTCTTGCAATGGTGAGTGCATTCCTGGCAATGGTGAGTGCTGCATTCCTGGCGATTGGTGGTGCTGCATTCATGGCAATTGGGGGTCTGCAGATGGGCACTGACCCTTATTTTGCTTCACAGTTCTTTATTTAAAATAAAAAAAATTTTTTTCCTGAAACTTCCCTCTTAAAGTGAAGGTGCTTGTTATACGCCAATAAATATGGTATATCCAAATGATACAACTGAGCTCATCTTTTTACTCACACACAGCCACAAAGGAAAGAGAATTATTGTTGGGCAGTGTATTAGTGCTCGAACAAACACACTTAGACCGAATTTTAATGGTTCAAAGTATGTCAGGCAAAATGGTCGGCCCTCGCGTATGTTTACTTCATCAAATCTGGCCCTCTTTGAAAAAAGTTTGGACACCCCTGCCATAGACACATTCCTAAACCTTGTGGACAGCATTTCCAGAAGTGTTGAAGCTGTTATAGCTGCACTACTGTTGATCTCCTGAGCTCCAGTGAGGCCTACTGATCCAGGGAGCTTGATTACTCCTTATACCCAGTGTGGATGCAGGAATCTGGGGTGGACCCTGGGGAGCATCCCCCGGATGGCCAGATTACCAGTCCTCCCATACCAGTGTTTGAGGACCTGGGAAATGGCCCAGCTAAAGGTGAAAGCCTGGCAGCCTACAGGAAGAAGGTTTGTGCTAGGATTGCGAGAATCGCCAAGGAGGAAGAGGTACTGGCGAAGTTAAAGTTTGATTTCAAGCATAAAAAAATTCCAAATGACCGGCTTCACAGTTCTAAGAGAAGACAGATGCAGCCTGAGTTAATAGCTTTGGAGGCCAAAGTGTAAAAACAGAGTCTGCTGGTGGCCACATTGAAAGAAACCAGCGGTGCTTTCAAGGAGAAGTATGGCAACAAGGATCGCTTCTGTGCAATGCGCAGAGGGGCCATAGAGGCCAGTGGAGGGCCGGCAGTGCAAAGCAAAAACGTTTCTGTGGGCTTGGACTGTGTTTCTGGCCAGCACGCTGGGAAATCTTTGCATCCCGTGCCAAGTATCAGTATGCTGGCAGAAAGTGGAGAAAACTCTGGCGCACAAGCTGCAGGTGATCAACAGTCAAATGTTTTGACTGGCAATATGTCATCGGGCCAAGGAAGTTCTGTGCCCTTGTCACCGCAGCAGGAGGCTATGGAGCAAGATGATCCAGCTGAGCCTGTGAAGGGAGCTTGTATGCTAAATCTAATTTCAGAAATGGAATCACCTTTGCATGGTCGCAAGTTTGCCATGTCTGGGTCATCTGAGGATGAAGAAGAGGATAATGATGTCCCCCCAAAACCTTTGGAACATCAGGTGACAGAAAAAGCTCATGACTTGCCTATACAACTTAATGGAGGTGTAGTTCCTATGGATGATGCAGCAGAGAGCAAGCTCATCCCCTGGCTGAGACTCCCACCTGTGTACAGCCAGTCAGTGAAGGGTGTGCAGACTCTGCTGTGAAGAGTGCTGATAAGGACAGCTCCACTGTTGGTAACCTTTTAGTTATTGGCAACGAAGTAAGAATTACCAAGGGTAATGTAAATATTTCTTTGTCAGAAGTCTCTATTCCATCTGTTACTGACAATAATGTTGTTACTACTTTATCTAAAGAGGGGTCTGTAACTAAAAGTGATGTACAGGATGTTGCAAGGAGTGCGATTATTTCCTATGCTGCAGCGCTGGCTGCACCTATCCCAAGGGTGAATAGGGCCAGTTATTCTGCGGTCACTAGGAATGATGTGAGTGAAGGTCCAGCCAATCTGACACCATCTGGTAGCTCCTTTTAAATGCCGCAATGTGGTCCAATTGAGGTGGACTGGAGAAGGGCCCCCCCCCCCCAAATAGGAAAGATGTGGTGGACCGTATTCTGGGGATGGGTTTTAGAGCGGAGGAGATTTTTGCCCTTATCAGCCCAGTTGGGTCATAGGAGTATGATCTCTCCTTTGTCAAGGCGGAAGTGTTCGATGTCTTTTGGGCGAGGTATGAGCAGAGGTGGAAGGAGTCCCCCAAGATGGGCAGGTTTGTCACCAAAAGTAGTCTCTCACCAGCCATTATACAAGAACGTCACCATTCTAGTACGAAATGAGTCAATTCCTGCTGCAGATCTGGTGGTGTGGTTGGGGAGATATGCGGATGTCCAAGCCCCCTTGAGGAAAGTTGTAGATGATAGGGGGATATGGACAGGAGGATGGACAGTGTTAGTAAAACTGCATGTCACGGGTAATGTTGTTAAGCACATACCTTCGACTGCCTTTCTAGGTCGTGACAGGATTATTACTTTTTATGCAGGGCAACCAAAGCTGTGTCATCTCTGTGGTGAAAAGGGGCATTTTTCAAGTTCATGTTCTCTGCAGAAATGTTCCCTCTGTCAGGGCATGTTGCAAAAGACTGCAACAGTATTCGTTGTAATCTTTGTAACAAGTTAGGTCACCCCTATAGCCTTTACCCTGAAGCCCTCCATAATCAACCAGAGGTTGTGGAAGAACTGCTGAGGATGGAGGAGGAGGAACATGGGGGGCAGCAAGGGGTTGGTGAAACTTCTTCTTAGGAAGTATCAGTATGACCGGCACGCTTCTTTGGTTCTGGAAAGGGACTATGGGAAATATCACTCGCCCGACCCTTATCAGAACTGCAAACAAAGCGCAGCAGTTAAGACGGTTGTTGGGCTAAGGGATAGTACGGCTCTTTGACGAAATCCAGGTCAGGGATCCTTGAGGTCTCAATGTCTTTTTATGTGGATCTTCTGGGGAAGAAGTACCTCGATCGGGCAAAGATGTCGAGTTTTCTGGATTCTACACCAGGTCTGGGAAATAACATTCCGCTGGCAAGTTTGACATGGGAAATCACAGCAGAAGAGGTAGTCAAAGCTATAGATGGTCTGGCTATTAAGAAAACCCCTGGGCCAGACGGATTGACGGCTGAATTTTATAAGACTTTCAAATCCAGCTTGGTATCTTATCTTGTGGAGGTATTTAACGGCTGTCTGCAGGAGGGTTCGCTCCCTCCCTCCATGAGACAATCTGCTGTGATTCTGTTGTCAAAAGGCAAGGATCCCTCGATGATTGAGAATTGGTGCCCCATTAGCCTTCTCAATGTCGATAGAAAGATTCTGGCAAAGATAATTTTCTGGCGCTTGTCGTCAGTAGCAGACAGATTGCTTTTTCGTCAGCAGCACTGTTCGGTCCAGGGCAGAAGCACCTTTTCAGTGGTGTTAGCTGTCTGAAGGCTTTGGAACGTTGCAGGGCTGAAGGCTGGGGAAAGTATTTGCTGGCATTGGATCAGGCGAAGGCTTTTGATCGTGTCAATCATGAGTACCTCTGGCTTCTCCTTGACAAGTATGGCCTGGAGGGTGGGTTTATTGGATGGCTTAAGACTTTATACAGAGAGGCAGAGAGCTTCATGCTTGTTAATGGTTGGGTTGGACAGCCCTTCAGGGTTGGATTGGGGGTGCACCAGGGGTGTCCACTGAGCCCTTTGCTATACGTGTTCGCAATCGACCCCTTCATCAGAAGGCTAGAGAACGGACCGTTGTGCGGGGTGCCGGTGGGCATTACTGGTGAGCCGCCCTTGAGGGTTGTAGCCTATGCTGATGATGTTTCTGTCTTTATCTCTGGGACAGAGGAGGCGCAGGAGGTGGTCTCAGTTATAGAGCAGTATTCTGAGGCATCAGGCTCCAAGGTCAACCGTGATAAAAGTGAAGTTTTTTTGGATGAGCGAGGGAGGTGAGAGCTTTGCACTTCCGAACACCTTCCCGAGGCCTCAGCAGAAATTCAAAATATTAGACATCGAGTTTGACCCTGATGATTACAGTAAGTCAAATTGGGAAGCCAGGCTGAATAATGCTGATGTCAAGGTGAAATGCTAGAAGGGGTGGCGGCTCTCCTTGAGGGAAAGGGTGGACTTGATTAAGACGTACCTGATTCCTACATTTCTGTATGGTCCTGCTATACCAGGATTTATAGTTGTTTCTGCCAGTTATTATGGGGGAACAGGCTGAATCTTGTGAAGCGGAATGTGACTTACCTATCTAGGCGGAAGGGTGGCCTAGGGATGGTCAACCCAGTTGTGTTCTTCTCTCTGATGTTTTTGAAACATAATTTTGGTAACATGCTAGCAGAGAGACCACCTGGATGGGTAGGTATTTTCCAGATCTGGTTTAGACCTTTTCTGGGCTGTTGGGAGAGTGGCGGGCCAGTGAAAAGCCTAAGGATCAAGCATGGTAAGCTCCCGGCTTATGTTGCCCCGTGCCTGAATATTCTTAAACAGTGGCATGTGACAGCGGAGGATATCAGGTCCCTTTCTAGGAGACTCCTGGGTGAGAAGATTGTGGGTACTGTCTTTCATGCGCCACTGGCCTTAAGGAATTACCCAGGTCATATTATGAGGGAGGGTTCACGTTTAATAAATTCTGAGCGGATTCCCTTGAAATTTAGGGACCAGGCCTGGCTCGCTTTCCACGGTAGGCTCTATGTGAGGGGGAACGTGAAGTGCCGCTCTTTGGACAATCGTGGTTGTTCAAGAGCGGAATGTCAGGGTGAAGTGGAAACCATGGACCACTTCTTGCTTCAGTGCCCTTTCAATATAGAAGTCTATAAAAAGGTGGGGAGGGCTCTGAATATTCCTTTCCTGCCTAGCATGTTTTATGCTGAGTGGGCGTATGGAGCATTGCAGAATCGCAAGGGATTTGATTTAGACACTTTTTCTAGTCAGCTTAGTAGTCCGATATTACACCTGGAATGCACGGTGTCAGGTATCCCTTCGGCAGAAAGTCCTTCCTGTTCTGTTGGTGGTGTGTGAGATTCTTGGTGAGGTAGGTAAAATTCAGGGTCTCGAGAAAGACAGATGGTGGCAAAGGGTCTGTATAAAGGCGTGGAGGAATATCAGGCCTGTAGCTGCTGTTTGTTTGTTCTCTGGGTGTTGGGTTCTTTCCCTATTTTCTCTCTGAACACTCAGTTTAGATTTTCAATGATAAATATAATTTTGAAGAAAGGCTACATACACATAATAATCTATGTTTCTTGGTCTGAATGTTAATCAAGTTGAGTAATGTGTAGAATTTTTGAAGATTGTTGTGCTATTTAGTGATATATGTGTGTGTGTGTGTGTGTGTGTGTGTGTGTGTGTGTGTGTGTGTGTGTGTATATATATATATATATATATGGTATAATATAATACAGTGATATTTCTCTTGGTTGGGAAAAAAAAACTTTTGTTCAAATATTATAGGTTGAAGTAAGCCTTTATTATTATTTTTAGTCGTGTATACAATATGTTATGCATATATATAAAAAATAAATAAAAAATGTGTATATATAATATTTATTTTTTTGTATAAAAAAAAAAGTTGGAATGTGTTTCTTGCTTGCAAGATTCTCAAAATAAAAAATTGCCAACTCAGTATTGAACCCTACGGACTGAGACTGGGATGCCATTAAAGTTCATGTGTGTGTAAAGGCAGGTGTTCCAATAATTTTGACAAAATAGTGTATGTTCCCACCTTGCCTGTTTGAGCGAGCACGTGCCTCTAAAGTCCAACCATTTTTTTATGTATCTATCCAACCTTATACTGTTTAAAACTGTTTGGGCTGGAGTTGTTCAAAAGAAAATACTTTAAGAGATAACTGGATGTTGATTCTTCTGTTTGGAAACCAGGACGCCACGTTGGGCCCTGCTCTCTCCTGCCTCAAAAACAGCATCAGTGGCACTTCCAACACATACACCCTGGCTCTGATGGCATACACGTTCACCCTGGCCAATGACACGAACACACGGCAGACGCTTCTGAACAGGCTCTACCTGCTTGGTCAGTCTACAGGTAATGTGCTAGAAGGGGTAAGATTACATCTCATGTATGTTTGTCATTTGTCACGCCAGGGCTGTATGGCACTTGGGGGCTAGTGCCTAGAGGCAGATCCAAGCCTCGATATGTACAAATGCTAAAGCAGGCCATACATGGGTCGAATTCCAAAATAATTTTCTTACAAAAATCATTACTAAGAATTTTACTTCAAATTTTACACCATTAGTGGGCTGCAATAATGGCCGATTTTTTTTGTGCGGCTATCGAATTTGGGTGATCGGGCATGTTGGAAATTTTTGGAAAAACTAATTTCTAATCAATGATGGGCGAATCGTACGAAAAATATAATTGAAAAAGAAATGCGCATGAGCTGTGACCTGGAGAGAAAAGAAGATTCCGGCCACAAAAACTATTCTATTCTGTAGCAACATGAGGTGAAATTGAAGGCTTGGTTGGTCGAATTTTCGAAATTAATGGTGGCGCCAATGGATCACCAAACTCACTAAAATTCTGATTTTGAAAGAAAATTTGTTCAGAATTCGACCCATATATGGCTGGCTTCAGAGTATTCAAAAGCCTCTTTATAGTTCGGGAAACATAAATCCGTCTCTCCTTTCTCTTGTCTGGTCATAATTTCCCCTATTGCAAGACAGGTGCCAGTTGCCAACATCCCATGATAATGTAGACAAGACCAAAACCCCCATAGGACTTGGGACTTTAAAGGGCAACTATTACACCACAATCATAGAATTAAAAAATATAAATTTATTGTAACAAGCCTAAAATAATACATTTTAACCACTTGCTTACTGGGCACTTAAACCCCCCTCCTGCCCAGACCAATTTTCAGCTTTCAGCGCTGACGCACATTGAATGACAATTGCGCGGTCATGCTACACTGGTGGTATTTAAGCACAGCAGGGGTTTTTAATTTTTGCTAATCAAACATAAAAAGATGAAAAATTTTGAAAAAAAAGTTTGTTATAAAACTTTGCAAACAGGAAATTTTTCTTCTTAATTTTTCTCCTTCGTTGATATGCGCTGATGAGGCGGCACTGGTGGGCACAGTTAAGGCGGCAATGATAGGCACAGATAAGGCGGCACTGATAGGGATAGATAAGGCGGTACTGATGGTCACTGATAAGATGGCACTGATGAGTGGCACTGATAGGTACCACTGATAGGCAGCACTATTGATGAGGCACTGATTGTGGGCACTTATAGGTGGCACTGTGGGCACTGATGGATGGCGCTGGTGGACACTGGTAGGCGGCACTGTTGTGTAATGTTAGGTGGCACTGGCAGGTGGCATAGGTGGGCACTGGCAGGTGGCATAGGTGGGCACAGATGAGCTTGGGGCAATCTCGTCTCACAGCCGCCGGTGATCGGCTTTTTTTTCTCCTCACGCTGTCAGCGCAAGGAGAAAAAATAGTCGATTACGGACTCTGTTTACATCACATGATCAGCTGTCATATTGGCGGACAGCTGATCAAGTGGTAAGGGGTCGGGATCAACCCCTTACTCCGATCTGTGATCCAGCGAGTCTCATAGACTCACTGATCACAGAGCCGCTCGGGCACAGGAGGACGTCAATAGATGTACTCTCGGCAAAGTAGGTCCGCGCTGTAGCCGTCATTCGGCTATAGCGTGGATCTGAAGCAGTTAAAAGACTTCAACAATGAAAAGAACACAAAATTATGCAAATGTAAAAAAGACACGGCTTTAATGTACAACCAACATATTCATTGATAAAAAAGTTATAGATTTGTTTGCTGTCTAGATGCTACGACTAAGGCTGTTGCCGAAACGCATCTGTTGTTTTGCTTGTCACTTTTTGTAACCAACTATTAAAATCGCTATATGGACTACAGAGTTGCCAGCTCAATTCTTTTACCTTCTGCTGTAGTGTGAAAGGACACACTGAGCCTGAGCACCTGAAAGAAGATCTTGCAAACTGGATTATAATTTTTTGATTACATGTTTGTGGTGTAAGGCCGCGTACACACGAAGGGACAATCCCGCGGGATTATCCTCTGGACTGAAGTCCAGCGGATAATCCCCTCGTGTGTGGGCGCCGGCGGACTTTTTGGCGCCAAAGTACGGCGGACTAAAGTTTCAGGTTTTGTTTTCAAATTATCCGCTGGACTTGGAAGTCCAGCGGACAATCCCGCCGTTAGTGGGCAAGTCCGCGGGACTTTTGAAATGAACGGACTTGCCACTCATCGGCAAGTCCGTTCATTTAGCACGTGACTTCAGGTTACGTAGCTAGCGTAGGCAGTTACTGCCGCCGCGCTGGCTCCGTGACCTGGCATGGATTTAAAGGGAATCCCCACGCCGAAAAAACGGCGTGGGGGTTCCCCCCAAATCCATGTCAGACCCTCATCCGAGCACGCAGCCTGGCAGGCCAGGAAAGGGGTGGGGACGAACGAGCGCCCCCCCCCTCCTGAGCCGTACCAGGCCGCGTGCCCTCAACATGGGGGGTGCCCTGGGGAAAGGGGGGCCGTGCGCCCCCCCCCACCCCAAAGCACCTTGTCCCCATGTTGATGAGGACAAGGGCCTCTTCCCGACAACCCTGGCCGTTGGTTGTCGGGGTCTGCGGGCGGGCGCTTATCGGAATCTGGGAACCCCCTTTAATAAGGGGGCCCCCAGATACCGGCCCCCCACCCTATGTGAATGAGTATGGGGTACGATGTACCCCTACCCATTCACCTAAGGTGTAAAATGTAAAGTAAAAAAAAAACACCCACACTTTTGAAAAAATAGTTTATTGCACTGCTCCGGGGGTCTTCTTCCGTCTTGGGGGTCTTCTCGCCGGACTCCCCCGCCATTTACCAAGCTCTTTTACCGAGCGGGGGAAGTCCGGCTACCTTCTTCGTCGTCGCCGCCGTCTGGGGGTCTCGATCCGCCTTCGGGGGTCTTCTTCCGTCTTGGGGGTCTTCTCGCCGGACTCCTCCCCTCTCTTCTGCTCTTTTACCTAGCTCTTTCACGAGGGGAGGTGTCCGGCTACCTTCTTCGTCGTCGCCGCCGTCGTCTGGGGGTCTCGATCCGCCTTCGGGGGTCTTCCGGGGGTCTCTTCTGTTCTTGCGGCGGTCGTCGTCTTCCGCGCCGCCGGCGCCTTCTTCTTCTTGTCCTCCTTCTTGTCCTTCTTGTTCTTCTTCTTCTTCCGATGTTGACCCGACGCTCTCTCTGCCCGGAATGCCTGTGCCGCTCTGAGCTCGGACTTATATAGGGACATGGGCGACAGGGTCACATGCACATGTCACATGGTGACCCCGCCCCCTTGTGTTGTCACAGTCCCGGAGGATGCTGGGACTGTGACATCGCAAGGGGGCGGGGTCACCATGTGACATGAACATGTGACCCTGTCGCCCATGTCCCTATATAAGTCCGAGCTCAGAGCGGCACAGGCATTCCGGGCAGAGAGAGCGTCGGGTCAACATCGGAAGAAGAAGAAGAACAAGAAGGACAAGAAGGAGGACAAGAAGAAGAAGAAGGCGCCGGCGGCGCGGAAGACGACGACCGCCGCAAGAACAGAAGAGACCCCCGGAAGACCCCCGAAGGCGGATCGAGACCCCCAGACGACGGCGGCGACGACGAAGAAGGTAGCCGGACACCTCCCCTCGTGAAAGAGCTAGGTAAAAGAGCAGAAGAGAGGGGAGGAGTCCGGCGAGAAGACCCCCAAGACGGAAGAAGACCCCCGAAGGCGGATCGAGACCCCCAGACGGCGGCGACGACGAAGAAGGTAGCCGGACTCCCCTCGCTCGGTAAAAGAGCTTGGTAAATGGCGGGGGAGTCCGGCGAGAAGACCCCCAAGACGGAAGAAGACCCCCGGAGCAGTGCAATAAACTATTTTTTCAAAAGTGTGGGTGTTTTTTTTTTACTTTACATTTTACACCTTAGGTGAATGGGTAGGGGTACATCGTACCCCATACTCATTCACATAGGGTGGGGGCCGGTATCTGGGGGCCCCCTTATTAAAGGGGGTTCCCAGATTCCGATAAGCCCCCGCCCGCAGACCCCGACAACCAACGGCCAGGGTTGTCGGGAAGAGGCCCTTGTCCTCATCAACATGGGGACAAGGTGCTTTGGGGTGGGGGGGGGGCGCACGGCCCCCCTTTCCCCAGGGCACCCCCCATGTTGAGGGCACGCGGCCTGGTACGGCTCAGGAGGGGGGGGGGCGCTCGTTCGTCCCCACCCCTTTCCTGGCCTGCCAGGCTGCGTGCTCGTATGAGGGTCTGACATGGATTTGGGGGGAACCCCCACGCCGTTTTTTCGGCGTGGGGATTCCCTTTAAATCCATGCCAGCTTGCGGAGCTAGCGCGGCGGCATTTACTGCCTACGCTAGCTACGTAACCTGAAGTTACGTTCGAAATGAACGGACTGCTCCGTGTGTGGGCAAGTCCGTTCATTTTCAAAAGTCCCGCGGACTTTTGGCCGGCGGATTATCCGCTGGAGAAGTCCGTGCGTGTGTGGGCAAGTCCACACCCTCGGAAAGTCCAGCGGACCTAGCCGGAAAGTCCAGCGGATTGTCCGCTGGACTTAGGTCCGCCGGCAAAAGTCCGTACGTGTGTACGAGGCATAATAGTTGCTCTTTAAAGTCCCAAATCCTACGGGGGTTTCTGTCTTATCTTCTCTTGTCTGGTGGTCTGTACAGTTAAAAATTATTCATTAAACAGACCCCATGCAGCCTCCAAAGAACAAAAAGATATCACTCTTTAACTGTACCTAGGGCAATGCGATCTTGAAACCATGTCCCTGTACCACAAACATTAAACTAAAGTGGTTGTAAAGTCTCGTTTTTTTCCTATAAAAAAACAAATATACTTACTTGCTCTGTTGCAGTGGATTTGCCCAGATCCTCCTCTTCTTGGGTGCCGCTTCTTCTGTGATCCTGGCCCCTCCCTCCTGTTCAGTGCCCCCACAGCAAGATGCTTGCTATGTGGGGCACCCGAGTCACAGCTCCTTGTGTCCATTCAGACATGGAGCCCCGACCTGGCCTCCCCTGATTGACTAGCTGACTTCGATTGACAGCAGCGGCAGCCAATGGCACCCCTGCTGTGTCTCAGCCAATCAGGAGGGAGAATCTGGGACAGCTGAGACCCTTGTGGACTTCGCTGGACAGTATTAGGGGGGTTAAGATAAAATACCTTCAGCCTTTACAACCACTTTAAGGTTATTCGCCTTATTGCATTCCATGCATTAAGATGAAAAACCTTCTGTGCTGCTTTTTCTTACCTGAGCCCAGGGATGTGCATGAGCACAGCGACTCCAGCTGCTGTCTCTCTTCTCATTGGATAGATAAATAGCAGCAGGAGCCATTGGCTTCTACTGCATTCAATCAAATTCTGTGACATGGGGGTGGGCCGAGTCCCGCTGTCTGTGTCAATGGACGCAGCAGAGGGACTTGGGAGTGAGCACACATGGGTGCCCCCATGGAAAGCAGCTTTCCATGGGGGCACCTGATGAAGAGAAGGGGCCTGGAGCTCCAGCGGGGAACCCCAGAAGAAGATGATCAGGGCTGCCCTGTGCAAAAGCATTGAGCACAGCAGGTAAGTATAACATGTTTGTTATGTTAATACAAAAAAATAAATAAAAAGCTTTACAACCCCTTTAAATCTTTTTCTGCCATGAATCATATTTTTATGATTGAGATTTTAACCTCTTGAGTCCCAGGTTCTGTTTTAAAGCAGATCCTGAACTCAACAGCTGTGACCGGTCATGGCAGCAATCTATGTGGGATTCACTGGCCATCAATGACTGTCAGCCCAGGTTCACACTGACTGCGGGAATGATTTCATACAGGCATGTCAGTCCCGATTCCAGGGGTGATATCAGAGACATCTTAGCCGGTTTCTGCACAGATGTCAATGGAAATCGCACACTGAAATCACCAACACCAACAATCGCTGCAAATGCGGCTTCACACCAATTAGGATGGTGCCATTGCCAGCAATTGCTGCCGATTTGACATGCGATTTGACATGTCAAATTGCATGCCAAATTGCACCAATGTGAACCAGGGCTAATGGTCCAGTAATAAGGAGCCCAGGAGATTTGTAAAAATACAAAGACGAATAATTAAAGCCTAAACAGGGCCGTGGAATAAAAAAAAAAAAAATCTACTGGTCCAAGGGCCTAAATCGGTGTCCCAATTTACTTGTCCCTCGTGACAATCTACTTGTCCTGATAAGAAAATATGAAGGATTATTTTTTTTTTATTAAGCAGGGGTTCTTTTTGGAATGTCTGGGGCCTTTAACAAAAGAGGTTTAAATTTTTAATATTTTTAACATTGCAATGTTTATCTCCTCCTCACCTCCCTGCCTGTCTCCAGCACCACATCCAGGGACTGGCAGGGAGGGGAGAGACCTTGCAGTGTAAAGGAGAGTGTTGGGCTCTCTTACCGCTTAGTAGAAGTACTATGGTTCACACCTCCTTCACAACTGGGCGTTTTGGGACCGTAACAGAATAGCTGCGATTCTGCCCAGGATCTCAAAACGCACTACAATCACAAAATGCAGGATCGGATGTCATTATTTTCAATGGCACCTAAAACACAAATCTGTTTTGCCACCAAAAAGGAGCATGAACTTCTTTTGGGTGTGAGGATGTCCGTGATATATGATAGCTTCTGGCTAGATGGGATGAGAAACGTTCCATAAAGGGAGACATCCAACATTACAACCTCAATAGCACAAAATGTACTGTTATGTGCCAATGTTAAATATACTCTGTAAAGTTTATACAATGCTTTATTGACTGTATACATGCTTACTTTTGAAATAAAAAAATGTAAATGGTAAAAAAAAAAAAAACTTCTTTTGGGCGACAAGCTCTATTCGCTGTGATTTCCGCATTATTAATCGTGGCAAAACCGCACCATGTTTTAGGTGCCATTGAATCACAGTAATTCTGCCGCAATCCCAAAACACCTACTTGTGTATGGAGCCTAAGCCCTGGTTCACACATATATTCAATTCTGGATCCGCTTTTAAATGCACAGATTCACATGACAGGCTAGATGTTATGTGTTTCTATTGAGGTGGTTTGCACAGATGCGCTCCTCACGCATTGCGTTTTAAGTGCGATTACGAAAAGAGTTCTGTACGAGTTTGTCTCAACCTTGATTTATTCAATTTTTTTAAATATATAAAACAGAAATTAATTTACAGTGAGCGAAGAAGGTGCATATGTAATAAACATCTGCAAATATATTCAGGTTACAATGTACACCTGCCGTAAACCAAGGATGTACTTTCCCTAAATATAAAAAATTAACTATATCCTCATTTAGTAGAAGTGTTAGACCCCTTTCACACTGGGGCCGCGGCTGCGTTTGCGGTAAAGCGTTGCGGTCTTAGCAGCACTTTACCGCTGTTTAAGTGGCGCTTTTCAGTGGCTAGCGGGGTGATTTTAACCCCAAAGAAAGCGTTAAAAAAACTCAGTGTTGCGCCGCTTCCGGCTGCCTGTTCATTCCAATGGGCTGGGCAATTTGGGAGCACTAAATACAGCGCTACCAACCCACTCCAAAGATGCTGCTTGCAGGACTTTTTTGGAACGTCCCACAAGCGCACCGCCCCAGTGTGAAAAGTTACACTTGAATGAATGAGAGGCGATTTTCAGGCGCTTAGCAGAGGCTATTTCCAGAGCTGCCTGAAAACCGCCCTAGTGTGAAGGGGGTCTTATATTTAAAATTGAAATAGTTCAAATATTCCATACTTATATTGGAGGGCACATCTACGTGTGAGCTATTCACATTACACTCACTAAGAAAAATTGAAGCAAGAGAAGAGAAATTAGATTCTTATTTTATAATCATTTAATGAATGCATGCTGATATTTTTACTGGGTAAAAGTTCATTAGAATAGATTCAAGTTATACAGAATTGTCGCAAGTCCTTAAATTGCATATAAATCACAGAGATAAGATAAGTTCATCTTACACAGGTGGTTTAGAAATAATCATGTGGAATATGGGAAAGTTATGTACAGTACATTAATTAAGTTTGACAGGGTCAAACAAAGGTCTGCTTGAGCCCTCATTAAAACTGTTAAAATACATTGAATGGGATAACACTGATGTGTGTGTGTGTGTGTGTGTGTGTGTGTGTGTGTGTGTGTGTGTGTGTGTGTGTGTGTGTGTGTGTGTGTGTGTGTGTGTGTGTGTGTGTGTGTGTGTGTGTGTGTGTGTGTGTGTATGTGTGTGTATATATATATATATATATATATGTATGTATATATATATATATATATATATAATGTATATATGTATGTTTATTATGTAGATAATACAGTACTTTTTTGTGAAACCCATATATGTATACATGCACATAGAATTGTATAGTGAGAAACAATAAGACATAACACATTTGGTGGGGTTATTGAAAGTTCATTCTCCCAAAGTCGTAAATCTGTTATCCTTGAAGTCTTATCAGGACAACGAGGGTTTGATTTAATACAGCTGGGTGCCATACTGTCTCTACACAGGTGTTTTTAATTGGACAAAACCAGTTATAAATCACTTTAATGAACATATAGGAATTCTGGGAATGAATTGTCTGGTTGTAGAACAGGTGTCATATTTATGGTTAGTTACATTGACGTAGATCTTAGCAACCAATCATATCTAGGAGAGATGGATAAGATAAGGCTTGTAAAAGAGTATATAAATGAAAGTTTTACAATTGTTAGACAGACAAGTCAGAAAGGAGCTCATAAGGCTGAACTCTATGTATGCTGCCCTATTGCACGGGTCATAGAGGTCAGAACCAGTGGCCAATTATCTGTTCAGATAGACGCCTATCAGGCTGACTGTCTATGCAGCCCTATTAGACGGGTGACAGGCAGTCAGAACCAATAGGCAAATATCTGTCCTTTTGTTGTAACTTGTCTCCTCTTACGAGTCAAATAAAGAAAACTTCTTAACTTGATCCAGGTGAATTTCGCTCACAGGAAGTAACAAAAAAAATGGGAGGGGGCAGAGTATAAGCCAGGATAGGAGAGCAGGGAGTATCAGGCACACTCTAGCATGGCTAAGTGGAGATGGTGGTAGGATTTTCTTTAGCCCAGGTCTGGAATTCAGATGAATGTCGAAACTTGGACCAAGCAGTCCAAGTGAGGGAGAACTGTTCTTCGTTTCACATTTCCTGCGCCAACAGCCTTTCCAGGCCTCTAATGGAGTCTAACTTGTTTGCCCATTCCCCGAGGGAGGGTATAGATGTTGATTTCTAATGAGAAATGACTGCTCTAGCTGCAGCAAGAAAGTGTCTGAGCACATCCATTTTCGCTGACTTTAGAAATCCAGGAGTCAGGAGAGCCCCTCCGGGTGATGCATGAATAGTTGTGTCCATAAGTTTGCAGTATAAGTCAAAAATATGTTTCCAAAACATCCTCACAGGGGGATAATCCCACCACATGTGGACCATGTTTCCTTTTGAGGCATGACATTGTCAACAGGTATCGGCTATATCAGCCCTCAAATTTTCCACTTGCCTACTCGCATTCTGCGAGTGTAAAATGAGGGCTTGCAAGCTGGGCTGCCTGCCTGGGAGAGGGGGGAGAGCACCGCAGGCGGGGTTGATCGGAAGCCGTTCTCCCAGCGATTGCCCCAGGGAGGAAGAGGAGAGCCGCTGGAATCGGGATAGCACGCTGTTACCGGCGCTTACATTATTATTGTCTCCGCTCTGCTCGATACAGCCCCGCCTCCTCCTGACCCATGCCTGTTATAGACAGAACGCCGGTCCAATGCTGCTATGAGTTCTATCTCACAGGCATGGGTCAGGAGGAGGCGGGGCTGTGTCGAGCAGAGTGGAGACAATTATAATGTAAGCACCGGTAACAGCGTGCTATCCCGATTCCCGCGGCTCTCCTCTTCCTCCAGCCATGCATTCCCCTGCCCAGGCGAGGCTGAAATGGGCACAGTATGGCTGCAATGGGCACAGTATGGCTGCAATGGGCACAGTATGGCTACAATGGGCACAGTATGGCTACAATGGGCACAGTATGGCTGCAGTGAACACAGTATGGCTGCAGTGAACACAGTGTGGCTGCAGTGAACACAGTGTGGCTGCAGTGAACACAGTGTGGCTGCAGTGAACACAGTGTGGCTGCAGTGAACACAGTGTGGCTGCAGTGAACACAGTGTGGCTGCAGTGGTGGGTACAGTGTGGCTGCAGTGGTGGGTACAGTGTGGCTGCAGTGGTGGGTACAGTGTGGCTGCAATGGTGGATACAGTGTGGCTGCAATGGTAGATACAGTGTGGCTGCAATGGTGGATACAGTGAGGCTGCATTGAGGGGCACAGGTGAGGCTGCACTGATAAAGTTGATATTAATAGGTATGAATGTGGCGCTTACCAAAAAAGGATCAACTCTGGCAAAATGATTAGGATAAACCTATGGAGGTAACACAGACCAAGTATCTCCACAGGAATCATAAGCGTTAGACTTGATGTCTCGTCAATAATAGAGCCAGCAATTAATATATCACTTGCCAATACCAATCGATGAGGGACACCCCCCCCCCCCCCCCACCACAGCAGTCACAAAAACTGTGAGGAAGCACAAAGGAGATATGCCACACGCTAATACATAATTGGCCAATCGACGACAGGGTATGGAATTCAATCAATGATTCTATGAACTGGA
Source organism: Lithobates sylvaticus (assembly GCA_028564925.1). Lineage (NCBI taxonomy): Eukaryota > Metazoa > Chordata > Amphibia > Anura > Ranidae > Lithobates > Lithobates sylvaticus. The sequence continues at coordinate 63,217,747 of CM053036.1, read as the reverse complement.
GTCAGTAACACATCCTTGATAATAAACCATCAAACAAAACTACTAATCCTCAATAATTCATGATCATATGTGAGTGAAGAATAAATTAACATAAAAATATGTAGATATAAAAAAAATATATGTGAAGTGTCCCAATACTTATGACATTCAGTTTGTGAATCGTAACTCAATGCATGTGCAAACCCACATTGAATAGCTAATAATAAATAAGCAAAAAAATGCAAAAAAAAATAATTACAAGAACGGAGGGTTCATCAAGGATCCACCAAATTTAGAAACCTTGATAAATACCTAAAACCCAAATAATTAATAAAAAATGTATAAAATGTTACGAATAATGAATCACATCTATGCGCAGCCGAAAGTGCAAAATATATGTGCAAATATCGCAAAAAGATGTAAACAGTGATATAAAAAGTGCAAAATCGCAAAAAGCAGGGAGATGCAAAAACTTGCCAAAATTGCAATAACTGCAAATGTGCAATGGAATTAATAAAAATGATCTATAGAATAATTACTATATAATGAAAAATTTCAAAATCAAAAAATGAAAGCGCAAAACAGTAAGAATGTGCAACAATGGTTAAATGTGCAAAAATCGGCAATCATGAAAAGTGTCAACTAATCCAAATATAGTCCAATTAGGTGCTAAGTGCACATGCGCAGTTCTTCAAATGGATGCAAAGATCCAGGAAAAAAGTGTAAAAAAATAAAAAAAGGGGGGGGGGGGGGGGGGTTCTATACACAGTGCAATGCAATTGTGCAATAAGATGACAGCTCCCTCCTTTCAGTGTGAATTTCGATTCATCTAACCAGGTCAGTGACTCGTGCAGCCAATCCCCATATACAAAGGCAAAACAAGCCTTAATAACCTTAATGACAGGTCTGCACTGGGGGATCCGCTCCGACTCTGCCTGATTAGTCCTTAAAAATGCCACGAATCCTCAGCAAACAATGTGTTAAGAGGAGGAAAAGGAGGGCTCCATAGTGTATTATTTTAAAACAGCATAGGTTTAATAAAGGAAATACACTTTCAATTACAATGTTCACAGATAGCGTTTCACATGTATATATTCCAGAGGGGTATGGAGTCAGGTCACGGAAGTGACTTATAAAGAGCAGACGGTAATATCATGGTAGTTCCTAATATTGTATTAGACCACCAGAATATTTAAAAACCCTTAAAGTGGGGTGCCCCTTAAAAAAAAAAAAAAATTAAGTCAGCAGCTACAAATACTGCAGCTGCTGACTTTTAATAATCGGACACTTACCTGTCCCAGGGTCCAGCGATGCGGGGGAACGAAGCCCCTCTCATTCCACGCTCCGCTCGGTGGCGCCAGCATTTTGACTGTGGGCACCCGACTTTGGCTTTTGGCATGCGTGAGCGTCGGCGCGCGCCGTGATACGCCGCATAGTCATCTGGGACCTGTCACGTGTCCCAGATGACTGACTGCACCGAGGGGAAGTGATGTGACCAGCCTGGGCACTGAAGGAGGCAGACTACGAGGGACACCCTAGCAAAAGGCATTTAGAGGTGAGTTAAAAAAAAAAATAATTTCCAATTATTTTTATTTATTTTTTTTAGGAATTTTAAGCAATTTTTTTTTTTTTTGGGGGGGAAACACCACTTTAAGAATATTCTCAATCATGTATTCAAAATCAATTTGAAACTCGGCATTAGCATAAATAATTAAATTAATAACTTAGTTAAGATAGGCAACACCATATACGGCAAAAGCCACCTAGTGTTCATTACGTTTACCACATGTCACTGAATGCATAACCCACTTCCATTGACACAAGTCAGCCCCACTGTGTGCCTTATAATCAATCATTTTTCAGGTAACAAGAATAATATAAACCTAATGGCTGATCATAATCGCAAGATCCAATTGAATTTTTAAACTACAGCATAACATGAATAATTCAATTTAAAGATTATATTTAAAAGATAGGCATAATCAAAAGTATAGCGCTACCTGGTGGATACTAGACATAACAAAAATGTATATACTGATGACAAAATTATTAGATTAAATATTGGTCCATGAAACTCACCATATGAATAATGGTACTCAGCATCGCAGATAATCGCTCATATTTAATAGGCTAACATTAATAGGACAAAAAAAAACACAGGAGTATGTCACCAAATAGACATCTCTATGTAAATCAGACCTACAATAATAACATAACGATACGTTTAAAATCTTATAAAATCGCATACATAATTAAAATCCTAAGCATTGCAGATAATCGCTCATACCTAATAAGCTAGCATTAGTCAGACAAAGACCACAAGAGTATGTCAACAAATAGACATCTCTAGGTATATCAAACCTACAATAATAACATAACAATAGTGAGTCTACAATCTTATAGAATCGCATACATAATCAAAATCCTAATTAGTAGAGCTACCCGGTCCCCCTTACACATGAGTTATTTACGATAACCAGGACCAGGTATTTCAATAAAACAAGGGAGGGAAGCTAGTAAAATAATAGATACTTATTCCTAAAAACAGGCTCAGCACATAAACCTGTTCGCCAGAATTTAATAATTAGAAATGAAGCAATTCAAATCGAATTCTATATTGTGTCCTAATGGTGCCAATGTGTGGAGCTTATGTATCCAGTGCGATTCGGACTGGCTAAGTTGATAAAGTTGTTGTTAATATTTATAATATTTTTGTAACTTATTTTTGCATAAACCATTTAAGTGTCATTTCATGAGATAATTTATGAGGGCGTGTCTAGGGGCGGGGCAGTGTGGGGATTGAGTGGGGAACTGGTGGCGAGTAATCTTTGAGGCCTGGCTAGTAGCTCAGGACTTGAAATTGGTTACCAACTTATACCCTTTTTCTTGGGTTTTTGTGGCTAGTGACAGTTTATGTGTCAGGATAAAACTTTTTTGCCAATCCAAAGGGGTGAAAGTCTGTTGAAGATCTTTTTCCCATCTCCGTGTATATGAAGGGAGGTCTGGGTATGCCGTTGCCAGAAAAATAGAATACAGTGGGGAGACTGTGGGTGTTGGTGGATCCACCCGTAGTAGCAAAGATTCAAAGGTAGTTGTTTTGGCAGAGCTATCCGAGAGTGATGGTATAGATCGTATGTAAGACAAAGCTTGTTGCCTCTGCAATCATTGTGCATGTATGAGTTTGAAGCAGTGCATTCCAGACTCAAGTGATAGAGTATAATGGCATGTGGACATAAGTGTTCACAAGTCAATGGGAAGCAGTTGTGGAGAGACGGCAAAACCGCACCTGTACTGAAAGCGCACAGAAACCGGAATGGTATTCACAAAGAAATGCATGCCTAAATCGCATTGCGATTTTAGCACGCATATGTGTGAACCCAGGCTAAAAGGGCTCCTTGCTCACAGCAAGGCTAAATGTAAAACTAAGCCCACCTGCCCGGCGCCCGGAACTGTATGTCACAGGCATCGGGTTATATGATTTGAACACTCCTGCTAAACATTAACATTTTAAGGCTAGGAACATACACACAAATAATATTAATGTTTTATATAGAGCCCATTGATGTTCTCCATATATTAATGGTTCACTCCCGCCAAAGCTTATATTTCAGTGTTTGGTGGATGTGGAACACTTGGTGTACCCATTATGAGGGTCTCCTGCCATCCCTACACTGGTGTCTTGGGTCTGCACACTACTGTGCCCATTATGAGGGATTCCAACCATCCCTGGCTGAGTTATTTGGTCTGCACACTACTGTGCCCATTATGAGGGATTCCAACCATCCCTGCACTGAGTTCTTGGGTCTGCACACCTGCTCTGCACATCATAAGGGTCTGCCAAATCCATGCACTGAGTTCTTAGGTTTGCACACCTACTGCTGATTATCAGGGGTTCCTACCATTCCTGCACTTTCTTTCTAGGTCTGCACACCTGCTGAGCCCATTATAAGGGGCCTCCACTATCTATAATGGCATTTTAATGATGCCATAGTATATAGAGAATGTAACAGGATGAGCTGTAATGCACAAAGGTGGACAGGCATGCCCCAAACTTCCAGGCAGACAGAAGCAGAACTAAAAATGATGGCAGAGAGATCTCACTGTTTGAGCAAACAAGACATTAGAAGCCAGGGGCTGACTCGCCGGCCTCCCAACTATCCCTTTTTGGGTATGCTTATTCTTGTCACTGTTTTTTTTACCTGTCACTTACTCAAGCCTTCTGTTCTCCAGGAAGTGACTTGTATTGGCAATACCCTTCAGGCTCTTCAGGGGCTACTGTCCTGGCATCAGCCAGTGTAGAACTGACAGCTTACGTCTTGCTGGCATTGGTCTCTGGCCCTCAGCTAAGCCCAGAAGAGCTAACGACTTCTTCCCGCATTGTCAGTTGGCTGTCCAAACAACAAAATCCTTATGGAGGATTTGCATCCACACAGGTGAGGAAACTGCTGATTTGTAGACATTTTCTCAATTTGATTAAATTGCTTATCTTTACCCATTCCATAATTCTTCACTTTTGCTCTTCTTATCCTGTACAACTTGACTTGTATTGCAAAGTCAGCTGTCTTGACCTCAAATATGCCCCACCCTAACCCAGTTTCTGGACAAAGGCATACCAGGGTGAACATGCCAAACTGCTCCACCTCCCAAGATGTGTGAGCATTGTGTTAGAAAAAATGTATCCCCTCCCCGATAGGGATGAGCTTCGAGTTCGAGTCGAACTCATGTTTGACTTGAACATTGCCTGCACGCCCGTTCGCCGAACAGCGAACAATTTGGGGTGTTCGCGGCAAATTCGAAAAGCCGTGGAACACCCTGTAAAAGTCTATGGGAGAAATTTAAAGTGCTAATTTGAAAGGCTTATATGCAAGTTATTGTCATAAAAAGTGTTTGGGGACTTGGGTCCTGCCCCAGGGGACATGTATCAATGCAAAAAAAAGTTTTAAAAACAGGAAAACTTTTTCAGGAGCAGTGAGTTTAATAATGTTTAAAGTGAAACAATAAAAGTGTAATATTCTTTTAAATTTCATACCTGGGGCGTGTGTACAGTATGCCTGTAAAGGGGCGCATGTTTCCCGTGCTTAGAACTATCCTGCACAAAGTGTCATGTCTGCAGGAAAAAAAAAGTCATTTAAAAGCACTTGTGGCTATATTGAATTATCGGCTCAGAGAACAGTCATTGAAAGTCATTGGAAAAAAAAATGGGGGGGTCCCCCCAAATTCAATTACCAGGCCCTTCAGGTCTGGTATGGATTTTAAGGGGAACTCCACGCCAAATAAAAAAAAAATGGCGTGGAGTTCCCCCCAAAAATCCATACCAGACCCTTTATCCGAGCACGCAACCTGACAGGCCGCAGCAAAAGAGGGGGGGATGAGAGAGCGCCCCCCCTCCTGAACCATACCAGGCCACACGCCCTCAACATTGGGAGGGTGCTTTGGGGGTAGCCCCCCAAAGCACCTTGTCCCCATGTTGATGGGGACAAGGGCCTTATCCCCACAACCCTGGCCGGTGGTTGTGGGGTCTGTTGGTGGGGGCTTATCGGAATCTGGAAGCCCCCTTTAACAAGGGGATCCCCAGATCCTGCCCCCCCTGTTTAAAATGGTAACGGGTACATTGTACCCCTACCATTTCACAAAGAAAGTGTACATTTAAAAAAAAAAACACACAAAAACCGTTGGGATAAGTCATTTATTAAAAAAAAAAAAAAAAAAAAAATTCCAGCGGGGGTAATCCAATCTTGGTATCCTGCGATGGGTGATCTCTTCTCCGGGGTCCAGCGATGGATGATCTCTCCTCTCCAGGTCCAGGGTCCATCGATGATGTCCAGTGCAGGTTTCCGTTACATCAGAGGGGGGCGGAGTCACCCGCACGTCACTGGGGAAGCCCGGGTTTCCCCTTGCGTCAGAGCGGGGGTCATGTGACGGGTGGCCCGTCCTCCTCAGCTAAGAGACCTGTCGGGCTACCGGGATTCGCGCAGTGTCTCCGGTGGAGACAGGATGCGCTGCGCTGGACATAATCGTTGGACCCTGGACCTGGAGAGGAGAGATCATCCATCGCTGGACCCCAGAGAAGAGATCACCCATCACAGGATACCAAGAGTGGATTACCACCGCTGGAATCTTTTAAAAAAAATATTTATTTTTAATAAAGGACTTATCCCAACGGTGTCTGTTTTTTTTTTTTTTTTTTTTTTTTTACACTTTATTTGTGAAATGCTAGGGGTACAATGTACCCGTTATCATTTCAAACGGGGGGAGCGGGATCTGGGGGTCCCCTTGTTAAAGGTAGCTTCCAGATTCTGATAAACACCCCGCCCGCAGACCCCCACAACCACCGGGCAAAGGTTGTGGGGATGAGGCCCTTGTCCCCATCAACACGGGGACAAGGTACTTTGGGGGGGTACCCCCAATGCACCCTCCCAATGTTGAGGTCATGTGGCCTGGTATGGTTTTCTCGTCCCCCCTCTTTTCCTGCGGCCTGCCAGGTTGCGTTACTTGGATAAAGGGTCTGGTATGGATTTTTGGGGGGAACCCCACGGAATTTTCTTTTTAAAATTTTATGCGGGGCTCCCCTTAATATCCATACCAGACCTGAAGGACCTGGTAATTGAATTTGAGGGGACACCCACGCATTTTTTTTATCAATGACTTTCAATGACTGTTCTCTGTATTACGGAGAGCCGACAATTCATTATAGCCGCGAGTGCTTTTAAATGACTTTTTTTTCCTGCAGAAATGACACTTTGTGCAGGGACCGCTTTAAGCACGGGAAACATGCGCCCCTTTACAGGCATACTATACACACCCCCTAGGTACGAAATTTAAAGTAATATTACGCTTTTATTGTTTCACTTTAAGCATTATTAAAATCACTGCTCCTGAAAAAACAGCCATTTTTAAAAGTTTTTTTTGCATTGATACATGTCCCCTGGGGCAGGTCCCGGGTCCCCAAACCCTTTTTAGGACAATAACTTGCATATTATCCTTTAAAATTAGCACTTTTGATTTCAAAGGTTCGAGCCCCATAGACTTTAATGCGGTTCTAAAGTTTGCACAAATTTTCGGTCCGTTCGCAGGTTCTGGTGCGAACCGAATCGGGGGGTGTTCGGCTGATCCTTACTCCCCGATCACTTATCTGCATGCTTTCTTCCTAAGCATAAATTCCCCTTCCTCCCAGTACAAACTCACCCCCCTGCTGAATCCCCCCCTTCCAGCACAAATCCTTACCTCCCCATCCCCCAAATCCCCCCCCCAGCTCAAATGCCTCTTCTCCCCCAAAAATTCACTCCTCCCAGCACAAATCATCTACCCCTAAAATGTCCCCTCCTATTACACATCTTCTACCCCCCACTCCAATATTTGCTTATTTCCCTAGGGCTTGGGGTTTCTCAGCTACAGGAGGTCACATCTGTATGGGTGTGTTTTACTTTTGGTAACAGGTTTTGAAGATAACTGTATTGACAGATTTTAGTTAACTCCATACTTTAATTTATTACAAAGCTAAATGAGCAAAATTATGGTTGGTTTTACCTTTACTGTTCTCTGCTCACAGGATACAGTTGTGGCCATTCAAGCTCTTGCTAAATACACCAAACGCACATTCAACCCCAACTCAAACCTGCTGGTGACGGTCTTTGGAAATAGCGTCTCTCTGAATAAGTTCCAGGTGGACAAGACCAATCTTCTACTCCTTCAGAAACAACCTCTGCCTAACATTCCTGGGAATTACAAACTAACCGTTAATGGAAATGGTTGCATTTTCACTCAGGTGTCTCTCCTCAACTTTCTATGTTTTACTCTGAGATACTAAGCACAGACGTTCAGCATGGGGTTCCTGTTCCCCAACAGGTAGCCTTGGTAAAAAAACATGTACAAATTCCTCCGGTAACTGAATGACATAAGTGCTGTCTATAAAAGTAACTGCTGCTCTTTAGTGTTACAGGAACCTGAAGAACAACATATTCAACACTAATGTACATGTAAGGAGGATGCTATTAATCTCCCTTAAAGTAGATGTAAACCCTCACATATACCTAGTGAAGTGAAGAGCTTCACATGATACACAGGGATGGAACAAATCTCCCTACATAAGTTTTACATGTACAGTATATCCGCTGTCTTCAGCTTTATATATTTAATAGAAAGAGCACATGTGTTAGAGATTTTCTCTTCCTGTTCAGCACTGGGAGTGGATTCTTGGCATACAGCAATTTTTCAGCTTTCAGCGCTGTCACACTTTGAATGACAATTGCGCAGTCATACAACACTGTACCCAGATGAAATTGTTATGATTTTGTTCCCACAAATAGAGCTTTCTTTTGGTGGTATTTGATCACCTCTGCAGTTTTTATTTTTTACGCTATGAACAAACTCCTCCCAGGGGTACAAGCATCTTGAGTTTATGTCAGAGGTCTCCAAACTTTCGAAACAAAGGGCCAGTTTATTATCCTTCAGACCGTAGAGGGGCCAGACTGGGGCCAGTAAGAGTAGAAAATGTCCTGGCGCTCTATGCCATGCCCCGGGCTAGGGTCCGGGTCAACCGCCACCTGTCGGACGCCTTCCCCATTCATAATGGGACCAGGCAGGGATGCCCCCTGTCTCGATTATTATACATTCTTACCCTTGAACCCCTCCTTCGTAGCATTCATGCAAATCCAAACATAAAAGGTATTGAGGTACAACAGCGGGAGTACAAGATTGATGCTTTTGCAGATAATATCTTGCTCTTTCTTTCGTCCCCACTGACGTCTCTGCCCAACCTTATGCCCGTCTTAGAGCAGTTTAAGATTACCTCAAACCTGAAGATCAACTATTCCAAATCATAAGCCCTAAACGTCTCCCTGCCCTCTAATCTAGCTCAACTATGTCAGGAGAACTTCCCATTCCGCTGGAAAACAGATGCCATTACCTATCTTGGTATACGACTTCCTAGTAAACTCAAAGAATTATATGAAAATAATTTTTTGTCGGAACTGAAACTCGTACAACAGGATCTCCACAGGTGGGATACCCCTACCATCTCCTCGTTCGGTCGGGCTTCCATTTTAAAGATGACAGTACTCCCCCGTCTATTGTATAAGCTGCAGACCATCCCGATTCGCCTGCCGCCCTCCTTTTTTACAGCTTACAAAAGCATGGCTAGATCGTTTCTGTGGGGAGGAAAGGTACCACGAATAGGATGGGCAAAATTAGTATTACCAAAATCGGGGGGGGGGGGGGGGCGTAATTGGACTCCCAGACCTGCAAAGGTACTATTGGGCAGTTTATCTGACCAGAGTAGTAGACTGGAGGCTCCATACTAACTACAAGGGGTGGGTGTTGCTGGAAAAACGTATTTCTAACACTGAGCTTCATACCCTGCCCTGGCTCTCAAAGAAACATATACCAGCTGATGCCTACTCTCATCCTTTTGTCGGAGCAACCCTACATGCCTTTGATAGGGCTTGCAACACATACTGTGCAATCACGCCTGTTAAAGGCAACCCGGACTTCCCTCCTGGTATGGAAGGGACATTTCTAGTAGCAGAATGGCCCTACCCAGACATGCAGGCCAAACACTTCTTCTCCAGAGGACGTTTTCTCCGACAAAATGAATTAGCGTCAGTGTCCAAAACTAAGTCTTTCCCTTTTTGGGCCTACATCCAACTGAGACATTTTCTGGACAGCCGAACGAACAGAGAACGCTTTAAGAACCCCCCTACGGTGCTGGAATCGCTTTGCTCAGGCCCCTCCCCCCAGAGTCATCTGATCTCAGAATTATATACCACAATGTTCAAAGAACCCTATGCCTCCTTGAGATCTGAACATGCTTATTGGGAAAATGAGCTGGGCACAGCGATTGATGATGCCGCTTGGGACCGAGTACACTTATATATGCACAAGGGCTCGCTGAATACACATACTCAAGAAAATGGGTACAAAATTAAAATGAGGTGGTACAGAACCCCAGAAATAATCCATAAATTCATCCCTGCAGTGTCAGATCGGTGCTGGAGATGTGAACAGGAACTAGGTTCACTCCTCCACATCTGGTGGACATGCCCACTCATCCAACCATACTGGCGCAAAGTTCACGAAGTGGTGACTGAGATATCCTCACTTGATTTGGAGTTCACCCCAGCTCAATACCTCCTTCACCTCTCCAAAATCCCCCGTAAGAAATACTGTAAATCAATAGCTATGCACTTGATTAATGCTGCTAGGCTATGCCTACCAGTGCACTGGAGGTCCAAATCACCCCCCTCTGCTAAGGAATGGGCGATGCGGGTCGATCAGATAGCTACGATGGAGGAGCTGATCTGCACCACCCAGGATAGAATGGCTAGCTTTACGGCGACATGGGCCCCTTGGCTTGAATACCGAAGCTCACAGCACTTTCTAGATTTACCCCGAGACAACCCCTGAAAAGTATGAACAAAAATGCTTTACCTTTCACAAGAAGGGGAGGTGTTTGGGGAGGGTAGTCGGTAGAGCTCCCACCCCCTCCTCATATACCCCCCTTATGGTGCCACCCTCATCCCCCCCCCCCCCACGTCCCGAGTCTGTTTTCTCTTTTGTCCTTTATCTCCTTTCCTCATCCTTCCTCTCTTGTTCCTCTCCCTCTTGTCCTAATCTCACAAGACAGGGAGTAGAGTCGCAGGCTGGCATGGTGATCCAACAGCACTCCTACTTCCTGTATGCCCTTCAGCACTAGACATGTGCACAATAGAAAAATTTGTTTAGTTTTGTTTCGTTTCTGTTAATTTCCGTTGATTCGTAACGATTCGTAATTTCGTAAGTCGTCGGTGTTCGTATTCGGACTCGTTCGTATTTTCGTAAGAGTTATTTTTTCGTTGATTCGTTTTTCCATTAGTCTAATTTTCGTTTATTCGAAATTCGTATTTTTGTTATATTTCGTATTCGGACGCATTTATATTTTCGGAAGAGCTATATTTCCGTTGATTTAAAAAGATTAGTATTTCCGTTAATCTAATTTTCGTTGATTCGAAATTCGTATTTTAGTTACATTCGTACTTTCGTAAGATTGATTTATTCGTACTTTCGTAACATTGTTTTCGTAGATTCGTAATCGGAGCATAATTCATAATTTTATGTAATGTGTATGCTATTTACATGTTTAAGAAACAAAGAATTTCTCTCTCACAAGTCAGAACTTAACTCAAAAATCCACCAAAACAGTGCCACCGACCCAACCACACCCTATCTGGACTCTGGATGGAATATTTCAGAATCAGAACTAACATTCGTTCTTTCGAATTCTTGATCAGCAGAATTTTTGTTATTTCGTATTTTCGTTGTTTTGATTTTCTTTTTCCGAATATTCGTAATTTCGACTTTTTTCGTTCATTTTGATTTTCGTTATTTTTGAATCTTTGTTCGGTATTTTCGTTTCTGGTTTCGTTTTTCGGATTTTCGTTCTTTCGTAGTTTTGTTGTTTCTAATTTAATTATTTCGTATTTTCGTTGTTTTTAATATTCGTTCTTTTCGATAGTTCGTTTTTCGTTAGAATTTTTAGTAAACCATTCGTTCATTCGTACGATAACGAATGAATGAATATAACGAATTTGAACGGAAAACGAATTCGTAACTAAACTAATTGCACATGTCTATTCAGCACCTCTAGAAGCTACAATGAATATTCTGACTGGAAACATTACATTCCAACGATCATCAAGCAGGCTGAAGACACACTGTACTACATCTTCCTTAAAAGTTCACGGTTTGCTAATAAAGGAGTCCATGTGTGAACTTACTAATAATGACGCATAGAGACTATACACTTTGCTTTCTACCTACAGGTACATTAACCCTATGCCTCCCCTATGTTGGAACTATGCACTTTTATCTCTCCTATTTGTTTGCTTTATGGTGCTGACCTATTTTGTACTGTTTATGAAAAAGTTTCAATAAAAAATCTTTGTGGAAAAAAAAAGTCCTGGCGCCTGTAACAATGCCCCATCATTGGTGTCAGTGGGAGGACTAGTGCCCCATTATTGGTGTCAGTCAGACTATGAACCCCACCTGTTTAGAGTCTCCAGCAAACGAAACACAAGAATTCTGCGAGTTATGTGATTTTTTCATTGACAAAATCGCAACCATTCAGCAAATAATTCAGCAGAACATATCAAGTAACCCCACTCGGCCAGAACAAGAAGAAAAAAACACACAAAGTTTCTACAACCACTGATATTTACTCTGGTCCCAATCACCATTGACACCACCAAAATCATCATCAGAAACCTCAGAGACAGCACATCGCTAAACGACATTATTCCCACAAAACTTCTGAAAGAATGTACCGACATCCTCAGGCCCGGATTTACTCCCTTTGCCGCCCCAAGACCGGGTCCTTCAATGCCGCCCCCCCCCCTACACACGCAGAAGCGGCGCCGCCCCTGCACCACTGCCGCCCCGAGGCCTGGCCTCGGTGGCCTTGTGGGGAATCCGGCCCTGGACATCCTGGCACCTATCATAACATACCTCATAAACCAGTCATTTAAAGAAGGAATCGTCCCGACCTCTTTCAAGCAAGGCACAATCAAACCCCTCCTAAAGAAGCCTAACCTCGATTCCAAAGACCCAAACGACTGCAAACCTGTCACAAGCCTCAACACATTCTCCAAAATTATCGAGAAAGCAGTAGTACAACAGCTACAACTCCATCTGGACACCCATAAACTCTTGGGCCCACTACAATCTGGTTTCTGCCCTGGCCACGGGACAGAAACTGCACTCCTCAAAATCTGGGATGACACACTCAAAGCAGCAGATGAAGGAGAATTGTGTCTCCTGGTGCTGCTGGACCACAAAACCCTGCTCACTCGTCTCACAGAAGTAGCTGGAGTTGCAGATTCCCACTTACCCTGGTTCGCATCCTTCCTAGAGAATCGATCTCAGAAAGTGAAACTAGGAACATTCACTTCGGCAGCACGAAAAATTGCATGCAGAGTCCCTCAAGGATCACCCCTGTCGTTCGTGCACTTTAACATCTGTAGCGCTGGCTCCTGACGAGCAGGCACTATTATTTTTCTCAAATTAAGTTGCCTGAAGCCACAGTTGGGCTTCAGGATAATTTCTCCAAATTTCTGGTTTCAGTACCAGTCCAGCTGGGTTGCACTGGGTTTTCCTTGACTGCAGGTGTTGCTGTCACCGCTGGCAAGAGTAGAAACATAGCCTAGCTGGATGCATTGAATGCCGCTTGTCTCTCGGAACCAGCCCAGTGGGAGTGTTCTCCTGCTGTGAATTCTGGAGGGTGGTATTTAAGGTACCAATGCCATGTTGGCGGGGGAGTATTTTCTGTCTGTTTGGTTCTGGTGGTCCTCCTGACCCAGCCTCATGGCCCTCCTGGCCTGGGGTGCAGAACCGTGCATCCTGTGTCTCGGGGCTGGCTGGCCCGAGGCAGCGAAACTACAGGGACAGGCCCGAGTGACTCTCGGAGCCTACTGATCCAGGGAAGGTGCGGTGCCGTCTCATCTGAAGGGAGAGGCCCAGCAACTGAAGAACCCCAGGGGAGGGCTCTTTCAGGAGAAGGCCGTGCGCAAGGCTGGTTTCTCTGGAGGATCCTGGAGACTTTCTCTGGAGAAGCAACCTGGATCAACACTCATACGGTATTGCCGGATCAGCTGAGAGAAACTGGTGCCATATGTTAGTTCTTTTTAAAATTCATCCAATCCCTCAGTGATGCTCAAGTGTAACTTACAAGTCTGTGGCAGAAACTTTACCGAGCATCCCACCGGCTGCTAGGCCTAGTGAGAGAGACCTATCCGGGGGATGTAGAATCCAGTTTGCAGAACAGTGATATTCTCTGGATTCTTCTAATATTTCCACCTTGCAATTTAAGTACCTGAACTCACCCCTAAACCTCTACCCTTTATTGAGAGACTTTGTTTTCCGAATAAATAACCCAAAAGAGGATTCAGTGTCAGTCTCAACCTTTCTTTGGGCCACTTTCCACGGGACCCCTAAGGAGAAGCAAGCAGATGAGGCAACGGTAAGCCCTAATAAAACCAGCAGCTCCTTCGGGGGTCAGTGCTACACATCTATCTCCGCCCACTCTTCAAAATCATCAGCAACCATGACTGTTGTATAACAGATGTGATACCTCTAATACCTAAAACCCCAACCCTTTTACCTTTTCTTATTAAATTGAGACCACACCAAGGTTGGAGTAACAAAAGGCCGTAGCAGCCTATTTTATTTTAAGAAAATAACTTCACATAAAAAACATAACAAATCAAATATATAACCTCTGTCAATCAACTATCTACATGGCGTTGGTCTGTGCAGGCAACTCGTACCCATCAATAGCAATAATCATGTTGCACTGCGGTCCCTTTCCAAGTGTATTAATAGGCCTCAAGCTGGCTCAAAGACAACCAATGGCCGCAGTGCCCCATTAACACTTTCCATCTAACCTCCGTTATCCGGAAACCACCATCAGGACCCATATAAGCGATAGTTCCCGAATTCTTCTTCTGCGACATATCTCCTTCCCCTGCACAGACCAACACCCGCCACAGCATACGGGAGTAACACCCTTATTCCCGGATGCTCCTCCACACCCGAAGCGCTCTCTGTATTCCGTCCTACAGACCCAACACCCACACGTCGATGCCCACATCATTCAAATGTACCCCATCGGGTCTCAGATACCTCCATGTCTCAAACTCCAGTTCCACATGCCGGATGGCCAATCCTCCATTCTTCACCATGAAGTTACTCACTTCCCTGTTAATCTTCCTCCTCGCTCTAGTAACCCCTTCGTCCGACCTGGCAAACCGCCATGTCGTGCGAGCAACCATGTCTGACCAGACAATTACCATTTTAGGAAAGTCCGACATCAAACGCAACACATCACATTTGATGTCTCTCGTCACATCAATCGTGGATCGCACTCCCAGATCGTTGCCTCCTACGTGCAAGACTAAAACGTCCAGAGGCCTGTCCCGTTGCGCATAACAATGCCCTTCCTCCCTTCTTGTAAAACCTAACTGCCTGCCCCTCGGTCTGACATCCCCTCTCTGTGCCCCCCAACACACATAGGAATGGCCCATCATCCAGACCAATCCAATCTCTGAATCTGAAAGTAGAAGAAGACAAACGCCATCCACGATAACCATGCACCTACACAACAATAAAATTTACACAACGACTGTATCTTTGAGCATATGCCCCGTCACAGCCCCACTACCAAATGGGGCCGTACGTACGACTGGAACCTACGTGATTCGCATCTTCCAATTCTTTTTACCAACTCCACATCCATCCCATTTCTGGCTGCCTCCGTTGCTGCCCCAATCCTGAAAGAGTGTCCCGAAAATTCCTTCTCCTCCAAACCCAGTGCCGTAAACATTTTCTAAAAACCATCCCAAATTGGAAACGTGACAAAGGGGTGCCATCTGCATGTACCAGAAAAGGGCCCTGACCTATCGGCCTAATGTCAAAAAAAAACTCTCACAGCCCCAACTGGACACAACTGTACATCCTGAGTAGGAAAAACCTGTACCAACCTCCCTTTACCCAACTGATCCGTCTTTGATCTGCGCAACATTACTGACAAAACGTCCTCCCTGCAGGTCACATCCTGCCACCCAATGCCCCCATGCAATTTTTTGGACGGACTGACTAGTTCCCCTATTCTAAAGGCCCCAAAAAACGGCATCAGAAACGCTGTCTTAAAAAGAATAACCGCGTAAGGGGAGGAACACACCTCCCCCAAGCGTAACACAATACCCAACATGATCTCAAATGTCACCGGCCTCCTGGTATCATTCCCAACCACAGCCTTCCGGTAACCTTTCAATGTCTGTCGAACCCAAAAATCCTTACAAAAAGTCATGCTGACCCTGTAATTTGAACAAGAAGGCCAATCCAGCTAACTTATTCAAAACTGAAACTAACACACCCTCTTCCATTTTTCTCGCAACATAGTAAACCACCAGTAACCTAAGGTCTTGATCTGTGGATTCTGCACCTACCCCACGGACGAACTCTGTCCACTCACTCCATACCTTCTGATAGGCTGCCCACGTCCCCCCACTCACCGACTTCTTTATCCATCCTGCGATGCATCCAATGCAATCTCCCACAGACACTTGGGACAGGGTACCCACAGCTGCTCCGCTTCCGGTGCCGACTCTCGGAACCTGTCCCACTGGAACCAAGAGAAGGCATCAGCTACGACATTATCGACACCCGGAAGGTGTACTGCATGAATGAAAACATTCAATTGCAAACATCTCAAAACCAAGTGTCGCAGCAACCTAATCACTGGCGGAGACGAGGCCGTGTTCCTGTTGATGGCCTGGACTACCCCTAAATTGTCCCCGTGAAAGCGCACCTTCAGGTCCCTGAATGATGAGCCCCACAGTTCCACCGCTAGCACTACCGGAAACAACTCCAGCAACTCCAGATTCTTTGTAAATCCTGCTGTCACCCAGGACTTAGGCCATGGACCCGCACTCCATTGTCCCTGAAAATAGGCCCCAAATCCTGTGGCTCCTGCTGCATCCGTAAAGAGCTCAAGGTCAAAATTGCTGATTGGTCCGGACATCCATATCGCCCTCCCATTAAAGGAATCCAATAAGGTATGCCATACCCTCAAATCATCCCTGTGCGACTTCACCAAATGCACAAAATGGTACGGGATCTTATACCCGCCGTACTGGCTGCCAACCTGCGGCTAAAGACCCTTCCCATAGGCAAAATGCGGCATGCAAAATTGAGCTTGCCCAATACAGATTGAAGCTCTCTAAGCTGAACTTTGCGCATTCCCAGCAAGCCTGCTACCCCCTTCTTCAAATCCACCAGCTTAGCCTCTGGCAACCGGCATTCCATGGCCTCTGAATCCAGGACAATGCCCAAAAACTTGATGACCGTACAAGTTCCCTCCGTCTTCTCTGGTGCCAATGGAATGCCGAATCTATCCGCGACATGTTGCAAGTACCTAACAATACAGCGCATATCTTGGAAGCCGGCGGCCCTATGCACAGGAAGTCATCTAGGTCGTGAATTATTGAATTCACCCCTGACACATCCCGCACTACCCACTCCACAAAGGAGCTAAATTGTTTGAACAGGGTGCAGGATATGGAGCAGCCCATCGGTAAACATTGGTCAACGTAAAACCCATCCTCCCAATGACACCCCAACAGTCGGAAACTGTCCGGGTGAACTGGCAATAGGCGGAAAGCCGATTCCACATCTGCCTTGGCTAACAATGCCCCCTGTCCGTACCTGCGCACCCAGCGAACCGATGAATCGACGAAGTGTATGATACAAAGCATGCCTTTAGAATCAATGGTATCATTTACCGACCCCCTGAAAGGTGGTGAATGAGCCTAAACGTATTGGGCTCCTTTTTCGGCACTACCCTCAATGGAGATACCACCAAATCATCCCACGGAGGGGCCGGGAATGGCCCACACATCCTGCCCAACGCGACCTCCTTTCGTAGTTTCTCAGAAACTACCTCCGGATGTTGCGAGGCTGACTTCAAGTTGGAAAACACAGGGGGAATGACCGTTGAACATGGAATCTTAAAATCTACCATGAAACCTGCTTCCAGTAACCGGGCCGCCTGCCTATCCGGATATCTACCGAGGAATGGCACCATCACTGGGGTCCTCCCTCTTGTTGCCAACTTCTCCAGCACGTCCTTTTCCTTGCTTGAAGCATCTGGTTGCTGGATGTAATCCCCCGCATCCCGAACACATCCCAGACTTACAGGTCCATGATTTATACTGCCAACAAACCCCTTTTTTTGTTTCCGGCCGGTTGTCCCTGGGCCACAGGTCCACCGCCCCCCCCTCCTTGAAAAAACTGCCCAGGTGCCCTTGCCGTCGTCATCAAATGCATCCACAAGCTGATGTCCTTGTGGTCCCATCTCAATGCCGGCTGGACGGCTCTCCTCTGACGAAACTGCTCATCATAGCGCAGCCACTCTGTCCCTCCATACACTCGATATGCCTCACCTATGGAATAACGCTGAACAATGTTCGGGGTTCTTCTCCCCAACGACACTAGCCATAATGGCAAACGCTTCCAGCCAATTGGTAAATCTCCTCGGGATCAGTCTGTACCTCCGCTTCTCCTCATCCTCTTTTTTTGAATCATCTGGCTTCACCCTATCCAGATTAAACTTCTCTAACAGCAACAGTGAAAATTATCTCCACGTACTCACCTTTCCACAGCTTCTCCCTCACCTCTTGTTTCAGATGAGCCCCCAATGGTCCCTCATAACAAACATAGACCTCACACTTTGCAGAATCCGCCAGCCTGGTTATGTCCTGCCTGTTGGAATTGTCCCCAGTTGTCGCATTCTTGACGGCCTCCTGTGGCAAGCTGCTCGACGCGACCACTGCGTCTGCTGTCTTACCAACTGTGGACGGCGCCGTAGCCTGCGGAACCTCTTTTTCAGCCACCCCACCTGACACCACCACTGGAGGGACCATGCCGCCGTCGGCCCAACCGATGCCCTTTCAGCCAGCTCAAACCTGGACACCAAATCTTTTATACCTGCCAGGAAACCCAACAAACCCGCGCTGGCTCCACTATCCCAGCAGCATGACCCGTACATCCTGCCTGTTCTCTGGACCCCCCACTAGCCGACACACCCAAAACATGTAAACTCAAAGGTGACTTACCGGGCTGCACAGGAGATGCCCCATCAGCTGACAGTCTGTTCTCCACCGCAGCTAGTACCACCGGAAGGGGGGCTGCTTCTTCTGACGACCCTGCCTCATCGTCCGTGGACCCATGTTCTGCACTGTCCTCTTCGGACGAAGATGGTCCGCCTGACTGCTCTGTCATGGCTGCCGCTGCCTCAGGCGTCATGCGACTCCTCCTCCACGCTGCATGGCCTCCGACAGATTTTTGGACAGCCTTGCCAGGACCAGTGCTCGGTACCGCAGTCCTGGTGGCCTCCGCTCCTACCGCTGCTGCCCCAGAATGTCCCCGTCCTGTTCTGGAATGATCCCCTGCCACACCTGGTGAGTGTGCTCAATTTTAAAGCGTGACATGTTGGGTATCTACTTACTTTGCGTAACATCATCTTTTATATTATGTAAAAAAATTGGGCTAACTGTTTTATTATTTCTTAAATCATGAAACGCATTTGAAAAATTGTTGCGCAAATACCGTGCGAGATAAAAAGTTGCCATGACCGACATTTTATTTCCTAGGGTGTCTGCTAAAAAAATAATATAGAATGTTTGGGGGTTCTGAGTAATTTTCTAGGCAATAAAATATGATTTTTAGGAGAGAAGTGCCAGAATAGGCCAGTATGGAAGTGGTTAAATGTCCTGTACGCATGAGCCCTAAATCTTCCAGTGAGGATATTTCTTCTGGTGACACCCCAAGATTTCCTCACTGTTTTGGTTATGACACAAATGAAGGGAAATCTCCCCAATGGGACAGAGATGGCAAAAAACTAACCGGGGTCATAACCCTCCCTTACTCTATCCAAAGAAAGTTCTACCTTTTTAGTTCTACTTTAACCCTTTTGCTGCCAGAACTGTTTATTTTTATTTTTTTTGCACATTTTAAGCCTGACAATTACATTAAACTCAAAATATTATATTGTTTTCTGAAAGCAGAGACCCTGGAGAATACAATGATGGCAGTTGCATGTTTTACTAAATGTTTATTAAACCAATTTTTTTTTTTTTTTTGTATTTTAGTGCATTGAAACACAATATATCACTTTTTGTAAACTATAAAAGGTGGGGGTTGTGTCAAGTAAATAGATACCAAACATGTCAAGCCTTAAAATTGCATGAGCCTGTGAAACAGTGACAAACTAGGTACCCAAAATTGCCCAGTAGCACCACTTTTTAACCACTTCAATACCGCTTCATGTTCATATGACGCCCACAAGGTGAATCTACCATCCTGGGTGGGCGTCATATGACGTCCTCGGATTCCCGGCCGCCTGGGGGGCACGCGCGCGCCGCCGGCGGCGCAGGCGCGCGCCCGCGGCATCGCTCGGGACCCGGTGCGGGTGCCCGGCGGCCGCGATGATGCCGGGCACCCACAATTGCCCGTTAAAACAACGGGACCGTGGAGCTGTGTGTGTAAACACACAACTCCACGGTCCTGTCAGCGGAGAGGAGACCGATCATGTGATCTCAGTACGGAGGAACACATGATCGGTCTTCTCCCCTTGAGTCCCCTCCCCCCACAGTTAGAATCACTTCTATAGGGAACACATTAACCCCTACAGCGCCCCCTAGTGTTAACCCCTTCCCTGCCAGTCACATTTACACAGTAATCATTGCAATTTTATAGCAACGATCGCTGTGTAAATGTGAATGGTTCCAAAAATGTGTCAAAAGTGTCCGAAGTGTCCGCCGCAATGTCGCAGTCACGAAAAAAAATCGCAGATCTCCGCCATTATTAGTAAAAAAAAAAAAAAAAAAAAATATAATAATAAATAAAAATAATTCAATAAATCTATCCCCTATTTTGTAGACGCTATAACTTTTGCGCAAACCGATCAATATACGCTTATTGCGATTTTTTTTTTACCAAAAATATGTAGAAGAATACGTATCGGCCTAAACTGAGGAAAAAAATAGTTTTTTTTAAAAAAAAAAATGGGATATTTATTATAGCAAAAAGTAAAAAATATTGTGTTTTTTTTCAAAATTGTCGCTCTTCTTTTGTTTATAGCGCAAAAAATAAAAACCGCAGAGGTGATCAAATACCACCAAAAGAAAGCTCTATTTGTGGGAAAAAAAGGACGTCAATTTTGTTTGGGTGTAACGTCGCACGACCGCGCAATTGTTAGTTAAAGCGATGCAGTGCCGAATCGCAAAAAGTGCTCTGGTAAGGAAGGGTGTTTAAAAGCCCTGTATTGAAGTGGTTAAAGCATTTACAGGTCATCAATCTAGAGTTAACTGAATGCTGGCCCTAGAATTAGCGATACTTAACGTGTATGCATGCATCATTTTTGTACGTAGGCAAATTTGATGTGTGAATTTTTTTTTTGGGGGGGGGGGGTCTTTATTAATATTATTTAACTTTAATTTTTTTAAGGTTTTTTTTTTTGTACATAACTACACTAATAGGTGACAAGCCCCCTATGTCTTAGCAGGATGAAAGTGACAAAATACTATTAGACCTGTAATGTCTCCCCAGCAGTCCAATTATGCTAACCAAGCACAGGTCATGCTTGATAAGCTTCTACCCCTGCCACAGTGACCAGGAAATGACAGCACTGAAACCAGAAATGACAATGAAGCTCCTTCCAGCTTATATTGACATACATTGGTGCCAGTGAAAAGGCTAAAGCTGAGCGCTAAAAAAAAAATATTATCTAAATGCAACAGTTGTGTATTCTTCTTGATTCTTGGTGTGCTTTGTATCTTTCTTCCAGATCTGTGATGTGTGAGACCTTTCCTGTAATAAAGACGGCTCACATTTGCTCTTTATCTTTATGCAGGGTGACTGGTCTTGTCTCCGCCCCCTCCTGTAGTTTTCTTCAGGCTGGTGTGGCTGTGAAGAAGCTAATACAACGCAGTCTGCACTTTATTAGCTTGATTGGAGGGCAGGTGAGACATCAGGGGTCTTTTAAAACCCTGATGTCTCACTAAAGAGAACTTGTTGAAAAAAAAAGAAAATCACTTAGGGGACTTTTTGTACCCTATGTGATGAAAAATAAAAAAATAAAAAAAAGGTCCGAAATGAAAGTTGCACCCAAGCATTTAACTCCCCCCCCCCCCCAATAAAAATATTTTGAGCCCCCACCTCCACATTACTCTCCGCACCTCAACTTTTATATTTTACAAAAAAAAAATGGGTAATATATTGCCTCTGTGTGCCCTAGAATTTGGGTATTTTTTTACTGAAATTGTATGTTTGATAAATCTTTTGCGCTAATATCCTGTGCCTTAAAAAAATGGAACTACCACTATTTTATTATCCAGGGTCTCTGCTTTCAGAATGTTTATATTATTTTGGGGTTTTTAAGTAATCTTTAGTCCTTTAGTAAAATGTTTTTTGTAAATGTGTGCAAAAAATGCAAAATAATAAATAAATAAAAGGCTTTGGCAGTGAAAGAGTTAGTTTGCCTGGTTCTGGGAGCAAAGGTAAAAGCTTCCACAGTCGTGCAAAAACCTCGTCTGGACCGGCCCACGCAGTTCTACTGTGGCAGGGCGGCCCTCCTTTGCAAAATCACGTACCTGTACGTGATTTTGTGTACTGGGTCTGGGACGCACGCCGCTGATGACCCGGTCCTGCTGTGATTGGACACAGCAGGAGCCAATCAGCGGGTCCGGTGGAACCGATGTTTGCTGGCACCCTACAATCGTTCTCAGGAGAGGCAGAATGGCGGTCTGCCTAGGTAAACAAGGCAGACCGCCATTCTGTGAGAGGGAAAGATGGAAATCTTGTGTTTCTGCTAGGCAGGAACATGGATCTCTGTCTTCCCCCAGTTATAGCACTCCCCCCCCCACAGTTAGAAAGCACTCCCTAGGAGCATATTTAACCCTTTGATTGCCCCTGATGTTAACCCCTTATTTGGCAGTGTCATTAGTACAGTGACGGTGCATTTTTTTTTTTTAGCACTGATCACTACTGGTGTCACTGGTCCCCAAAAAGTGTCACTTAGTGTTAGATTTGTCCACCGCATTGTCCCAGTCCCACTAAAAATCGCTTATTGACCCCATTACCAGTGAAAACAATAAAAAAAAATGAAAAGTCCATAAATCTATCCTATAGTTTGTAGACGCTATAACTTTTGTGCAAACCAATCAATATACGCTTATTGGGATTTTTTTTACCAAAAATATGTAGAAGAATACGGATCGGCCTAAACTGAGGAAAAAAATGTTTTTTTATATATTTTTTGGGGATATTTATTATAGCAAAAAGTAAAAAATATTGCATTTTTTTCAAAATTGTCGCTCTTTTTTTGTTTATTGCGCAAAAAATAAAAACCGCAGAGGTTATCAAATACCATCAAAAGAAAGCTCTATTTGTGGGGAAAAAAAGGACGCCAATTTTGTTTGGGAGCCATGTCGCACGACCGTGCAATTGTCAGTTAAAGCGACGCAGTGCCGAATCGCAAAAAGGGGCCTGGTCCTTTGGCTGCAAATTGGTCCGGGGCTAAGTGGTTAAAGCAGAAAGTAAAACATTATTTTTTTTTTTTTTTTTAATTGTCAGTCTTTTTTTGTTTATTGCGCAAAAAATAAAAACTGCAGAGGTGATCAAATACAACCAAAAGAAAGCTCTATTTGTGGGACAAAAAGAATGTGAATTGTATTTGGGTACAGCGTCGCACGACCGCGCAATTGTCAGTTAAAAGTAACGCAGTGCCGTATCGCAAAAAATGGCCTGGTCATGAAGGGGGTAAAACCTTACGGGGCTGAACAGCTGCTCAAAGCTGGTTTGTGATTTAGTGGTTATAGGTGTTAACACATCACTGCTCCTTTTCTTGTGGTATTAAATAAACCTGGTTGGTAAATCTTCTAATTCCATCTGTTTATTCCTAATAGATTGTCCTAAAGTACAATGAACTGCCTTTGGGGGAAAAGTCGCCGTTTAGCATCTCTGCAGAGATCACTGGATGTACAGATCGAATGTTATACCTTCATGTAGTTGTCAGGTACTGTTCTTCGGCAGGGACACAGGACTAAGCTGGCTATACAGGAGTAGAATTTTGTTTGAAATAGTTTGTTTTAAGAACATTCATTCTATTTTCTAAAGGTTAGTGGGATCAGTTAATGGGATTAGTTTGGCTCTCTCTCTCTCCTCATATGCTCAGAGACAGCAGTGGGAGCCAGTGGTAACCAATGTCAATCAGAACCAATGAAGAGGGGGCCTATGGACACACAAAGTAGGCTTGGGAGTGAACATGCACGAGTGCCCCCCATGGCATGAAGCTTGCTATGGTCAGCACTTGGCGGAGGGGGGCGGAGCCAACAGCACAGACTGGGGACACAAGAAGAGGAGGATTGGTTTGCACAAAGCAGGTAAGTATAAGGTGTTTGTTATTTTAAATGAATAAAAAAATATTATGGGTTCACTACAACTTTGAATCCTAACTCCATGTTTCTTGTCCCTTTAAATAATTTGTTGTGGCCCAAGCAAACTATTTACTGCAGAAATAGGTGCACTTGCTGGGCGCTCTATACTGAGACCTCATACACACAGGACATTAAAAACGCTACTTTTACAGGCCTTTGACTTTTTTTCCTGCCTCTATGCATCCCTCTGTGAGAGCCTATCGGGTGGAATTAAAGTGAGGGAAAATAATTATTTCATCCCCTGCAGATTTTGTAAGTTTGCCCACTATTTTAAATGAGAGACAAAATATCAACTAAAAATCCAGAAAAAACACAATACAAATGTTATACATTGAGTTGCAGTTCAGTGAGTAAAATATGTATTTGATCCCCAAGGAAATCATGACTTAGTACTTGGTGGAGAAACCCTTGTTGGCAATCAGAGGTCAGGGCAGGTAGTGGATGTATCTATGGACATTGTAGAAGTTAGGGCAGGCAGCAGACAGTAGAGATATCTGATAACCTAGCAGAGCTCAAGGCAGGCGGCAGGTAGTAGAGGTTTCCGAAAATTTTGCAGAGGTCGGGTTAGGCAACAGGCAGCAGAGGAATTCATGGAAATAGCAGAGGTTATGGAGGGCAGCAGACAGGAGCGGTATCAGAGAAACTAGCAGAGGTCAGGGCAGGTGCCAGGTAGTAGAGGTTTCCGAAAATGTAGCAGAGCTCGGGGCAGGCAGTTGTGGTCCTTCCAAAACAGAGGAATCCATGGACATAGCAGAAGTCAGAGCAGGCAACAGACAGTAGAGGTATCTGAGAACCTAGTAAAAGTCAGGGCAGTTGGCAGGTAGTAGAGGTTTCTGAAAATGTCGAGAGGTCAGGGCAGGTAATGGAGGAATCTATGGGCATTGCAGAAGTCAGGAGTGATATCTTAGAAACTAGCAGAGGTCAGGGCAGGTGGCAGAAAGTAGAGGAATCCTTGGACATAGCAGTGGTCAGGGCAGGCAGCAAACAGTAGTCAGGCACACTTGATAAGACATTTCTTGTAGTTGGTGACCAGGTTTGCATCTCAGGAGGGATTTTGAGCCACTCTTCTTTACAGATCTTCTCTAAATCCTTAAGGTTTCTTGGTTGTCTCTTGGAAACTCGAAGTTTCAGCTCCCTCCATAAATTTTCTATAGGATTAAGGTCTGGAGACTGGCTAGACCACTTCATGACCTTAATGTGCTTCTTCTGGAGGCACTCCTTTGTTGCCTTGGTGGTATGTTTTGGGTCATACTGGAAGACCCATTGATGACCCATCTTCAGTGTTCTGGCTGAGGGAAGAAGGTTCTCATCCAAGATTTTACAATACATGGCCCCATCCATTGGCCCCTCAATGCGACAAAGTTGGTTTGTACCAGCTCCAAAACTTAATAATTCCACCTCCATGCTTGACTGTAGGGATTGTGTTCTTAGGGTCATAGTCAGCATTTTTCTTCCTGGTGACATTTTCACTTTGCAAAGAGTATCCAATCACATGCAAGAAAAATAAAAAAAACAGCATTTTTGCGTGCACATAATTGGATGATGGAAGTCATCAGAGCTTCCCCCCATTTATTAGGTTATGGAGCAACTGCACTTGCAGAATGCAATTGCACTTCCAAAGTGCACAGTCTATTTGCCTTTAGTAAATCCACCCGCATGTGTCTATGCCCATACAGGTATTTGCATGCGTTTAGAGGCAGAAAAAAAGCGCCAAGAGCGCATTAACGCTACATGTGTTTAGGCACAGTCTCGCAT
This sequence comes from Lithobates sylvaticus, assembly GCA_028564925.1. Lineage (NCBI taxonomy): Eukaryota > Metazoa > Chordata > Amphibia > Anura > Ranidae > Lithobates > Lithobates sylvaticus. Next base: position 63,191,990 of record CM053036.1, on the reverse strand, counting down.
TAACGCATTCTAATGGGCAGAATAAATTAACCTCTCAGCGCCAGCCCCTCCCATCCCTTTAGGAAGTTTATGACGCCGGGAGGCGGGGCACGGCTTAAGATTGGCTGTCACGGCGGTCACATGGTCCGAAAACTCCCGGTCGCAAGAAGCAATCGGGAGCTTTCAGTTAAGGGACAGTGACCGTACCAGGAGCACGCACAGGTGCATTGGGGGCAGTTCACAGAAATATGCGGCCCCTCAGTGTGGAGGACCAGGCACCCAGAGGATGCATATTTGCATACAGCCGGTGCCCGGTGGCAACGGGTTACTACTCTGGTCAGCAAAATGTATTAATACCAAATGCACAAACGCTCATGTCCAGGGAAGGAAAAAAAGTCCTGTGTGTACAAGGCCTCATCTATATACAGTATACAGTGCTGTGTTTTGGCAGTGCAGTGGGGCCTTTGAAACCCCTGATCGGTTGGATCCAATTTGTTTTTTGGATTTAAAGGATAAGTACACTTTTTGTAACATGTTCCATATTACACCCATATTCAGGGTGTAACATGTAACCAGACCCGGACTGGCCATATGGCACATCGGGCATGAGACCATTGGGCCGGGGCCACCTGGGTAGGAGGGGCGGCTGGGCAGAACATAGAGGAACTGAACCGTTCATTTCTCGCTTTCTGCTGCTGAATTCCCACTTCTCCTCCTGCAGGCATTCAGCGGTGGCAGGAGATAAATGGACGTATGGTTTCCTCTATGTTGCAGGGGGCCCGTCTGGGCACGTCTATGTATGCAACAGGGAGCCCATACAGAACTATAGGCTACCTCCTGGTTTCTCCTCCAGGGTGCAGTGTAGCTGTTGTGTCCTAAGTGCAACCTTCTCTGGTTGGCAAACCTAATGGTCTCTCTCCCAGCCTGCAGCTACACCGGCTGACTGAGCTGGTGGGTCACTTACATGCACAGGTTGCTGCTGAAAATGGTAGAGAAGCAGAAAATGGTAGAGGACCTGGAGGAGGAGCATAGATGGCAACCCTGGGAGGCTTCACCTCCATCCACATGGTGAGTGTCTCCTGCAGCAATTCCCTCCATGCCCCCCCCCCCCCCCCCAGGGTTGCCACCTCATTCCTTTAAAACCAAACACATATTAATTACACAGGTTGTGTAGATGATTAAAGTGGTAATTAAACTTACTTGGTGCCTTATCTGCATTAAATTAGCTGCAAGAACCTGTGTAATGAATATGTGTTCGGTTTTAAAGGGATGAGGTGGGAACTCTACCCCCCCCCACTGTATACTGGTCACTGCTCTCCCCCACTGTATACTGCCCCCCATCCACACTGTATACTGTCCAGTGCTGCCCCCTGTATACTGCTCACTGCTCCCCCTCCACTGTATACTGCCCACTGCTCCCCCCCCCACTGTATATTGCTCCACCCATACTGCTCACTGCTCCCCCCCACTGTATAATGCTTCACTGGCATAGCTTCAGGGGTCAATTGCACCCCCCGACCATGTTGCAGGGGGCCCATGCAGCCTCCCTGTCACTAGGGTAGCACCATGGGTGCTACAGTACCCCCAAAAATATTGCTAGCACCTCTGTATACTGCTCACTGTTCCCCCTCCACTGTATTCTGCTTCTCCTCCACATTGTATGTTGCCCACTGCTGACCCACTGTGTAGTGCTCACTGCTCCCCACCCACTGTATATTGCCCGCTGTTTCTCCCCATATACTGCTCACTACTCCCCTCACACTGTATACTGCCCCCCCACTGTATAATGCTTCAATGGTACAGCTTCAGGGGTCGCAATTGTGACCCCCAACCATGCTGCAGGGAAACCATGCAGCCTCCCTGTCAGTAGGGGCGGCACCAGGGGGTGCTACAGAACCCCCAAAAATATTGTTGGCACCCATTGGCGGAACTACTAGGGTCGCAAAGGTGACACTTGCGACTGGGCCCTGGCATTCCACCACTACACAACATGTAAAAGGGCCCCGCACCTGATCCTTAATGAAGGGATCCTCAATAGAAATAAAGGGTCCCAGGATCAGTGGGAGGGACCCCAGAAGTTAGGGGAGACCATAATGGTTTATTGCACCAGGGCCCTGAAGGTTCTAGTTACGCCTTGCTCCTATCCATCTTCTTTCTGCTGCCTCCGAGCCCCTGTCCTCTCTCCGGGCCTGTGTGTGCTCTCTCCCACCCCCCTCCTTCCCCTCAGCACTGCTGGGTTGAGTTCCCCCCTCCCGCTGATTTCTGCAAGGGATCTGGGCTGCTCAGTCTAAAATGCTTGGGCCTTATTTTTGTCCCAGTCCGGGCCTGCATGTAACATATTACAAATGGACTAACCCCACACCACCCAAATTCCTGTTATGGCAGCGAGCGCGGGATCTTTTCCCCCTGCTCGCTGCCACAATCTAAGAAAAATGTGGCCATGTGGGGCTCCGTCCACCCAGCCTCATTATATATTCACAGTGTTCTGTGAATTAATGGGCTACAACTACCAACAGCCTTAGCCTGTCGGTTCTCAATAAATGTCTGTAGCGTTGAGCGCTCTGGTTAGGGCCGGACTGGCCTAGCAGATAGTGGGAAATTTCCCAGTAGGCCACCTGCCCTGGGGCCGATTTAAACTATGGCTGCAGCGGCGGCCATACAAAATATGGCTGCGGGCTGACATTTCAGCTGCACATGTGCTTTCCCAAGGTAGCTGGGCTCAGGAAAGCCTGTACACACTCAACCATTTTCTCGGCATGTGGGCGCATGAACAAAGCCGGGTGGCGACATTTTTAAATGTAAGGCACTCGTCTTGGTCTCGTGCGTGCCTCTCCACATGATGGCCAGGTAAGACCGGACCCCTCCGCAGCTTCTGACCACCCCGTGGTACTCTCCTGTACCATGTCTGCACAGACGATGATTACCTCCTGTTACATGTCCTTACAGCCTCTGACATCTCCTGTACCATGTCTGTACAGTCTATGACCACCTCCTATATCATGTCCGCACAGTCTATGACCACCTCCTATATCATGTCTGCACAGTCTATGACCACCTCCTATATCATGTCCGCACAGTCTATGACCACCTCCTATACCATGTCAGCAGAGTCTATGACCACCTCCTATACCATGTCCACACAGCCGATTATCACCTCCTGTTACTCTCCTGTTACATGTCCTCACAGCTTCTAACATCTCCTGTACCATGTCTGCACAGTCTATGACCACCTCCTATATCATGTCCGCACAGTTTATGACCACCTCCTATACCATGTCTGCACAGCCGACGATCACCTCCTGTTACATGTCCTCACAGCCTCTGACATCTCCTGTACCATGTCTGCACAGTCTATGACCGCCTCCTATATCATGTCCACACAGTCTATGACCACCTCCTATACCATGTCAGCACAATCTATGACCACCTCCTATACCATGTCCGCACATCCTAAGACCACCTCCTGTACCATGTCTGCACAGCCTAAGACCATATCCTGTACCATGTCTGCACAGCCTATGACCATCTCCAGTACCATGTCTGCACAGCCTATGACCATCTCCTGTACCATGTCTGCACAGCCTATGACCATCTCCTGTACCATGTCTGCACAGCCTATGACCATCTCCTGTACCATGTCTGCACAGCTTATGACCATCTCCTGTACCATGTCTGCACAGCCGATGATCACCTCCTGTTACTCTCCTGTTACATGTCCTCACAGCCTCTGACATCTCCTGTACCATGTCTGCACAGTCTATGACCACCTCCTATATCATGTCTGCACAGTCTATGACCACCTCCTATACCATGTCAGCACAGTCTATGACCACCTCCTATACCATGTCCACACAGCCGATGATCACCTCCTGTTACTCTCCTGTTACATATCCTCACAGTCTCTGACATCTCCTGTACCATGTCTGCACAGTCTATGACCACCTCCTATACCATGTCAGCACAGTCTATGACCACCTCCTATACCATGTCTGCACATCCTAAGACCGCCTCCTGTACCATGTCTGCACAGTCTATGACCATATCCTGTACCATGTCTGCACAGCCTATGACCATCTCCTGTACCATGTCTGCACAGCCTATGACCATCTCCTATACCATGTCTGCACAGCCTATGACCATCTCCTGTACCATGTCTGACCAGCTTATGATCATCTCCTGTACCATGTCTGCACAGCCTATGACCATCTCCTTTATCATGTCTGCACAGCCTATGACCATCTCCTTTATCATGTCTGCACAGCCTATGACCATCTCCTGTATCATGTCTGCACAGCCTATGACCACCTCCTGTACCATGTCTGCACAGCCTATGACCACCTCCTGTACCATGTCCGCACAGCCTCTGATATCTCCTGTACCATTTCCGCACAGCCTCTGTGATGTTATGCTGTTGGGCTGATATAATAATGCTATGGGGTTGATATGAAATTATTTCCAGGGCTGGATTTTATTCCCAGTTTGGCCCTGCGAGCAGCACATTAATTCTTCCTGTCAGTGTGTAGCTGCCTGTCCGTTCAAGGAATGGGCAAACAGCTTACACTGACAGTCTGCAGGAGACATGTATGGCATCAGTGATGTCCTGATTGCGGTTGCAATGCTTTCCAAGCTCCTAAAAATAAAATATACATATGCACATTTATTTTATTTATTTTTTAAAGTGAACTTATCCTACTGGCCCTCCAGTTTCTGCCTCTTTATATAACCAGCAGGGCACTACTACATTAATGAAATTAATATTTTGACATTTCATAACTGTCTTGGTAGGAGAGGGAATATGGAATTTTTAGGGTGCCAAGAAATTACCTAATCAAATCTATAAAAAATATAAATGTATGTATACAAAATGTATAAAACATCACAGTATCATCATACAGTAACCATAATATGAGTAACCAGCAGTAACTTCTTGCTCTACATGTTTCGCAATGCAATGGCTTCCTCAGGAGACTTCCAACAAGCACTGCATAGCAAGGTAACTATAGGTGACAAACAGTATATTAAAATCAGTATTTAATAATCGGAACAATATTTTAAACACATCAAAAATAGAAATTTAATTATCTTGCAGATACAATTAAACCTAGAATACCCCCCCCCCCCCCCCCCCCCCCCGCTGTGTCCCCACCTGAACTGTGGAACAAGTCCTATGTTTGGAGATCGCAACCCTGGTGTCTCAAGGACATTGAAGTAAGCAGAGATATCTGGTGTATCACAGAGAAGGACACACAGGCCCCCATAAGGCTGAGGGTTATCTAAAAAGGGGAGTTAGATGATGAACTTAGACTGACAAGAATCAAAAAATCAACAAAGGTATCTTTCTGACCATAAAAGATAAATATATTCAAACCTCAGAAAACAGATGTGGAAACCAACTTATGGTACTGGATGGTATCATAGCAGGTGATACTTCCAAACGGTTAGTAGATCTGAGGGTTGCTTTTTCCCAAAAGAGAACTTTCAAGTGGTCAAATACCCTAATGGACAGCCAAACAAAACAGAAAAGAGGAGGCATTAATATGGAATCTGCTAACTTCAAGTCCTAGTAGTTCCCACCAATGTATTACCTTTTACCGATTTGAATAATCAAGTATCGCCCTGCTCCCAACTCAGCCGCTCCCTGTCTACAGAAAAAGGGGATCTATTTATATTCCCTCCACTTCACTGGCGTCCAATGGTGCTGATGAGGTGCGGACGCCGAGAAATCACCACCGTGCATGCACAAGTGGCGCTGGAAGTGACGCAAGCACGGCAACCACCCGGCGCCGGAGATGATGTCACGTGCAGGTGCAACCCACATACAACGCCATGATGGAAGTATGTACGGTGTGCCTTCTTGACTATCCAACTTCCAGCAATTTACAATATTTCATAGCTGTCTCCTATAATGAGATAATATCTGTTTTTAAATTCTAGCTTGAATATCCTTGTCATTTTACTGGAAATAACTGATGGATAGACTGATGAAAACTGATGGTCTACTGGGTGTTTTTTTGCAGCTACAATGGGCATCGGACAACCACCAATATGGTCGTTATTGAAGCTGAAATGCTGTCGGGTTTCAGTACAAATGATAACTCAGCGCTTCAGGTAAAGTATAATAAAATGTTAACAGTATAACAAATGCAGATAGAACTAAAAAGAAGTAGTTGTACACATCACAGGAGGCTCCCCTGCTCCCCAAGGAAAGTTTTGTATCAAAACTCCATTGCAACAAGTTGCATTCATTTTACAAAAAGACCCAAGGTTATCAGGTTAACCCTATTATAGCTGTAATAAAACTTTTGGATAGAATTAATCTGTGACGGGAGTCACTTTGAGCGGGGGGCTTGTGGAACCCAGCTTACCTTAGATAGCTCTGGAAACTCCTTGTCCAGCTCCCCTGGCCCCTCCTATGTGTAAGTTATCCTGTGTCTATTAGGGGCACAGTGTGACCGAAAAGAACCCCAGTAGGGTCTACACTAAAGCCCCATACACACGGTCGGACTTTTTCATCAATTTGGTCCGATCGGACAAGGTTGTTGAAAAATCAGACCGTGTGTAGGCACCATCGGACAGTGTTCGTCGGTTTGTCCGTCGGACAAAGTCTTATCTCCTGCTGGAAAGATTTGCCGTCAACCCGGTCCGATCACACCAAATCCGATCGTGTGTACGGTTGTCCGACCGGACAAAGTGCTACGCATGCTCAGATCACATTACAAGACCAAAGCTATTGGCTACTAGCCTCTACGTAGTCCCGTCGTAGGCAACAAACGTCACCACGTTCAGAATGATCGGATTTTCCGACAACTTTGTCCGACCGTGTGTACGCAAAACCAACATCGGACAAAGTATGACGGACATGGTCCGACGGACCTGGTCCGCGGATTGTCCGACCGTGTGTATGGGGCTTAACCCTACTCATCGTACAACCACACCGGACTCAGCATTTCCTTTTACCCCTGTTATCCTGGGTAGGGATGAGCCGAACACCCCCCTGTTCGGTTCGCACCAGAACCTGCGAACAGACCTAAAGCTCGTGCGAACTTTAGAACCCTATTAAAGTCTATGGGACTCGAACGTTCAAAATCAAAAGTGCTAATTTTAAAGGCTTATATGCAAGTTATTGTCATAAAAAGTGTTTGGGGACCTGGGTCCTGCCCCAGGGGACATGTATCAATGCAATTTTTTTTTTAAAAACTGCAGTTTTTTCAGGAGCAGTGATTTTATTAATGCTTAATGTGAAACAATAAAAGTGTAATATTCCTTTAAATTTCGTACCTGGGGGGGTGTCTATAGTATGCCTGTGAATGGGGCGCATGCTTCCCATGCTTAGAACTGTCCCTGCACAAAGTGTAATTTTTGCAGGAAAAAAAGCTATTTAATATCACTCGCGGCTAATGAATTGCTGGCTCCCGTAACACAGAGAACAGTCATTCATTGAAAGTCATTGATAAAAAAAAAGTCATTGATGAAAAAAAAAAAAGTAATTGATGAAAAAAAAAAGCGTGGGGGTCCCCCCAAATTCAATTCAGGTCTTCTATGGATATTAAGGGAAACCCCGCTTCAAATTAAAAAAAAAATGACGTGGGGGTCCCCCTAAATATCCATACCAGACCCTTCAGGTCTGGGATGGATTTTAAGGGGAACCCCGGCCAAAAAAAAATGGCGTGGGGTCCCCCTCAAGATCCATACCAGACCCTTATCCGAGCACGCAACCTGGCAGGCCTCAGGAAAAGAGGGGGAAGAGAGCGGCCCCCCTCTCCTGAACCATACCAGGCCACATGCCCTCAACATTGGGAGGGTGCTTTGGGGGTCTGTGACCCTTCAGAGCACCATGTCCCCATGTTGATGGGGACAAGGGCCTTTTCCCCACAACCCTGGCCATTGGTTGTGGGGGTCTGCGGGCAGGGGGGCTTATCGGAATCTGGAAGCCCCCTTTAACAAGGAGACCCCCAGATCCCCCGCCCCCCCTGTGTGAAATGGTAAGGGGGTACAAAAGTACCCCTACCATTTCACCAAAAAAGTGACAAAAATGTTAAAAATGACAGGAGACAGTCTTTGTCAATTCCTTTATTAAAATATTCTTTCTTCTGGTCTTCCTTCTTCTTTTCTTCATCCTTCAGTTTCTTCATCTTCTTCTTCTTCCATCTTCTTCCATCTTCTACTTCCTCCGATCCGCTTCTTCTTGCTCTGGTCTTCTCGTCCGGCATCTTCTTCCAAGGCGTCGGCGTCTCTTCTTGGGCCGCTTCGCGCAATGGGAGGCTCCCGCTGTGTGAGGCTTCGCTGCGTCTGACAGCTCTTTTATAACGGAGACGCACGGGGACATCATTGGGACTTCCCTATGGCTTTCCCCATGACGTCAGAGGGGGCGGGGACGGAAGATGCCGGACGAGAAGACCAGAGCAAGAAGAAGCGGATTGGAGGAAGAAGAAGATGGAAGAAGATGGAAGAAGAAGATGAAGAAACCGAAGGATGAAGAAAGGAAGAAGTAAGACCAGAAGAAAGAAGATGAAAGAAGATTTTAATAAAGGAACTGTCAAAGACCGTCTCCTGTCATTTTTCAAATTTTTGTCATTTTTTTGGTGAAATGGTAGGGGTACTTTTGTACCCCCTTACCATTTCACACGGGGGGGGCGGGATCTGGGGGTCCCCTTGTTAAAGGGGGCTTCCAGATTCCGATAAGCCCCCCGCCCGCAGACCCCCACAACCAATGGCCAGGGTTGTGGGGAAGAGGCCCTTGTCCCCATCAACATGGGGACAAGGTGCTTTGAGGGGTCACAGACCCCCAAAGCACCCTCCCAATGTTGAGGGCATGTGGCCTGGTATGGTTCAGGAGGGGGGCGCTCTCGTCCCCCCCCCCCCCTTTTCCTGCGGCCTGCCAGGTTGCGAGCTCGGATAAGGGTCTGGTATGCATTTTGAGGGGGACCCCATGCCATTTTTTTTTGGCCGGGGTTCCCCTTTAAATCCATCCCAGACTTGAAGGGTCTGGTATGGATATTTAGGGGGACCCCCACGTCATTTTTTTTTTAATTTGACGCAGGGTTCCCCTTAATATCCATAGCAGACCTGAAGGGCCTGGTAATTGAATTTGAGGGGACCCCCACGCTTTTTTTTTTTTTTTATCAATGACTTTTTTTTTATCAATGACTTTCAATGAATGACTGTTCTCTGTGTTACGGGAGCCGGCAATTCATTAGCCGCGAGTGATTTTAAATAGCTTTTTTTCCTTCAAAAATGACACTTTGTGCAGGGACAGTTCTAAGCACGGGAAACATGCGCCCCTTCAGGCATACAGGCATACTATAGACACCCCCCAGGTACGAAATTTAAAGGAATATTACACTTTTATTGTTTCACTTTAAGCATTATTAAAATCACTGCTCCTGAAAAAACGGCAGTTTAAAAAAAAAAAATTTGCATTGATGCATGTCCCCTGGGGCAGGACCCAGGTCTCCAAACACTTTTTATGACAATAACTTGCATATAGGCTTTTAAAATTAGCACGTGAGATTTCTCCCATAGACTTTTACAGGGTGCTCGCGGCTTTTCGAATTTGGCCGCGAACACCCCAAAAGGCGAACAGGCAATGTTCGATTCAAACATGAGTTCGACTCGAACTCAAAGCTCATCCCTAATCCTGGGTCTTATGTGTGTGGTTTGTGTTGAAAGAATGAAGGGGCTCTTTCACTTGGGACAGTAATATTTCTGAACAATGTCCCTCAAAAAATATATGAAAATAAATGAATTCCACCTTTCTGACTGCTGGAATATTGTATGAGCTTGGTCTCGTAAACTGTTGCAGCTTTTTACTAGATAGTTTGAGGTGTGGCTGTATCCCATTGTTCTATTGTTTCTGTCTGCCTTGGGAGCAACCTATTATGGGATGTATAAGTGTTTCTAGCATGTAGAATGGGGCAGGGTGGAGGGAGGGGGGAATTCCTCCAACTGCCCTCCCTGCTGATAAGACGGTTTACAGCTGGAACGTTGCATACACCTGTGTGTCTCTTGTTACTGAATGTAGTTTACCCCACCCTGTGTCATCATGCAAAGAAGGGGGTTTGTCCCCTGAGTGTATATCTCTTTGTTCCCGTGTTTGAATAACCAGTCTTAAGCTTCTTCACCCTAAACTGATGTCTCGACAAGTGACTGGATGGGCTAAGGGGCCTTGGATCGTGCTGGTATCGGACAAAGGAAGCTTGTACGGCGGACATTCTCTTGTTCAGAATGGAGGTCCGTCACACAATCCAATTACCTTTACAGAATGTAATTATAAGTATTTGATACAATTTTAAATTTTCCTGGCACCAATATGGCAGCATACATGTGTTAGTATGCTGCCATGGATTGGCACCAGAGAAGGAAAATTATGGAAAGTATTTCATACAATTTCTCATTTTCCTGAAACCAATATGGCAGCATACATGTGTTAGTATGCTACCATGGCTGACACCAGGAAAGGAAAAATACAGTATTTGATACAATTTGCAGCTTTCTTGGCATCAATACATGTGTAAGTATGCTGCCATGAATTGGCACCAGAAAAGGAAAATGATGGTAGAAATTTGATCCAATTTCAAATTTTCTTGGCACCAAAATGGCAGCATACATGTGCTAGTATTCTGCCATGGATTGGCACCAGAAAAAGAATATTCCAATAAGTATTTAATACAATTTTCAATTTCCCTTCACCACTATGGCAGCATACATGTGTTAGTATGCTGCCATGTATTGGCACCAGAAAAGGAATGTATTTGATACATTTTTCTTTTTCCTGCGTGCCAGGAAAAGAAAATGACGGTAAGTACAGTGCCTTGAATAAGTATTCATACCCCTTGAAATTTTCCACATTTTGTTACAACCAAAAACATAAATGGATTTTATTGGGATTTTATGTGATAGACCAACACAACATGGCACATAAAGTGGCACATAATTGTGAAGTGGAAGGAAAATGATAAATGGTTTTCAACATTTTTTTACAAATAAATATGTGAAAATTGTGGTGTGCATTTGTGTTCAGCCCCCCTGAGTCAATACTTTGTAGAGCCACCTTTCACTGCAATTACAGCTGCAAGTCTTTTTGGGGATGTCTCTCTACCAGGTTTGCACATCTAGAGAGTGAAATGTTTGTCCATTCTTCTTTGCAAAAAAGCTCCAGTTCTGTCAGATTGGATGGAGATTTTCAAGTCTTGCTACAGATTCTCAATTGGATTTAGGTCTGGACTTTAACTGGACCATTCTAACACATGAATATGCTTTGATCTAAATCATTCTATTGTAGCTCTGGCTGTATGTTTAGGGTTGTTGTCCTGCTGGAAGGTAAACCTCCACCCCAGTCTCAAGTCTTTTGCAGACTAACAGGTTTTCTTCTAATGCCACGTACACACGATCGTACTTTTCAGCCGGACTATCCGGCGGACTTTCCGAATGTGCGGACTTGCCCACACACGCCCGGACTTTTCCGGCGGACCAAATCCGGCGGACAATTGGCAGAATAAAGTCTGTTCATTTATAACGTGACTCCAGGTAGACGGGACTAGCGAAGGAAGTCAATGCTGCCGCCTCGATCAGCGAGATTGACACCTCGCTAGCCCCATCGCCTGGTATGGATTTAAAGGGGAATCCCTACACCGAAAAAACGTTGCGGGGGTCCCCCCCAGATCCATATCAGACCCTTATGCGAGCACGCAGCCCGGCCAGTCAGGAAAGGGGGTGGGGACGAGCGAGCCAGGTGAATGGGTAGGGGTACATCCAGCGCTCTGCAAGGCCTCATCACCTCCCTGCATGCTTTGAATCTTCTGCACGCAAAAAAAACATTTTGATCCCAAAAAGTTGGCGGATCCACTATCTTTCGTACAATTTTGTCTCCAAAACTTGTAGATTTCCTGTAGATGAATTGGGGTCTGGAAGGCAATTCTGTCTTCAGTTTTTTATCTAATAGCAAAACATGCCAGTGCTGTTTAAAAATTGTCTCAATCTCACGATATTGGTCATGGAAGCCCGAGATAAATCCCCATTCTTTACTTTGGGTGTTTTTAGTCTCATTTGTTGGTGCATCTTATATTTTCATTTTGTCCTCTAAACACATGCTCCTCGGTACTCTATCAATCTCCTTGATTACTTTATCTAATACCTTAGGGTTGTAACCACGAGCCACGAATCTCTCTGCCAGAATATTTGCTTGCGAGATGTAGTTACTCTCTTCTGAGCAGTTAAGTCGGACCCTCATGATCTGGCCTTTAGGAATGTTTCTTAGCCACTGAGGGTGATGGGAGCTTGTTGTAGGGAGATAGCTGTTTCTATCTGTTTTCTTAAAAAACACCATAGTTTCAAGCTTTTCATCTTTCCTATACACCTTCACATCCAGAAAGTTTATTTCCTTATCGCTCCATTCTGAAGTTAATCTAATATTGCGGTCGTTTATGTTTAAAAACTGTATAAAAGCATCAAGGTCCTTCTCTGTACCGGCCCAGATAAAAAAGAGATCGTCAATAAAACATTTATAAAAAATGAGTTCCGGTGGTTGTTTATTAAAAATAGTCTTGTCCTCCCACTCTGCCATAAAAAGGTTTCCTTCCCCCAGAGCGAATTTTGCTCCCATCTCTACACCGCGATCCTGTGAATAAAACACGCTGTTGAACCAAAAGTAATTATGACTTAAACAAAAGTCTAAGCTGTTCCTTAAAAAGGAAAAAGAAAGGTTTGCAGTTGTGCCATAGTCTTTTCCTTTTCGGATGATGTATTGAACAGTGCTTTGTGAGATGTTCAAAGCTTGGGATATTTTTTTTATAACCTAACCCTGGGAAAGGAAGAAAGGTACAGCTGCACACCATCATCAATCCAACAATGATTTATTATGTCAACATGGACTGCCACCAGGACATAGGAAACAGAAAAGAGGTGACGCGTTTCACACTTAACTTGCGCTTCTTCGTGGTTAACGCAGTGTGAAACGCGTCACCTTTTTTCGGTGTCCTATGACCTGGTGGAAGTCCATGTTGACATAATAAATTGTTGTTGGATTGATGGTGTTTTGCAGCCGTACCTTTCTTCCTTTCCCTCATATGACAGTGGCTAGCCGGGGCTAGCACCCAGCCAATCTAATCCATTTGGATTATCATCACCTGGAGCAGCATTTATTTCTTTGGATTTATAACCTAACCCTGCTTTAAACTTCTCCACAACTTTTCCCCCGACCTGTATGGTGTGTTCCCTGGCATTCATGATGCTGTTTGTTCGCTAAGGTTCTCTACAGAACAGCTGTATTTATACTGAGATTAAATCACACACAATTGGACACTATTTACTAATTACCCAGCAGCAAGCACCAATAGGCCCTCCAGCAGCCAATAACAGATTCCCTAACAGCAACAATAGATTACCCCTCTACTCTGCCTGCGACAATAGATCACCCGGCATCAATTGACCCTTCAGCAGCCATCAACAATAGACCCCTCATTCAACAGATGATCCCTCCCAGCCTCATAAGACTCCCTCAGAAACAGTAGACCACGCAGCAGCAACAATAGGTTACCCCCTTCCTCGCCTGCGACAATAGATCACCCAGCACCAATAGACCCTCCAGCACACCCCACCACCCCTTGCCATTACATACAGTAAGTGCTGGAGGTGCTAGAACTGTGCTGCTCTGCTATATACAAATTGTGTGGCTAATTACTCCCAACTCAATGTACCTAACTTAAGGCCTTGCCTACATCCTTCATCGGGCACTTTCTGTTATAGGATGACACCCCTGTCCCAATCTCCCAGTAGTTGTCCTGCGATGTCACTCTGTCACATGCTGTCCCTGTGGAGACTGCAAGCGGTCATTTCAACACGCAATACACAGGCATGGTCCATTGTTGTCAACCTACGCTGGGAAATGCCATGCAGCCATTGCTGGAGTGCATGTAGACAAAGTAGCTGCAAAGAGGCTGCAGAAGATCAGGAGCACTGAGATGCAACAAAATGGAAAAACAGTCATTTTATTAAAAAACAAAAACTGGCAATTGTTTATGATACCCATGAATTACTGGATTCCATGCACATTGCCTGAACATTAATTCTTTCTATTTCTTTTCAGCTTTTAGATTATCCTTTTGTTAAAAAAGTTGAGTCCAATCCGAACTCCATCTTCATTTATCTGGATCAGGTTGGTAAATTCTCAAGGTTTGTTCTTAAATCTATGAATAGTTTTATCATCAGACGATGAACACCAACAAGTCAATTCAATAAGTCTATCCAAACTGCAGCAACCCATAGCAACCGAAGTACAGCCTACTTCAGGGAAGAGGTTTTCTCTGGTTGTTACGTGTTGCTGCAAATCCCACATCACCGCTGTTGTTTGTGCTTCCTTATTGGATAAGCACCAGAGTTTGCGACAGAATGCACTTCCCAGCACTCAGCGTGGCAGGGGGCAGTTTGGGTGTTTGAAAACACTGGAGTTCCCCTTTAACGTTTAACTGATTTATTTTATGTTTTATAGCATAGACCTCCAAATTTTCCAGTACAAGGGCCACATTGTGGGTTTTACAAACATTCACAGGCTGAAAAAAAATCAGTTTTATATATCAGAGTCTCCCCTTACATCTGGGAGAGCCCATCCAAGTCTACTTTAAGTCCAGGATTGCCCATCAGAATCCCCCCCTTACATTCCAGAGTGCCATTTAGAGCCCCCTCAGATCCAAGAGTTTTCCTCCCTTACATCCAGAAATGCCCATAAGAGTTTTCCCTTACATGCAGAAGTGCCCATCAAAGTCATCCCCATACATCCAGGAGTGCCCATCAATGTCCCCCTGGCCCTGAGATCCCAGAGTGCCCATCAGTGTCCCCCCTGTCATCCCAGAGTGCCCATCAGTGTCCCCCCTGTCATCCCAGAGTGCCCATCAGTGTCCCCCCTGTCATCCCAGAGTGCCCATCAGTTTCCGCCCTTGCATCGAAGAGTGTCTATCAGAGTTTCCCCTTACATTTTGGAAGTGCCCATCAACATCCTCCCTTTTATCCAGGAAAGCTCATCAGAGCCACCCCCCTTAAATCCAGGAGTGCCCATCAGTGTCCCTCCTTACATCCCAGAATGCCTAATCAGACCCCCCCCCCCCTATACATCCAAGAGAGTCCATCAGAGTTTCTCCTTTCATCCCAGAGTGCCCAATCGGAGTCCCCCTGTACATCCCAGAGTGTCCACCAGAGTTTCCCTTTACATCAATAAGAGTTCCCATCAGAATCCCCCCTTACATCCAGGAGAGCTCATCAGAGTCCCCCTGTTACAACCAAGAGAGCCCATTAGAGTTTCACCTTACATTCAGAAGTGACCATCAGAGTCCCTCCTTACATTAGGAGTGTCCATCAGTGTGACCCCTTACATCCAGGAGAGCTCATTATTGTCCCCCTGTTACATCCAAGAGAGCCCATTAGAGTCTCCCCTTACATCCAGGAGTGACCATCAGAGTCCCTCCTTACATTCCAGAGTGCCCATCAGTGTCTCCTCTTACCTCCAGGAGTGTCCATCAGAGTTTCCCTTTACATCAATAAGAGTTCCCATCAGAATCCCCCTTTACATCCAGGAGAGCTCATCAGAGTCCCCCTGTTACATCCAAGAGAGCCCATTAGAGTTTCACCTTACATTCAGAAGTGCCCATCAGAGTCCCTCCTTACATTAGGAGTGTCCATCAGTGTGACCCCTTACATCCAGGAGAGCTCATTATTGTCCCCCTGTTACATCCAAGAGAGCCCATTAGAGTCTCCCCTTACATCCCGGTGTGACCATCAGAGCCCCTCCTTACATTCCAGAGTGCCCATCAGTGTCTCCTCTTACCTCCAGGAGAGTCCATCAGAGTCCTCCCATTATATCCAATAGTGCTGATTAAAGTCCCCCTGACATCCAGGAGTGCCCATCAGAGTCCCCCCTTACATCAGGGAATGCTCATTAGAGTCTCCATATTACCATACACAGACCACTACCAACCTGTTGGAGGTTTTTTCAAGGACAGTTTCTGTGGCCAGATGTGTTTTGAATGTAGTTTAAAGACCTTGCAGAAAAGGTTACAGGTCTTTATATAAATATTTAGCACAGTTCTGGGCCCCCCAAATAAACGGGAGACCCTGAGAACCACTGCGGGTGCCAGTGGAAGGGGGAACCTTTGGAGCCCTATAAAAGTGATCACTTTTGCCTTAAAGGCCCTCGCCCGATGCTACAATTGGTACCAAGCTCACAGGCACAGTAACTTGTTTTAACCCCTTGTTTCCCATGCTGCTTATAAATGTACCTTGGTAGACAAGGGATTAAAGTGGTAGTAAAGGTGTTTTTTGTATGTATATCTACAGGTAAGCTTATAATAAGGCTTACCTGTAGGCAGTGCTGTGTCTTGGCCTAGGCCGACAAGGCCCAGGCCTAAGGCTGCACTTTGTGGGGGCGGCAAAAAAGCCACCCGCCCCGCACTAAAACCTCCCCCGACCCATTCTCCCCCCTACTGCACAAAAAAAGCGTCCCGCGCAGTGGCGTATCCCCAAGTTCAAGGACAATTTTAATGTGTGTGTGCACACACGCGGAATCGGCGGCCAATGCCCAGCCTATTGATCGCACTGAGGTGCCTGGCCAGTGGCAGAGTAATCTGCAGCCCTGTGTGCTGCGGGTAGAAGAATTTGACAGAACACCAGGGTCTGGGAGCTGGGACGTGTCTTCAGAGAAGGGGAAATCACGCCCACTGCCCCACCATGCAGCGTGACATGCCGCCCAGACTCAGGTAGGACATCATTGTAAGGGGAGAGTGGGGAGGAGTGTATGGCAGCCAAGTAGTGTCAGGAGATGGAAAGCTGTGCAGTCTCCTAATGCTGTGTTTGGAGGATTGGTGGCAGCCCGCTCTGCTAGGACTTGTAGTGCCCTCTGTGGGGGCTGAGATATGGCAGCCTTGTATGCTGGGACTTGTAGTGCCCTAGACTGTCCCCACAGAGGGCACTACAAGTCTCAGCAGAGTGGGCTGTCATATCTCAGCCCCCACAGAGGGCACTACAAGTCCCAGCAGAGTGGGCTGTCATATCTCAGCCCCCACAGAGGGCACTACAAGTCCCAGCAGAGTGGGCTGCTCTTTCAGAACAGGAGAAGCAGCTGTGTTGGGGGGGGGGGTTACTGGGAGGGGAGGGAAGAAGGCACAGGTTTGAGATGGGGGATGATTTTTTATGAGAGTGAGGATTTATGCTGGGAGGAGGAAATGGGGAAGGATTTGTGCTGAGAGGGATTTATGCTGGGAGGGGGAAATGGGGGGGGGGGGGGGTATTTGTGCTGGGAAAAAGGAGGTTGAGGCAAGGATTTGTGCTGAGAAGGGGGATTTGTACTGGAAGGGGTTATATGCGGTGAGGATTTGTGCTGAAAGGGTTTTTTTTTGCTGCTGGGGGGTGATGGCGGGGGTGGGGGTCTGGAAGGGGTGTGGTTTACAGATGATAGGGTGGGTCTTAAATATGCAGACGTGTAGCCTTGACAGGAAGGGTGGGTCGTATCTAAATTAGGGGGTGCATGAATTTAGTCAGGCCTAGGGCAGCACAAAACCTAAATACACCACTGCCTGTATGTACAGTGACTTGTACAGTTAAGGAGATATTTACCTAAGCAGCACTGCGCTGACGGTGTGCCTGATAGCTGCAGCTCTTCCCGGAAGGAAGACTAAGTGAAGATGGAAGCCCTGTCATCGGTCACACGCTGGAGGGCTTCCTTTTCAGGTAAGTCTTTCATAATGCACATTGTGACACTACCTTGCAGGGAGAAGATTTTTTATTTTTTATTTTACAGTTTACTACCGCTTTAACGTGCAAAGATTAATTGAAATTCTTTTCTCTTTTTTTTTTTTTTTCAGCTGGACCACTCAAAACAAGATTACAATATCCTCATTGTGCAAGATATTGTGGTCTTTGGCCTCAAACCGGTCAATGTAAAAATATACGACTATTACCAAAATGGTAAGTAGACCAGCAAGCAGAATGAAAATTACTTAGAACCCCCAAACATTTTATATATATATATATATATATATATATATGCAAAGGCCCTAGAAAATGATGGGTGTTGCAATTTTTTATGTCCCACGGTATTTGCACAACAGTTTTTCAAACGCATTTTTTAAAAGGAAATACACTTTAAAGAATTTACTACTCACAAACACAATATACCACCCAATTGTTTGGTAAAATATAAAAGATGATGTTACACTGAGTAAATAGATACCAAACATGTCACGCTTTAAAATTGCACGTGCCCATTGACAGTGATGTAACTAACGCAATTAAAGTAAACGCCGTTACTTTAGAGGGTAACGAGTAATCTAATCTAACGATTACTCTTCCCCTCGCGGTAACGCCGTTCCCATTACTGGGGCGGCATTACCGCAATTACCCACCGCGATCCGCGGAGCCGTCCGCGGCCTTAGGAAAGGCATCGGCTTCAGCCTAGCTCCGGAGTGGCGGCCATCTTGGTGCAATCACTTGTAAACAAACCGGCGTCAAGATGGCGCCGGTTCCTCTCTCCCCTCTGTGTACAGATCTGTACAGTGGAGGGGAGAGATCGGATGGCAGCACTGTAATACCCTGCCAATACTCTGCAATACCCTGCCAATACTCTGCAATACCCTGACAATACTCTGCAATACCCAGCCAATACCCTGCCAATACTCTGCAACACCCTGCCAATACTCTGCAACACCCTGCCAATACTCTGCAACACCCTGCCAATACTCTGCAACACCCTGCCATACCCAGCCATACTCGGTAATACCCAGCCATACTCTGCCATACTCTGCAATACCCCGTAATACCCAGCCATACTCTGCAATACTCGATAATACCCAGCCATACTCTACAATACTCTGCAATACTCGGTAATACCCGGCCAATACTCTGCAATACCCAGCCAATACTCTGCAATACCCAGCCAATACTCTGCAATACCCAGCCAATACTCTGCAATACTCTGCAATACCCTGCCAATACTCTGCAACACCCTGCCAATACTCTGCAACACCCTGCCAATACTCTGCAACACCCTGCCAATACTCTGCAACACCCTGCCAATACTCTGCAACACCCTGCCAATACTCTGCAACACCCTGCCAATACTCTGCACTACCCTGACAATACTCTGCAACACCATGCCAATACTCTGCAACACCATGCCAATACTCTGCAACACCATGCCAATACTCTGCAATACCCTGCCAATACTCTTCCATACCCAGCCATACCCAGCCATACTCTGCCATACTCTGCAATAATCAGTAATACCCAGCCATACTCTGCAATACTCTGCAATACTCTGCAATTCTCGGTAATACCCAGCCATACTCTGCAATACACGGTAATACCCAGCCATACTCTGCAATACACGGTAATACCCAGCCATACTCTGCAATACACGGTAATACCCAGCCATACTCATCGATACCCAGCTGTACCCAGCCATGTTCAGCCGTACCCAGCCATACTCAGACAATATTACAGTTGGGGAGATGACGTGGATATTACAGTGGGGGAGATTGTGGATATTACAGTGGGGGCTTTATGGTGGTGGAATTTTCACAGGTTTTTGCAAATTCAATTATTATTTGCTGATCCGAAAAATTATCCGATCCGTGACTCTGATCCGAGCAACGATCCGATCCGTGAGTTTGGGGGGGACAGATGTACAGAGGGGGAACAGATATATGTGTGTGGGGGGTGGACAGACATGTAGTGGGGTACAGAGGGGGAACAGATATGTGTGTGGGGGCGGGGACAGATGTGTAGTGGGGTACAGAGGGGAAACAGATATATGTGTTGGGGGGAACAGACGTGCAGGGGGGTACAGAGGGGAAATAGACGTGCAGGGGGGAACGCGCCCCTTGCTTACAGTAATACTAGACCCGCCCCTAAGAAATTTAAAAAAAATCAGTTACTTTGCTGAGTAACTAATTACTTTTCCAGTGTAGTAACTGAGTTACTAACTCAATTACTTTTTTGGGAGAAGTAATTTGTAACTTAACTAATTACTTTTTTAAAGTAAGGTGACCAACACTGCCAATGGAATGGCAACATACTAAGGTACATTAAATTATCCATAGGTGACACTTTAAAAGCCTTTACAGGTTATGAGTTTTGAGCTACAGAGAAGATCTGTCATGACTATTGTATAACTGATGTGTCTTACTTACTTACTTACCCCTATATAAACCACCTTTAACTGCTGCGTTCCCTTAGCATATACCCCAGAAAATGAGACCACACCAATCTGGAGTAAATATGGCCGTAGCAGCCAATTATCTTTATTTATAAAACATTAAATAATTAACATAACTAACACCAAGTAAGGAACTTCCTCCATTAAACTCCTCCCGTTGGTCTGTGCAGGAAAAACCCACCAATCATAACATCAACATCACTTAACGGCACTGCAGAACCAAACTAGAATAGGCCTCACGCTGACATGCTGGCTCAGAGGCAAAAACACTGTCTGCAGTGCACCTGATAAACAACATTGGCTAAACTACTGTTAGCTGTATCACCACCCACGGGTACCATACCAACGATAGGTCCCGAACTTCCATATCTGGGGTAAATCCTTCATCCGCACAGACCAACACCTTACCCTTGTGTGCCCTGCCACAACCTCAAAGCTCGCTGTATCCCATCCTGCAGACCCAAGGATCACAAGTCCCACATCCGTCAGGTGTACACCATCTCTTTTCAGGTACCGCCAGGTGTCCACCTCCAATTCCCAGTGTCGTATAGCCAGCTCTCCATTCCTGACCACAAAACCGCTGACTTCCTTATTCACCTTCCGTCGGGCCCTATTGATCTTCTCCACAGACCTAGCCCCCCTCCAAGATGTCCTGGCCACCATGTCAGACCACACTATGATCATGTGTGGAAAGGCAAGGCGGAGCTGATAAAAGTCAAACTTTATGTCCTTAACTAAGTCCAACATAGTCCTGCGGCCCAAGTCATTGCCTCCCACGTGCAATACTAACACGTCCCGAGGTCTGTCCCAGTGCGCAAACTTATGTACCTCAGACACCGCCCTGCCCCACAACATGCCTGACACCCCCAACCACCATATATAAGCCTCCTGCCTCGAGAACCCAAGTTGCCTTCCATCCATTCGAGCATCACCTCTCCTAGCTCCCCAACAAACATATGAATGGCCTACTACCCAGACCAGTCCCTGTGTTCTTCCTATAAGAAAGGAAGAGAAGAAAACAACCCAAACCATCAATAATTGCCAAAAAACAGATTACACTCTCCCAGGTGTCCTTCCTGAACCCCACCCTACACAATCAACAGGTGGGGACGAACATAAGATTTAAACCTTCTAGATTCCCACCTCCCGATTCGCTTAACAGCAGCCTCATCCAACTCCCATCTAACTGCTTCCGTGGCCGCCCCTATGCGAAACGAGTGAGAGGAAAACTTTTTGCCCCCCAAACCCAGAGCCTCCAAAATTTTTTTGAAAACTGCCACAAATTGAAAGCGCGATAGTGCTCACCCATCCTGGTGTATCAATAGAGATCCCCCAACTGCCGGGCGCACTAATAAGAACTCCTGCACTAACATTATAGGGCACAAGGGTGAACCTAGCAGCGAGAACACACACCGCACCATCCTACCCTTGCCCCGCTGATCTGTTTTTGATTTCCGCAGCATTATGGACAAACTATCCACTTCACACACCACGTCAGCCACTTCTAACCCCCCATGTGCTTTCTTGGAGGGGCTTACCAACTCGCCAATCCTGAATGCCCCAAAAAATGCCAAGGCAAACACTCCCTTAAACAAGGTAACCTCGTATGCTGATGAACACATAACTAATAACTGCCCTACCAACTTACCCAGGAGCTCAAATGAACCCGGGCACCTTCATCGCCTGCCTCACCCAAAAATCTTTTGTCATGTCAGGCAGGCCCTTGAACTTAAACCAAACTGCCAACCCAGCCAACTTCTTGTCTAACCCAGCTGCTGACACCCCACCCTGTTCATCTGTGACTTGTTGTACCAAGGCCCCCCATTCAACCCACACCCTGTTATACGCTGCCCACGTCGTGTTGCTCACCGACCATCTGATCCATCCTGTTACTCGTCCAAGACAATCCTCCAAAGCCACTCCGGACATGGGACCCCGTGCTGTTCCGCCCCCGGTGCCAACTACCGAAACGTGTCCAACTGAAAGCGAGACAGAGCATCAGCGATGACATTCTCCACTCCCGGGAGGTGCACACACGTTCAACTGCATACAACGTAACACAAGGTGCCTATGTAAACTAACTACCGGCGGCGATGCCGCCGATACCCTGTTGGTCACCTGGACCACCCCCAAATTATCCCTGTGGAACCTAACTTTCAAATTCTGAAATGCTTCCCCCCACAATTCCACTGCAAGTACCACCGGAAACAGTTCCAACAGTAACATGTTCTTCACGAGGCCTGCCTCCTTCCAGGATTCCGGCCATGGTCCTGCGCTCCATTTACCCTGGAAAAAGGCACCGAAACCCGCTGCCCCTGCTGCATCGGTGTATAATTCCAAGTCAAAGTTGCTAACAGGGCCCGACATCCAAGCACACTGCCGTTAAAATTAGCCAGGAACGTGTCCCATGTCGCCAGGTCCTCCCTATGAGCCTTTACCAAGCGCACGTAGTGCTTGGGGGATGTGACCCCCGCGGTACTTGCTGACAGCCCTCTGCAAATACCCTCCCCATTGGCAAGATGCGACACGCAAAGTTCAACTTACCCAAAAGCGATTGCAACGGCCTAAGCTGCACCTTGCGTAATCCCATGATCCCCCGTATCTCTGCCTGCAACGCAGTTAATTTCTCCTCCGGCAGCCTACATTCCATGTTTTCTGAATCCAAAACAATACCCAAGAAACTCAGAACAGTCGTCGGGCCCTCCGTCTTATCCGGGGCTGTGACGAAACGCTCCCACACTCCTCTTGAGTGCTTTCGTCATATACCACTTCCTCCCAGTCTGGATATGGATCTCAGATATTCCAACCGCTCCCAAGCACCAAACGAGACAACACTTGCTTAGCTGCTCAACATGGACTGTTTTATTAGAACCAAACGGACAAGTATTTATATACAGTAGAAGAGGAGACCCCCCCCCCCTCCTGCTCATTTTACTCTAACAATACACCTGTAACAAATTAACATGAGCTAATTAACGAATCCCTTTAAGCAGCCGATGTGACTCTGTGCCCATCAGGATTCCACTACAGGTCAGACTTGTTGTCTCTGAGCTTCACACATGTTAGATGCTAATTCCATCAACTCCAAAAGACAGCAGGAGCTCCATTAGGAGTCGGCCCGTCTCCTACATTGTACAGAGGACAATGTGATCAGCTCTCTCAATTAACATCTTGAGTTCATCAACAAACTAAGAATAGTCTTTACATATATCCTGCATTGAATCTGACTAGCACAGATTATAGGGGGGGTTCTCATTCACCCTGTGCCCTAGAGACACAGGGTGATTTACACATAAGAAGGTCCGGGGAAGCTGGACAAGGAGCCTCCAGAACTCTCCAGGGTAAGCTGAGTTCCACAAACCCCCGACCCAAAGTCACTCCTGTCACAGGGGCTAAGGGAACACCAAACTTCTCAGCGATATGTTCCAACGTAGCCAACAGGACCCTGCAGATTTCCGACGCTGGCGGGCCCACGTAGAGGAAATCGCCCAATAGTATGATTGAACTCAGTCCCGCGACGCCCCGGACCACCCATTCCAGAAATGAACTGAATTTTTCAAATAACGCGCAGGATATGGAACATCCCATTGGCAAGCACCTATCCACATAAAACTCTTCCTGCCAGTGACATCCCAGCAGACGAAAGCTGTCAGGATGCACTGGCAGTAGATGGAAGGCCGACTATGTCGGCCTTTGCCATCAGCGCTCCCTTTCCGTTTTTCCTTACCCAGAACACTGCAGCATCAAATGATGTATAAGAAACTGCACAAATCTCGGGGTCAATGGCATCATTAACTGAGGCCCCCTTCGGGAACGATAAATGATGAATGAGCCTGAATTTATTAGGCTCTTTTTTCGGCACCACCCCTAAAGGCGACACCACCAAGTCCGGCATGGGAAGACTGGGGAAGGGGCCCCCCATACTTCCCAGCGCCACTTCCTTGTGTAGTTTATCAGATACCACCCCCACGTGTTGCAAAGCTGACCGCAGGTTGCGTGCTACCGGTGGAGTGGTAGCCAGCTGCGCCGGAATCCTAAACCCCTTGGAAAACCCTTGAGCCAGCAAACTCGCCGTCTCTCTATCCAGGTACCTATCGAGGAAAGGCTGCATCCTTTCCACCTTCACCGGCGTTGTCCCCTTTTCCTGCAGCATCCCCTGTCTTACCTTTTCCCTGCTTGAAGCAGCGGGACATGGGATGTCCTCAGCCAGAGCATTGGTGCTTGTACTTGCACGACCCTTTAAACTTGCAGGATCCCTCATTAAATTGCCAACACAACCCCTTTTTCCTTGTGGCCGATTGTCCAGAGTTAGTGGACCCACCGCCCCCCCCTTAAAAAAAACGGACTGGCCGGCTTAGCCAAGGTCATAAGGCGCATCCATAAACTGATGTCCTTATTATCCCACCTCAAGGACGGGCGAATCGCCCTCCGCTGCCTAAACTGCTCGTCATATCGTAGCCATGATGTTCCACCGTAAACTCTATAGGCCTCTCCCACGGCGTCCAGATAGCCGAACAGCGCCGAGCAATGTTCCGGATTCTTCTCCCCTATCACACTAACCAATATAGCAAACGCCTGTAGACAATTTGTAAACTTCCTAGGGATAAGCCTATACCTCCGCTTTTCTTCATACTCTTTTTTGTGGTCCTCTGGCCTCACCCTATGCAAATTGAACTTTTCCAGCGGTAGCAGGGCGAAAATCTCCAAGTAGTCTCCTTTCAAGATCTTCTCTCTGACTTCCTGCTTTAGATGAGCCCCTAGGGGCCCCTCAAAGTACACATACACCTCGTATTTGGCTGCATCAGCCAACCTCACCAAATCTTGTTTTTTAGATGTATCAGTGGTAGCCTCCCCCGCGGGCTTCTGCCCCGCCACCTTGTCAGCCACCCCCGCTAAAGCAGTCACGGCGCCGCTGGCTCCTTGTCCCCTGTCACCTGGCCCCCGGTCCCTCCTAGCACCCCATCACCCCACCAACCCCCTTTTTCAGGGGCCACCCATGCTGACACAGGGGCCTGAAACCCACCCGTCCCTGGTTAAAATCGCTGCACCAGTTTCTTTAAACCCGCTAAGAACTCCTGCAGCCCCGTCTCCACCGCTGCGCGGTCTGAGACCGACACTGCCAGAGGGGGTCACTACTGACCACCCCGCATGCACCTGACCTATCTGACCCATCCCCACATTCCCCACAGTATTACATGGCATAGAATGAACAAAATGTGCAGACTTACCGTGATGCCTGGATGGGGTCACACCAGACAAAGGCCCAGATACCACTGCCGCCGGGCGTCCCTGCTGCACATCCTCCTCAGATTGCGACAACTCGCCCTCCGAACACTCCTTAGCCGCCTCCTCCTCGCTCGCCGACCACCCTCCAGCCAATACGTCACTGGATGCCGGGGATCCGCGGTTCTCCCTGCTCCTCCTCAAAGCTGACTTCCTCAATGCCTTGCCTGAACCTCCACATTCCTGCACACAATGCCGCCCCAGGCCACTGCCGGTTACCTCCTGCTGGCCTCTGGATGCTGCCTCCTGCTGTCCATTGGCCACCGCCACCTGCTGTCCATCCATCCCAATTAGGCTGCCTGCTGCACGTGTGGAAAGCCCAGCAGCGCTGACGCCATCTGCCTCTCTCCTAAGCCCCGCCCCCACCGACTCAAGGCCTGGAGCAGGGGCCTCTCTTCCAGTCCCAGTCCTCCTTCTGTGCCCAGCAACTGCTGCAGGTCTGCCGGCATTGTTACCCCCCGACCCCCTGCCCGACTGGCGCTGGCTGCCACCCCCCGCTGCAGGAGCCTGGAGAAAAACGGTCCGGTGGCCGCGAGCGCCGCGTTTCCTGACCGGCTGTTGTGGCCGATGGGGATGTTTCCCCCAACGCCGCTGCTAGCCTACCTTCCAGCCATCCAGGGCCCCTGGACGCCGCTTCGGCCCTCAATCTAGAGAAAAGATCCTCCACAGTGGCCATGCTGCTGTTCAAGCTCGCTCCTCCTGGCAGACTGAGCTGGGGAGGAACCACCCACTCTGCAAAAGTCCTATGCTCCTCCCCTCTACCACCTCTCCACCAATCCTGCTACACCTTTCCCACGTGCAGCTCTTCTACCACCACCTAGTTAACCCTGTCATGCCTGCCCTGCGCCTATTATTTTATTTATTTTGCTCCGGGCTCTCTGGAGAATTATTGCTCTTGCGCTGATGATTGCAGCAATACCTCACATGTGTGATGCAATCACCTTATACATATGAGCGTGGGACCTAAGTGCACGCTCATATTTGCACACTTTATTTTACATTTTTTTCACAAATAAGCAATTCCTGTTTTATTTGGTCTTGTGGTTTAAATTGGAAACAAGCCAATTACAAAATTGGCAGTCACAGATTTTTCTGCTTCGGCCTTGTACTGGTGAGGCTGGCCTTTCTCCATGGTTACACCAAGCGGTCAACGCGCGCTGTGCTGACAGGGAACAGGGCGCTTTAAATTAAAATGTTACGTTTTTTGTTTTGTTTTTTAATACTGTACATTTTCATTTTTAATTTATAAACTTTATTGCTATTGCAAGGGATGAACAGGGAGAACAGGGAATTCCCTTGTAATAGCATGAGCTTTAACAGCTTTAACATATCTTTTTGGAGAGATATGGGGTCTTTTAGACCCCAGATCTCTGCTCTGGCCTCCAAAGCATCTGATCACACCACCACATTTTTAACTTGGGCTGCAGTCTGACAGGCTGCACCACCTGTCAAACTGCCTCACTGAGATCAATGGAGCCAAACTGTAACTGCAAGGCAAGCGTTTAGCTTGCAGTTGTGCTGCGGTCTCATGCCGATATACAATGGCAAAGTGGCATGGGTGTGCAAAACGATGTACCCGTATGTCACTCCATCATCGGCACCGCTGGAGCGTGCCCCTGGGTCCCGCGGACGTGATCCCGGCACGGAGAGGCAGAACATTTCCCTGTTCTGCCTAGCAACATGACAGGGATCTACTGCTCCCAGTGTCCGGAAGCAGTGATCTCTGTCATGTTCTAGTGAGCCCATCCCCACTACAGTTAGAACACATCCAGGGAACACACTTAATCCCTTGAGCGCCCCCTAGTGTTTAACCCCTTCCCTGCCAGTGACATTTACACAGTAATCAGTGCATTTTTAAAGCACTGATCACTGTATAAATGCCAATGGTCCCAAAATAGTGTCAAAGGTGTCTGATCTGTCCGCCGCAATGTCGCAGTCACGATAAAAATCGGAGATCGCCGTCATTACTTATAAAAAATAAAATTTAGAATAAAAATGCCATAAATCTATGCCCTATTTTGTAGACGTGATAACTTTTGCGCAAACCAATCAATATACGCTTATTGCGATTTATTTTTAATTTTTTTTTATTACCAAAAATATGTAGAAGAATACATATTGGCCTAAACTGTGGAAGAAATTTGTTTTTTTATATATTTTTGGGGGATATTTATTATAGCAACATGTAAAAAATATTGCTTTTTTTCAAAATTGTCGCTCTTTTTTTGTTTATAGTGCAAAAAATAAAAACCGCAGAGGTGATCAAATATCATCAAAAGAAAGCTCTAAAGGACATCAATTGTGTTTGGGTACAACGTGGCACAACCGCGCAATTGTCAGTTAAAGCAACGCAGTGCCATATCGCAAAAAAGGGCTTGGTTAGGAAGTGGGCAAATCCTTCCAGGGCTGAAGTGGTTAATGTAAAATTGCTATTTGGCAATTAAAAAAAGATAAGAAAGGGGGCAGTAATGCCTCCTGAATTCCTGTCAGCAGCTACTCTACTGCTGATTGAAGCATAGCTTTTTAGGGCTCATTCACGCTAGGTGCAGTAGGACTGGGTTGAGCAGCTATTCAAGGTCAGTCCTACCCCAAGACAAGGCAAAATGCCTCCTCTCCTGCATGGCCGGTGCACCCGGCATGCTGAGCTTGACAGCGGCTGGTGCTCAAAATTTTGGGGGGGGTGCAAACAAATAAAAAAATACATAAAAATCAAATGCAGCCACTGTGCCATCAAATGCAGCCTCACTGTGCCATCCAACGGTGCCACTGTGCCATCAAACGCAGCCACTGTGCCATCAAATGCTCCCACTGTGTCATCAAATACTCCCACTGTGCCATCAAATGCTCCAACTGTGCCATCAAATGCTCCCACTGTGCCATCAAATGCTCCCACTGTGCCATCCAATGCTGCCACTGTGATCCCTGATAGGCGTCCAATCACATCACCTGACGTTTCAGCCAATCAGGCGACTGGTAACAGACCCGGCAACCTGATTGACTGAGAAGCGGATCAATGTTAGCAAAGCAAATTCCTTTTCGGCTTTGCTAACATTGAGCTGAGTGACAAGGAACCCACAGCGTTGTGCCCGCTTCTCACTTTTTTTGACGCCTATTAGAGCCTATGGCTCTAATCAGGTGCTTCCAAAAAAACACCCCCCACCACTGTAATTCAGGTGCCCAGTGACTGAAAAGGGGCCGGACATCTGAATAGAGGGTGTCAGCAGCGACCATAGATAGATTCATGTAATGCATTAATCTATCTATGGTGATTAGAGAGTGACAGGAGGGGGGGGGGCGGCGCTCCAGCGCCCTTATGGAAGCACCGCCACTGGGCATCACCTGTCAAACTCATGCATTGAAGTCAATGGTGCTGAAGAGGGCGGTAGAAGCTGCCGCCCATGTCAAAGAGGCTTATGTGGAAGTCTGTAAGGACTTGTTCACACTAGCGTTACACTCTGAAAAGCGTTCTAAACGCAGATCGCTCTTTAGGGAGCATTTGACAGGTGGTGAGGAGGTGTCGTATTACCTTCTCACTGCCTGCTTTAACCCCTTTGAATCCAGCGCTAGCATTCCGCAACCGCATGCATTGACTGTGGTTGCAGGAGGCTTGCAGAGTAAATGGATTGCGTTTGGTGAGCAGTAGACATGTGCAGTACGTTTCAATCCGAATCGAAATTCTGACACATTTTTTTGTTATTGGGTAAATCGAAAGTATCTGAATTCATGAATTACAATAATAATGAATTTAAACGAATCCAAAATAACAAAATGGAAATTTTGAACGAAATTCTAATAGTTTGCGAATCAATTTGAATTAAAATTTTAGAAGAGAATAAAATAGGATAGAAAATAAAGGAATAAAATTGAAAAGAATATAATGGAATAGATAATAATAGAATAGAATTTTTTTTTATAAATTATAATAGCGTAAAACAGAACAGAATACATCAAAAAATAATGGAAATAAATAGAACAAACAATAAAGGGATAGAATAAAAAATAAAGTAATAGAAAATAAAAGGATAGTCTTCATTTCAATGACTACAGTTTTGGTTTATTAATCCCTCGTGTCATGTAATTTGTTCATAAGGAAAATACACTTATTTACTATGTTCTGCATATGTGTACACGGATATGCAATTAATGAAAAATATCAGATGTTGATGTACCTGCTGATTCTTACAGCTTGCTAAAAATCTTAATTAAATAATTGTAAAATAAAATAATAGAATAGAATGGAATAGAAAAGAATACAGTAAAACAGTACAAAATATAATAGAAAATAAAAGACCAGAATAACATAGAATAGAAGATAAAGGAATAGAATAAAATAAACAAAAGAATAAAATGGAAAGAATATAACCATCTTCTGAAATTCGAATTTCAAACAGAACGAATTTGAATAAAAAAAAAAAAAAAAAAAAAAAAAGAATCGAATAGAAAAAAACAATAGCATAGAATATAACCTCCTTCCAAAATTCGATTTTCAAATAGAATAAATTTGAATTTGAATAGAATAAAAAAAGAATAGATTCAAATAGAATAGAAAATAAAAGAATAGACTAGAAAAAAAAATAGAATAACACCATCTTCCAGAATTCGAATAGAATGAATTTAAATAGAAAATGATATAATTCAAAATGAAAGAAAATAATAGAATGAAGAAAATCATAGAATAGAATAAATATAACCATCTTCCAAAATTCGAATGGAATGAATTTGAATAGAATAGAGTAGAAAATAAAAGAATAGAATAGAAAAAAACAATAAAATAGAATGGAATAGAATGAATATAACCATCTTCCAAAATTCAGATTTCAAATAGAATAAATTTGACTTTGAATTGATTTAGAACTAAATTCAAAATTATTAAAATTTTTATGTAAATAGCGTATTTTGTCTCATGAAATAAATTGTTTTCTATTCACTTTACACAGAGGATAGTGCCACTACTACCTATGGCCCGTGTCCTACTGATGGGAGCAACGGTCCAGTCAGTAAACTTACATGAATCATTAAAGAAGAGCAGATAATCAACATGGACTGATCACAAGGTGGAGGACAATAGAGAAAAACATGGACTGCTATCCTTTGATTTCTTATCCGGAAACCCCAATAACCTGGGAGCGTTCATCCATATTATCACAGGGAAAATTGATATTTTACTTATTAGATAATCATGGGAAGATTGGATTTCACCATTAAATACAAATATTATAATGCGCTACAATGTTAATGTTAGTAGGTTGCCAAAGTCTAATATCAAATTAAAGTTGTAATTTTGACTACGAAACAGTTTGTAATAAAATCTGTATTTTGTACCAACTATCTCTAATGCCGCGTACACACGAGCGGACTTTCCGACAGACTTTCGACGGAGTTCCGACGAGCTTTTCGAACGAACGGACTTGGCCACACACAATCACACTAAACTCTGACGGATTCGAACGTGATGACGTACGACCGGACTAGAATAAGGAAGTTCATAACCAGTAGCCAATAGCTGCCCTAGCGTCGTTGTTTGTCTGTTGAACTAGCATACAGACGAGCGGATTTTTCGATAGGAACTGGGTCCGGCGGAGTTCCAGCAGGAAACTTTAAAACATGTTCTATTTCTAAAGTCCGTCAGACTTTTCGACAGTAAAAGTCCAATGGAGCCCACACACGATCGAATTGTCCAACGGATTCGTTCCGTCAAACCTTTGCTGTCAAAGTCCTCTCGTGTGTACGCGGCATTAGGCCCCTTTCACACTTGTGCGACTTGTCCTGTGACTTGGGACTGCAAAGTTGCATGACAAACCGTACCCCATGATTTCGATGAGTACCGTTCTTATCTGTGCGACTTCAAGGCGCAGCGACTTTAAAGTAGTCCCTGCATTACTTTAGTCAGACTTTGATGCGACTTGAGGTCCTTAGACCTCAATATTACACAGGCATTGCTTTAAATTGTAACTAATTTGCAACAAAGACGCTCCAAAATCGCACAACTTTCAGGTCGTACAAGTGTGAAAGGGGCCTTAGTGAACCTGCACAAACCCGGACAGTGGGAGATGGTCCTATGTTTAAGCATTACATAAGGCGTGGTAACCTGTAATGCCTTTGCAAACCCAGATATTACCTTGTAATTGCAACAATAAAATCATCACTGTGTTGTTGTTGTACATACAGTACCTTGAAAAAGAATTCACATCCCTTACAACCAAAAACGTAAATGTATTTTATTAGGATTTTATGTGATAGACCAACACAACATGGCACATAATTGTGAAGTGGAAGTAAAATGAATGGTTTTCAAAAATGTTTACACATAAATATCTGAAAAGTGTATTTGTATTCAGCCACCTTTAGGGTCCTTTCACACGGATGGTCCGTATGTCCGTTTTTCATCCTTCCGTTTTTGGATGAAAAACGGACATACATGTATCCCTATGGGATAGCGGGTGTCAGCGGATGAGCATCCGCTGACACCCGCTCTCGTCCGTGCCCGCTCTGCTCCGTTTCTGCAGACGGAGGAAAACCCTATTTTTTCATCCGTCTGCAGAGCGGATCGGGTGATGACGGTCTCTACGGTCCGTCGTCACCCGATCTCCCATAGGGGAGAGCGGCGCTCTGACAGGTCCATCCCTGCATGGAGTGCAGAGACGGACCTGTCATCTTCCTGCTCAGCGGAGATCGCTCCGGCGATCCCCGCTGAGCAAGCGGCTATCCACGGGGCGGATCTGCACTGATCCGCCCCGTGTGAAAGAGCCCTTACTCTGACACCCCTAACTAAAATTTGGTGGAACCAATTGTCTCCAGAAGTCACCTAATTAGTAAATTGAGTCCACCTGTGTGTAATTTAATCTCAGTATAAATACAGCTGTTCTGTCAAGCTTTGAACATCTCACGGAGCACTGTTCAGTCCATCATCCGAAAATGGAAAGAGTATGGCACAACTGCAAACCTACCAAGACATGGCCGTCCACCTAAACTGACAGGCTGGGCAAGGAGAGCATTTATCAGAGAAGCAGCCAAGAGGCCCATGGTAACTCTGGAGCAGCTGCAGAGACCCACAGCTCAGGTGGGAAAATCTATCCACAGAATAACTATTAGACATGTGCGATTAGTTTCATACGAATCAGAAATTCGTACAAATTTTTCGAAGTTCGTACATTCGTACGAATCCGAATTACGAATTTTTACGAATACGAAATTTCGTTTACTAATTTCGGATCCAAATTATCCGAATCCAAACTACCAAATAACTAATTTCAACTAATATGAAAGAAATTATAGCGGATATAACGAATGATTCAAATGAATTTGAGATTCATTATAACGAATATTGACACTCTACGAATAATATCGAATTATCCGAAAACGTATTAACGTTACATAACACAAGTCTATTGTTCACCAATCACTTTAGAGGAAGTACGAAATACGAAATTTAGTTTTACGATTGGTTTACGAGTGATTGGTGAACAATAGACAATAGACTTGTGTTATGTAACATTAAAGCCCCATACACACGGTCGGACAATCCGCGGACCAGGTCCGTCGGACCATGTCCGTCATACTTTGTCTGATGTTGGTTTTGCGTACACACGGTCGGACAAAGTTGTCGGAAAATCCGATCATTTTGAACGTGGTGACGTTTGTTGCCTACGACGGGACTACGTAGAGGCTAGTAGCCAATAGCTTTGGTCTTGTAATGTGATCTGAGCATGCGTAGCACTTTGTCCGGTCGGACAACCGTACACACGATCGGGTTTGGTGTGATCGGACCGGGTTGACGGCAAATCTTTCCAGCAGGAGATAAGACTTTGTCCGTCGGACAAACCGACGAACACTGTCCGATGGTGCATACACACGGTCTGATTTTTCAACAACCTTGTCCGATCGGACAGAATCCATGAAAAAGTCCGACCGTGTGTATGGGGCTTAATACGTTTTCGGATAATTCGTTAATATTCGTAGAATGTCGATATTCGTCATCGAAATTAACGATTCGTACGAAATTTTTTTTTATACGAAACTAATTTATTGACGGCTCCCATGTCTAACAACTATTAGTTGTGCACTCCACAAATCTGGTCTTTATGGAAGAGTGGAAAGAAGAAAGACATTGTTGAAAGAAAACCACAAGAAGTCCTATTTGCAGTTTGCGAGAAGCCATGTGGGGGACACAGCAAACATGTGAAAGAAGGTGAGACAAAAATGTAACCTTTTGGCCTAAAAGCAAAACGCTGTGTGTGATGGAAAACTAACAGTGCACATCACCCTGAACACACCATCCCCACTGTGAAACATGGTGGTGGCAGCATCATGTTGTGGGGATGCTTTTCTTCAGCAGGGACAATGAAGCTGGTCAGAGTTGATGGGAAGCCAAATACAGGGCAATCTTAGAAGAAAACCTGTTAGAGGCTACAAAAGACTTGAGACTGGGGTGGCGGTTCACCTTTCAGCAGGACAATGACCCTAAGCAATGGTTTAGATCAAAGCATATTCATGTGTTAGAATGGCCCAGTCAAAGTCCAGACCTAAATCCAATTGAGTTAATATGTGAGGAGGGAGGTGCCCAGCAGCTCCACCTATTAACAAGGATACAGTGCCTTGAAAAAGTCCCAAAAGCGTAAATTTATTTTATTGGGATTTCATGTGATAGACCAACACAAAGTGGCACATAATTGTGAAGTGGAAGGAAAATGATAAATGGATTTCACATTTTTTTTACAAATAAATATGTGAAAAGTGTGGTGTGCATTTGTATTCAGCCCCCCTGAGTCAATACTTTGTAGAACCACCTTTTGCTGCAATTACAGCCACAAGTCTTTTTGGGATGTCTCTACCAGCTTTGCACATCTAGAGAGTGACATTTTTGCTCATTCTTCTTTGCAAAATATCTCAACCTCTGTCAGATTGGATGGAGAGCGTCTGTGAACAGCAATTTTCAAGTCTTGCCACAGATTCTCAATTGGATCTAGGTCTGGACTTTGACTGGGCCATTCTAACCCATGAATATGCTTTGATCTAAACCATTCCATTGTAGCTCTTGCTGTATGTTTAGGGTTGTTGTCCTGCTGGAAGGTGAACCTCCATCCCAGTCTCAAGTCTTTTGCAAACTGTAATGCTGCGTACACATGAGCGGATTTTCCGTCGGAAAAATCTTGGATGTTTTTTTTCCGACGGAATTCCGCTCAAGCTTGGCTTGCATACACACGGTCACACAAAAGTTTGCTGAACTTTCGACCATCAAGAACGCGGTGACGTACAACACTACGAAGAGCCACGAAAATTAAGTTCAATGCTTCCGAGCATGCGTAGGAATTTTGCGTGTCGGAATTTCCGATCACAACTTTTTCTGACCGAAAAATTGAGAACATGCTCTCAATCTTTTGCTGGCTGGAATTCCGCCAGCAAAAGTCCGATAGAGGATACACATGGCTGCATTTTCCGACCAAAAGTTCTCATCTGACTTTTGCTGGTGGAATTTTCGATCGCGGCATAACAGGTTTTCTTCTAAGATTGCCCTGTATTTGGCTCCATCCATCTTCCCATCAACTCGGGCCTGGTCAGTATTTGCTCCATAAGACGCAGAGACATTTTCCCCCATTTTGGGGGGGGGGGGAGTGTGTCTTATGGAGCAAAACATATGGTATGTGTCACTTTGTGTTGTTCTATCACATAAAAACCCAATAAAATCCATTTACATTTTTGGGTGTAACATGACAAAATGTGGAAAATTTCCAGGGGTATGAATACTTTTTCAAGGCACTGCATACGCATAGGGTAATTCTCCTTGGAGATAGACCAACGGTGCTCCAAAGCACAAGATGTCTTCCTGGCACTCAAAACAGCATGAGAATATAAGGTGAAGACCTGGCAACTTGTCCTCCCGATAAAAGTACTCTATTGATAAAGGCTACAGTGTGCAAATTACAGCAACTTGTGCGTTTCAGTAAAAAAAAACTTATTTATAGCCACCCATGAATAAGGGTTTTGTTTACTGATAAAGTAAAACGCATAAGCTGCTGTAATTTTCACACTGTACCCTTTATCAATAAAGTACTTTTATCAGGAGGACAATTTGCCAGCTCTTCAACTTATACTCTCAAGCTCCACCCATTACAGGCTGCCTGCAGAAAACTACACGCATAGATGTGCGCAGCCTGTTGTATTAGAATGTGCACCCCAGAGCTCAAACACACATGCGTGTGTGTGTATTTACAGTATCTCACAAAAGTGAGTACACCCCTCACATGTTTGTAAATATTTTATTATATCTTTTCATGTGACAACACTGAAGAAATGACACTTTGCTACAATGTAAAGTAGTGAGTGTACAGCTTGTATAACAGTGTAAATTTGCTGTCCCCTCAAAATAACTCAACACACAGCCATTGATGACTAAACCGCTGGCAACAAAAGTGAATACACCCCTAAGATTTTGCACTATCCAGTTTTAGTAAATCCCCCCTAATATGTGCTTCCCTCAGTTTAAAACCATAAATCAGTAAGTAGATCCAGTTATGGAGGCAGCTAAAGTTATAAACAAATCTTGACTTTTACTGTAAAAATAATCTGGGACCCTTCCATTCCAATATCTGAAAACCTGTTTTTGGTTGGGGGGGTCTATCCATCAAATTAAAAGACCAATGGGGTGGTACAAGAGGGGGCAGAGGAGGCTTAACATTTACACACAATGCAAGGATTTGAATGTAAGTTTAACTACATAGATATCTGGAAGTACTGGACATTTTGACTCTCAGTTTTCACTATAGGAATCCTAAAGCATAGATTATGCAATTTTCTTTCTTGCTACCATGGGTGAGATGAAAGAAAAAATCGTAGAATTCCTCCATCAGTACAGTCAGTATGGATGGTGTGAATCCCTCCCGCAGTGTTAGCCCCCGTACACACGGTCGGAAATTCCGACCACAAAATCCGTCAGACTTTTTCCAACAGATTTTGTCCGACACTGGTGTTGCATACACACGGTCGGACAAAGTTGTCGGAAAATCCGATCATTCTGAAGGTGGTGATGTTCGTTGCGTACGACGGAACTACGTAGAGGCTAGTAGCCAATAGCTTTGGTCTCGTAATTTGATCTGAGCATGCGTGGCACTTTGTCTGTCGAAATTCTCTACACACTATCGGAAAAAGTCTGATCGGATTTTGTTGTCGGAAAATTTGAGAACAGGATCTCAAATTTTTTCCGCGGAATTTCCGACGGAAAAAGTCAGATGGAGCCCACACACGGCCAGATTTTCCAACAACATGGTCCGATCGGACATTTTCCGTTGGAATTTCCGACCGCGTGTACGGGGCATTATTGTGTTCTGCTGCAGGGAGCCTTCCCTACCAGCAGAACACAATGGGGGTGGTTTTCTAAAGGCAAATAGACTGTGCACGTTGCAAAGTGTAGTTGCTCTAGAACTTCGTAATTGAGGTAAAGCTTCACTTTGGAAAGAGTACCCAATCACATGGAAGGGAAATTAAAAAAAATGCATTTTTGCCTGCACATGATTGGATGATGGAGGTCAGCAGAGCTTCCCCTTATTTACAAAGCTCTGGTGCAACTGTGCTTTGCAAAGTGCACAGTCTATTTGCCTTTAATAAATCAACCCCAATGAGTAGTGTTGCTGGCTATAGCCAGTGGCACTAATCATCTGGGAAAAAACTGACAGGCTGGTTGTACACAAGTCAATTGATCATTATATACAACCAGGGTGCCCATGCATGGATCAAAATTTGTCCGGTCCCTGATGAACTAGACAAATTTTGATCCATGAATGGCCAGCTTAAGGCCCCTTTCACACGGACGATCCGTTCAGGCCCGCCTGTCAGTTCTTTAGGCGGACCTGAAAGGACACTCCATAGAGGTCTATGGAGGAACGGATGTCAGCGGTGACATGTCCGCTGACATCCGACCCGCTCCGATCCAAAAAAGTGTGACGGAGGAAAAACCTATTTTTCCATCCATCTGCGGATCAGATCAGGTGAAGACGGACTATACGGTCCATCTTCATCCGATCCCCCATAGGGGAGAGCTCACGGAGCGATCCCCTGCTGAGCAGAGCGGGATCCGTACACGGACACGTTCGTGTGAAGGAGCCCTAATAGTTGCTTCTCAAGGTACCTGCGAGACTACATTTTATTACACACCAGATCCTCTCTAAAGGCTCATACTTACCCTTCCCAATCTTGGGAGCCTGCTGCCACACCTCAGTCCCAACCCAGTAAAAGTGCCAAAGACAACCCTATCATTGTATTGCGGGCTAGAGGAGGACCATGGTAGAGTTCCAACTGAAGCAAAGCTGCACAGAATGGGGAGAAGACCGAAGAGGATTCAGTGAATAAAACCATGCTTTAGGTTTCGGAGGGAATAATAGGCTCACATGTTTTCCTGCTTGACAATTAAAAGCTAAAATCATTAATTTAAGCTTTGAGTTTAATAGAAACACCCCATGGGTCATCACAGTTTTTCTGCTCTTATTAAAAGCAGAAGCATTGCTACAACATAAAAAAAATCCTGTTGAATCCCCCCAGGGGATCAAGTACATGGTCCCATTTAGATCTGTGCTGCGTTTGGAAAAAACAAACAAAAACAAAACATGTTATTGTTTTTCCATTTGTGCTGGTTGTCAGTTCCACCCCTGACCGAAGCCCAATTTACAGGGGGGGGCGTGGGGGTTACAGTCAGCACTACACTGGCAGCGAGTGAAGATGCCATTTGTGCACATTTCTCCCTAACAGACAACCCTGCTGAACATACAGTGAGGGAAAAAAGTATTTGATCCCCTGCTGATTTTGTACGTTTGCCCACTGACAAATGATCAATAGTCAGAGACAGAACAATAGCAAAAATATCCAGAAAAACGCATTTCCAACAAGTTATGAATTGATTTGCATTTTAATGAGTTAAATACAGTAAGTATTTAACCCCTTCACAAAACATAATTTAGTACTTGGTGGCAAAACCCTTGTCATAATCACATTTTTTGTAGTAGGAGGAGGGATTAGTATTTCAGGAGGGATTTTATCCCACTCCTCTTTGCAGATCCTCCTCAGGTCATTAAGGTTTCGAGGCTGACATTTGGTAACTTGAACCTTCAGCTCCCTCCACATATTTTCAATGGGATTAAGGTCTGGAGACTGGCTAGACCACTCAAGGACCTTAATGTGCTTCTTCTTGAGCTACTCCTTTGTTGTCTTGGCCTTGTGTTTTGGGTCATTGGCATGCTGGAATACCCATCCATGGCCCATTTTTAATGCCCTGGCTGAGGAAAGGAGAGAAAGGGAACCACCGCTCCAGGCTAATCCACTGGGATAATGGTTTGGTTTCCAAATAAGGAGTCCCAGGTGCTGGCTAATGCACAAGCAAATGAGGAAAGGAGGTTCTCCCCCAAGATTTGATGGTACATGGCCATAGCCATCGTCCCACATCATCATTCAGATGTTCATTAGCAAACTTCAGATGGGCCTGTACATGTGCTTTCTTGAGCAGGGGGACCTTTTTGGCGCTGCAGGATTTCAGTCCTTCACAGCGTAGTGTGTTACCAATTGTTTTCTTGGTGACTATGGTCCCAGCTGCCTTGAGATCATTGACAAGATTCTCCCGTGTAGTTCTGGGCTGATTCCTCTCCATTCTCATAATTGAAACTCCACGAGGTGAGAACTTGCATGGAACCCCAGACCGAGGGAGGTTGACAGTTATTTTGTGTTTATTCCATTTGCAAATAATCGCACCAGCTTGTGTTGCAATATCAAAAACTACCAAGACAGGATTGGAGTTTAAAGGTGAAAACAATCAATGGAAATTGATATTACAAAAATATATTTTTTTTTAAACAGACAAATTTAAAAAGAGAGAAATAATTTTATATATATAAAAAAGAGCATAATAAAGCTCAGTGGTCACAATACAAAAGAATGGTTGTCTCTACATGTTTCACCACAATCGTGACTTCTTCAAGCTTTTGTAGGACTTTAATACATTACCACTAGAACAAAAAAACAATAAAATTAATTTTAGATTTTAATAAAAATTAAAAACAATAATACACATAAAGGTTCAACAAGCCATATATTTACATAATTAGCATCCCGTATAGATCGTCTGATGGAAGCACTCTCACCCCTTATAATGATCACGCTTCCAAAGAATCCTCAGGGCTCGCCAAGAGGTCCAATGAGGTGTCTGTGTGCCAAAAATGAGGGGGGAACAATAACCATGTAATCACACCTGAAAAATAATATGGTTGAAATCTATCAATCTTGGTATCACCTAAGTCAATTGTTTGCAACTTGGACGGATTTAACTGAAACCTACCCTGTTATAGTGAGACGTTAACGAATTGATGGACTGATACTAATGTCCTTCAAAAGACGCAAATATCATGTGCTGGTAGCAAACTTCAAAGGGACTGTTCCATCTACAAAACATAATTGATCACGGGATCCTCTATATAAATCTTGAACCTTTCCCAGTAAACAATCGATTTAGCAAGCAGTTCTTACCCGAGCACTTCTTTCTTTGAGAGTACCAATGTTCCTTAATTTGGTATCAATATGATACCTTTAAACCAGGGAAGATCAAAATAGTTGGTCTATCCCAAGGGATTACCCCCTAAAAAGGAATAACAGGTAAGTATTAAAGTTGTGAATTATCGACCACAAACAGCTGAAGTTTAGCTGCCAGAATCAAACAGTTGTTAACTTACTTTTTAACTTGGTTTAAAAATCTTGCAAGTAAAAAGGTGATCAGCCACAGCAATCTCTCCTTACTTTTGAGCTCTTAAATACCCACCTAATTTCAGAAGCGTCTGACGTCACCGCTGGGATAGAAGCCATCATTGGCTAATCAACAGCTGTTGTTAAATAAGAACAGGATTCTGAATCGCCTGCGGTGCCGTTCCGTGCATGCGCAAACCCGCCGCAGCCATTTTTGAAACTTCCCTAACTACGGTTAACACAAATGGACAAATGAACCATGCTTAAAGCGGTGTTCCCACAAAAAATTTAATTTAAAGTCAGTAGCTACAAATACTGCAGCTGCTGACTTTTAATAATCGGACACTTACCTGTCCCAGGGTCCAGCGATGTGGGGGATTGAAGCCGCGCTCGTCTCCCTCTCCGCTCGGCGGCACCGGCATTTTAACTGTGGGAGAACACCACAGTGTTTGTAGGGCTGAAGAGGGGAGGAAAGCCCCAGTGGGATTACCCTCAGTAATTTAATCCATTTACCCATCCAGATAACCACCAGGGATGCAAGCAGTCCTTAATAGATGGCTACAGGGAATTCACTTGAAATTTTATGAAGATCAACCAATCAACCTCCTTAGCCATAATCACATGAGAGGGGCTGCAATAATAAAAGAAAAAGATGGAAACAGAGGAAGGGGGAAGGACAATATTATAACATTAGGATGGATATAATCCAAAGCTGGATAATTACACAAGGGCAAACTGCCCCATTGTCGGGGGGGGGGAGATAAAGGAAAGAATGATAGGGATGCCACCCCAAAGCAGAGTCGCACATCTAAATAGAATCACATATATTGGGGAAATCGCCCCAAGCCTTGATATAAACACCCACTCAATTGGACCAAACCCAGGTCATGAGTGGTTACCAGGGACCCAGACCACATCAGGGATCAGGGTGCCAAACCATCAGAGGAACTTTACAGAATTTTTGTTTTTAAATTGTACATTAGAGATATGAAATGATCATTGCATTAGCCCCCTTAATTTGTAGATGTATGGTGGGAAATAGCAAAAGACACAAAAGACCCGAGCATCCATGGGAAACAGGTCATCCCCGGGTCATAATAGGCCCTATATTATTATTATTATACACGATTTATATAGCGCCAACAGTTTACGCATCGCTTTACAATGTAGAGGGGGGGATAACACAATTACAGTACAGTTCAATACAGAAGGGACAGGAGGGCCCTGCTCGTAGAGCTTACATTCTAAAGGGAGGTGGTACAAAAGGTAATAGCTGCTGAGAATGATTTGATGGGGGTGGCTTTGGGACAGTTGTTGTTAGGTGGGTGTGGGATAGCCTTCCCTGAATAAATGAGTTTTCAGGGATCTCCTAAAGGTGGACAGGCTGGGGCTGATCGGACATACTGGGGCAGGGAGTTCCAGAGGATGGGAGAGGCTCTGGAGAAGTCCTGAAGACGAGCATGGGAGGAGGTAATAAGGGAGCTAGAGAGCAGAAAGTCCTGGGAGGAGCGGAGGTGATGATTTGGGCGATATCTGCAGATGAGGTTGGTGATGTAGCTGGGGGCGATGTTGTGGATGGCCTTGTATGTTGTGGTTAGCATTTTGAATTTTACACGGTGGGGTAGGGGAAGCCAGTGAAGGGATTGGCAAAGAGGAGCAGCTGTCATGGATCGGTTAGTGAGGTGTATTAGTCTAGCAGCAGAATTCATAATAGACTGAAGGGTGGATAGCCTGCTTAAGGGTAGGCCATTAAGGTGAGAGTTGCAGTAGTCAAGGCGGGAAATAATCAAGTAGTGAATAAGTTGCTTTGTGGTGTCATTAGTCAGGAAGGGTCGAATTCTGGAGATGTTGCGGAGGTTAAGGCGGCAGGATTTAGCCAGTGATTGGATGTGGGGGCTGAAGAAGAGGTCAGAGTCAAGGGTTACACCCAGGACCCTGGCATGTGTGGAGGGACCAATGGTTGTGTTGTTGATATTAATGGTGAAGTCACAGGGGGGGGCCGTGAAGGAGGAAATATAACAAGCTCAGTTTTAGAAAGATTGAGTTTGAGGAAATGGTGTGACATCCATATCGATATGTCATTCAGTAAGTTTGAGATCCGTGAGGAGATCGAGGGGGTGAGTTGAGGAGTAGAGAGTAGGGATGGGCCCGGTGTTCGATTCGAACCCATGCTCGAATCGAACATTGGCCGTTCCTCCGCTCGTCGAGTTCATAACTCTGAGGGCCGTTCGCATCAAATTCGTGTGATGCAAACGGTCCACAATGCACTGCGCCAGTCGCAGTGCATTGCTGGCTGATGATTGGCCAAGCATGCACTGTGACCCCGCATGCTTGGCCAATTATAGAGCCAGCGGCGAGGAGACCAATTATAGCTCGGGGGTTTAGTACACGCCCCACACTATATAAGGCCGCCGTGACGGCGGCCTCATGTAGTGTGTTCCGGCGTTGAGGGAAAGAGTATTGCTAGGCAGGGGCAGTGTACTGTACACTATATGTGAATTATTTCTGTGTGGGGAAAGTGTAGGGATAGAGGAAAAATAGGCAGGGATAGTGTATTCTTCTCAGCCTTTGCGTGTGGGGAAAGTGTAGGGATAGAGGAAAAATAGGCAGGGATAGTGTGTTCTTCTCAGGCATTTGCGTGTGGGGAAAGTGCTGTTCTCTACCAATACAGCCATCTGCAGGAGTTAGTGTGTGTGCTGTGTGAGTGTAGCACAGCACAGTATACAACCTGCACCTGTATCTGCCCTTCTGCCCTGTTGTCATCTAATCCAGCCATCTACGACATGACATTAAAGCCACAAGCAGTTTAAAATGGCTTCTTTTTTCCTTTACAAATGTCATTTTATGCAGGGACAGTTCTAAACACGGGAAACACATGCCACTTCACAGGCATACTTTAGACACCCCCAGGTATCATATTTAACCTCCCTAGCGGTAATCCCGAGTCTGGCTCGGGCTTGCGTGCAGGATGCAGGGGGGGAGTTACTTACCTTGTCCCCAGGATCCTGCGATGTCTCCCCGCTGTGTGTGCGAGCCGTCCGCTCGCTCGATTCACACAGTGCCCGAGTGCCGTCGATCTCCGTTCCCTGCGACGTTCCGACGCACAGGAGCGGAGATCGGCGCCAAATTTAAAAAAGTTTAAAAACACAACACATATACAATACTGTAATCTTACAGATTACAGTACTGTATACAAATAATACACATCCCCTTTGTCCCTAGTGGTCTGCCCAGTGCCCTGCATGTCATTTTATATAATAAAAAGATTTTTTTTCTGCCTGGAAACTGGAGATTGTCC
This sequence comes from Lithobates sylvaticus, assembly GCA_028564925.1. Lineage (NCBI taxonomy): Eukaryota > Metazoa > Chordata > Amphibia > Anura > Ranidae > Lithobates > Lithobates sylvaticus. The sequence goes on along the minus strand of CM053036.1, from coordinate 63,148,518 downwards.
ATAGCAACCAAAAAGTGTCCCTTTATGTCAAAAGTGGTTTTAGACCAGCTAGAAAACACAGATAAAAAATTTAAATCACAATTTATCATCAAACAATAAATTTAATGACAGCGACTATTCTGCAACTGAGCAAATTTCTGTGTTTTTGATTTGATTACATTATTGAATAATTTTTATATATATTTTTATTATATTATAATTTATTATTTTGTGTTTCAAACTTTATCATACCCGGGATGTCTACTAGACTCTGGTTCGGACAGATTTAAGTGAGTTATTCATAAGAATTGCATGCCTACAATATAAAAACGCCAAATTTCCATGCAAAATAATTGTACCGCTTTCAGCACAAAATTCCAGCCAGAATCATACCGCCAGGGAGGTTAAAGGAATATTTCACTTTTTTTTTTTCACTTTATGTATCATTAAAATGACTACTCCAGAAAAAACGTCAGTTTTTAAAACTTCTTTTTGCATTGATACATGTCCCCTGGGGCAGGACCTGGGTCCCCAAACCTTTTTTATGACAATATAACATGCATATTGGCCGTTATAATTAGCCCTTTAGATTTCGAACATTTGCGTCCATTGTAACTAATAGGGTTCAAACGTTCGTGCGAACTTTCGGTCCGTTCGCAGGTTGGTGTTCGGCTCATCCCTAGTAGAGAGATAGATATGGGTGTCGTCTCGGCATAGAGGTGGTATTGGAAGCCATGGGAGGTTATCAACTGGCCCAGGGAAGAGGTATAGAGTGAGAATAGGAGAGGCGCAAGGACGGAGACTTGGGGTACCCCAACAGAAAGAGTAAGGGGAGTGGAGGAGATGGAGTTGTAAGTGACACTGAAAGTGCGCTGCGATAGGTAGGAGGAAAACCAGGATACGGCAGAATCACGGAGGCCAAGGGAGTGTAATTTGGTGAGGAGAAGCATAAAAACCTATAAAACCGGCTTGAAGCTTAATGCATCATTAAGCTCTGGGTGCTTAATGGCAGACAAATTAAAGATCCATTTGGTTTCTCGTTGTAACAACAATTTATCCACATCATCCCCTCTTTCATTTAGGGGGATGTACTCCAAGGCGAAAAACCATATCTTTGTGGCATCAAAATGGTAGTAAAGTCCCATGTGGCAACTGATAGGACTCTCAAATTTCTTTGCATTAACCAATTTAACGTGGTCCCTAATTCTGTGGAAAAAAGGCCTCTTGGCCTTTCCAACATAAAACATACCACATTGGCATTCCAAATAATATACAATGCCTATCGATTGGCAATTGGCAAAGAATTAATTTTTATTAAAATCTAAAATGTATTTTATTGTTTTTTTGTTCTAGTTAAGGTCCTACAAAAGCTCCAGAAGAAGCCACAATTGTGGTGAAACATGTAGAGACAACCATTCTTTTGTATTGTGACCACTGAGCTTTATTATGCTCTTTCATATATATAAAATTATTTTATTTTATCTCTTTTTACATTTGTCTGTTTAATAAAATTTATATTTTTGTAATATCAATTTCCATTGATTCTTTGCACCTTTAAACTCCAATCCTGTCTTGGTAATTTTTGAACGTATGGGAGGTGGTGTATATAGTGAACTCTCCAACCTAAATTTACCCTTTGTGTTGCGATATGATCTGTAACTTCCCCTGCTGTGCTGAATGACGGTGCTCATCTCTAGTGTGCTCCTGTAGCCTGAGACAAGCGCTGTCAGTCACACCTAATTATACATCCATCTTCTTGTACGCAGCGAGGTCAAACTCCAGCGGCCCCTTCCTGTGTAAATCGGGCGATATAGAGCCCTTTCTCAGACTTGGGCTATAGGTGGAGGATCGGGGAGCCTGTCTGCAGTTGGTCTGGGGGTGGAATCTAGGAAAGGCCATGGCCTCGGCCTACACACGGAGCTCGGCGGCCATCTTGCTACCCCCACTACTCCCACTATATCATAATCCTGCATGGTGAACCCCCTCCTGGAGTGCCACCTCCTCCCCACCAGACCTGTAACTATCCTGAGCCTAATATCCACCACAAGTTGAGGCCAGGAATATTATCTGACTGCCACTTCTTTCTAACTCCTTACATGGCTACCCAGGCTGTCACGGAACATGCCACTTAAATAAGCCTGGAGCTCCGGCTGCTCCTCAAGTCCTCCGCAATGCCATTATAACTCTTGTATTAACACCGGGGGTAAGCTTGATTGTCCACTACAACTCTATAGACACCCCATGGGCAAAATCGGTCAACAGCAGAAATACTACAAACCTATTTTTGGACAGTACACGAAAGTAAACATGGAAAAGTATGTCACCAGGTCAAATTCTTCTACACCAGCCTTCTCCGCAGACCAACTCACCACAATGGACCCGTCCCTAGGGACTGAAACTATAGTGAACTATCCACTAAATATCACCCAAAGTTCAGGGTCTGAGACTCTTTCGCCACGTGAGATTCTTACCCCAGACATCTTGGACGCTAAGCTAGACGCTAAACTACAACTTCGACTCCAACAAATCACTAACAATGTCTCGGCGGAGGTGAACAAATTGGCTGCAGACCTGAGAGGGGAAATTAATCAATTAGGGGAGCGCACAGACACCCTTGAGAACAAATTTAAAGAGATGGTCAACTATGTGCAGGCCATTGAGGGGGAAAACCATAATCTACGTCTCTCAGTCTCCCAACTACAACTACAACTACAACAGGAGGATTTGGAAAATAGGGAGAGACGTCAAAACCTACGCTTCAGAGGGATCCCTGAGACGGTTGGGGACTCTGACTTGCGCTCCTACCTCCTGGGCCTTTTCAACACCCTGGCCCCTTCGGTGGTGGACATAGATTGGCGACTTGACAGGGCACACCATTCTCTTGCACCCAAACCCCCGGCCGGAGCCAGACCCAGGGATGTTATAGTGAGGTTTCATTTTTTCGAAAGCAAGGAGGCACTAACAGTGGCTGCTCGCAATAAATCTCAAATTATGTACAAGGGAGCAAAACTGCAAATCTTCAGCGATCTCTCTCCCATCACCCTTGCTAAACGCAGGAACCTGCGCCCACTCACCTCACACCTACAACATCATAAAGTCCCATACTACTGGGGATTCCCATTCCGCCTTGTCGTTTCAAGGAACGGGGCCCAACACATCCTCCGCGACCTGCAAGAGAACGAGGCTTTTCTAAAAAGCCTCGGTCTGCCTCCACTACCGGAAGAAGATTTAAATCCTCCAGACACCCAGGCTCGACTACCTCCCAATACTCCCAGCCGTATCTGGACCCCTGTTAGGGGCAAATCTAAGAAACAACTTTCTACCCCTCAGCGTCCACGCTTTTCCAAGCAACCACCTTGAGACAGTCCACGCTCCTCTCTGGATCTATCCTTTAATGCTACGCGCATTTTAGACTCCTTGCCCTTCATTTATTGGATGAATCAAGGACTACTGTTTTGAATATACGCAGTTTTGATTTCACCCTGCTCTGTACTCAGGGTGAAACTTTGTTTGTTGATATTTCTACCTACTCAACCCATGGTGTGTCAGAAGAACCATGTGCCTCAGTGGTCAGACATTTTTGCTAAACAGTTAATTGGACTTGGTCCTTTTTCTACTCTATACTGCCCACTGACTCTAAACGCTAACAAGCTCCCAATTAAGAAGCGCTCATGGCTTTGAGGATCCTATCATATAATGTGAAGGGTTTGGGTTCTGTCCGTAAGCGCTGGTTGGCCCTGAAGGAATTCAGGACCTCGGGTGCTGACGTGATATTGATCCAGGAAACGCATTTCCGTACAAGGGGATCATTTAAATTTGCTTCAAAGCTTTTTCCCATCTCCTTTCTTGCCTCTGACTCTACGGGCAAGGCGGGAGTGGCTATTTTGATAAAGAAGTCATGCCCTATTAAGGTTAAAAAATCCTATGCTGACCCTCATGGGAGATTCCTCGTTTTAGACTGCCAATACTTGACCTCTTCCTTTTCCCTTGTCAATGTATACGCTCCCAATACAGGGCAGATTGACTTCCTTAATAAACTTTTTGACTCTCAACTCTCAATATCGTATTCAGCCCTTTATGATAGTCGGAGGAGATTTCAATTTGATTATGTCAGCCACTAGGGATAGACAAACACTATTTACTACCTCTCCTTCTAAAAAGATCATGTCTCAGGCTAATGCCTTTCGTAAATGTGTACGATCCCATCGACTCTTCGACTCATGGAGGATCAAACACCCCTCTACTAGGCAGTACACGTTCTATTCCCCAGCCCATAAGACGTACTCACGACTTGACCATTTCCTAGTCTCAGCCCCACTCATTCCTTATGTGATTGAATCTGACATATTACCTATTACATGGTCGGACCATGCTCCCATAGTGTTGGACCTCGTGCTTGATCGGGCTCACACCAGATCATGCCACTGGCGTCTCAACGACCATCTCCTGCAGTCTGAAATTTCACGTACTAATCTGTCTAAGAGTTTAACAGAATTTTTTTCAAATTAACGTAGGGTCAGTGTCAGACTTTTCCACACTGTGGGATGCGCACAAGACAGTATTTCGGGGAGTCTGTATAGCTGAGAGCTCTCGGCTAAAGAAAGATAAGAATAGACTTAAACAATCCCTGCTGTCTGCCCTGATGACTGCGGAACGGAAACTGCTGTGCGCCCCCACGGTGATGAAATTACAGAAGGTCCAATCCATTAGGGAACAAATTAAATCAATACAGATAGATAGAGTGTCCAAATCCTTACTCTGGTCAAAACAAAAATGTTATGAATATGCAAATAAACCCCATAGAATGTTAGTCAATAAGCTCCGCCCGCGGCCCTTTAACTCTTTTCCTGATTTCCTCCTACAGCCAGATGGAACCAGAACTTACTGTCCCCGAGAGATGTCAGGCATTCTTGGCAAATTTTACAATAAATTATATAACTGCCTGACTCCGGAGAACCATTTTAACTTTACCCAGGAAAAATTTGAAACCTTTTTCTCTAACATAAATCTTCCTAAACTTTCCCCAACAGACTTGGTGAACCTAAACAAAGCTGTCACAGATGAGGAACTCCTGGCTACTATTAAGAGATTGCCTTTGCACAAATCACCTGGCCCTGATGGTCTGCCATACTTTTATTACAAAACTTTCCTTGATGTCTTATCCCCACATATGCTGACTTTGTATAGTTCCCTGCTCAAGGGTTCTGTTCCCCACCCACATTTCTCCCATTCCTATATCTCTGTTATTCCGAAACCCGGTAAGGACCCCTCTATTCCAGACAACTACAGACCCATTGCTCTCTTAAATTCACCAAAATCCTTGCCTCTAGACTCTCTGAGCTGATACCTAAACTAATCCATAGAGATCAGGTGGGTTTTGTCATTGGTAGGCATGCCGGAGGCAACACCCGGCGCACAATAGATCTGATAGATCTTCTCGATAGATCATCCCGTTCGGCACTGATCCTAAGTTTAGATGCACAAAAGGCCTTTGATAGGCTGAGCTGGCCCTATATGTTTGCCACTTTGCAAATTTAAGGTTTCTAAGGTCCATTTTTAAAAGCCCTAGAGGCTCTTTACTCGACGGTCTCAGCCCAGGTACAGATGTCGTCCCTCCTGTCGTCTAGCTTCCCCATGACAAATGAAACTCGCCAGGGGTGCCCCCTATCACCACTGCTGTTTATCTTATGTCTAGAACCCCTGGTGGAATCTATACGTTCTCACCCAGATATACGTGGGGTGGTGATGCGACAGGAGGAATATAAGCTATCGCTTTTTGCAGACGACGTCTTACTTACTATCAATAACCCTCTGATATCACTCCCCTCATTGCACAAATTATTATCCTCTTTTGGTGCCATTTCCGGATATAAGGTTAACACTTCAAAAACTGGTTAACAGAGTGGAGAAGGTAGAAGACCTAGTGGTCATCCAGGCCCAGGAGATTCTGGAACTTAAATCACAAATGAATGCACTACAAACTAAACAAAGAGACATACAATACCAGATTGAAAACCAGGAGAATCAGAACAGGAGGCAAAATTTACGGATTAGGGCCCTGCCAGAACATCAAGGGGAAGACTTGAGAAGGATAATGCAGGGACTGTTTAACCCATTATTAGGAAAGCCAGAAGGAGCGGACCTGAAAATAGACCGGGTTCACCGCATTAGGAAACCAGCAAATCTAAGAGAAGAAATACCCAGAGACATAATTATAAAGTTCCATTTTTATGAGGATAAGTTCAAAATTTGGTCACAGTTGAGAAGTGCGCCCCCTCTGAAGTACGACTCAACAGAACTCCAGATCTTCTCAGATCTTTCTCCAGGAACTCTTGCAAGACGGCGCCAGCTGAGACCCCTTCTGGAAGTACTAAAAGCTGCAAACCTCAAATATAGTTGGGGGTTCCCGGCAGCATTGATAGTTATAAAAGCTGGGAGAACTTTTCGGTTAAATTTTCTCGAAGAACTTCAGGACTTCTGCCAAGACCTGGGGATTTCTGTTCCTAAGAAAGGGGAGATACCTTGCAAAATCGTTTAATAAAAGGAAAGGGGTCGCCACACAGGTTTCTAGAAGAGGACCCCAGATAAATGGTAAATAATGTTTTGACGTTCCTGACATACAACGTGAGAGGTTTAAATTCGCCTATAAAGAGACACAAAATTTTGAAAGAACTCCAGAGGCTACGCGTGGATATTGCATTTCTACAGGAAACGCATCTTAGCCACGAGGGTAATGTTAAGCTATTCTCCCCCGAGTTCCCCGTGTGGTACTACGGCGACTCTTTCAATAAAGGTTCCAAGGGAGTCGCGATTGGTTTCTCTCAAAACGTTAAATTTAAGTTGTTAGACAGACTAGTGGATCCTGACGGGCGGTTTCTCTTCCTTAAGGGATGTGTAGGGGAGTTCCATTTTACTCTGGCCAACGTGTATTGCCCAAATAAAAACCCAATAAAATTCATGTCGAGGGTCCTGGGGAAACTAAAGGAATTCAAGACAGGGGTGCTGTTCCTGGCCGGGGACCTTAATTTCTGCCTAGACCCCTAGTGGGACAGTACGTCTAGGGTAAAGAGCAATAGTAATATTCAATTGAAAAAATTCAGAGAAAAAATGTCACAAGCTCAACTAATTGATGTTTGGCGGGTGATGCATGCGAAAGAGAAAGATTATACTTTTTTTTCCCCGGTCCATGGAACACACTCGCAACTGGATTACTTCTTTATAGAACACAGGTCGTTGGATCAAGTAGCGGGTACGCGGATTGAGCCAACGACACTGTCGGACAACGCCCCGCTCTCATTGGCGATCAGAAGTCCGGAGCCTCGGGGAAAACCCTTTTCCTGGCGCCTCAATGACCAACTCCTTTCGGAGGAGGACTCAGCGGACTTAGTTAAGAGGGAAATCGAGTTTTTCTTTCAGAACAACGATACCGGGGAGGTTTCCCCAGCGGCCCTATGGGAGGCGCATAAAGCCTACATCCGAGGGATTCTTATCTCCTGTGGAGCTAGGAAAAAAAGGGAAAGACAGGCCAGGATACAAGGACTGACAGAGGAACTGACGGCCCTAGAACGAATTCATAAAAGGGAGTCTACCCAAAACCACAAGACTTTTCAAAAACTAAACAGTAAGCGGGAAGAGCTTAAGGCAGTCCTGGATGCGGAATCCAGGAAATGGTTTCACAAGATAGCGAGGGAGAAATATCGCTGGGGGAATAGGTCTGGTCGCTACCTGGCTAGGGCATTTAAAAAGAAGAGAGAGATGAATTTTATTGAAAAAATACAAAATAAATATGGGACTATGGTCCACTCCACGGTAGCTATAGCAGAGGAATTTAAAAACTATTATGAAGAACTGTATAATGTAAGGAAAAATGAACCACAGTATCTAGAGGAAGGGGAGAGAGATCTGGAATTTATTAAAGGGAGTTCCCTACCGTCCCTCTCAGAAGTAGACAGACTAAATTTGGACAGGCCGATCTCCCTCGAAGAAACTTACGAAGCTTTGCGCACCTCTCCGGCGGGGAAGAGCCCAGGCCCCGACGGCTTTACGCTGGCATATTATAAAAAGTTCAAGGAGATATTGATTCCTAGATTGTGCCAGTACTGGAACAAACTGGGAACTGACTGCTCTTTGGCTAGGGAAGCCTTAGTTGCTTCTATCACTTTAATAGCAAAAGAAGGAAAAGACAGGACCCTGTGTTCAAGCTACCGTCCGATCGCTCTATTAAATGTAGATACTAAACTCTACGCGAAGGTCCTCGCGAACAGATTAAAGGAGAAGATGAAGGAGCTAGTACACTCGGACCAGGTTGGTTTTGTGTCAGGTCGGGAGGGGAGGGACAACGGGGTACGGGCGCTGCTCCTATTGGAGGCGGCCAGGTTGGGGACGGCCCCCAGTCTACTCCTGTCAATCGATGCCGAAAAGGCTTTTGACAGGGTAGACTGGGGACATATGATGGCTACATTGAGGGAGATGGGCTTGGGCCCTAGAATGTTGAAATGGATTAAAATGTTGTATTTGCAGCCGCAGGCCATGGTAAGGGTAAACGGGTTATCCTCAGGAATGTTCACAATGAAAAATGGTACGCGCCAGGGCTGCCCGTTGTTGCCCTTACTGTTTGTTCTTTCCCTGGAACCCTTGCTGGCCACGGTACGGAAGAGTGGCGATATTTCCGGGATTAGGGTGGGAGAAGAGGAGCACAAACTTGCGGCCTTCGCGGACGACGTCCTCTTCTTTATCTCTAACCCCAGGATTGCGCTGCCAAACCTGCTCAAGGTCTTGAAATCATACGGGAAGTCCTCAAACCTAAAAGTGAATCTTAACAAGTCTGAAATACTAAACATTAATATCAAAAAAGAGGAAGAAGCAAGGTTAATTAAAGAATTCAACTTCCCATGGCGAGACAATATCAAATATTTAGGGGTACAGCTATCGGACTCTAGCAGGGGAATGTACTTAAAAAACTATATCCCCCTACTGGAGGAGATTAAAAAAGAACTACATAACATGGGAACGCGTCCTCTATCTTGGATAGGTCGGATCAACGCAGTAAAAATGATAGTGGCCCCTAAAATAAACTACAAGTTCCAGATGCTCCCTTTGGAGATCCCGCAAGTATTCTTCGTTACCTTGAGGCAAATTATATCACGGTTTATCTGGGCCGGCAGAAAACTGCGTATCGCAGCTAATATCTTGCATAGGGGAAAGGATCAGGGGGGGCTGGCAGTACCAGATTTTGAAAATTACTACTCAGCAATTGTACTATCAAGGGCCGTTGAATGGGCGAAAGGAGGAGATAAGAGGTGGATAAGTATAGAATGCACGTTAAGTAAATGTCATTTGGGGCATGACATTTGGAACCCACCAAAAGCAAGGATATTAGGACAAAACACACACGAAATAACACGCGTCACTTTAGACACTTGGGATAGATTACACAGACGACACAAATGGAAATACAATTCCCCTTTGATTTATTTAAAGGAGAACATTTTTTTTCAACCAGGTAGAAGGGAGGTGGGGGGCAATTGGATAAAATCCGAAGGGGCACAATTGAGAAATATAATGAAAAAAGGAAAAATTTGCACATATCACGAGATATTTTTGAACACAACATTAATGGAGCTCGACACATGGAGGTACATGCAGCTTAAACATTTTGTCCAAAGCTTACCCCAACCCATTCGCAGTGAAGACGAACTTACCCCTTTCGAGAGACTATGCACGCGGGAGTCAACTGGAAAAAATATATCCCAGATATATAAATTCCTTTTAGGCGAGGAGGCGTCAGTGGCACCTACATATGTCAAAAAGTGGGAGGACGAGCTAGGGGTGCTCTGTAGCCAGAATAAGATAAGAAAAATTTTCAAGATTATCCATTGCTCGACTTTCTCCGCTAGAACAGTGGAAACAAATTTTAAGTGCCTTGCCAGGTGGTACATCACTCCCGATAGACTGAGCAGGTTCCAGGCTTGGTCCCCCTCAGATTGCTGGCGGGGATGTAATAGTAAGGGGACGATGGCCCACATATGGTGGGATTGCCCGGTTATTAGGAAATTCTGGGGAGACATACTTGAGTTAATCCACAACATAACACACGCAGCTATTTTGGACGACCCCTGGGCCGTATTGTTTCATGGGACTGAGATCCCCACGAGACTTTATAAATCTTCGCTAACGCCCACTCTACTTAACGAGGCTAAGAATCTAATTCCGAGGCATTGGAGAGAAGTAGGTAGCCCGACATTACGCGAGTGGATCCATGGGGTAAATGCAATACAGGCTGTGGAATGCCTGGAAATAAACGAGGAGGGCAGTGGGGGGATCCAGGCCCAAAAAGATAAGTGGACAAGATGGAACGAGTTTAAAAACTCTTGGAGATAATATTGTGTGGTTTCGAGATAGGGCTACTCTCACGTTGTGTGTCAGGACTTCGTGTGTCAGGACTTTGAGGGACAAACGGACAGAAAAACACCCTTATCTAAGACACGGAATGCAAGGTGGGGGGGGGGGGCGGGTAGGGATGGATAAGAAATACGATGCTAAGGTGAAGAAGCCTATAACTATCCAATGTCCTTTTTTTTCTTTTTTTCCCTTGTTTTGTTTGTTATGGAAATTTTGTGTATAAATAAAGAATTAAAAAAAACAAAAAAAAAAAAAAACAAAAAAAAAACTGAGGCTCTTCCCATACACATCCCAGAACCCACACTATCGCAACTTAGGGAGGCATACCCTTATAAATGGTGTAACACTTCTCTTAAATACTTAGGGGTTCTTATTACCCCTACCTATTCCTCCCTATACCCTGCTAACTTCCCTCCTCTAATCTTGGACATACATAAATCCATGTCAACCTGGTCAAAGTACCCCCTATCTCTATTAGGTAGGATTAATGTCCTTAAAATGTCTATTCTACCTAAACTGCTTTACCATTTCGAGACACTACCAGTTGCCGTGCCAGCTTCTCAATTAAAAGCTCTCCAGAGATCCTTTTTGAGGTTTATTTGGGGTGGCGGAGCCCATCGTATAGCGAGCTCGGTTGTGTTTGCTCTAAGATCTAGGGGGGGTCTGGGAGCTCCGGACATTACTAGATACTATTATGCCACACACTTGAAAGCTTTGGTCTCATGGTCTACCCTACATGCACCCAATAAGTGGACAACTATTGAAAAGGGAGTATTGTACCCGGTTCACCCTTGCTCCCTAATTTGGGGAGCACCTACACCCCTAGACCCCGTTTTCAAACGCCAGTGTACCGCTCCAATGAACTTCACTCTAAGTGTCTGGCATAAAAGTCTCAAAAGATATTCCCTTACCTCTCCATGCCCTCCCCTTATGAATGTGCTGTTTAACCCAGCCATACCAGATAGCTTGTCCTTGGGTAGGGTTTTCCCTTGGCTTAACGCAACGTTGTTTCAATTTCGAAATCTGGTTCATCCCATTACAAGGAAGCTCTACTCTTTTGACACCATAAGTGAAAAATTTGAGATTCCCTCCCGCCTCTTCCATTTTTACTTACAGGTTAGACATCTCTTCCACTCCAAGTCCTCCTCCCTGACCCTTGACAGACCTACCGCCTTTGAATACTTATGCGCCCAGGGGCCACAACAGTTACATTTAATATCTTCCATTCACCGCATCCTCCATGAGTCGACCCCTCTTACGGAAACCACTCATCATTACATGAGGAAATGGTCCCTTCTCTTAGGTAACCCCATAACGACCCAAACATGGGATAAGATTTGGACTTCTACCTTTAAATCTTCCAGATGTGTAACCCAGAGTGAAACCTCTATAAAGATCCTTATGTTCTGGTATAGGACCCCCAATGTTTTACACAAATTCAATCCCTCGGTTCCATCCCGCTGTTGGCGATGTAGAATCGAGGTTGGCTCCTTGCTCCACGTATTCTGGGAGTGCTCTCTGATACGACCCCTCTGGCAAGATGTGGGGCAACTAATACAGGGGGTGGTAGGCGTAGCGCTCCCGTTGGATCCCTTGCACTGTCTATTGGGGCTTCCGGTTAAGGGTTTACCCAAAAGAGTCAACAGATTGATCTCTTATATTTTACTTGCAGCCAAACGAATTATTCCAATGTGCTGGTTATCCACCGCGCCACCCTCATGGTCTAGACTTTTACATCTAGTAGCTGAGATTCGGAGGATGGAGTATCTAACAGCCTCTGTACAAGACTCTATTCCCCAATTTGATAAAATCTGGGCGCCATGGGATCAATCAGAATATGGGCCACATAGACAAGTAGACACATTGGAAAATGTCTTAATCCAAAATTAAGTACTGTTTTTCCCTTCTCTGTCCTCCTTCCTTGTTAATTTTATTTTCATTTTATTTGTATATTAATTGGTACCTATTTGTATACTGTGTTAATCTACGAGTACCCTCCGCAAGACTGTTCACTGATCCATTAATATATCTACCCTTGGATTGTCAACCTTACTACCTACATGTGAGTTGTTTGTTATGTAACTCTTATTGAGCTGTGCAGACCACCCCTGTGCTCTGCACTATGGACACTGTTCACCTGTTCTCTTTAACTTCATTATAACTATTTGTATCCACTATGCTTACAATACTGGTATAATATACAATGTACTTTGTTTTCATAATTGTTATACTTTTATAACCCAATAAAAATTACAATTTAAAAAAAAAAAAAAATATCCATAAAATTAAAAAGAAAAGAGGACAGTCCACCCAGTGTGGTGTGAAATATATGATAGGAAAGGGAGGTGATAGAACCAAATCCTGGAAATTCCCAGTGTAAGTGTATCAGCTGAGAGATAATAGGGGGATGAGAGGAGGGGGGAGAAAGAAAAGGTAGGAGGAGGGGAGGTGGGGGAAGTGGGGGAACAGGTGGGGGAAAGGGGGAACAGGCGGAGAAAGTCAAGGAGAGGGAAGGGGAGTGGAGGGAGGAGGGAGAAAAGGGAGGAGGCGGGGGGGGGAACGGGGATTGGTGGATTGAGGATATAAGCGAGCGGCCGCAGATATTGTACAATGGGTGATTAGCCCAGTATATACAGGTAAGTATAGCCCCAATGTAGCCAGGAATCCCAGGTCAGGGGAATATAAACCTGGGGAAAGGGTAAAGAACATAAGTAGGCAATAGATTGGAAGCTTCTTACATCAAAGTTGTATAGGAGTGATGCTGGAAAATAAAGTGCTTACCGCTCAGATGCAGCTATACAGAGAGCCCCCGGTCAGCGAGTGCCTGCTGATAGACGGACGCTGTCCGTTTAAAGTACCCTCTCCCAACCCCATGTGGACCGCCGGCTAGCCGTCGCCGGCGTGCCGCGTCATGGGGTCACAGATCCCACAGACGCCGCATTGCGCATGCGCGAACAGCGGGGTCCCGCGCCTGCGCAGACGCCCAGAAGACCCGGCGAATGCTAGGTCAGGGCATCTACAAGGGGAATCGGGGAGGTGTACTGTGGGAGACCAGATATAGTGAATGCAGGGTCCTGGGTTTAGTAACACTTTAACTGTATCTGATCACCACAAACTGAAAACACGATTTAATACATTTTTAATATTCAAAGCAGACTCCCCCACCCATGCATGTCCCAATGCTTTATTTTGTTGGGGAATCACTTTGAAAAACAACCCCTTAGAATTTCTAGCCGGGGGCCATGTTGAGTAAGGGCAGATGATTTATGTAGCATTTAAGTCCTGGTATCCATCTGCTCTTAACTCAAGCATGCAGGCTCTCCATGGAGACTCTTGGTATATATATGATATCATCTTGGCCTAGGCCAGAAACCAGGAAGCAACTGAAGAAATTAAAAAAAAAGTTAAAAAACAGTAAATATAATATACCTTCCTATCTATTTACTAATAATAATAATAGCAGTATAAGGATTAAAAACAATTCATGTTGGTTGAGAGAGTTTAGTTCCGCTTTAAGGTTTACATACACTTTAATGATTTTTAGTAGACACATATTTGCATTAAATGTTTTTTTTTTTTTTTTTATATCAGCTAAGAATCCACCTATAGGGGGCGTGGCTTGGCACGCAACGCGGATGGAAGCATAGAGACGAGGCTCCGCTCTTCCCGCAGCCCTTCAGCCCAATACTGACCACACCGATCCGGATAATGGGCAAGACGAACAGACCCCTAACCGGTGTTCCAGCCAAGAACTCACCGGCGGTGCAACGATCCCACAGCATACCGGATCTCTTTAGATCCAGGCCTCAGCCGACCCAGAGCGTGGAGGCCTCCAAGATGGCGCCTGACGAACACGAGGACAGCGAGGACTCCCAGGCCGCATACGAGGACCAGGTAAGACACCGTTCCTCCTCCGACCAGCCCCTGACATACACAGACATGTCTGCATTTGTAGCAGACATAAAAAATGCTTTCTCATCGGCAGTTACAGAACTGAAAGCCGACATGCTGGCGCTGACTGAAAAGACCCGGCACATGGAGCGCTCGGGTCAGAAGAGAGACAAAGCACTTACTAGGCTGGAACATGTCACGGACACACACACAGCCCAATTAATTGCAGTCAATCGCCACCTAGAAGATTTAGACAACAGGGGCAGACGCCACAATATTAGGGTACGGGGGGTCCCGGAAGAAGTCCTGCAGGACCAAATAGTCCCTGCTCTGACCTCCATATTCAACAATCTGCTAGAGAGGCCGGCAGACACCAGTATTGAATTTGAGAGGGCGCACAGGGCCCTCCGTCCCAGGCCGCGCGAACCTGCACCTCCAAGAGATATAATCTGTTGTCTCATTGATTATAAGCTCAAAGAAGACATCCTATCTCATGCCCGGCAAAATGAATTGATCACCTTTAATGAGCAAACGGTCTGCCTGTTTCAGGATCTATCCCCAATCACACTGAATAACCGCAGGGCCCTGCGTCCCTTATTGGAAACACTGAGAGAGCACCACCTTGCATACAGATGGAAGTTCCCCTTTGCTCTGTCAGTCACACTGGATGGAATAACACACGCACTCAGAACCCCAGATGATCTGCCAATATTCTGCTCAGCCTTACAGCTACCTTTGGTGGACCTGCCCGACTGGTACAGAGAATTTCGACACCCACCAGAGCCCCACAGCCCACCAACCTCTCCACTCTCCACACCGACCAAGCCTGAATCCAAGAAGGGAAAATACCAGAAGAGGCAAGACACAGCACCAATGAGGTCCTCACAAGTGTCCAGGAGCACAAGAGCTAAAGAATACACCTGAGATGGCGACATTGCAAGTACCTTTTCTGGTAACTCTTCTTTTTGTACTTGATGGTCAGCAGGTAGTGTGGAGGCTTGCACTGCTTTCAGTGCGGCAACTTTACTGTCTGACCAGACCCCTCTCCTGGAGTACTCCTCCTTGTGGATAAAGGGGCTCCACATATATTATCTGGTTAATACCAGGGCGGGCACATGTACGTTGCTTCCTAATACCAACCGCCATTACCCTGGGCCCCCCTTTTTGAAGGGCCTTCGCCATCTAAATACTATCTAGGCGGGCATATGAACGTTGCTTCCTTTTACTTACCGCCTTCATATTGCTACAGGTTTGACCTAAAGGGGCCTGTTAACCTACTCAGTCCTGAACGAATGTAAGCTTTGAAACTTTCCCCTAGGGGATACAGGTATTCTCTCTGTTCCACCATGTTCATGTTTATAGATGTTATGTGTTCCAACCGTTGATATGCTTTACCCATTTTTTGCACTATTTACTTGCTGCGGCTATGCTGCCTCTGTGCTCCCCTCCCATTGTGAGGGGGCCAGAGGCAGCATACACGCAAAAAGGTATCTGCACAAGAGCATGATTGCACATCCGGATCTCTTGACAATACCACTGTAGGTTCTAGTTATATTGGTCAGTATTTCAGCTAAACACAAATAATGTGCTTCTACTGGCTGCGGGAGGAGTATGCTGCATGTCTAACTTACAGACAGTTTTTCTTAGGTTTTAACATATCCGCAAGCTACTCCCACGCACCCTAACTTGTGTCCTCTCTTGGTTGCCCTGCGGGTCCCAAGAAGGACACAATTGGAGGAGCCCCATCTGTGGATAACAGAGGTGTGCTCGTTCTAAATCTTTAAACTTAATCCTCCTGTACACCCGGAGGACTCTATCTCTTTGTCTCACCACCTTGTGACTTCTCCTCACCCTCCCCCCCCACCCCCCCCCCCCCCCCCCCCCCCCCCCCCATACCCTCCCCCCCTCTCTCTCCTTTTTAGTTCTTTTTTTGTTGTATTTTTGGTTTCTTCTTTTACCTTAAATAAAAGAACCGTATATTGATAAGCTAAAGTTGCAGACTTACTAAAGACGATCATGGCATACTCATCTCTGGGCAAGCGCCCCACACTGATCTCACACAATCTAAGAGGCCTTAATATACCAGAGAGACGCGTGTCTCTACTGAGGGAATTAAAGAAGGCACAACCTACTTTTGTGTTCTTACAAGAGACACATTTTCACGCCCAAGCCATCCCGAGACTGTTTGATAAACATTTCCCTGAGGTGTTTCATGCGCCAAATCCAGACAATAAATCCAAGGGAGTATCAATATTACTACATAAGCATGCCAACTTTAAAACAACCCACCGCTATGCGGACCCTCAGGGACGATTTCTGTTCCTTAAGGGGATTTGGCACAATAAGCCAATCACACTTGCAAACGCATACTTCCCCAACACAGGACACCTAGCTTTCTGTCGCCGCATGGTTGATGAACTTAAAAGTTTTGCCTCTGGCTGTATCTTGCTGGGCAGGGATTTTAACATCCCGTTGCTGCCTTTACAGGACACTTCCAATGGCAAATCCAGCATATCATACTCCATTTTGCAGAAAATCAAATCTTTACTGAACTCCCTAACTTTGGTTGACACTTGGCGCCTGGCACACCCAACAGGGAGAGACTTTACGTACTACTCGGCCTTGCATAAAAAATTCTCTCGTATTGATTATGTCTTCAACACACAACATGATCTGCCCCTGCTGCACTCAGCCTGTATTGGCATACAAACACTCTCAGATCATTGCCCTGTATCAATCTCCTTGACACAAACAGACAAACATCATAGACCATGTAACTAGAGACTGAACCCCTCACTCCTAACTGACCCTGCAATATGCCCACAAATCTCCACAGCACTCAAAACATACTTTCAGCTCAACGAAACAGGGGATATGTCACCCATGACTATATGGGAGGCCCACAAGTGCGTCATACGCGGAGAACTGATTCGCTTGGGTGCCCACAAGAAAAGAGAGGCTAACAAAGACATCGCTTCATTAGCAGACAAAATGACACTACTAGAAACCCAACATAAACAGTCCAGAGCAGAAGATGTATCTGCAGAATTGCTTGAAACTAGAGAAAAGCTAAATTCACTACTCAACCTTAAAGCTAAGCGCATTCTCTATTTTAGGAAAGGTTTCTACTACGAACATGGGGACAAATGTGGCAAATTCCTGGCAAAGGCCCTCAAAGAAATCACGCACTCCAACTCTATTTTGTCCATTAAAAACCGAGAAGGGCAAGTATTACATGAAACAGACCAAATTGCGTCACAATTCCATAACTATTATACAAAGCTATACAATCTGCCTCCACCGCATAAACCCCCTGACTTTAGAGACAATAGGGAACACACCTTGGATACTTACATTAAAGACAGCGGCATGCCCACATTAACTAAGCCTGAACGCGAATCATTAGAACTACCTATTACAGAAGACGAACTCACACTAGCAGTTAGAAACCTCAAAGCAGGCAAGAGCCCAGGCCCTGATAGGTTCACGGCCCATTATTATAAGACGTTTACTGATATACTCAAGGCTCCCCTTCTTCGTGCCCTAAATCATCTCAAAACTTCACCACCAACATCAAACACCTTCACATCAGCACATGTCGCGTTGCTTCCCAAGCCGGCAAAGGATCCCACAGAATGCTCGAACTACAGGCCAATTTCATTATTGAACCTGGACCTAAAACTCTTGGCTAAAATTTTGGCCACCAGACTCACAGCCTTTCTCCCCCAACTTATAGGCCCAGAACAGGTGGGATTCATGCCGGGTAGGGAGGCACGTGACAATGTCACAAAGACACTCAACCTAATTCACTGCGCCCACACAAAGGGCATTGAAGGCCTTCTCCTGTCTACTGACGCGGAGAAGGCCTTCGACCGAGTAGCTTGGGACTATCTTTTCGCTACATGCAGACATATTGGCTTAGGTACACATATGATGGCTTGGTTGGCGGCCTTATATCACAAACCTCAAGCAAAACTCAAAATAAATGGCACCCTCTCCGAGACTGTGAACATACACAACGGCACAAGACAGGGCTGCCCCTTATCTCCACTTTTATTTATTTTATCCCTTGAACCTTTCATCCGCACAGTTAATAACAACCCTGACGTGACTGGTTTTCAGATAAAAGATCACCAATACGGGAGTGCGCATGCGCGGAGTTCCGAAGATGGCCGCTTAGCCAGGAGCTCCGCTCTACCTCAGCCAAACGGAACCCATTACCAGCTTCACAGCACCCCAGAGCGGCGGGAAAAGAGACCGCGGAATCCACAAATGACGGGGAATCACCCCACATGATCAAGCCCGAGATTAGACGCAGCTTGGAGCCACAATTTGAGAGTCTGGATCCGGCCGGCGGATCCAAGATGGCGGCCGCGTCGAGGCAGCACCAGGCCTACACTGAGGGAAGACTTGAGGGGAGACAGGTAATAACTCCTACTACCCTCCACTACACACCGGTGACACAGGGTTACCCACAGCAGGACCTGTCTCCCTCACCAGCATCCACAGAAGCCCTAATAGGCCGTTCCATGGACGGACCCTCAGTCTCCCCTTCAGAGCTTCCCACTGCTCACCAAGCTATTCCTCTACACACTGATCCCTTGTCAGCGTCCCTCACTATGGATGAACTCTATTTGAAATTATCAGACTTACTTTCCCTAACAGCAGCCAAAATCACAGGAGAGCTTAAACAGGACTTTCAGAACTTAGGCACCAGAATTGACTACATTGAGCATAAGATGGAACAAACAGTTGCCATGACTAACCAAACCTCTGACCACCTACACACAGTACAAGATCAATTGGATATCGCCTTATCCAGAATTGACGATTTGGAAAATAGGTCAAGAAGGTACAACGTCAGGATCAGAGGACTCCCTGAATCCGTTACCAACATACCGGCTGCGGTACAAAATATGATTCAGGCCCTAATCCCAAATGTGCCTCAGCACCGCTTGGAACTAGACAGAGCTCATAGAGCACTGGGACCTCCCAGGAAAGATGGAACCCCAAGAGATGTCATCGCGAAACCGCACTTCTACGCCATCAAAGAAGAAGTGATGAGACAGGCACGCTCAGCTCCCAAAGTCTTATGTCTTGGTCACCCTGTACAATTATTTGCAGATCTCTCTCCTTCCACCATGCAACGCAGACGCTCACTAAAACCCCTGCTTCAGGTCCTTTCACAGAAAGACATCAAATACAAGTGGGCCTTCCCATTTGCAGTGAGATTCACAGATAGCGGAAAGTCTTATTCTTTCTCGACATTCCCTGAAGGCGAAAGACTGTTGCTGCGACTCAAACTCATCTCCCAAGAAACAGAAATGGAAGTGACCTCCAACTTGCCCGGATCTTCCAAGAGACCAACCCCGACGAGCCCGGTATCACCGCTGTGGAACAAAACCAAAATCAAGAAATCCAAGGAAAATGGCCCACCTTGATGACCACTAAAGGGACATGAACTGTCCTACGCCCCTTGGTCCTAATTTGATTCTGAGCTTCCTAGACTCAGATACCTGATTGCTGTTCATTTTGAACACAGGCTTTTTTTTTCTCTTTTTTTTTGTTTTATTTTATATTTAATGTTTTTGATACATCTGGTCCCACAGGAGTTGGCCGGCCCTGGACCGGTCAATTCTGGGAATTTACGCACCTACACGGTGAACGGGTGCCCCCCCTCCGCACCCCAATAAGGGGCGAACGGGGGGCACCTAATGCGAAAACATACATTGTTTCCCTGTCCGCATTTTATTTGCCTTTTTTTTTCTGGACGGCTGTGATCCACTTACCTCCTACAATATTAGGGGGTTCCCTGGCTGAGGTAGGCTCCTTGTGCCTCCACCTCACCCTCTGGTTCCTATTGGTATCCGAGGGTGTGACTGTCTGTCCCCTTTGGGAGCAGACATCGTTACCTATACGGTAGTAGCCCCTAGGGGGTGTCTCCACCCCTGGGGACTGTTTTTCTTGTTAGGAGACAATTTTCTTTTCTTTCCCACTCTTCCCCCTTTTTCTTTTATTTTTCCTCTTCCCATGTCCCCCCCTGTGATTTGGTGCCTAATGAGATTTATCCTTTCAGAACAACCACCTTCATTGTTGGTTTCCAGCTCCCCAACGCCAGGAAGAGGTTATGCTAAGTCGAACAGCCAAGTAGACAGAAAACTTCCAAAGGTGAGTGACGAAGTATGCCGAGCTGCCGCTCCTCCCACACCTAATGGCTGACACACCACAACCACATCTCAAAATAGCCTCCCACAATGTGCAAGGCCTAAACTCACCAATCAAAAGGAGAAAATTATTTTCACACTACAAATCCCTTAAATTAGATATTTTGTTGATTCAGGAAACTCACTTCCCAATGCGGTACAGTCCCAAATTTATACATGCTCACTACCCTCACTTCTACCTTGCCAAGGTAGAGAACAAAACGAGAGGGGTCGCAATTTTTTTGTCGAAATCGTGTGGCTTTACTCTCTTATCTGAACACAGAGATGTGGAGGGGAGGTTCCTCTTGGTCAAGGGGACTATAGGAGGTCATATTTACTCCCTAGTATCCTATTACGCCCCAAACAAAGGTCAGGAACAGTTCTTTAAACGGATCCTAAACGAACTTTCTCCTCTATTAGAGGGCACGGTGATTTGGGGGGGAGATTCTAATATAGCATTCGATCAGGCAATGGATAAATCCAAACCGCCCAATACACAGCTCACCAGACCCACCAGGGCAAGTTTAAGGATAGCAAAACTTCTACATAACAGGGGCTTTATTGATGTGTGGAGAGAACTTAACCCCTCCAAAAGGGACTTCACTCACTATTCATACCCGCATGACACATACGCCAGGATTGACCATATTCTGGTCTTTCCAAACTCGCTACCAGCAATTCTTAAATCTCACATAAGTGATACGGTTCACTCAGATCACTCATTAGTTATCATGCACATTCAATCCAGCATACACATGACGAAACAGGGACAATGGCGCCTAAACGAATCTATACTCTCAGATCCAGTGCAAGTAATGGAATTAAGTAAGGCCCTAACTGAGTACTTCACCCTAAATGATGTGGAAGACATTTCGCCAGAAACGCTATGGTCAGCACACAAGGCTGTAATTAGGGGAAAGTTCATACAAATAGGTTCCAAGCTCAAGAAAGCACGCATGATACAGATAGATAGATTGGAAGACTCGTACAAATCTGCCAAAGCTCAACACAAACGTTGCCCCTCCCCATCCCTACTTGCCCGCATTGAAAAGCTAAGACTGGAACTTAATCTAGCTCTTACGACGAAAGCCGAAAAATCTATCCGTTGGAGCTCGAACAAATTTTACACTCAGATGGGGAAGATAGGACCAATGCTAGCCAATAAATTATCTCCCAGAACAAAATTTTCCTCTTTCCCCAAAATCAGATTAGCAAATCACGGTTTAACGGCCAACCCCGCCAAAATCCTAGATGCCTTCCAAAAATTTTATGCAAAACTCTACAGTGCCCCCCCACAGTCCCCGAGTATCTCGATCTCTGAATTCATGGACAGTGTACCTATACCAAGATTAATAGACGAACACAGGGAAATCTTAGAAGCTCCTTTTTCGATAGAAGAAGTGACCTCAGTAATCAAAGGCCTCAGGATAGGGTCGGCACCCGGTCCGGACGGGTTATCGGCTCCCTATTATAAAACCTTCAGGGAACCCCTAGTCCCATATATGGTTAAATTCTTTAATCACTTAACTCAAGGCAACCCCCTAGACCCTCAACTCAACACGGCATACATTACAGTTATTCCTAAGCCTGATAAGAACCCAGAAGAGATAGGGAATTACCGACCCATCTCACTTATCAACTCTGATCTTAAAGTTCTCACAAAAATAATGGCGGTTCGCCTTTCGTCCTTTATTAACAAATATATACACAAAGACCAGGTGGGGTTCATTCCGGGCAGGCAAGGTCCCGACCAAATTAGAAGGGCGATAGATATTGTTTCTATTCTTCAATCTAACTGGGATGGGGGGCAAGCACAACAGGGACTACTGTTATCACTTGATCTCCAAAAGGCTTTTGACTCAGTATCATGGTCATACCTTTTCCCACTCCTGGAGAAATGGGGCTTCGGCCCCCGCTTTAGAGGGGTGTTCCAATCCCTATACTCACGCCCCAAAGCCCAAATACGTATACAGGGACATTATTCCAACCCCATACCCATTGCTAGGGGAACTAGACAAGGATGTCCGTTATCCCCGATTATTTTTGCCATTGCAATTGAAACTCTTGCCATAGCAATAAGAATCAACAATGACATCCAAGGGGTCAAATGTGGGGATCGTACTCACAAATGCGGCCTATTTGCAGACGACATGCTCTTATTTTTGACGTCTCCCATCACTTCCCTTCCAAACCTACTCAAAACACTCTCAGATTTCTCCGGGATATCAGGCTTAGGAATAAATTACTCTAAATCACAGGCACTGAATATCTCTCTTCCTCCCTCCACGGTTGCACTACTTCAAAATTCCTTTCAATTCCAATGGGGAACAGGCTATATCAAATACCTGGGGGTTTCCCTCACAGACAGGATAGAATCCCTTTACAATAAAAATTATCCCCCACTATTTCAAAAATTAACGGCCGATCTGAAAACATGGTCACAATATGAGCTTTCCTGGCTAGGTAGAATTAACTCCATTAAAATGACCCTGCTTCCTAGAATTCTTTATTTCTTTAGGTCTCTTCCAATACCCGTTCGAAGAGATCATCTCATGACACTGCAAAGTAAAATCCTGAAATTCGTATGGGGGAAATCGGGATATAGAATCCCCCAACAAACTCTATATCTGCATAGGAAAAAGGGGGGACTGGGATTACCGTTTCTCCTTAAATACTATCAGGCAGCCAGACTGGCCCAATTATCTTCAGTCTACTCTTCTTCTGAAAAACCAGACTGGGTCTATATGGAGAGGCAAGCGGTACCCCAATACACCTTAGAATATCTATTATGGTGTCCACAAAAACGAAGGCCAGCAATTCTCTCACCTTCTCTATCTCAGTCCTTTGCCCTTTGGGACAGAATTCGTGATAATCCAAACCTAATCTCGGAAGCTAGACCTCTCTCCCACATCTTTGGCAACCCAAATTTCCCGCCTGGGATGGTAATTAAGACGTTCCAGTGGTGGTTGGATAAGGGACTGTACCGCATTGGACACTATTTCACAAGTAAAGGACCTCTCACCCTAAATTTTTGCACTCACAAACTAGAAATGCCAACCTCTGAAAAATCCAGATTTGATCAAATATCACACTTTTTACACGAGATTTGGACAGATAAACCTCTACCCCCCAAATTTACCGATTACGAACTGTGGTGTGGTCAAGCCGAGGGCCGGAGGGGCGGCATCTCGGTAATATATTCGTCGCTCACACAATCTTCCAGTAAATCCACTTACATGTCCAATTGGGAAAATGATCTCCAACAAGAATGGGACTTAGACACCTGGCACCAGGCGGGTTCTAAAGCCTTTAAGGGTATTCTTAATATTTCTTTAATGGAAGCAAACGTTAAAGTCCTCATGAGATGGTACATGACCCCATCTAGGTTAGCTGCGATGTACCCCTCGGCGGACCCTTGCTGTTTCAGGGGGTGTCAATTGAGGGGAACATTGGTACACATCTGGTGGGAATGCCCCAGAATAAGGCCACTATGGGCAAAAATATTCTCCTTAATCACCAAGGTCACAAACTGTTCAGTTCCTAGGACTGCAGCAGTTGCACTCTTGAATGCTAACATTCCGAACGTTTCCGGACCCAAGCGAAGATTGATTCACTTTATTCTATTGGGCGCCAAACTGACCATTGCAAGGGCCTGGAAGCGCCCTAAGATTGCCTTCAAAGCAATAGTCAGTAAGATCTCATGGATAATGACCCAGGAGAAGCTAGCCAGTATACTACTGGATACCTCTCAAAAATTTGAAGCTGTATGGGAACCATGGGCATCTCACTGCGGGATATCCCTCATTCCAGGGATCCTTTCGGATAATTCTCTGAATCCCAACTAATTTTAGGCACAACCACCCTTATTCCCCCTCATCCTTCTTTTATCTTTCCCTTCCTCTTATTTATTATTATTTATTTTTATATAGTTTTTACGATAGACAGGTTAGCACCAGCTACTTTCTAAGTTTAATTGAGGAAACTGTTTTAATACACAGGCGACAGTTGTCGTCATTTTCCTCACAGAGAGACCCTCACCCGTTGAGACGGGTCACTCGCCCCACTTTCTTCCAGTTCTGAATCCCTATTTACCACTAGAGATGAAATTCAGGGGAGATGGCCCAGGGCACAGTTTGATCCCAATTGGGGTGCCCTAGGCCAGCCCTTTCCCTTCAATGTGAGAACAATCTTTAGAGGTTTCTATGCTAGAAGCAAATCTCCTATTAGGGGTTCAGTAAATCACCCCTCCCTTTGACACCACGTCTCACCTGATTCTCAGTTATATGCTAGTTAATGTATCTCAAGATCAGTTTGGCTCGTTTTGACTTTTCTGACTATCGTGACATGTACGACAATGAGTGAATTTCTCTGTATACCCGAGTTATGTATTTTTTTTGTGCAAATTTAATAAAAACTTATTGAAAGAAAAGATCACCAATACAAAATAGCTGCATACGCAGATGACCTCCTTTTTGCTCTTACGCGACCCCACACCTCTATCCCAAACCTGATCAAAGCTTTCCAACTATTTGGCTACATATCCAATATGAAGATTAATTACACTAAGTCGGAAGCCCTCAATTTGACATTACAACCTGACTCCCTAGAAAAGACACGTAAGGCTAGCACATTTAAATGGGTATCCTCCTCCATTACTTACCTTGGAGTTAAACTTACAAGCAACCTAACTGACATATACAATACTAACTTCCCACCACTACTGAACAGAATACAAACAGATCTTAAGAATTGGACAACTAAACACTTTTCCTGGTTCGGTAGGGCGGCAATACTTAAGATGGTAATACTGCCCAGAATCTTGTACCACTTCCACGCCTTACCTATCTCACTCCCCTGTCAGTTTTTTAGGAAACTCAAAACTATTGTACGCACCTTTATATGGGCCGGGAAAAGGCCATGTATTAAACTTGAAACGATCACACTACCAAAAGAGGAAGGGGGTATTGGACTCCCCGATTTTAGATTATATCACTATAGCACACATCTAACTAGGATCCTGGATTGGAATTGCCATAAGAAGCAAAAAGACTGGGTCTCCTTGGAAGAGACATCGTCTTCACTGCACCTGCGATTCCTCCCCTGGATCCCTTGGAATAGAGTACCACAAGAACTACAGCGTCACCCACTCATAGGAACGACACTGAAGACATTCCAGACATTGATCAAACATCACAAGTTGTCCTCATCGCCAAGTCCTCTTACACCCATAACCCACAATCCGGACTTTACACCTGGCATGGACTTACAACTGACCTCACCCCACGACCGACAGGTACCCCTTTTAATGGTGCACTGTATAACTGCGAACAGAACAAAATCATTTAGGTCTCTGATACAGGACCTGTACCCCCAAACACTTACGTACTGGACCTACCGACAAATTCACAATTATATGCATACCTCCCCAAACAAAATACAACTAAGCAGACAAACCACCCCGTTCGAAGACTTATGCCACTCTGGAACCCCAGTAATCAAATCTACCTCACTAATGTATGCGTGGCTACAAGGGGATAGGAGGGGGGAAACAGCGGGAGCACGAGTACAGTGGGAAAGAGCCCTCGGCACCAATATTACAGATAACCAATGGCGTCAAGCTTCAATTTTTGCACACAAGTGCTCCATTGGGACGAAGCTACAAGAAACGTCCTATAAATTGTTGACGCAATGGTATGCAACACCGGTTAAACTTAAAAAATGGTACCCGCTGTCCTCGGACTCCTGCTGGAGATGTGAGCAGGATTTGGGCACTTTATTCCACATTTGGTGGGACTGTCCCACACTACAACCTTTTTGGAACAAGGTGTGCGACTTGATCAAAGCAATAACAGACACAAAAATATCCCTCACTCCTTCATGCTGTCTACTACATATGGCCGATTGCTCTATGAAACGATATAAAAAATCCTTAACAAGACATCTGCTGAATGCAGCAAAAATTCTGATACCAAGACATTGGAAATCTAGAATCGTTCCCTCCATCCCAGAATGGTTTAATGCAGTAAATGACATATACCACATGGAAGAAACAGCCGCCATGGCCAAAGAAACCACCGAGAAATTCAATAGCACATGGTCACCATGGGTGATTTATCGGTATTCTGATCAATATATACAACTTGATACAGGGTGAAATGGTTGTAATGACAGGAGCAGATTATATTTCTTACTGATAGAAGGTTATACGATATGTACGATTTTCTCAGACATAGCAGACTGAGGCCTATTTGCAGATATAGAAAGGTTGACTATTTACTTTGATAACACAATGATCCCCAAGCTCTTATAGACAGGTTCTTTTTCAACACCATCCCCCCCCCCCTCATTTCCTCCCCCTCCCCTCCCCCCTCCACCACCCCCTCTTAGCGAATGCTCCTACTCCTTAGGCCTCACTAGACATAACCTAATGCATTACCTCTGGCCTTGTGATGAAGTTCTAATTGGCTTACTTATTTAGACTTCATAACCTAACCAGTACTAGACAATGATTGCCTTAAATTAGCCTAGGATTGTATTCCTATTGTTATTTTCCTTGTTATCTTAAATGTTCTACAAGGATATGTATACGCTCGCTGATTATTATAATATAATATATATAAGCGATTATTTTCATTGTAATTCGAAATTTCCTGTATATTGTTATTTTCTCAATAAAACTCAATTGTTTAAAAAAAAAGAGTCCACCTATATAACTGAAAAGCTAAATTAATATTTCTTTCATGCATCCAGCTAAAGATTGCAGAGAGACAATGGCTGATTAGATCCCATATGATTCATATTGCCCAAAGGAGATATTACTATTCTGGCTACAAGGTTTCAATAAACAGACTGATTTGTCCCAGTAGAGGCTGAGATCACCTTCTCTAGAGAAGAGGCTAGACCTAAACAGAACTTCATTAAAAATTGGCAGAGAATAACATCAGAAAAGGCTGATCTGTTTCTCTTAAAATTTAGTAGAAACGAAGTGAGAAAAGGAAAGATAGACACACTAGATTACCAAAAGTTTTGGGACTCCTGTCTTTACACGCACATGAACTTTAATGACATCCCAGTCTTAGTCCGTAGGGTTCAATATTGAGTTGGCCCACCCTTTGCAGCTATAACAGCTTAGACTCTGCCGGGAGGGCTGTTCACAAGGTTTAGGAGTGTCTATGGGAATGTTAGACCATTCTTCCAGAAGCACATTTGTGAGGTCAGGCACTGATGTGGACAAGAAGGTCTGGCTCACAGTCTGCACTCAAATTCATCCAAAAGGTGTTCTATCTGGTTGAGGTCAGGACTCTGTGCGGGCCAATAAAGTTCCTCCACCCCAAACTCGCTCATCCATGTCTTTATGGACCTTGCTTTGTGCTATCTTTTTTTCAGGGCCGATACCGATTTTTTCAGCTGTCTATAAGGCCGATAGCCGACATCAGGCGCTGATATTCTGTAGATTTAACGTTTTTATTTTTACACTGTCCTTTTACATATTTTTTTATCACTTTTATTGCTGTCCCAAGGAATGTAAACATCCCTTGTGACAGTAATAGACAGTGACAGGTACTCTTTATGGAGGGACCTGAGGTCTAAAGGACCTCAAACCCCTCCACTGCACTTAAAAGTATTCAAAACGCCAAGATCTTTGTTTTTGGATACTTCCTATTTTTTTTTAAATCCATCACCTCCCCACACAAAGTACAGAAAAACACTGGTTAGGCACACATTTACCCTTTGATCGCTCCTGATGTTTAAACCCTTCCCAGCCATTGTCATTAGTACAGTGACAGTGCATATTTTTAGCACTGAACACTGTCACTGGTTCCCACAAGGGTCAAAAGTGTCATTTATGCCGTGTACACACGATCGGACTATCCAGCGGACTTGGTCCGGTGGACCATTCACTCGTGTGTGCGGCTCCGGCGGACTTTTTCTTCCCAAAAGTCTGGCGGACTTAGAAAGAAGTCTTGACTCAAAATTGTCCATCAGACTCGGCAGTCCGGCAGACAATCCCGCTGTCTGTGTGCTAGACCACCGGACTTTTCAAATGAACGGACTTGCTCACACACGGAGTAAAGTCAGTTCATTTTGAACGTGACTCCAGGTAGATGGGACTAGCGAAGGAAGTCAATGTCGCTGCCTCCATCGGCGAGATTGACACCTTGCTAGCCCCGTTGCCTGGTATGGATTTAAAGGGGAACCCCTACGCCTAAAAAACAACGTGGAGGTCCCCCCAAAGTCCATACCAGACCCTTATCCGAGCACGCAGCCCGGCCGGTCAGGAAAGGGGGTGGGGATGAGCGAGCGCCCCCCCCCCCAGAGCTGTACCAGGCTGTGTGCCCAATATGGGGGATGCTTCGGGGAAGGGGGGGCCCTGAGGCCCCCCCACCCCAAAGCACCTTGTCCCCATGTTGATGAGGACAAGGGCCTCTTCCCGACAACCCTGGCCATTGGTTGTCGGGGTCTGCGGGCGGGGGGGGGGCTTATCAGAATCCGGGAACCCCACCCTATGTGAATGAGTATGGGGTAAATGGTACCCCTACCCATTAACCAGAGGGAAAAAGTGTTAATAAAAAAACACAATACAGGTTTTTAAAGTAGTTTATTAGACAGCTCCGGGGGTCTTCTTCCGACTTCGGGGGTCTTCTCGCCGGGCTCCTCCACTATCTTCTGCTCTTTTACTGCTCTTTTACTAGTGGAGGAGCCCGGCTTTCTCCTTCCTCGCCGCCGTCCAGGGATCTTCTTCCGAATTCGGGGGTCTTCTTCCGACTTCGGGGGTCTTGTCCCGCTCTTCGTTTCTTCCGCCGGGCCTTCGCTATCTTCTTCCAGCTCTTTTACTAGTGTTGGCCCGGTCTTCTGGTTCGTCGATGTCGCCGCCTTCTTCTTCTTCCTTCCGATGTTGACACAGCGCTCTCTCTGGCCGCAATGCCAGGGATGCGTTGCGTGGTGACTTATATAGAGATAATGGGCGGGGTCACCAGGTGATGTCACATGGTGACCCTGCCCCTTATGATGTCACAGTCCCGGGGATGCTGGGACTGTGACATCATAAGGGGTGGGGTCACCATGTGACATAACCCGGTGACCCCGCCCTTATCCCTATATAAGTCGCTGCGCAACGCTTTCCTGGCATTGCGGCCGGAAAGAGAGTTGTGTCAACATCAGAAGGAAGAAGAAGAGAAGAAGAAGGCAGTGACAGTGATGAACCAGAAGACTGTGCCAATGCTAGTAAAAGAGCTGAAAGAAGATAGCGGAGGCCCGGCGGAAGAAACGAAGAGCGGGACAAGACCCCCGAAGTCGGAAGAAGACCCCCGAAGTCGGAAGAAGACCCCCAGACGGCGGCCACGAAGGAGAAAGCCGGGCTCCTCCACTAGTAAAAGAGCAGTAAAAGAGCAGAAGATAGCGGAGGAGCCCGGCGAGAAGACCCCCGAAGTCGGAAGAAGACCCCCGAAGTCGGAAGAAGACCCCTGGACGGCGGTGATGAAGGAGAAAGCCGGGCTCCTCCGCTAGTAAAAGAGCAGAAGATATCAGAGGAGCATGGCGAGAAGACCCCCGAAGTCGGAAGAAGACCCCTGGAGCTGTCTAATAAATTACTTTAAAAACCTGTGTTTTTTTTATTAACACTTTTTCCCTCAGGTGAATGGTTAGGGGTACGATTTACCCCATACTCATTCACATAGGGTGGGGGGATACCGGATTCTGATAAGCCCCCCGCCCGCAGACCCCGGCAACCAATGGTCAGGGTTGTCGGGAAGAGGCCCTTGACCTGACCGGCCGGGCTGCGTGCTTGAATAAGGGTCTGGGTCTGGTATGGACTTTGGGGGGACCCCAAGCTGTTTTTTCGCGTAGGGGTTCCCCTTTAAATCCATACCAGGCAACGGGGCTAGCAAGGTGTCAATCTCGCCGATGGAGGCGGCAACATTGACTTGCTTTGCTAGTCCCATCTACCTGGAGTCACGTTCAAAATTAACGGACTTTACTCCATGTGTGGGCAAGTCCGCTTGTTCGGAAAGTCCTGCGGACCTCCGCTGGAAAGTCCGGCGGATTGTCCGCCGGACAGTCTGATCGTGTGTACACAGCATTAGTGTCCGAGTTGTCTGCCGCAATATCACTGATCATTACTAGTATAAAAAAAATATATATAAATTCCAGTATATATACTATAGTTTGTAGATGCTATGGGTCGACCAATATGTTTTTTTCAGGGTCAATACTGATTTTTCAGCTGTCTATATCTGGTGCCGATATTCTGTAGATTTAAAGTTTTTATTTTTACACTGTCCTTTTTTTATCACTTTTCTTGCTGTCACAAGGAATGTAAACATTCCTTGTGAAGGTAATAGGCAGTGACAGGTACTCTTTATGGAGGGACCTGGGGTCTAAAGGACCTCAAACCCCTCCACTGCACTTAAAAGTATTCAAAATGCCAAAGGCATCAGCATGCCAAGACATTTTGGCCAAGTTCATGCTCCCAACTTTGTGTGAGAACAGTTTGGGGTTCCAACATGACTGCGCACCAGTGCACAAAGCAAGGTCCATAAAGACATGGATAAGCTAGTTTGGGGTGGAGGAAATTGACTGGCCTGCACAGAGTCCTGACCTCAACCCGATAGAACACCTTTGGGATGAATTGGAGCGGAGACTGCGAGCCAGGCCTTCTTGTTCACATTAGTGCATGACATCACAAATGCGCTTCTGGAAGAATGGTCAAACATTCCCATAGACACTCCTAAACCTTGTGGACAGCCTTCCCAGAAGAGTCAAAGCTGTTATAGCTGCAAAGGGTGGGCCAACTCAATATTGAACCCTATGGACTAAGGCTTGATTCACACCTATGCATTTTTAGTGCTTTTTGCATTTTGCAGATTTGCACTACACTCCATTTAACATGGTTCCCTATGGAACACGTTCTGTAGTGCAAATCAGCAAAATGCAAAAAAGCACTAAAAATGCATGGGTGTGAATGCAGCCTAAGACTGGGATGCCATTAAAGTTCATCATGAGCATGTAAAGGGAGGTGTCCCAATACTTTTGACAATGTAACATATATATATATATATATATATATATATATATATACAGTATGTATACAGTATATATATATATATATATATATATATATATATATATATATATATATATATATATATATATATATATATATACATACATATACATACATACACACAGTATACATATATATGTATATATAGGAAGGCCAGTATGGTGGCCTGCAATTATGGGAGGAGCCCGGAGGGTATATACACCAGACCTCTCCAAGAGGCCGGTGTCGGTTCCAGCGCGCCGTGCCCCCCCCCCCCATTCCCCTTCTCAGAACACTCCAACACGTTTCTCTACAGAAACAGCCATTACTCCTCAGGTAAGCGCCCTTTTTCTTAACTACTCTACTAGCAGAAAGGGCCTCACGGCGCAGCTCACCAGGGCTTACCTTACGGTAGACCAGGGCACACTTCAGGTCTAGTTTGTTGTCTGTCTTGTGGCGTGTTTATGTTTGCTCCTTCACATCATTAAGGACCGAGGGCTCCGACCATAAATATATAATAGATTGAATCTAAAACCATTTTAATTCCCCTTTAAATTGTTATGGCATCTGTTGCTATATTACAGATACTCTGATTGTTTTGGTAAGCCTCAGGTTTGTTAATGAGTCTCAAAGAGACAAAGGAATTATGGAGCAAATGTGTAAAGCAACAAGGACCACTCCCCGTGAGGTTTATAATATAACATAAATAGGCCACCTGCATGGAACATTTGACACGTCTCTGCAAATTTCCATCACAGTTATGCCAGTAGGTTTACCATTCTAGTTGCGTTACGACACGATATGGGGCTGCATTAGTGTATTTACACTTTTGCAGTCCAATTTGATAAAACTCCACCACATGTTTATATGTGTTCCCATTCACACCACGCCTATCCCCCAAAAATAAAATATATATATTTTTTTTTTACGGTTTTAATGTTTCTGAGGAGATGTGTCATGGGAAATTGCAAGCATTCCTCAGCTAGGTCAGTCTGGTCTGTCCCAATAGCTGGGCTGGGGACTGGCCAGGGCCGATCCTAGGCAGGGTGCACTGGGTGCTCCGCACCCAGGCGCCACAGAGGTGGGGGCGCCAAAGCTTCAGAGTGCTGCTCCCCTCCCTCCTCCTTGTCTGTGTCCAGAGGCGGAGGTGGAGCATATGTAGCGGGTGCTGCGGCTCACCATCCCGCCAGCGAATGACAAGAGCGCATACCGCTCCCGCTGTACCCGGAATCCGTGCTGAATGAGTACTGCTATGGAACGTAGTACCGGAACACCTTCCGGGACTAGACTCCACTAATCTAATCTCTTGTAGTATGTCTGCAGTCTCTGACCATCTCTTGTAGTATGTCTGCAGTCTCTGACCATCTCATGTATCATGTCTGCAGTATGTCTGGGGGCTCTTTCTAACAGACTCTCTAACAGAAGCCCTCTCTGTGTGCATTAGAGAGACCCCCATCCAGGTCCCATTAGTGTACTCATTTTCTTTATTGTTAAAAGATCATGGGAGGATCCCAGGGTAATGAAGACTTCTTGGGGGAGCATCTCTGTGTTTGAGTCGTAGCCATAGAAACATTTGTAAAGGGGAGGAATTGGTAAGACCACGCCCACGT
Source organism: Lithobates sylvaticus (assembly GCA_028564925.1). Classification (NCBI taxonomy): domain Eukaryota; kingdom Metazoa; phylum Chordata; class Amphibia; order Anura; family Ranidae; genus Lithobates; species Lithobates sylvaticus. Next base: position 63,115,393 of record CM053036.1, on the reverse strand, counting down.
GGGGGCGCCAGCAATATTTCTGCACCCAGGCGTCTGTGACCCTAGGATCGGCCCTGGGACTGGCTAAGTCCAGTTCTCATTAACATACAGTGGAGAAGTCTCTAAACATTGTAAGTCACCTTTCACACTTGTGCGACTTCAAAGTCGCACGATTTTACCGGGATTTTGCCACGATTTTGCCGCGATTTTGCCGCGATTTCAAGGAATGCCTGTGTGGTATCAAAATCGAACCAAAGTAGTGCAGGGACTACTTTGAAGTCGGAACGACTTGAAGTCGTACAAATATGAATGGCTGTCATTGGAAATCATGGGGAATGACTTGTCATGCTACTTTGCAGTCCCAAATCGTGGGACAAGTCGTATAAGTGTGAAAGGGGACTAAACCTACTCTCAGCCACATTCTAATGCCTTGTACACACGGTCGGACAATCCGACCACAAAATCCGTCAGATTTTATCTAAAAAGTTGTTGGAAATCCAAACGTTCGGAACGTGAAGACGTTCGTTACGTACGATGGAACTATGTAGAGCCTAGTGGCCAATAGCTTTTGTCTCGTAATTTTATCTGAGCATGCGTGGCACTTTGTTCGTCGGAATTCTCTACAAACAGTCGGAAAAAGTCTGATCATATTTTTTTGTCGGAAAATTTTAGATCCTGCTCTCCGACGGAAAAAGTCCGATAGAGCCCACACACAATCGGATTTTCCGACAACATAATCCGATCGGACCTTTTCCGTCAGAATTTCCGACCGTGTGTACGGGGCATAAGCCTAATCTATCTAACCCTGTAAAGCAAAAATCGCTGTACTTACCTATTCAGGTCCAGGCTCCAGCAGCGCCCTCTGTGTCCAGGAAAGAACCGACAACGGCTGGGAAATGCCTCGGAAGTGATGTCACCCATAGACTTATTATGGGGCTTATGTTGTCTGATGCCTCTCCTGCATACGCCAACTATTTGCAGTTGGCTCATGTATTACAGTGAGGGAACTCAATCGGTAAGAAAATGAAAAAGTTGCAATGTTTAAAAAATGTTTTACATCATGCTATGTGAATGGGGACATATGACAAATTAAAAATAGGTATTATCCCAATTCAACTGCAAAAAGTGGAAATACACCTTAAAGGGGAAGTATTGGCCCATTCAATCAAAAATTATCAGATTTATCACTTTGCAATGTTCATTTTTTTTTCCCAGAAATTAAGCTAAAAGGGGATGCAAATTAATTATATACCAGGGACGGGTTTGATCTTTAAAATTGTTGTGTCTGGCTTCTGGCATGATCAGTTTTAGATCGACAGAATTGGCTATCCCTGCTTCTTAACCTGGAAATTAAAGCCATGTGGAGTGCTGTAAGCTTTGTAAAAGAAGGACCAAGATAAGTATTATAGTCCTTAAAATTGAACAATAACATTGTATTATTATAATTGTGTTTGTATATAATATTATTAATATATTAACCTTATATCATTAAATATAATTAGGTATTTTTTTTATAATATTATTAATATATTTTTTTACATAAACACAAATTAGATCAAAGTAAGTTATATTGTTCTTAAAACAAAATAATATTACTCAGTACCTTATACAATCTAAAAGAGATCAGCAGCCTGCACAACAATTATGTGTTAAATAAAAATAGTAGATATAGAAAGTGCGCGCTATAAATGCTCAATAAATAAATGTTGAACATTTAAATTGGGGTGATATACAATTTATAATAAGTGCACATCAAAATGATATCAAAATGATATATGTCATACACACTAAAGTATGCAATGACCAATAATTGAATTGTTTAACACTGGATATAGTGCAAAACATCACATAGTGACCGTGATGTAACAAAATATTCCTGAATAGTGATATTGATTGTGAAAAGTTCTTATTAAAAGAAATCTCCGATAGGAGCAAAGAACGTGATCTTATATATACATCTCTGATAAGGCACCAAAAAATGAATAATAAGATCACTTAAATATTCTAAAATAAATCTACAACTGTGAACAGTTCACCAAACGTGACATATATATGTTGTAACCTGGGGGACAGGTAGCAGGTACAAAGCTCCCTGGGATGAGCTGTTTATTTAGGCACAGATACCAAATCCACTTGAGGTAGTGAAAACAGTGCTGGGTTTATTTGATTTAAATACAAGTCCATACACAGGTGCTGCACAGTCTTCCAGAATACATATCAGAAATAATAAAACAAAAGTCCTAGCCGTGTCTCGGCTCTAACTATACCATACACTGGCCCTCACTACCAGGCTGAGCAAGCCTACCGCTTGTCAGTTTCTGTATAGAGTATTAAAGCGTTTTACCAACCTTTAGCTCCTCACAAACCATCCATGTCTGTGTGTCCCAGGCAGAGAGCAAAGGCTGTTTGCTCAGGTGAGCTTAAATTAGCCTGGGGAAGAGGACTAAGATCCGAACTGGATCATGTATCAGAGACCTCTGAATGTGTATGAGAGGAGCCTGGGAGATGTATAAACCCCGAACAAGACTTCTCCTGGCTCTCTCTGGGACGCTCTGCTACATATCCTCCTCCCTTGTTTCAACCCCAGGGTTGGAACACCTGTGGCCCAACAGGAGTGAACACGGGACAGGGCATCTACGTTCCCCATCTCAACACCTGGCCTGTGTTTTACGGTAAAGGAGTAATCCTGTAGAGCCAGAAACCACCGGTTCACCCGTCTATTAGTCTCCTTCTTTTGGGCCATCCATTTCAGGGGAGCATGGTCAGTTATTAACTCAAAGTGGCGCCCTAACAAATAGTACCTGAGTGCGTCCACGGCCCACTTTATGGCTAAACATTCCTTTTCAATGACTGCATACTTTTTCTCATGGTCATTGAGCTTTCTGCTTAGGTACATGACAGGGTGTTCTTTCCCATTGTATACCTGTGATAGTACTGCCCCGATACCAACATCAGACGCATCCGTCTGAACCAAAAACTCTCTGGCGAAATCGGGAGAGTACAGTACTGGCTGTGCACACAGAGCCTTCTTCAGGACCTGGAAAGACTCCTCTGCTACTGGGGACCATTTCACCATTACTGAGTCTTTCCCTTTCGTAAGGTCTGTCAGAGGGGCAGCTATAGTTGCAAAATTTGGGATAAATCTTCTATAAAACCCCGCAATACCAAGAAAGGCCCTGACCTGCTTCTTGTTTGCAGGGCGTGGCCACTCCTGGATGGCTGCTATTTTACTCACTTGAGGTTTTATGACACCACGGCCAATAGTGTAGCCCAAATACTTGGCTTCCTCTAGACCAATGACACATTTTTTGGGATTTGCCGTAAAACCTTCTTTTAAGAGGGAATCAAGGACAGCCTGGACACGAGGCAAGTGAGACTCCCAGTAAGTGCTATGTACCACTATGTCATCTAGATAGGCTGCTGCATATCGTCGGTGGGGTTTTAGGGTCCTGTCCATGGCCCTCTGAAATGTCGCGGGGGCATTTTGCAACCCAAAAGGCATTTTTTTATATTGAAAGGAACCCTCTGGGGTCACAAATGCAGTCTTCTCTTTGGCGCTACCAGTCAGGGGTATTTGCCAATACCCTTTTGTCAAGTCCAAAGTGGTAAGATAGCGAGCTTTGCCAAGTCGGTCTATAAGTTCGTCTACTCTGGGCATTGGGTATGTGTCAAACTTTGTCACCGCATTAAGTTTCCTGAAGTCGTTACAGAACCTCCACGTGCCATCCGGTTTTGGGACTAACACGATGGGGCTAGACCAGTCACTATTGGATTCCTCAATGACATCTAGCTCCAACATTTTTTTAACTTCATTGCTGATGTCCTTTCTCCTCGCTTCAGGAATTCGGTACGGTTTGAGCTTGACACGTACCCCAGGTTCAGTAACAATATCATGCTGAACTGCTGAAGTCGTGCCAGGTAACTCTGAAAACTTCTCTCTATTCCTTATCAGGAATTCTCTAGTGTCCTGTTTTTGGGAATATGAGAGGGTGTCTGGAATCGTGACCTCAGGGATCAGAGGGGACTCAGTACCAATAGGCGTTACTGGGAGAGGCCTCACAGTTAACGCCATTCTATCCTTCCAGGGTTTTAACAGGTTTATATGGTAAACCTGTTCGGGCTTCCTTTTTCCTGGTTGATAAACCTTGTAGTTGACCTCCCCAACTCTCTCAATTACTTCAAAGGGACCCTGCCACTTAGCCAGGAACTTGCTCTCAACAGTGGGAACTAACACCAGTACCCTGTCACCAGGTGAGAAAACACGGAGTTGGGCCCCCCTGTTGTATATTCTCTGTTGGGCTGCCTGGGCCTGCAGTAAGTGTTCTTTTACCATTGGCATTATTGCTGCAATCCTCTCCTGCATTTGAGCAATATGCTCAATGACACTTTTATGGGGTGTCTGTTCTCCCTCCCAAGTTTCTTTGGCTATGTCTAAGAGTCCCCGAGGGTGTCTCCCATAAAGCAACTCAAATGGGGAGTACCCCGTAGAGGACTGGGGAACCTCCCTGATGGCAAACATCAAGTATGGTATCAAGAAGTCCCAGTTTTTCCCATCCTTGTCAACAACCTTTTTTAACATGCTCTTTAACGTCTTATTGAAGCGTTCCACCAAGCCATCCGTTTGAGGATGATACACTGAGGTTCGCAACTGCGTCACCTTAAATAACTTGCAGAGCTCCCTAGTTATTCGTGACATAAACGGGGTGTCCTGGTCTGTAAGGATTTCTTTCGGGATGCCAAACCGACTGAACACCATAAACAGTTCTTTGGCAATGTTTTTAGCAGACGCGGCACGTAAGGGAACTGCTTCAGGGTAACGGGTAGCATAATCCATGATTACGAGGATATGCTGATGACCCCGGGTAGACTTGGGAAGTGGGCCCACAAGGTCCATGGCTCTCTCAAATGGCACTTCAATGATAGGCAAGGGTACTAAAGGGCTTCGGAAGTGGGATAGTGGGGCTGACATCTGACACACAGGACAGGATTGACAATAATTCTTAACATCTATCTGTATCCCGGGCCAGTAAAACCTGCGCAACACCCTTTCAGTCGTTTTTTCAACCCCTAAATGGCCTCCTAGCAAGTGTCCATGGGCAAGTTCTAACACCACCTGTCTGTATGGCTTAGGGACCACCAACTGTTCAACCACTTCATCATTCATTTTACATACACGATACAGTAAATCCTCATTGCTGCCGAAATAAGGAAAACAGGGCCTGTCCCCGGGTTCGACAGGTACATCATTAATCACTATTACATTTTCCCAGGCCCTGGAAAGGGTATGGTCTTTTCTCTGCTCAGTACCAAAATTTTCCTTATGCACATTAAGGTCAACAAACTCTAACATAGGCTCGGAGTCAGCAGACGGCTGTCCAGCTTTACTGGTAGTGGGGACTTCCTCAGGGTCCTCCAGCTCTCCTGCCATAACCGATAGAGGAAAACCCGGGGAGCCCTGAGAAGAGTCCCCTGAACCCACATTGTCAGTAGTGGCCAGGAATTCTGGCTCTGTGACTGAGTCAGGTACTGCGACCGAGTTGGGATGATCCCACAGTTCCCAAAACTTAGGGAAGTCCCTACCAATGATGGCCTCATGCACCAAGTGGGGAACAAGTCCAACCGGATGGGTCACTGTACCTAAACCAGTTTTAAACTGAACAGTGGTTACAGGATACTCCCGGGTATTCCCATGTATACAGATCACAGCAATATTTTTAGCATGATAATTCACAGGTTCAATCATTTCAGCTGTAACCAAAGTCACTAGACTTCCAGAGTCCAGCAAGGCTGTAATAGGCTTATCATTCACAGTCATTTGGCACATTGGTTTTCTCATATTTGGCGTTGCAGTGCATGAAACCGCTGCAAACATAGACTGCCTTCTAATAGATAAATCACACTGCATTGGTTCATCTGTCAATGGACAATTTGCCGCAACATGTCCCATTTCTTGGCAACGAAAACACCTGACGTTTCCCCAGTTTGGTTTGCTGACAGGCACCGGCTTCCCTTGTTTGGGAGGCCAAGCTTCAGTCCTGGCACCAAAAATCCTCCCCCCCTATTTCCTTGCCATGCTTACCACCCACTTCCCCTGGAACCGTCTTACCGGTTGCCTGGGGAGACCGTGGCTTTGGGCGGAAAGTCCGTGCGGCTGTAGGGGTGGTGACCAGGTTCTCTGCAGCAAAATACCTCTCAACAAGTTCCACCAGGTGGTTCGCCGAATTGGGGTCTCCTTGACTCACCCACTCCTGCAGGGGAATTGGTAGTGACCTCAGAAACTGGTCCATGACCACACGCTCCACTATTTGTGGCCCAGACAGGGACTCCGGCTGTAGCCATTTCCTCACCAGGTGAATTAGGTCGAACATCTGCGATCTTGGGGGCTTCTCGTCTTGGAAGGACCAGCTGTGGACCCGCTGTGCTCGAACTGCCAAAGTGACACCAAGTCGTGCCAGTATTTCCTGTTTGACCTTTTCATAGTCTCCTGCTTCTGCTGACTCCAAATCATAGTAGGCCTTCTGCGATTCCCCAGTAAGCAATGGGGCGACCAGTCCTGCCCACTGGGTTTTAGGCCAACCTTCCCTCTCAGCGGTCCGTTCAAACGTTAGCAGAAAGGCCTCTGGATCATCATCTGTAGTCATCTTAGACAAAAAGCGAGCCACATGGATGGCTGAAGGCTTGTCTCCAACATTATCAACGTTAGCAGGTGACCACTGTGCTATTGTCTCCACAACCTCAGACAAGGTTTTCCTATCTGCTTTTGCATCAGTGGCTAGCTGTTCAAACAGCCTCTGCGATTGCTCCTGTGCGATAGCATTAGCTTGCTGTTGTGCAGCATTAGCTTGCTGTAGTGCAGCATTTGTTTTCTGCTGTTCAGCGGTTGCTTGCTGATGTGCAGCGTGGAGTGCAGCGTTTGTTTTCTGCAGTGCAGCGTTTGTTTGCTGTTGCGCAGCATTGGATATCATCAACTGTTTTAGGATTTCCTCCATGTTTAGTCACTCCAGGTACTGGCCTTTTAAGTAGTAACTTACTACAGCTGCCCGCTGAACTCCACCATATGTAACCTGGGGGACAGGTAGCAGGTACAAAGCTCCCTGGGATGAGCTGTTTATTTAGGCACAGATACCAAATCCACTTGAGGTAGTGAAAACAGTGCTGGGTTTATTTGATTTAAATACAAGTCCATACACAGGTGCTGCACAGTCTTCCAGAAAACATATCAGAACAGAAATAACAAAACAAAAGTCCTAGCCGTGTCTCGGCTCTAACTATACCATACACTGGCCCTCACTACCAGGCTGAGCAAGCCTACCGCTTGTCAGTTTCTGTATAGAGTATTAAAGCGTTTTACCAACCTTTAGCTCCTCACAAACCATCCATGTCTGTGTGTCCCAGGCAGAGAGCAAAGGCTGTTTGCTCAGGTGAGCTTAAATTAGCCTGGGGAAGAGGACTAAGATCCGAACTGGATCATGTATCAGAGACCTCTGAATGTGTATGAGAGGAGCCTGGGAGATGTATAAACCCCGAACAAGACTTCTCCTGGCTCTCTCTGGGACGCTCTGCTACAATGTGTTATAAAAAAACATATAGGTGACTTGTGCAGCTTGTCTGATGGGGTCCGCCACCAATTGGAAGAAGGCTTACCAACTGTCGTGGACTCAGATAGGCTTACGCCGTATGAGTCTTAAGCGCTTGATGGTGTTAATTACCGACAATAAAAGAATGGAACCATATAGTGTAATAACGTCAAGCATATATAAAATTCTGGCAGCAGTGGCATCAGCAAATCGTGTCCCGACACGTTTCGCCTCAGTGAGGCATCATCTGGGGGTGTTGATTCACTGGAGCCACTGCTTATTTATAGATACAGAGGTACTTACAATGAGGTCAGCCTGCCACCACCACTCATTGCGTTTTAATTTTCCAATAAAGTTTTACAGTGGAACCTCAGTTTGCGAGTAACGCGGTTAACAAGCATTTCGTAAAACGAGCACTGTATTTCTAAAAATCCTAATTCGGTTTGCAAGTGTTGTCTCGCAAAACAAGCAGGATTCAGGCCAAAAGGGGTGTGCAGTACCGCTTTTGGCCCGAGGTGGGGGGCGCCGGAGCCGAACAGCGCGGATCGTCGGTGTTCGGAAATGCACGGAAAGACCCGAGGACAGTTCGGCTTACCTCGGCAAACCTTGGAAAGGCTCGTGAACAGAGGTTTGCTGAGGTCAGCTGAAGTGTGCTTGGTCCTTTTCAGCCATTTCCGAGGCTCTCCGGCACCCCGTTGAAGTCAATACGGAACAAATTATTTTAGTTTCCACTGATTTCAATGGGAAAACTTGCGTTGATATGTGAGTATATTGGATTACGAGCATACTCCTGGAACGGATTATGCTCGTAGTCCGAGGTTCCACTGTATTTGGTAATGCACTAGGCATTTGCACCCTTTTGCTTTTGTGTATACATACTGACAGAGCTACACACATACACATCCAAAATATATTTTTCTACAATCACTTTGGCACCATTCACATTATTATTTATATTTTGTATTTTGATATTCTTTTTTAATAATTTCAATACATTTATTGGTTTAATTTGTAAGGAACATGGGATACAGTTATGGTAGCTGAAAATGTGGCCAGTTACAAAGCTTATTTTGTATTTTTATTCTCTGTGTGTTCAATAAACTATTTTTATGTGAGTACAAAACCACAATTAACTTTTACGTGTGTTCAAACGCTTAAAGGTTGTTCTTTTCTTTAACGACACGGAAAGCATAAATAGCACCATCTTGATGTTTTGACATATTTGGTTGGAGAACTAGTATCTTCAGGAGTTGGGATCAATGACAGTTATAATATACCTCTCGGTTTTTAAACAGATGAAAAATATTTGAATTAGTTGGAGATGATAAATAAGAGTTTTCCAATGGAGTTTATTCTCTCTGGGCTTACTGACAACACTGAACTCAACATTCCATTATTTGTCTTCTTTCTGCTTGTTTACATCACAACCATCGTTGGCAATGTTGGTATTATTTCTCTAAGTATAGCAAAGAAGCATCTTCACAAACCCATGTACTTCTTTCTGAGCCATCTTTCCTTTGTGGACCTTGTGTATTCTTCAACAATCACCCCCAAAATGCTGAGAGATTTTATAAGTGAATCAAAGACCATCTCTTTTCTTGGCTGTGCCACACAGATGTATGTCTTGGGGTCCTTTGTAAGCACCGAAAGTCTTCTCCTGGGAGTCATGGCCTACGATCGCTATGTGGCCATCTGTAGCCCATTGCAGTACCAGGTCCACATGAGCAGTATCTTGTGTTTGCGCATGGTGGTTGTTGCTTACTTTGGAGGTTTTATGAATTCTCTTGTCCACACAGTTCCTGCTTTCCAGCTTAACTTCTGCAGATCCAACATCATTGATCATTTCTTCTGTGACCTTCCACCACTCTTTAAGCTGTCCTGCTCTGATATATCAATCAATGTAGTTGTTATGATTATTTTAGCTGGCCTTGTTACCATGAGCAGTATGACACTTATCCTTGTCTCATACACCAACATTGTCTTGGCCATTGTGAGGATACGATCAGTCCAGGGTAGATACAAGGCTTTTAACACTTGTGCTTCTCATATTACTGCTGTCAGCATCTTCTATGGGACTATCCTCTTTATGTATCTTCGTCCGTCAGTCGGCAATGTCTTACAGCAGGATCGTGTGGCTTCTGTGTTCTATAGTATAGTTATACCTATGTTAAATCCCTTGATATACAGTTTAAGGAATGCAGAGGTTATAGAAGCATTAAAAAGTTATAGGAAATATTTTAAATGTTAACTAACGAGTCAAGATCCCATTAAGTGATACACCCATGCTCTTGGTTGCTTCTTCTTTTTTTTTAACTTCATAATGTTTTTTATTGATTTTTTTTTTTTCAAGGAAATACCAAATAAGAATAACAGCATCCAGTTTTGTTATATAACATATACCAATAGTTGCTCCATATAACATAACAAAGTCAACATTAATAGATATCTCAAATAAATAAAAAATAAAAAAACGTGGATGTTGCCTATATGTTCTTATGTAGTAGTGTGTCTATGTAGTACCCATTGGGCACAAACTGTAAACATAGGTTACATTTAGTAATACTGGATCCAGTATAAAGATTAAAGAGATAGAAGGTTACAAATAACAAAGCACTCATTGGTAAAATTGCTGGTTTACATGTTACGATAAGTGATTCAATGCTTTAAGAGAGTTATGCCGCGTACACATGGTCGGAATTCTCGTCGGAAAAAGCTCTGATGGTTTTCCCGTCGGAATTCCGATGGAATTTCACTCAAACTGTCTTGCCTACACACGGTCACACCAAATTCCGACGGTCAATAACACCACGGCATACAACACGTTCGACTGCACTATAAAAGGGAAGTTTAATGCTTCTGAGCATGCGTCAACTTGTTTCCGAGCATGCGTCGGAATTTTGCGTGTCGGAATTGCATACACACGATCGGAAAATTCGATAGAAAGGTTTTTCGTCTGAAAAATTAAGAACAGGTTCTCAATCCAAAGTCCGTCAGAAATTGCAACAGAAAAAGACCGATGGGCATACACACGGTCTGAAAATCCGATGAAAAGCTTTCCATCGGAAATCCCGACTGTGTGTACGCGGCATTAGACCCCTTTCACACTGGGGAGGTTTTCAGGCGCTTTAGCACTAGAAATAGCCTCTGCAAAGTGCCTGAAAACCGCCTCCCATTCATTTCAGTGTGTCTTTTCAAATATGAGGCCCACACACGATCAGATCACAATATCCGATGAAATGATTCTGTCTGACTTTTTCTGCCGGAAAGTCCAACCGTGTGTAGGTGGCATTAGAAGCTCTAGGGTGAGAAATCCAAGCTTGCCTGATTTTTTACCCTTTTTGCTGCCAGAGCTTTTTTTTGCATTTTTTTACACACATGTTTAAAAAATAATTTTAGCTCTAAAGATGATGTAAAACCCCCAAACATTATATAGTTTAAGAAAGCAGACACCCTAGAGAATAAAATAGTGGTAGTTCCAATTTTTTATGTCACACGATATTACCGCAAAAATTTCAGTAAGAAACACACCCAACATGCCAAACCTTAAAATTTGTGTGTGCCCGTGAAATGACAATAAACTTCAGTACCCTATCATTTCTATAGGTCGATATTTCAAAAGCCCCCTATAGATATCAGTTTAGTGTTACGGAGATGTCTTGTGTTAGAATTATTGCTCTTACTCCGACATGCGTATCGATATGTAACATATGTATCGCAATCAACGTTTTCACACGTAGGTGCCCCAACGCATTTGTTTACGTCTGTACGTGCATAGATGTGGAGGTGGGGGGCCTCAACATTTTTTTTGGGGGGGGGGATTTTATGTGCTTGGGTGCAAAAATATATACATATATTTTTTTTTACTTTACTTTTCTTTTTCTCACATAGGGGACAACAAGTCCCCTATGTGATGATTTTTGGGTGTCAGGTTCTCTTTATTGAGATATGCAGGGTCTAAAAGACCGCCGCATATATCTCTGTTTGACTCCACTTAATGTTTTGCAATGCAGATCGCATTGCAAAACATTACTTTCTGGCTGAGCTAGCCGGGGACAACTAGATGCTGACCAGGAAGTGACGCCACGGATGTCGCCTTCTGAGTCACAGCAAGAAGGGGAGGAGAGAGGATCTGTGTCCGCTCTTCTCCTTCCCCCACAGGCGCCTGCACCTGCTATCTCGCTCCCGGGACCGCAGATGGGCAAGTGGAGCCCAGTAAGCATGGCGGGGGTGCGGGGCACCAGTACTGGGGGTGTGTGAGAGTAATCAGGCGCTGCCGCCCGAATGCTCTCACCTGACGGCCAGGAGTCTTCTTGTCAGTTTCCCACACAATCCTGGTGGCAGCAGCTGTGTGTGATACCCCCCTGCTGTCAGGTCCAGGGCCGCCATCAGGGGGGTACAGCCCATACACTTGTAAGGGACCCCAGCACCTGGACGGGCCCGGCGACTGGCATAAATGTGAGAAGGCAGGGTCGGGTGCAGAGGAGCTCCGTGGATGCTCCTGTATGTGTGCGAGTCGGCAGGCTGATGCTCTGTCATGAGCTGACATTGGGCTCTTTGCTGCCACCTCTGGCCATTTTCTGCATGTGCACCCCTCTGAATGTGGAAACAAGAGCTGGGACTAGGACCACCTTACAAGTAAGGGCTGGGGGGGGGCTGTGTGTGTGCTGTGTACATTTCTCTGTGTGTACATGTCTCTGTGTGTGTACATGCCTGTGTGTGTAGATGCCTGTAAGTGTGTACATGTCTGTGATTGTACATGTCTGTGTGTGTGCATGTCTCTGTGTGTACATGTCTCTGTGTGTGTGCATGTCTCTGTGTGTACATGTCTGTGTGTGTGTGCATGTCTTGTGTGTGTACATCTGTGTGTGTGTACATGTCCCTGTGTGTATACATGCCTGAGTGTATACATGCCTGTTTGTGTACATGTCTCTATATGTGTACATGTCTTGTTTGTGTATACATGCCTGTGTGTGTGTATGTGCATGTCACATATACACATGTGAGTGGTAGAGGTGTGAGGGGGGCTGGGAGCATACAGGTGTGAGGGGTGTGGAAGGTGGGGTCCCTCAGGGTTCTGTCCTGGGACCAATCCTATTTAATTTAGACCCCTTTCACACCGATCCGCCTATAGCGTCTGCGGTAAAACGCCGCTATTTTTAGCAGCGTTTTACCGTCGGATTTGTGGTGCATTTCGGCCGCTAGCGGGGCTCTTTTACCCCCCGCTGGCGGCCGAGAAAGGGTTAAACCCCCCGCAAAATGCCGCAATAGCAGCATTTTGCTGGCGGTATCACAGCGCTGCCCCATTGATTTCAATGGGGAGCAGCGCTGGAGGAAGCTGCTGGCAGGACTTTTCCTGACGTCCTGCCAGCGCACCGCTGCAGCGTGAAAGCCCTTGGGCTTTCACACTGCAGACAATGGTGCAGCAGTTTAAGGGCAGATTGCAGGCGCTATTTCTAACGCTATAGCGCCTGCAATACACGCTCGGTGTGAAAGGGCTCTTATTCATAAAGCTGCATTCACACCTGAGCGTTTTCTGTTCATAAAACGCTCGTAAAAGCCTGAAAACACCCTTGTTAAAGGGGGCTTCCAGATTTCGATAAGCTCACCGACCCCAGACCCCGACAACCAACGGCCAGGGTTATTGGGAAGAGCCCCTTGTCATCATCAACATGGGGACAAGGTGCTTTGGGGTGGGGGGGGCGCACCCAAAGCACCCACTCCCCCATATTGAGGGCATGCGGCCTGGTACGGTTCAGGAGGGGAGGCTCATCCCCACCCCCTTTCCTGACCTGCCAGGCTGTGTGCTCAGTTAAGGGTCTGGTATGGATTTTGGGGGGACCCCCACACAGTTTTTTCCGCATGGGGGTTCCCCTTAAAATCCATACCAGGCCGAAGGGCCTGGTATGCTCTTGGAGGGGGAACCCATGCCGTTTTTTTTTTTATTTTTTATTTGGAGTGGAGTTCCCCTTCAAGTTCCCTTTTGGAGCGGAGTGGAGTTCCCCTTCAAGATCATCAGAGCAGAAGTCGAATGCCAAAGTCGTATCAGTTAAGATGGCGATCTGACTTTGATCCGACTTCAGTGATATTTAATGGGCTGAAGTAGGATCAAAGTCGAACCAAAGATCAAAGTAATGCAGGGACTACTTTGAAGTCGGCATGACTTGAAGTCGTACTAATATGAATGGTTGTCATTGGAAATCATGGGGAACGACTTGTTATGCGACTTTGCAGTCCCAAATCGTAGGACAAGTCATATAAGTGTGAAAGGGGCCTTAAGCTCAAAAAAAGAACATGAGCTTCTTTGGGGCAGATTACAGGTATTTTTCTGCTTTTTACATTGGTGTCCTGTACAGAATTGCTGCAAAAATGTGGAAAAAAATGTGGTAAAACCAAGGCAAAAATCGCTGTAAAAACGCAGTAAAAACGTGTGACTTTGAAATGCAAAAGTGTGAATGCAGCCTAAATGATCTGGAAGATGGGATAAACAGCTCAAGCTCAGTATTTGGGGATTAAACTAAGCTAAGCAGGACAATAGCTTCTCCGCAGGATGTGGAAACCTTGCAAGAAGATCTGAACAAATTAAAGGGGTTGTTAATATAATGCATTAAGGTGAAAAAACATCTGACTATACTGGCCCCCCCAGGCCCCCCGTTTTACTTACCTGACCCCTCGAAAGTCCTGCGCTCGCCCCCGACATCCTCTTCGCCGATCACCCTGGCTGTGGATTGGCTAGAGTGGATGGATTGAAAGCAGAGCAGCCATTGGCACGCGCTGCTGTCAATCACATCCAATGACGCAGCGCGCCGGGGGCGGGGCCGAGTGATACAGCGAGTGATACAGCCATAGCCGCCGGCTGTATCACGGGAGCGTGCCCGCAAATGCTTCTCACCATGCGAGGGAGCTCACATGAAGGTGAGAAGCACTTGCGGGGGGAGCCAAGACAGCCGCCGAGGGACCCCAGAAGACCACGTTCAGGGCCACTCTGTGCAAAACAAGCTGCACAGTGGAGGTAATGTTTGTTATTTAAAAATAAAAATTTCTTTAAAACCCCTTTAATGTGGTGGGCAGCTACATGGCAAATGAGGTTTAATGTAGAAAAAATTAAAATAATGCATTTAGGTGACAAAAACATGAATGCAATCTACTCACTAGGGGGAGAACCTTTGGGGGAATCTAGGATGGAAAAGGACCTGGGGTCCTAGTAGATGATAGGCTCAGCAATGGCATGCAATTCCAAGCTGCTGCAAGCAAAGCCAACAGAATATTGGCATGCATTAAAAAGGGGATTAACTCCAGAGATAAAACAATGGTTCTCCCGCTCTACAAGACTCTGGTCCGGCCGCACCTGGAGTATGCTGTCCAGTTCTGGGAGACCATTCACTAAAATTAGAGGAAAAGCGATTTAATCGGAAACTGTATAAAGGGTTATTTACTATTATGCCGCGTACACACGGTCGGAATTTCCGACAACAAATGTTCGATGTGAGCTTGTTGTCAGAAATTCCAACCATGTGTAGGCTTCATCGGACATTTGCTGTCGAAATTTCCGACAACAAATGTTTGAGAGCTGGATCTCAAATTTTCCGACAACAAAATTTGTTGTTGGAAATTCCAAGCGTGTGTAGACAAGTCCGACGCACAAAATTCCACGCATGTTCGGATTCAAGCAGAAGAGCCGCACTGGCTATTGAACTTAATTTTTCTCGGCTCGTCGTACATCTTGTACGTCACCGTGTTCTTGATGTTTGGAATTTCCGACAACATTTGTGTGACCGTGTCGTGTGTATGCAAGACAAGTTTGAGCCAACATCCATCGGAAATAATTCCACAGTTTTGTTGTCGGAATGTCTGATCGTGTGTACGCAGCATAAGAGTGGTAAGAATGTGGAATTCTCTTCCACAAGCAGTAGTCTCAGCGGGGAGCATAGATAATTAAAAAAAACTATTAGATAAGCACCTAAACGACCACAACATACAGGGATATACAATGTAATATTGATATAAAAGCGCGCACACTCATAGGTTGTACTTGATGGACTTGTGTCTTTTTTCAACCTTACCAACTATGAACTATGTAACCCCCAAACATTATATATTTTTTTTACAGAGGCCCTATAGAATAAAATGGTGGGTGTTGCAAATTTTTATGTCACACGGTATTTGCGTGGGGGTTTTTGAAATGCATTTTTTGGGGGGGAAAAAAATATTTTCATGACACTAAAACGCTAAAGTTAGCCCAATTTTATTGTATAATGTGAAAGATGATGTTACACCGAGTAAATAGATACCTAATATGTCACGCTTTAAAATTGTGTCTGCCTGTGGAATGGCAGCAAACTACGGTGCTTAAAATTCTCCATAGGCAAAGTATTAAATGCCTTTACAGGTTACCAGTTTAGAGTTGCACAGGAGGTCTGGTGCTAGAATTATTGCTCTGACTCTGATGTTCCCCTCAATACACATGTTTGGTAGGATCACCTTTACATATGCGTGGGTTTGCATTTGTGCGTAAGCTCTTCGCCCTGAGCCCATCCTTTTGGAGCCTCTGGCTCTAATCACATGGTTCTAAAAAAAGAAAAAAAACACAAGTCCATGTGTCCGGCGCCCTTCATGTAGATTTGGGGCCGGGCGCATGGATTTGGGGGGTGGCGCCCCTGCGCTTCATATGGACGGGCCGCCACTGGGTCTGACTCAGTATTGCATGTGTCAGACCTCTGCAGAGAGACCACTGTTTCCTTACAGAGAGCTAGGGTTCTTTCTGCAGCATGCTGGCAGGTGACAGGCTATTCCACTCAAGGCTGTGGCTGCTTTAGAAAGAATATGAACTGTTGGGCTCATGCACACTGCAGCGCAAAAAAAAAAGCTGCTTTTACATGCATTTATTTTTCTCTGCCTAAAAGCTTGAAGAGGCTTGTGCTTTTCTGGGCTCTTTTGCACATTTTTTTGAGCTTCTTTGAGCTCCTTTGAGCTTTTTTGAGCAATAGCTTTTTTTTTTTTTTCAAAAACCCTCCCTTCAGCTGATTTTTATAAATTATTTTTTGGCTAATGTGGAGGAAAGTTTCCAGGCAGAAAAAAATGAGAGCTCTAAAAATCTCAAAAGCCTGTAGGAGCTGCTTCTTTGAGCTTCTGCAGTGTGCATGAGCCCTTAGACTTTGCCCACCTTTTGTTTTGATGCACCTGGAATATATTTAAATAATATAAAATTATGGTTTCGGTTGGGCTTTTAAAAATGTGCGTCAATTAGAATAGATCCAAAACCATTATAGTTCTCCTTTAAATTGTTACCACATCTGTTGCCTTTACAGGAACTCTAATTGTTTTGTTAAATCTCAAGTTTGATTTAATAAGTCTCAGACACCCAAAGCAATTATACAGCAAATGTGTAAAGCAACAAGGACCCATCCTCACGAGGGCTATAAACATATATAAATAGGCCACCTGGATGGAACATTTGACACGTCTCTTGACATTTCCAGCACAATTATGCCAGTAGGTTTACCATTCTAGTTGCATTACAATAGGATATGGGGCTGCGTTAAAATGTATTTCCACGGGGCGCATGCGCGAAGCTCGACCTGGCAGTCCTCCTCCACTAGAGCTCCGCACTCCCCGCTGCATACCGGGACCCCATACGGCAGACTGAGCCGACAAAAACCCACCTATTTTCCAGGACAGCCCTCCGAACCATCCCGGCACATTCTGATATGGTTCTTACGGGCCACAGAGGGAAGAACAAACCGAAACCCATCAAGGAAGCTCTGGCCCGCGCTTCCTCCAAGATGGCGGCGAAGGCCCTAGCCAAGCAATACGCCACCGCTGCACTCGCCCCGGACCCCCAGGACAGCGATGATGGGGACGAGACCGACTCCAATATCGGAGGATCCCCCTCCATACCATCCTCAGGTATGTCCCAGAGTGCTTTTTTAAAACATATGGAAAGCATGCTGCAGAAGGCCTTAAAAAGCACATCAGAACAAATAACCAACAGACTCTCTCGCGAGATACGCGAGATAGGACAGCGTACTGCAGACTTGGAAACAAGGGTGGACGATATTGAACTCACCCTCCAAGAACATGCCCAGGAACAAGCTGCACTCAGAGATGAGAACGCAACGCTGCTCTCCCGTTTAGAGGGCGCGGAAAACCGCTCCCGCAGGTCCAATCTCCGCCTGCGTGGCATACCCGAGACAGTTGAGGACACACAGTCCTTCACCACAGCCTTATTCCAGGAATTGGCCCCTTCAATCCCCATTGAAAGACTAGAGTTTGACCGGGTCCATAGGGCTCTCACCCGCCGCCAAACCAACGGACCCCCACGGGACATTATTGTGAAGTTACACTACTTCCGCACCAAGGAGCAACTCCTCACAGCCGCACGTAAAAAAGAGGAACTCCTATTCCAAAGCCACAAGTACCAGCTCTTTTCTGACCTGGCCCCCCTAACCATCGCCAAACGCCGCGCCATGAAGCCACAGCTCCAGATTCTAATGCAACACCAGCTTAAATACACCTGGAAGTTCCCCTTTGCTTTGCAGTTCTCCTACCAAGGACAACAGCATACCTGCAACACACCAGACTCCCTGCAAAGACTGCTGGAGAATCTTCACCTCGCTCCCTCACTACAGCACTCAGAAGTTGTGCTACCTCGCACCCCAGCCCGCTTGCCGGCACAGTCTTACTCAGCGACACCACTTCGCCACCCACCGGGACCACCCTCTGCTCGAAAAGGGACCCCTGCTCGCTATCCGGAAGAAGTCCTCTTCTCCAACCAGAAGTCCCGTACCCCACGTTGAACTTTCAACTATATTCTTCTCTCTGCCGTTTTTTTTTTTTTTTTCCCTCGCTTGTGTCTCTTCTAGGTACCCGATGAACATTTGTCGTCATGCTTCCTGGAACCCTACACCAACCTAAAATGACAGTCGTCAGTACAACTCTGCAAGCAGGTTCCTGTACCCCACACCCCAAACACCTCATCGGTTCCTAGATGTCTGCGGCTGGGTATGTACTTTGCACACTCAGCAAACAAGTCCTGGACACAAGTCTGCCTCTCCAGAGGCCCCCTAAGGCTCAGTCACCACTGAAACCACCAACCCAACACCATGTTAATCATCATATTCCCTTTGAACTTTACCTTGCTGGCCTTTTCTTTTATCCCTCCTCTACTGGTTGTATACCCCCACAATGTATACTAGTTGAAAAACTTTTGGCACCCTGCGCTCTCCGCGGGGACAGTCCCCCGGTGGGGAGCACAGGATTCTCAAACACTGCGGTTGCACTAAATTGCTACACTGTATTCTTACTTACTTTGTTGCACCATTCCAAGTAATAACATGTCTCCTCGATTTCAACCTACCCCCCCCCCTCACCACCTTCCCGTTCCAGTCACCCCCCCCCCCCCCCCTCCCTCACCCCTCCTCCCCCCTCCCTCACCCCCTCCTCCCCCCCCCCCACCCCCCTCCCCCCCCCCTCCCTCCACCCCCTCCCTCTCCCCTATCCTTCCCCTCTCCCTTTCCCCCCCCCCCCCCCTTTTCCCTCCTTCCCCCCCCCCCCCCCTCCCCCCTCTCCCCTCTCACCCCCCGCTAAGCAAACACTAATGGGAGACCCTGTTCTCGAACGTACTCTTATAATCCATATCCAAACCACCCCCCCCCCCCACTAGATCTGTAGCTCAACTTACAGTCAGCTTAACCCTTACAGTTTGCCTAACCATTTGTTTTCACATGTTGGTTTGTTATCTTGTTTACGTCCACCTGCAGCGGGGAGCAGTCACTGCCCCCGCACCTCTTGGTACTCGCGCCCTCCAGCCCCCTTGATTTGGCTGCAGGACCCGAACACCCCTTAGTTGTCGGGCAACCCGGCGTTTTACATCGTGTTCCTACAGTTCAATGCCTTGCTCTACACCCCGTCCTACCCCTGTTCCTCTCCCCACTCCAAACTCTCCTCTCAACTTTTTTCTCCTCCTCCTACTCTACTTGCTCTCTCTTGGTCGAGTGGCTCCCTCTGATCATATCTTCCTATATATAATCCCCCCAAGTCCATTACCATGGCCCCTTTAAACATACTCTCCCTTAACGTTAAGGGCCTCAACTCCCCCAACAAGAGGGTCAAAGCCTTTCAAACTTTTACCTCCCTTAAAGCTGACGTGGTAGCGCTGCAGGAAACTCATTTCTCAATTCATCACACTCCTAAATTTTTCAGTTCCCGCTACCCTAGGGTTTACACAGCCTCGGCTGACACAAAACACAGGGGGGTTCTATTAGCCTTCCATCATACCCTCCCATTCACCCCCACGAGGGAAATAAAAGACCCAAATGGCAGGTACATCATACTAGTTGGACTCCTACAAGACATAGAAACTACTTTTGTCTCTTATTATGCCCCGAACTCCAACCCAATCCCCTTCTTTTCACATCTATTTCAGGTCATCAGAACACACTGCAAGGGTACCCTACTCATTTGTGGAGACTCGAACATGGTACTCCACACCCACCTTGACAAATCCCCCTACACCCCAGAACACTTCTCCCCTTCTCTGCAATTTCGCAAACTACTGCAACAAAACTCTCTTCTGGACACCTGGAGGGAATGTAATCCAATTAAGAAAAACTATACTTTCTATTCCCACCCGCACAAATCATTCTCCAGAATTGACCACATATTTGTTCCGATAGCATCTTCCCCTATCCTACTTCACTCCTCCATACACCCCGTCACATGGTCGGACCATTGCGCAGTCATCACCACTGTTTCCTCCCTCCTCTCTAGACCTGGGAATAGTTCCTGGACCATGAACGAATCTCTCCTCACTAATCAATCATATTGCATTGACATACAATCTGCCCTTTCGGACTATCTCCACCATAATAATACCCCGGAAATCTCCCCCACTCTATTATGGGAAGCTCATAAACCAGTTATCCGAGGTAAATGTATCTCAGTAGCCACGCAAATCAAAAAGCTCAAAAAACTTAAACTGCAGTGCCTTGAATCTGATTTCCAAACCTCCCACCTGCAGTTCCAATCCTCCCCTACAGAGGCCAACAAAAACACCCTCGACAAATGCAAGCTAGAACTTGATCTCCTATTAGCCGAATCTGCAGATAAATATATGCGTAGATCTGATCACAAAATCTACACTAAGGCCAACAAACAAGACACATTTCTTGCCCTTCGCCTTCGTCGGCCAGACCATGTTCACAACCCCATCAGGCTTAAATTGGCTCCCGACAACATTACCAGTAATCCTATTAAGGTACTCGCGGAATTCCGCAAACGTCTTGCTAAATTATACGAATCGAATGGCCCACTACCTTCTAATCTCTCTGAAACTCTGTTTCACAACCTAGCAATTCCTAAATTGTCGGAAGCCAATAAAGAGACCATAGATGAACCAGTCTCGACTGACGAGGTCCTTGCGGCAATCAAAACTCTTAAATCTAACAAACGCCCTGGCCCTGACGGCCTCCCAGGCGCCTACTATAAGAAATTCGCCCATACCCTGGCCCCACTCCTTGCCCACTCTTTCAACGCTATACTGAAACAACAATCTTTCGGCTGCGATACCCTGACTGCTATAATTGCCATGATCCCTAAACCCAACACAGACCACACCCTTTGGTCCAACTACAGACCCATATCACTGTTGAACGTGGACATAAAGATCCTGGCCAAGATCCTTGCCCTGAGACTTAATCCAATCATAGGAGACCTGATATCCAAGGATCAGGTTGGCTTTATCCCCCGCAGGCAGGCCAGTGACAATATCCGCCGCACGGTCCTTCTCCAAGACATAGCCAAATCACGCAAAATTCCCATGCACCTCCTGTCCTTGGATATCAGGAAAGCCTTCGACACGGTATCCTGGCCCTATATGCAATACATTCTGCAGAAATGGGGCTTTGGTCCCAACTTCCTCCAATGGATAACTGCCCTATACACACAGCCCCAAGCATATGTGAAATATTCAGGATTTAACTCTGAGTGTTTCCCAATTCAAAGGGGTACCAGACAGGGATGCCCCCTATCCCCATTGATATTTGCCCTTATAATTGAACCCCTAGCCTCCCTGATTAGATCAAGCCAGAATATCCGGGGCATAGAAATAGCTAACACAACTCACAAGCTATGTCTCTTTGCAGACGACGCCCTCTTATTCGTCACCTCCCCTCACACCACCCTCCCTAACCTTCTGCAGCTCCTGGAAAGGTTTGCCAAGGTCTCAGGACTCGAAGTCAACCAAGCGAAATCCAGAGCTTTGAATGTCTCATTGCCCCAAGCAGAACTCCAACGCCTACAGGCTAACTACCCATTTATTTGGTCCTCTAACTCAATCCCTTACTTGGGGATCAAACTCACGAGCAATCCTCAACACCTATTCCAAGCAAACTATATCCCTATGTTGAAGAATTTGACCTCAATGCTTAACACCTGGTTGCCACTCTGTGTCTCCTGGTTAGGTAGAATAGCAGCAGTGAAAATGTCACTCCTACCCAAGCTTCTCTACCTATACAGAGTCTTGCCTATACCGATACCGGCCTATTTCCACAGAATAATCCAAAACCGGGTATATAAATATATATGGGGATCCAAAAGACCCAGGATTTCTAGGCCAGTTCTACTCCGCAGTAAACTACAGGGGGGCCTAGGGGTGCCAAATTTCTTACACTACTTTCACGCAGCCCAGCTAGCTCAACTGACCCTTTACCATGCCGTTTCGGAAATCCCACTTTGGGTTGCATTAGAAGCAATAGACACTCACCCTATCCCCATATCCAACCTGCTCTGGCTGCCCTCAGCCCACCGGGGACCGATAACTAACCCAGTCACCCTCCACTCACTGAAACTATGGGACAGACTATCCAAGACTTTTAAACTAATCTCTCCCCATCGACCACTCCTCTCCTTTATAGGTCACCCGCTATTCCACCCCGCCTACACCGAACCACTATCTTTTCAGACCTGGCTACAAGCAGGGTTGCACCGCTTCCAAGACTTAATTTCCCATGGCTCGGTCACACCTTTCCCGACCTTGCAGTCCCGCTCACATTTGCCCCCTAAAGAATGTTTCCGATACCTGCAAATCTCCCACTTCACCCGTACCACCCTTGGTCCAAATATATCCAAGACTGGCCTGTCCACCTTCGAAGACGTATGCGACTCAGACCCACACGCCCCTGGCATAATCTCGAGACTATACTCGCATCTCACCTCCCCCAACAAGACAATGCCCCCCTATGCTCTAGCCTGGTCCAAGGACCTGAACATTGATCTAGATCTAGATGACTGGTCAACCATTTGGACGAACACTAAACTAGCTTCACAAAACGTCATTGCTTCAGAAGCCAACTACAAAGTTCTAATGCGCTGGTACCTAGTGCCCGCCAGGATTGCTAAGTATACCCCTTCATATTCCCCGAACTGTTTTAGGGGTTGCACCGAACAAGGCACCCACCTACATATCTGGTGGACATGCCCAATAGTCCAACGCTTCTGGACAACTATATTTCAAATGGGTTCAACCCTACTCGGACACACCATCCCCCCAGACCCCGCTCTAGCTATCTTAAACCACACCACGCAGGACTACACGAAAGCACAATTGCGCCTTCTATTACAACTCACAACGGCAGCTAAACAAACAATCGCTAGGAACTGGAAAACCCCAAACCTTAACATCACTGAAGTTAAGAATAGAATCACCCGAGCGATGATACACAGCAAGATAGAAGCCAAAATTTTAGATAGAGCCCCCCAACACCTTAAGATTTGGCACCCCTGGATGGAGCATTTTCTCCCCCAAGACTTTGACAGGCTTCTGCTTGAACCCTAGGCCCTCAATCTGCACCTGACTCCCGCCAACTATTGATATATATTCTCCGGCTCTTGGGAGCCACTCGACCAAACCTAAACCTCTACTCACTCTTATACCCACCCCTCCCCCCACCTCTCTCATTGCTCTCTTTCTCTCTCCCCCCCCTACTGCACTCCTCCCTGCTGCCCCCGCTACTTTCCACTCTTTCCCCTCCCCCCTCCCCCTCTGTGTCCCCCTTCCCCGAACCTAAACCTAGTTAGGGGCATTCCTTGCCCTAAGTACCTCATCTGTTACCATTACTCTCCCTTACGGAGCACTGGTGGCCCAATCTATGCATGTTTAAGTTGGGGATTTACCCCGGACGATATTATAGGCCACCTGTGAATCCGCTATACACCCGCGATAACTTAATGTTCCCTTTTGTTTGATTCAGGGAACTATCCATATGATTATACTGCGTAATCACATGCTCTGTATGTCATGGAAATCTACACGTAAGAAGTTTGTAACAGTATTAGTTTATTTGTTATTTCTGTTTGTACTGTAATCTTGTACTCAATAAAACATTTTTGAAAAGAAAATGTATTTCCACTTTTGCAGTCAAATTCGAGAAAACTCTACTATACACTAAATTACCAAAAGTATTGTGACACCTGCCTTTACACACACATGAACTTTAATGGCATCCCAGTCTTAGTCCGTAGGGTTCAATATGGAGTTGGCCCACCCTTTGCAGCTATAACAGCTTCAATTCTTCTGGGGTGGCTGTCCACAAGGTTTAGGAGTGTTACTATGGGAATGTTTGACCATTTTTCCAGAAGTGCATTTGTGAGGTCGGGCACTGATGTTGGATAAGAAGGCTTGGCTCGCAGTCTCCACTCTAATTCATCCCAAAGGTGTTCTATCCGGTCGAGGTCCTGGCTCTGTGTAGGCCACCGACCGCCACCTCAGTTTAAGGGCAACCAAGATTTAAATTATTATTAAGTCTTTATTAGGACCTTAAATTAGGTTCTAAAACACAATTTTCTCAAATTATGTATAGCTCATTGGTTTGTTAATTTCCCAAGCTTCCTACTAATTTATTCCAAAGCTTCCTATTTTTCTATTTCCTAAGTCTTAAAGTGATTCTAAAGGTTGTAATTGTTTTTATAGTTTTTTTTTTATATAAACACTGTTTGGAGTGGTAAGTAATAATGTTCTTAAAACATAATAATATTATAATATTGACATAAAAACGTTTGAAACATGAATGAAATATGATACCCAGATAAGTATGTCAGGGTTATGAGTTTTGGCTATTCCTTAAAGTGGATGTAAACCCGATTCATGAAATTTGAGCTGGGAACATATATATGCAGTGTTTTCTTATCTCTCTTCAAAGCCCTAAGTCCGGTGGCTTTCTCCTGCTCCGTTCTCCTGTTATCAGCATGATGACTGTTCTGACAAGTTCTCCGACAACTGTAATAAAACCAGCCTGACTTGAAGGTCTTTCTTCAAAAACATGGCAAGCGCAAACGGCACCAGGTTGATGTGTTAACTTATTTGGTTGGAGAACTAGTGCCTTCAGGGGTTAGGATCGCTGACAGGTAACATACCTCTTGCTTACAGATGCAGAATATTTGAATTAGTTGGAGATGAATAAGAGTTTTCCGATGGAATTTATTCTCTATGGACTTACTGATAAGACTGAACTCAACATTCCATTGTTTGTCATATTTCTGTTTGTTTATATCACAACCATGGTTGGCAATGTTGGCCTTATTTCTCTAAGTATAGCAAAGAAGCATCTTCATAAACCCATGTACTTCTTTCTAAGCAATCTTTCTTTTGTGGACCTCGTATATTCTTCCACAATCACCCCTAAAATGCTGCGGGACTTTCTGAGTAAATCAAAGACCATCTCTTTTCTTGGCTGTGCCATGCAGATGTACGTCTTTGGGTCCTTTGCAAGCACCGAATGTCTTCTTCTTGGAATCATGGCCTACGATCGCTATGTGGCCATCTGTAGCCCATTGCAGTACCAGGTCTACATGAGCAGTATTTTGTGTTTGCGCATGGTGGTCGTTGCTTACTTTGGAGGTTTTGTAAATTCTCTTGTCCACACAGTTCCTGCTTTTCATCTTAACTTCTGCAGAACCAACATCATTGATCATTTCTTCTGTGACCTTCCACCACTCTTTAAGCTTTCCTGCTCTGATATATCAATGAATGTAGTTGTTCTGATTATTTTAGCTGGCCTTGTTACCATGAGCAGTATGACACTTATCCTTTTCTCATACACCAACATTGTCTTGGCCATTGTGAGGATACGATCAGCCCGGGGTAGATACAAGGCTTTTAACACTTGTACTTCTCATATTACTGCTGTCAGCATCTTCTATGGGACTATCTTTTTTATGTATCTTCGCCCATCAGTTAGAAATGTCTTACAGCAAGATCGTGTGGCTTCTGTGTTCTACATTATAGTTATACCTATGTTAAATCCCTTGATATACAGTTTAAGGAATGCCGAGGTTATAGAAGCATTAAAAAGTTATTGGAAATATTTAAAATGTTAACTAATGAGTCAAGATACCATCAAGTGCTACACCCATGCTCTTGGTTGCTTCTTCTTAAAGGTCAACTCAAGCCAACATTTTTTATTTGGTTTTGAATAGAGCAGGGAATGGTTAGAGAAGGGATCCTCAAATGTTTTAATCAAAAGGTTAGTTCACTGATTTTTAATCTGTTTGGTGGCCAGACTGTTTAAATTGGGAGGAATTGTGCCCCATTGTCCGTGTTGGTGGGAGAAAAGGGGCCCCAGTGTCAGTGAGAGAAATTATGCCTCATCATCAGTATCATTGGGTACAATGGTTCCACTATTTTGGTGCCAGTGGTATTGGAAAGCCCTTACAACATCGGAGTTCAGTGGTCACATACCTTTGCACATGCTGCTTGTACAGCACTTTTCCTCTACTGACGTATGAATGACGTCATAGCCAGAACTATGCAAGCACCATTGAGTAGGAAATAGCACTGCTGGCGATGGTCTGGTGCCGGAACACTCTGTGTTACATAGTGGTAGCAGCTGCCAGTCAATCTACAGGGAAACCAGGGTTGTGAGAACCTTACCTTTACTCCAGCCCTGCTACTTGCCACATAACCCCTCAGGCTAGTAAAAGGCAAGCAAAGGTTTGTATGCTAAAGTTTAAGGATCACTGGTTCAAGGGGGCACACACATTTACAAAAAAATTTTTTTATTAGAGTAGAGAAAAGTTAGAGCTGTCACTGCCTGTTCTAGTGACTACTGACCCCCCCCCCCCCCCCCATTTCATGTGTGGACAACCCTTAAGAACAGAAAATGAGAAAAATAAAATCTCCCCAATGGGTTCACAGGCTGTCAGAATTGTAAGTCACTCATATGCCGCGTACACACGTGCGGACTTTTGCCGGCGGACCTAGTCCAGCGGACAATCCCGCGGGACTTTCCGGCTAGGTCCGCTGGACTTTCCGAGGGTGTGGACTTGCCCACACACGCACGGACTTCTCCAGCGGATAATCCGCCGGCCAAAAGTCCGCGGGACTTTTGAAAATGAACGGACTTGCCCACACACGGAGCAGTCCGTTCATTTCGAACGTAACTTCAGGTTACGTAGCTAGCGTAGGCAGTAAATGCCGCCGCGCTAGCTCCGCAAGCTGGCATGGATTTAAAGGGAATCCCCACGCCGAAAAAACGGCGTGGGGGTTCCCCCCAAATCCATGTCAGACCCTCATCCGAGCACGCAGCCTGGCAGGCCAGGAAAGGGGTGGGGACGAACGAGCGCCCCCCCCCTCCTGAGCCGTACCAGGCCGCGTGCCCTCAACATGGGGGGTGCCCTGGGGAAAGGGGGGCCGTGCGGCCCCCCCCACCCCAAAGCACCTTGTCCCCATGTTGATGAGGACAAGGGCCTCTTCCCGACAACCCTGGCCGTTGGTTGTCGGGGTCTGCGGGCGGGGGCTTATCGGAATCTGGGAACCCCCTTTAATAAGGGGGCCCCCAGATCCCGGCCCCCCACCCTATGTGAATGAGTATGGGGTACGATGTACCCCTACCCATTCACCTAAGGTGTAAAATGTAAAGTAAAAAAAAACACCCACACTTTTGAAAAAATAGTTTATTGCACTGCTCCGGGGGTCTTCTTCCGTCTTGGGGGTCTTCTCGCCGGACTCCCCCGCCATTTACCAAGCTCTTTTACCGAGCGGGGGAAGTCCGGCTACCTTCTTCGTCGTCGCCGCCGTCTGGGGGTCTCGATCCGCCTTCGGGGGTCTTCTTCCGTCTTGGGGGTCTTCTCGCCGGACTCCTCCCCTCTCTTCTGCTCTTTTACCTAGCTCTTTCACGAGGGGAGGAGTCCGGCTACCTTCTTCGTCGTCGCCGCCGTCTGGGGGTCTCGATCCGCCTTCGGGGGTCTTCTTCCGTCTTGGGGGTCTTCTCGCCGGACTCCTCCCCTCTCTTCTGCTCTTTTACCTAGCTCTTTCACGAGGGGAGGAGTCCGGCTACCTTCTTCGTCGTCGCCGCCGTCGTCTGGGGGTCTCGATCCGCCTTCGGGGGTCTTCCGGGGGTCTCTTCTGTTCTTGCGGCGGTCGTCGTCTTCCGCGCCGCCGGCGCCGGCGCCACCTTCTTCTTCTTCTTGTCCTTCTTGTTCTTCTTCTTCTTCCGATGTTGACCCGACGCTCGCTCTGCCCGGAATGCCTGTGCCGCTCTGCGCTCGGACTTATATAGGGACATGGGGGACAGGGTCACATGTTCATGTCACATGGTGACCCCGCCCCCTTGCGATGTCACAGTCCCAGCATCCTCCGGGACTGTGACAACACAAGGGGGCGGGGTCACCATGTGACATGTGCATGTGACCCTGTCGCCCATGTCCTTATATAAGTCCGAGCGCAGAGCGGCACAGGCATTCCGGGCAGAGAGAGCGTCGGGTCAACATCGGAAGAAGAAGAAGAACAAGAAGGACAAGAAGAAGAAGAAGGTGGCGCCGGCGGCGCGGAAGACGACGACCGCCGCAAGAACAGAAGAGACCCCCGGAAGACCCCCGAAGGCGGATCGAGACCCCCAGACGACGGCGGCGACGACGAAGAAGGTAGCCGGACTCCTCCCCTCGTGAAAGAGCTAGGTAAAAGAGCAGAAGAGAGGGGAGGAGTCCGGCGAGAAGACCCCCAAGACGGAAGAAGACCCCCGGAGCAGTGCAATAAACTATTTTTTCAAAAGTGTGGGTGTTTTTTTTTTTACTTTACATTTTACACCTTAGGTGAATGGGTAGGGGTACATCGTACCCCATACTCATTCACATAGGGTGGGGGGCCGGGATCTGGGGGCCCCCTTATTAAAGGGGGTTCCCAGATTCCGATAAGCCCCCGCCCGCAGACCCCGACAACCAACGGCCAGGGTTGTCGGGAAGAGGCCCTTGTCCTCATCAACATGGGGACAAGGTGCTTTGGGGTGGGGGGGCCGCACGGCCCCCCTTTCCCCAGGGCACCCCCATGTTGAGGGCACGCGGCCTGGTACGGCTCAGGAGGGGGGGGGCGCTCGTTCGTCCCCACCCCTTTCCTGGCCTGCCAGGCTGCGTGCTCAGATGAGGGTCTGACATGGATTTGGGGGGAACCCTCACGCCGTTTTTTCGGCGTGGGGATTCCCTTTAAATCCATGCCAGGTCACGGAGCTAGCGCGGCGGCAGTAACTGCCTACGCTAGCTACGTAACCTGAAGTCACGTGCTAAATGAACGGACTTGCCGATGAGCGGCAAGTCCCTTCATTTCAAAAGTCCCGCGGACTTGCCCACTAACGGCGGGATTGTCCGCTGGACTTCCAAGTCCAGCGGATAATTTGAAAACAAAACTTCAAACTTTAGTCCGCCGTACTTTGGCGCCAAAAAGTCCGCCGGCGCCCACACACGAGGGGATTATCCGCTGGACTTCAGTCCAGAGGATAATCCCGCGGGATTGTCCCTTCGTGTGTACGCGGCATTACTCTACTGAGAACTAAAATATAGAACTAATGAAGTTAATGGAATTCAAAGATAAAGGCCCCTCAAAGCACGATAGAAGGGAGCCTTTACTGTAGGAAGCAGAACATTAAGATCTAAAGAAATCATTAACACTGATGGGTGTATATGAAGAAAAATGAAAGCTTATTGGCTCTGATAGCAACCTGGAAAGGCCTGGGAGACTACTGTTGCAAAGGGCTTCAAATGTGTTAGGTAGCCAGACACCTGTCTGGAACTGATGGGGACGATGGGCTATCAGACTAAATTATGTAGTTGGGTTTAAAAAAAAAAAAAGATTGTGTAAATACTTTATGACTGCTTGGTGTGTTGTTCATACCTCCAGTCTGTAGATGGCATTATTGAAAGTTGTTACATTGATAATACTTTCTATACTCTGTACAAGTTAGTTCCAGCTCCTGTTATGAAATACTCATACGTCTGCACAAATATTAGGGGAACCTGAACTTGTAAATAAAGCACTCTATAACTATTCTGCCTCCCAGACTATAGGACACAACACAAAAAAATGAACATCAATGGATAATAAAAAAAGAATAGATGTATTTTGATCTTTTGATACTAAAAGCATCACAACTGTGAAATCTGTGTAGAAAAATGTTTTGAGGATAAGAGTCTGTGAAGGTTCTCATTTTACCCAGGTCATGGTTTATCTAGTAGCAGTTAGTCACATTTAACTGTAATTCCTCTAATACTGAAGACAAGCTTATCAAAGCCACCTCTTCAAATCGAATGAAAATATTCCTGAGAACCAGAACTGGTTCCCAAGAGGTGAGAAAGAGGCCATCTACGTCAAACTGGCATAACCCTCATTGAACAGGGGTGCGGGCAGTAACAGTTGACACCATCTGTCATTCACATTTAATGCCATTTTAACATCTCTTTCCTGGCAATTTGACAATTGACATCTTCGGCCATGTGAATCGAATGATTAACATTTATGAAGCCTTCCTGACACCAAGGATGGAATTAGTGTATGTAGCTAAAACATGGTGGTTCCACAATTTTCAAACCTACCACTCTGTCCTTAGTGAATAACTTGTCTTTCTGTGGTAATTAGATCAAGGTGTTGGTGCTACCTGTATGGATACAAATGTTGGGCTATTTTCCTAACACTCAGAAATGTGGCTTGGAGAAGCTACAAAGCATCTTCAGCATTACAGAGCATCTCATCCTGAACGTGGCTAACTACTATGGGATATATTACTATAAATGTCCACTAACTGTTTGAAATAAATGTATTAAAAATATGTTTTTTTTTTTACAAAAATTAGTGCAGGTGACTGTGAGATATTTCTCTGATCCATAATTGAAGGTTCCTCGAGATAATTGCACAGTGTATCCAGAAAGTATTCACAGCGCTTCCATTTTTCCACATTTTATGTTACAGCCTTATTCCAAAATGGATTAAATTCATTATTTTCCTCAATTCTTCAATCAATACCCATTAATGACAACGTGAAAGAAGTTTGTTTGAAAATCTTTTCAAATTTATTAACCACTTGCCACCCACCCACCGTCAAATGATGGCAGAGCGGTGCGGCTCTCGTTCTGGGACGACGTCATATGATGTTCAGTTTAGCCGTGATCGCGGGCGTGCCATGTTCCTGGGACACGGCGCGACCCCGATCTCGGCCATGTGATCGGCTGTGTCCAACCACAGCCAATCACTTGTAAACAAGGAAGTGCTGTTTATCGTGTCTCCTCGCCTCACACTGGCAGGGTATGAGGTTGACAAAGGAGCGCGGTCGTCACATGATACACGGCCCTGCCAGCTCAGGAAACGCGTCGCATGCTGTGACGTCATCGCTGCTCGCCTGGATTGTATGCTTAAGTTCCAAGCCTCGCTTTGGCACCCTATCCACTACGGACGGCCAGGAAGACATCTGCCTCAGCCTGTGGACAAGAACCCCTGCACAGATCCAGCCCCAGCGCTTGACTCCAACCACACAGGACACTTTTTATGCTCAACACTCACCTACCAAATGTGAGTGTATTTTATTATTGTCTTTTGCACAAATATTAAAACTGTTATACAGTCTGCACCCAGAGGCGCCTCTCTCTCTTGTTTCTTGCCCTGATTACAATGCAGCCCCAGCAGTGCCCATAAGTGATGTCACTCTGTGCCCATCAGTGAAACCAGTCTGTGCCCATCAATGACACCAGTCTTTGCCCATCAGTGAGGCCAATCTATGCCCATCAGTTATGCCAATCAGTGCTGCCTTTCAGTGCTCATCAGTTCCGCCCATCAGTGCTACCTATCAGTGCCCATCAGTGCCGCCTATCAGTGCTCATTAGTGCTGCATATTAGTGCCTTCTCATCAGTGCTGCCTTATCAGTGCCTATAAGTGCAGCCTATCAGTGCCCATCAGTGCAGCCTCATCAGCGCACATTAGTAAAGGAGAAAAATCACTTCTTTACAAAATTTTCTGACAGATACAAAGAAAAACGTTTTTTAAAAAGTTAAAAATAAAAAATGAAAAAAATCTCATGTACATACAGTAAGTATTCACAGCCTTTGCTCAATACTGTGTTGGAGCACCTTTGGCAACAATTACAGCCTCAAGTCTTTTTGAGTATGATGCTACAAGCTTATAATGCCGTGTACACACGACCGGACTTCCGTCGAATCGGACTTGTCTACTAGACATGTGCAATTCGTTTCGTTTTTTTTCGTTTTTCGTTTTCTTTCGTTATTTTCGTTCGTTCGTTTTCGTACGAATGAACGAATCATTCAAATCGTATGAATCCGAATAACGAATCGTAACGAATCGTTCGAATCGTACAAATCCGATTAACGAATCATTCGAATCGAACGAATCCGAAAAACAACGAAAATCCGAAAAAAACTAATTAGAAACAACGAATGTACTAATGAAGAAAATCCGAAAAACTAAAACGAACAAAAAAATTCGTACATTCGTAACTTTTTTTTTTTTTGTTGAATTGGTAATTTTCCATGTCCCTTACAATGGTGCTGCTAAACGTGCTTCGAATGGATTGAACAATTTTTAATTTTCCGTGTCTATTGAACAAAAAAATTCGTACATTCGTAACTTTTTTTTTTCGATTCGTAAATTATTAAAATTATTAAAATGTAATAATAGCATACACATTACATAAAATTATGAATTATGCTCCGATTACGAATCTACGAATGTTACGAATGTACGAATAAATACGAATGCGTCCGAAAATTAAACTAACGAAAAAACGAATCAACGAAAAAATAACTCTTACGAATGTACGAATCGTTACGAATACGAACACCGACGACTTACGAATGTACGAATCGTTACGAATCCGAACACCGACAACTTACGAATGTACGAATAGTTATGAATCAGTGGAAATGAAAAAAACGAAACGAAAAAAAAAAAAAAACGAAAAAAATCGATTTTTTTTCGGAAACGAAAATAACGAAACGAAAATAAACGAATTTTTTTGTTGTGCACATGTCTATTGTCTACACACAATCACACTAAAGTCCTACGGATTTGACCGTGATGACGTACGACCAGACTAGAATAAGGAAGTTCATAGCCAGTAGCCAATAGCTGCCCTAGCTTCGGTTTTTGTCTGTCGGATTAGCATACAGACGAACGGATTTTTGGACCGGACTCGAGTCCGTCGGAAAGATTTGAAACAGGTTCTAAATTTAAAGTTCGTCTGATTTTCGACAGAAAAGGTCCGCTGAAGGTCCAATGAAGCCCACACAGGGTCGAATTGTCCGATGGATTAGTTCCGTCGGACCAGTTCAGTCGAAAAGTCCTGTCGTGTGTACGCGGCATAAGGCTTAAGGAACACCTGTTTTTGAGCAGTTTCTCCCATTCTTCTTTAAGGACCTCTCAAGCTCCATCAGGTTGGATGGGGAGTGTTGGTGAACAGCCATTTTCAGATCTCTCCAGAGATGTTCAATCGGATTCAAGTCTGGGCTCTGGCTGAGCCACTCAAGGACATTCACAGAGTTGTCCCATGGCCACTCCTTTCTTATCTTGGATATTGTCGGTGTGTATTATTCCTGGTTTCTGTTGGAATTTGTTGCTAGACATGGCAACGAACTCTTGAAATTTCTCTGATGTTTCATTCTTGTGTTTCATTAGATAAGTGATTGTGTACCTGGAATAATCAGCCATTAAAGTCAGTAGATATCTGTTCCTGATGTGGGAGTTTTCATTGGACTGAATACGTCCCTGTGTATGAGCTGCAGGGGGTGGGTGGTCTTTCTTTGAGCAGCCTGTGGAAGGGGAGCACGTGTGGCTTTTGCTTCAATACAGCACTTGCAATTTGCTATTGTCAAATCTTCTGATAAGCCTCTCTTTATAATGTCCTGTATAGCCTCTGGACTTCTGTGCCCCAGCCGCCTGTGCCAGACATTTGCTGTGTAGGTCATTAGAGACTATATTGGCTTGCTGGTCTGTGGTGATGAGCTTGAATAGGTGATCATCGAGTTTTCCTTTTATGAGGAATCGCTTATTATTGTGAATTGTGCATTCATCACCCTGGAACTTAACTGTGAGACCATTGTTTGCAAGACTTTTCACTGATAGAAGGCTGCCTTCTAGTTCTGGAACATACAGCACGTTCTTTACAAGGATACTGTGGTGACCTCCTTGTGGTGTAATGCAGTTCAGGAAGCCCTGGCCTTTAACTTCTGCAGTGATGCTTTTCCCGTTTGCTAGGAAAATGTTGTTTTTTGCATTGTAATCAATGTTTGTGAAAAATGTCTCATTGCTAGTCATGTGGCTTGTCGCTCCTGAGTCTATGCACCAGCCGCATGGCTTGCCGCTCTGTGTCTCTTTAAAGGTGCCAGTCCATGATGTGTCCTCAGTTTCCTTTGTGGCTGCTTTGACTCTTTGGTGGATAGCTTTAGCTTTTGCTACTCAGCTTTCCTGATAGAACCGTCCTTTTTTTAATTGACCGGTCCTTTTACAGCAAAAACAGGCTCTGCTCGGGTCTGGTTTCTAAAGCATTAATAAGAGCAGTATATGTCTCTGGAAGGCTGTAGGGCAACAGTAGGGTTATCTTTGATGTCCTCTCCGATGGTACACAGCTGCTCTATGATTTCTAGCATAGATTTCACGTGGTTACACATTCCCTGGCCTTCTTCTAGTCTCACCTTATATAGTTTTCTTAGTAGAAACAGCTTACTTTTGAGGCTTGAACACTCATGAAGTTTTTGTAATGAAATCCACATACCTTTGGCCTTTTTCTCTGTTCTTATGTGTATAAGCTGGTCATCTTCAGCTAGCAAGCTTATAGTCGCTTTTGCCTGTCTATTCTTGCTGTCCCAATCCTCTTTCTCTCTGTTTGTGGGTCTGTCTGTATTCAGCACTTGCCACAAGTCGTCCTTGCCGAGAACTATTTCTAGCTTAAACTTCCACAGTTGGTAATTGGCATTGTTCAGCTTTGCTATTGCAAACTTCACATCTGAACTGCTTGCCATTTTGCAGTAGCTTGTATACAGTACTCACTGTAGAATCCTTCCAGTGCCTGGGTGCTCCTGGGTTTGCTGGGCGCATTACCTGTTAGCTGAGTATTGAAATCATGCGCTTGAAGCTTTTTGTTTGCAGCGATATGCTTTACATATGTTTACATCATGAGAAACATGAACAGGAACTAACCACAAGCAAGTGCACTGAACATAGATAGGCAATACATCTTGCTATATCATAGAATACATGCACTGTACACTATAATACTGCAGTGCCACCTGCTGCATAGAAGGGTATAATGCATACAGTATAGAAAGTTACTATGCTGTTGTTCTTCCAACATGCCCCAGTCTGAGGTCCAGAGCGCTGTGGAGCAGGTTTTTATCAAGGATGTCTCTGTACATTGCTGCAATCATCTTTCCTTGGTCCTGACTAGTCTCCCAGCTCCTGTCGCTGAAAAACATCCCCACAGCATGATGCTGCCTCCACAATGCTTCACTGTAGGGATGGTATTGGCCAGATGATGAGTGGTGCCTGGTTTCCTCCAGACATGACACTTGCCATTCAGGCCAAAGAGTTTAATCTTTGTTTCATCAGACCAGAGGATTTTGTTTTTCACAGTCTGGGAGTCCTTCAGGTGCCTTTTAGCAAACTCCAGGCAGGCTGCCATGTGCCTTTTACTGAGGTGGTTTCCATCTGGTCACTCTACCATACAGGCCTGATTGGTGGAGCGCTGCACAGATGGTTGTTCTTCTGGAAGGTTTGCCCCTCTCCACAGAGAAACGCTGGGGCTCTGTCAGAGTGACCACTGGGTTCTTGGTCACCTCCCTGACTAAGGCCCTTCTCCCCAGATCACTCGGTTTGGCCAGATAGCCTGATGTAAGAAGAGTCCTGGTGGTTCCAAACTCTTCCATTTACAGATGATGGAGGCAATTTTGTTACATGCTGCAGAAATTTTTCTGTACCCTTCCCCAGATCTGTGCCTCGATACAGTCTCCGAGGTCTACAGACAATTCCTTGGACTTTATGGCTTGGTTTGTTCTCTGACATGCACTGTTAACTATGGGACCTTATATAGACAGGTGTGTGCCTTTCCAAATCATGTTTAATCAACTGAATTTACCACAGGTGGACTCCAATCAAGTTGAAGAAACATTTCAAGGATGATTAGTGGAAACAGCTCAATTTTGAGTGTCATGTGATTTTCTTTGTTTTTTTATTTTTAATAAATTTGCAAAGATTTCAAACCAATGTCTTTCACGTTATCATTATGGGATATTGTTTGTAGAATTTTGAGGAAAGTAATGATTTTAATCCATTTTGCAATAAGGCTATAAAATAACAAAATGTGGAAAAAGTGAAGGGCTGTGAATACTTTACGGAGGCACTGTAAATGTGAATCTGAATATTATGACTTTTTTTGAAACTCTAAAATAGGAATGTGGGCATTGTTTGCATGGATTAATCCATGGAGGGATATTATTGCCACCCTTAAAGGCTAAGTTTACCTTTTCTAAGTTCCAGCTCCCCATGTACCAATATACAATTATTGTACCAGAAAAATAAAAGCTTTCTATGTTTTTAGGACAATGCCTTACCTTAGCCCCTAATGTGTTCCATAGAAAAGTTAATGACTTCCTGGTATGTAAATTTAGGAAATCCCCAGCGTCCCACCAGACAGGCTTGGGCCGCATGCTAAACTCTCTGATCATCAGGACACCCCTGATGTTGTTTAAGGGCCTTCCTAATTGGATACAGAGTGAATGGATAGGTGGGTCATCCTATTCCTCAGTTTTTGGAAAATCTTAAGGGAAATTGTACAGAGATTGTACAATCAGATTGTTTTTACTGTTTTTTATGTTTTAAATCTACATACCAAACATTAACTTTTCTATGGAACACAGTAGGTTTGGCCTTGTCCTAAAAAAAACATAGAAAGCTTTTATTTTTCTGCAACAGAGGTACATAATTGGTATATTGGTACATAGGGGAGATGGAATTTAGAAAAGAAGGTGGCCTTTACATTGAACTTTGGTGCCAAAATGTATTCAATGCATCTGTATCGCAGCACACCACACAGCATGGGAACTACCGTTGTGTTGTGGTGTGCTTTATTACATAAAAAAGTTCATGCACCTTTTTGGGTGCATTTGGCAATTTAGGCAGCTAATTCAAAAGCATAGGCTGCCCTAATGCCACACATGTCAACAGTGGTAAACTGTTGATGAACGTCTTCTTAAATCTTAATGGCTGGGTTTTAGGCAGTTACACTTGTCTATTCCTAGCTCCTGTGTTGAAAAAAAGTCTCATTGTCTACTGAACTCAATTGCTCAAGCAGATATTAAAACACATAACCGAATGAGTCAGAAAACAGACTCCTCCCTTACCTTACCTTACCTTTTAGATTGGATTGTAAGCTTTCTGGAGCAGGGCTTTCCTAATCCTCTTGCATTGAATTGCATTGAACTGTACTGTCTCCATTTACTTTCTAAAGCACTGCACAAATTGTTGGTGCTATATAAATCCTGTATAATAATAAAGGTAACCCATCCTCAGAGAAAAAGAGTGGTAAATGAAAAGTGAGAGAATAAAATGTGAAATCACTTATCACATCTTTCTCTTCTGTTTTAATGTTTTGATTGTTCAGTTATCAAGGGCCTGTGAAAAAAAAAATCTGTATAAATTTAAAAAAGATCTAATAAAGTTTATTGAGCAAGTTAAACTCACTTTTGTAGTAACTTTCCTTTGAATTGATGCTTCATCTTTGAAAGTAAACATTTAATAAATGACTTCTTAAATCTTAATGGCTAAGCTCCAAGTAGGTGTACTTGTTTACTCTTAGCTGCTGTGTTGAGAAAAAAGTCTGGTTGTCTACTGATCTCCACTGCTCCGGCTCACATCGACACACACAACTGAATGAGTCCGGTAAGAGACTCCTCCCCTGCTTTGTGTTTGCTAAATATTAGTCTACAGTTCTTTTCAAGGAAGTATAGGCATTTACACAAACCATATATTTAAGTATCTATGGGGTTTATTTTCTATAGCTGGAGAGTGCAAAATCAGGCTCACTTCTGCATAGAAATCAATCAGCTTCTAGCTTGTTTAATAAAGCTTTGGCGATATAACCTGGAAGCTGATTGGTTTCTATGCAAAAGTGAGCCTGATTCTGCCACTCCAACTTTAGTAAATAAACCCCATTTATGTAACTTCAATCAGTAGGATGTTCTAATGATTGATGTAAGCTTCTTCAGATGGACAAAATGGATCTCTAGTCTTGGTCAGAGCACATGGCAAACGGCTGCTCATCTCTTCCCATCTTCCTCACCTCTTTAGTTCTCTTCCAAAAGTCACATGAGCTTTTTGATTTGTTTTCTCCTGCAATCCCACCTGACTCTTTGATGACTTCCTGCCACATAAGTAATGCTTCTTTAACAGCTTACAACAGTATACTGTATATATATATACGGCGGCAAATCTGCTCCTCTGCGCAGGATCACGTATCTGTACGTGATCCTGCACTTCCGGGTCTGGGGAGCGCACCCCCGCCACCGGGGACTTGCTCCCGCTGTGATTGGACACAGAGAGAGCCAATCAGTGGGTCCCACCGATTTTTCCCAAGAGAGACAGAACGGCGGTCTGCCTATGTGAACAAGGCAGATTGCCATTCTGTGAGAAGGGGAGGTAGTGATCTTGTGTTTCTGCAAGAACATGGATCTCTGCATTCCCATAGTACAAGCAACCCACACACAGCTAGTAAGCATCCCTAGGCACACATTTAACCCTTTGATTGCCCCTGATGTTCCCTTCCCAGCCAGTGTCATCAGTACAGTGGCAGTGCATATTTGTAGCACTGATCACTGTATTAGTGTCACTGGTCCCCAAAAAATGTCACTCACTTAGTGTCTGATTTGTCCGCCGCAATGTTGCAGTCCCACTATAATTGGCTAGCCATTACTAAAGAAAATAAAAATTACATAAATCTATCCCATAGTTTGTAGACGCTATAACTTTTGTGCAAACCAATTAGTATAGACACTTATTGCTTTTTTTGTTTTGTTTTTTTACCAAAAACCTGTAGCAGAATACATATTGGCATAATTTATGAAGACATTTCATTTTTTTTTAATTTTTTTATTGGCTGTGTTTCATAGCAGAATAAATATTCAGAATATAAGAAATATTGTTTTTTTTTTTTCAAAATTGGCTGTCTTTTTTTTTGTTTATAGCGCAAACAATTGAAACCAAAGAGATGAGCAAATACCAGCAAAATAAATCTCTATTTATGTGGGGAAAAATAGACATCATTTTATTTGGGTACAGCGTTGCACGACCACGCAAATGCCAGGTTAAGTAACGCAGCGCCATCTTGCAAAAATGGCCAGGTCATGAAGGAGGTAAACCTTCCGGAGGGCAAGTGGTTAATGTCACCCCCGCTTCCTCTTTGCTTAGCTTTACTCGCGTGGAAACTGTTTGAGCATTTACATAGAGGATGCCAGCTCTTCTTAAATCCAGCTAAAACAGTATCAAACGTTCAACTCCCAAAAGAAAAATTGGAGCTATCATCATGAAAAACTGATGAATATGTCCATAGCTATATGTCCTCCCCCATCCACCTCTTTCCTCCCTGTTCTGTTCAGAATGGACCATCTAGAGCAATCATTCTCAACCAAGGTTCCTTCAGAAGTGGCTAAGGGTTCCTTGTGCTGTGGCTGATTGACCTCCCATCTAATGGTGCCTGCCTAGATTCTGGACAAATGCCCCTTTTGCAAAGCCAACAGCATACTATCAATAATCTTTTTAGGTGTGTGTAAGGTCGGAATTCTGCTCACTGCTGTAAGGGTTGCATTCTTCCTACTGACCATCAATGTAGTGGGCATTTTTTTCCCATTGACGCCCATTGAATTGGTTTTAGTAGGAGTTCCCTCAGATCTAAAAATGATCTTAGGGGTTACTCTGTGGTTAAAATGTCAAGAGAGAATGACCTAGAGTATCAGTCAGAGAGAGAGAGTCTGAAGGCAAGCTGCTTGTTCTGTGCGCTCTCTTTGGAAAATCTTCATAGAATTCCATGTCACTGTTATGCCCCAGTATAAAAGCAGATGCGAATGGGTAACTCCACTTTTGTGGGGGAAAAAAGATATACAAAAATTTAAATATATATAATAATAATTGTCACATTGTAATTAAATTTTATTAAAAAATATATATCCTTTTTAATCTGCAGAGCTGTAATTTTCTGTAAACTGCAACATGGCAACCTGAAGGTGTTCTCTAACTATGTAACTATGATGTACAGAACACCCCCCAGATATGTAATTTCCTGTTTGTGTGATTGGCTTACTGATTTCCCCAGAAGCCTGTAATAAGATACAATTCTGATTTTTGGCATCCCCTGCAATAAAAATTTCATATTTGGTGAGATACTCCCAAAAGGAAATCACATCTAAAGGGAGGCAGCCCCTGCCACTTTCCGCATTAGAAACCTGCAAGTGCAGCAGCTGATTGATAATTATAAAAATCACACCCATTCACATTTATTTTGCACATGGACACTTGCAAGCAAAGAGCTATTTCTTCAGAATCACAAAAGGTAGGCATCTTCAACAACGTTTGTTAAAATCCTTGCAATGTACATAGATCACCCAGAGGGAAAAGTTTTATTTTTCCTTTTTTCTCAACAAAAGTGGATTTACCCTTGAAGGTAAGGTATTTGAATAAAGCAGAGTGCGAGTTAAGCATTTACGAGTAGTAATGCTATTCCAACCATTTACATTTGCAAAAGCACCCTTGTACCCATTTTAGTAAAGTTTTTATTTTTTTTTTGAGAAGTTAGATTGTCATTATCTCTCTCTTAAGTAGACATTAATAGGGGCTTTAACAGAGAGCAATGCTGTCAGCCAATCAGGACTTCCTTATTACATCAGTGGTAGTGACAGCTCTGGTGCAGTTAGGTCACTACCGCTGGGACCCACCAATCGTTCGGGAGCCAGGCAGGACAGCGACCTGCCTATGTAAACAAAGCAGATCGCCATTCTGTGTCGAGGACTGTACTTATCCTGTGTTTCTGCTAAGCAGGAACACGGATCTTTACCTTCCCCCAGTCAAAGCACCTCCCCCACAGTTAGCAATAGCAAGCACTCCCTAGGATCACATTT
Source organism: Lithobates sylvaticus (assembly GCA_028564925.1). Taxonomy (NCBI): domain Eukaryota; kingdom Metazoa; phylum Chordata; class Amphibia; order Anura; family Ranidae; genus Lithobates; species Lithobates sylvaticus. Next base: position 63,074,416 of record CM053036.1, on the reverse strand, counting down.
AACCCATTTAACCCTTTGATCGCCCCTGATGTTAACCCCTTCCCTGCCAGTGTCATTTGTACAGTGACAGTGCATTTTTTTAGCACTTATCACTGTATTAGTGTCACTGGTCCCCAAAAAGTGTCAAAAGTGTCACTAAGTGTCCGATTTGCCCACGGCAATATCGCAGTATAAGTCGCTAATCACCACCATTACTAGTAAAAAAAATTGAGAAAGATAGAAAAAATAAAAGAAAAAATGTAGACGCTATAACTTTTGCGCAAACCAATCAATATGCACTTTTTGGGATATTTTTACCACAAATATATAGCAGACAACATATTGGCCTAAATTGATGAAGAAAATTAGATTTTTTACATTTTTTTATTGGATATGTTTTATAGCAGAAAGTAAAAAATATTGGGGCTTTTTTTCCAAAACTCAAGTTTTTTTTGTTTTTGTTTCTAGTACAAAAAATAAAAACCGCAGAAGTGATCAAATACCACCAAAAGAAAGCTCCATTTGTGGGAAAATAAGGACATCAATTTTATTTGGGTACAGCGTCGCACGACTGCACAATTGTTAAAGTAACGCAGTGCCGTATCGCAAAAAATGGCCTGGTCATGAAGGGGGGTAAATCTTCGGGAGCTGAAGTGGTTAAAGAGTAATGCTCTCACATAGGAGGGCTTATCGGATGATTGTGACTGCAAAAATATTAAAGCTGAACTCCAGGATCCTGCCCACTATTGAGCCCTAGCACCCTGACGTAATTAGCTTCTTATTAAAAATCTACTGTTCCTGGGCACAGGGGAAGGATCTGGGCAGGCATCGAACAGATCATCGATCAGAGGAAGAGAGGGAAATAGGTATTACTGTAGATACTCGAGTATAAGCCGGCCCCAATATAAGCCGAGGCACCTAATTTTACCATAAGAACTGGGAAAACGTATTGACTTGAGTATAAGCCTAGGGTGAGAAATGCGCAGCTACTGTAAGTGGAAAAGAGGGTCAACAATGCCCATTTGCAGCCTCACTGTGCCCATTTGCAGCCATAGGTCCCCCGAACTTCATACTTGGTAGTTAACGGTTCCTAGATGACCCCTAGCTGCAGCCAAAATTTGGGGTCTCTGTACCCAAAGGGTCCCGAAATGACATTGCTGCAGATGGACACAGTTGACCAACTTTGGGGCCTCATATCTCGGGGCCACTTGGTGCTAGGAACCCCATCTTTGGATATTGTGTAGTGCTAGTTCCACTGTGTTTGCACAGTAGCCCCGAGATACGGGGCCCATAAGTCGGGTCGGAAAAATGTCATTATCTGCTGCAGAAAAGTGCTTGACTCGAGTATAAGCTGAGGGGGGCATTTTCAGCACAAAAAATGTGCTGAAAAACGTATAAAAGCTTATACTCGAGTATATACGGTACCTTTCCTATTAATCAATGGGAATTAATAGGGACATGCTGTGATATGCAGGCCAACAATTTGCATAGCTCCCTATCAATGGATGTGGGCAGCTCATGACCATGTGCTATGCAGTCCTGTCTACCCACAGAAGTAAGCATGGGGGGGTCATTTACTATAGCGCCATGTCGCTAATTACCACGAATTAGAGCTAATCATGCTGATTAGCGCTAAGACAGTATTCACTATAGCGCTGGTAAAAACATACTCCCAAAATCGAATTTACTATAGTTCCCTGAAAACAAATAGCGCCCAAACCCTTACTCTGCTAAAACCTGGAAAATTGCACATGGCAATAATGTTTAGAGCATGATATAATTGCCTAAATGGTACTGAAATATGTGAAATATTGTTCAAAGATAATCTGCTTTTAAACTGTGTGAAAAAGTGATTTCTACACTGAAATATCTTTAAAAGTCTGAGATGTGATAAATTCCCCGTCTCTGTACAGCTAGGTGCCAACACAACTGAGCATGCTCAGACCTGCAAATAGCTCTCATTTTAGCTCCAGTGTCTTTTTTACAGGGCGCTAAATACCAGAATGAGCGCTGTATTAAAGAGCATTTTTTCTGTGTCACTTTCACTTGTTATGCTGCGTACACACGGTCGGAATTTCCGACGGAAACAGTCCGATGGGAGTTTTTCCATCGGATTGTCCGACCGTGTGTATGCCCATCGGTCTTTTTCTGTTGGAATTTCGGACGGACTTTGGATTGAGAACCTGTTCTTAATTTTTCCGACGAAAAACCTTTCTATCGGATTTTCCGATCGTGTGTATGCAATTCCGACGCATGCTCGGAAACTATTCGACGCATGCTCAAAAGCATTAAACTTCCCTTTTATAGTGCAGTCAAACGTGTTGTATGCCGCTGTGTTATTGACCGTCGGAATTTGGTGTGACCGTGTGTAGGCAAGACCGTTTGAGCGAAATTCCGTCGGAATTCCGACGGGAAAACCATCAGAGCTTTTTCCAACGAGAATTCCGACCGTGTGTACGCGGCATTACTCTCCACCTCACAACAATCTTTACCCAAACTCACACAGGTGTCTTTACAATCCACAAACAATACCATTGCTGATGCAAATTTAAAATAAGTCAAACATTTTTGTGCTTTTTATTATTTCCAAATAATTATAATTTGAGCCCAAAAAATGTGATATGTGTATCAACATCAGAAATCAAAATGTAATTTCCCCAAATTTGAGGGTAATATCCAGTGGGTTTATTTAGGTTTTGTGCTGCCCTAGGCCTGACTAAACTCATGCACCCCCCTAATTTAAATACGACCCACTCCTTCCTGCCAAGGGCACACCCTTCCTATTTAAAACCCACCCTATCATCTATAAACCATACCTCTTCCTCTTTAGGCTCATTTGGCACCTTTCAGGGGGGGAACGGGTACCTGTTTTTGACAGGTACCCTTCCCCACTCCTGGGAGACTGCTCGGCCCACTCCTCCTTCCTCCACTGGGCCATTCAAAAAGCGCAATGCTTCGCACATGTGCAGTAGGGAACCGGCCGGTTTCCCTTACCATGAATGATGGTGGCAAAACCAGAGAGCCAATCCGAAAATTATCGACATCGCGGGAACCCTGGATAGGTAAGTGTCCTAATATTAGAGAACAGAGACTACATGATCAATATATATATATATATTTTATATCTATACACAAATATTTTGTATATTAAACTGAACGTGTTGTTTTACAAGGCAAGGAGTCACATACAATACAGTACTGTATAATTTAACCACTTCCCGACCGCCTCATGTAGATATACGTCTACAGAATGGCACGGGCAGGCAAAAGCACGTACGGGTACGTCCCCTTTAAATTGCCTGCCCGTGGGTCGCGCGCGCGCCGCCGCCAGCGGCGCGCTCGCGACCCGGTCGGGAGCTCCGTGACCACGGCCGCGGGACCAGCGGACCCGATCGCCGCTGGGATCCCGCGATCGGGTTACGGAGCTGAAGAACGGGGAGAGGTTTGTGTAAACAAACCTCTCCCCGCGCTTCCTACTCTGCCTGTCATTGGTCGGCTGTTACCTGTCATCGGGAAAGCCGATCAATGACGTCAGACGTACAGCCCCGCCCCCTAATGTAAAAAAAACACAACACGTCACACTGACTCCTCCCCGCCCCCTAGTGGTTAACTCCTTCACTGCCACTGTCATTTACATAGGAATCAGTGCTATTTAAATAGCACTGATTTCTGTATAAATGACAAATGTCCCAAAAATGTGTCAAAAATGTCCGATGTGTCCGCCATAATGTCGCAGTCACAATAAAAAAATCGCTGATCGCCGCCATTACTAGTAAAAAAAAAAAATATTAATAAAAATGCTATAAAACTATCCCCTATTTTGTAAACGCTATAACTTTTGCGCAAACTAATCAATAATCGCTAATTGCGATTTTTTTTACCAAAAATATGTAGAAGAATACGTATCGGCCTAAACTGAGGAAAAAAAATGTTTTTTTATATATTTTTTGGGGATAGTTATTATAGCAAAAAGTAAAAAATATTGCATTTTTTTCAAAATTGTCGCTCTATTTTTGTTTATAGCGCAAAAAATAAAAACCGCAGGGGCGATCAAATACCACCAAAAGAAAGCTCTATTTGTGGGAAAAAAAGGACGCCAATTTTGTTTGGGAGCCACGTCGCACGACCGCGCAATTGTCAGTTAAAGCGGCGCAGTGCCGAATCGCAAAAAGGGGCCTGGTCCTTTGGCTGCCAATTGGTCCGGGGCTGAAGTGGTTAAGTGAATTTGTAACAGAAAATATAGATTTAAGAAACAGTATGACAAAAATTGCAACTGCCACCATTTTATTCTACAAGGTCTCTGCTTAACCACTTCAGCACCGGAAGGATTTGCCCCCTTAATGACCAGGCCATTTTTTGCGATACGGCACTGCGGCGCTTTAACTGCAAATTGATGTCCTTTTTTTTCCCACAAATAAAGCTTTCTTTTGGTGATATTTGATCACCTCTGTGTTTTTATTTTATTTTTTAATTTTTTTTGAGCTATAAACAAAGAGCAACATTTTTTTTTTACTTTTGCTATAATACATATTCAAAAAATATATATAAAAAAAAAACACATTTATTCATCAGTTTAGATCGATATATATTCTTTTACAAATTTTTGGTAAAAAAAAAAAATCGCAATAGCTGTATATTGATTGGTTTGCACAAAATTTATTGCGGGGAAAGAGTTAGGGACTTTTATTTATTTTTTATTGTTTTAACTATTAATGAAGCCGATCTGTGAAATTGTGGTAGACAAATCTGACCCCAAATGAAACTTTTTGGGGACCAGTGACATCATTACATTGATCAGTGCTAAAAAAAATTCACTGATCAATGTAAAAATTACACTGGCAAGGAAGGAGTTATGACACAGAAAGGAGTTGACCAGCTGACCTCATTAGCACACACCGTGCATCATCCACCCTCCCATTCCCAGGTGCACGTTTTTTAAATGAAATGCAATCAATCAGTAATCACCCTTTTCACTAAATACACAATATACAATCCGATTGCATAGTGTATGGCCATGTTTATACACCTAAAATTACTGGTTGCACTAACAGTGCCATTAATTGTTAAAGGCACAGCAAACACAGAAGCAAACACAGATTTTGCCATGTGAAAAAAAATGAGTGGCAAATGCTGCAAAACACACAGTACAAAACACGCAACCCACAAAATGAAAACAATGTCCCATAAGCCACATGTGGTGCAACCAATTGAAATCAACGGGCTGCCCTATGCCTGTCACAGGAAAAATGAGCCACAAAACGTTCGCTCCCACTATGCTAGATGTGAATGGGGCCTGAAAGTGAAATTGGTGCGATAACACAAGAACAATGAGGCTCCATTCACATCTGTGCGTTTCCTTGCATTTCAGAAATGCGCTGCACCAAAAATCGCCGTAAAAAACGCACCAGGCTCCACTCTAAAAAATAGTTCTGATCCTTTTTTGGGGCGATTGCTGTGTGTAGGGCAGCACATTCAGGTGGATGGACTGCCCTATGGCCCCTTTCACACTGGGGCGTTTTTCAGGAGCTACAGCGCTAAAAATAGCTCCTGAAAAAAGCCGGTCCTTTCACTCCAGTGTGAAAGCCGGAGGGCTTTCACACTGGAGCGGTGCGCTAGCAGGACAGTAAAACAGTCCTGCTAGCAGCATATTTGGAGCGGTGAAGGAGCGATGTATTCACCGCTCCTATACCGCTCCTACCCATTGAAATCAATGGGACACCGCGGGAATACCGCCGGCAAAGCGGCACCTTGCGGCGGGTTTTAACCCTTTTTCGGCCGCTATCGGGGGTTAAAACCACCCCGCTAGCGACCGCATACCGCGGCTAAAACGACGGTAAAGCAGTGCTAAATATAGCGCTGCTTTACCGTTGCCGCCCGCACCGCCCCAGTGTGAAGCCGGCCTATGTGTGATGAGTGAAAATGCTCCAAAACGCCTCCCGCCCTTGCTTAAAAAGAAAAAAAGACGCATGTGGAAATGCGAGTTCCCGCTATGCAGAGTTGTGAACGGGGCTTGACAGCTGAGTGTTTCTGTCCATTCCCTCCTATGTACTTGTATAAAGATGGCCATACACTATGCAATCTAATTGTGATCACTGATTGATTGCATTTCATTTAAAAAACGTGCAGCTGGGAATGAGAGGGTGGATGAGGCAGGGTGTGAGCTAATGAGGTCAGCTGGTCAACTCCTTCCTGTGTCATGACCTACAGTCTGATCAGGAAGACAGACTGTCAGGAAAATGGTTGTAGGATTGGCAATCCTGCCATTACCCGTCATGTTCACGCCGTGCGAATCCCCGTGCGCAACAACGCGTGAACTCAGGTGCGCAATGGCGGGTGCACGCACTTTGACAATTGTTGGCGCCCTTTGGCCTATTCAAGCCTGCTGCAGCTGCATTATCGTCAGCTTCCTGTGTCTGCTATCCATATCTGATTCCTGTTTACTACCTGGCTTGCCTGACTCCTCCTGCATCGACCCCTGGCTTGGACCTGACTATTCAGTCTGCGCATCTGTACCTTTGCTTGTCCACACAGTGTTTGACCCCTGGCTTGGCTACCAGCTGCCCAATCAGCTTTACCAGTGCACCCAGCTGCCTTCTGCTACCCAGCAGCAGCACTTGGCAACCCGTGCACCTTTGGGCACCGTACTTCCTGTCTCACTCCCAGGGGTGCTCTGCACTTAGCCATAAGGAGCGGCCTCTCAGCAATCCGGCCTGCCACCCAGGACTTGACTCAGACATTACTAATGGAAACGTCTGAAAACATGGATTAGGACAAAAAAAGTAAGTGACTGTAGATTTAATGGAAAGCTTTTACGGTTTTGCAAAATAAGTACATGTATGATATTGGTGCATAGGGGAGCTGGAATTTAGAAGAAAAAAAAAAAAGTGTACAAAGGTGGACTTACCCTTTAAGTGCATTTTCATGTAAAAATAAATGCGTATCTTAGTATGTGTGCACAAAATGATGAAAAGAAAAAAAGCTGTAGAAGCGAAAGGGTTACATTGTTGCCGCATCTGTTGTCATTAGGAAAGCTGTAATTTCATGATTGTTTTGTTAAATCTGAAGCTTAATTAAAGAACCTCAGAGACCCAGAGCAATTATACAGCAAATCTAAAAGGCAACAAGCTGATTCCCAAGAGGCAAATAAACATATAAAAATAACTGACTACCTCTACGGAATATTTCAGCTCAGCATTTTTGCCAAGTCTTGACATTTCCACCTGGATCATGCCAGTAAGTATACCATTGTAGAGTCACAATGAGATATGTTGCGGTGTTAGGGGGAAAAATCAACTTCTACCACGTTTACATTTGATTTGTGCAAAAGTGTCACTTTTATTACTTAGCAATGCTTATGTTGCTTTGGTATATTTGAGAAAAGTTGACCTTTTCTGTTTGTTAAGCAGTTTGAAAGTGATGAGAGTGTCTTGGTTCTCTACCTGGGGGCTGAGGTCATGTCAAAGCTGTAAGTTTCTATGAAAGCACCACGGTAGGTTATCATTATATTACTAAACAATGCTAGACATGTAGTGATCCTACCCTATGCAGTTGTGTCTTTAATACATTTAGACTGTGTTGCCAGCTTACAATTTACCTTTTCTGAGTTCTGGTTGTTTGGTAATCTAATTTGCCGCTACTAAAATGTCATACCACTCCTGCGCCAATGTGACCACCAATGTGTGGATGAATGTGTATATAACAATATTCACCCCTAAAACAATCTAAACTAATACAGTGCACCGGCTGCCACTTTAAACAGTGTATATAGATGAAAAAGATGATTATAATCAAACGTGTAGTGACGTGTAGGAATATATAATCAAGTGGCGCTCACAAAATATACATAAAAAAAATTAATAATATACCCAAAAAAAATTATGATAATAATGAAAATTAAAAAATAAAAGTGTATATATAACAACGAATGCTCTAAACTAATAACACCACGTGAAATAATGTTTAAAGTGATACACATTAAAAAGTCCATTTGTAACTGTGTTGAAAAAATAAATCAATCGATCTCCAAAAGAAAATATGTCCACCAAAATATATCCAATGAATGAATGATTAAATCTTCCACCACACCGACGTGCCTTATGAGCCCTCTCCCAATGAGACCGCACTCACCAGATGGTGTTGCCTCCCACTTTCGTGGTCAGCAAAAGATCAATTTAACCACACCTGGGTTAATGGTACGATCAATCCAGAATCTGACTCTCCATATGTGAAAATATAAAATAAATATTGCTCCACATAGCGTGATTCTGTGATAAAACAATTTATTTCCAAATGTGCCACACTCACACTTCAATATTCAAACTCGCATGTAAACCAGTGAAAATCAGCAAAAAACAGCAAAATTCACCACAAGCTGAGATGACAGATGAGCTGGCAAGACGCACATATGATCACCAAGGAAGTCAGAACACGATTAAATGGATCTCACCACCTCCCAAAACGCTGCTAGTGGTATGGGTCCTTATCCAAAGAAATCCCTGACAGTGAAATTGCAGAGTGCTGAGCGGAGTATGGATCCCAGAAAGCTATCAAAGGTTGTCAGCAATACAAACAGAAGTATTCAGTGTCTGTGTAGCCACACCCCTCTGAGTTCTGCAGGTTTTCCCTAAGCTTGGTGGGTTGATTGCTTCAGCCTGTATCTAGAATGAGGTTTCCGTAATCAGTGTATTAATCTCTAAGTCATCATTATTTATCTAACTTATAAGGTATTGTGGGAGTGCCCTGTATACACCAACCGATTTCTCAGTTGTCACCATCCCTTGAAGAACACTAGAAATAAAGAAACTCTTGGCTACCCCAACAAAGGAGGGAAGACAAAGGTAAATATTTGGGATTTTAAATGTGCCACGAGAAATCATACATATAGGGTAAAATATAAATGTTTTAATTATTATCTCCATATTTAAAATAAGCAAATACAAGTTCACAGTAAAGCAATGATCTTTAGTGACAAGTGAGTTGTGTGGTATCTGGTGTTTCGGGTCTACGCATTTTGTGAAGAATGCACTTCCTCAGGATCCATATCCGGTAAGTTCTACAACAACCTATTAGCTCTATAAAAATAACATAATATATAAATATAAAATGCAAAGAAATAGAACAAATAAAAGAATACCAATCTCAATTCAACATCCAATTTACACTATACTGCCAAAAGTATTGGGGCGCCTACCTATTACACGCACATGAAATTTAATGGCATCCCAGTCTTAGTGCGAAGGATTCAATATTGAGTTGGCCCACCCTTTGCAGCTATAACAGCTTAAACTCTTCTGGGAAGTCTGTCCACAATGTTTAAGAGTGTGTCTATGGGAATGTTTGACCCTTCTTCCAGAAGAGCATTTGTGAGGTCAGGCACTGATGTGAGATGAGAAGGCCTGGCTTGCAGTCTCTGCTCTAATTTATCCCAAAGGTGTTCTATTGGTTTTGTGTACTGGTGCGCAGACATGTTGGAACAGGAAGGGGCCATCTCTAAACTGTTTCCACAAAGTTGGGAGCATGAAGAGAGAGACATACTCAAACCAACCTAAAATACTTAAAACCCACCCCTGAGGTGCACCACAATAACTAATATAACCTCACAATTACCGCTAAACCTCATGAACAATGATGCTAAATTCATATTTGATCCCACACACCTGAAGACCCACAACTAAAGAAAAATCTATGAAAAATAAAAACAAAATTAAAATAAGGTTAAAGTAAAGAACCTACAACTAATTCAGATGACAAAAAGAGACAACTACAATACCCTTAAAAGTCTCAGAGTGCCATCAATCTTTGATATGCATTGACACCAATACTAGTCCACCCTGCAATTAATCAAGAGGATCCACCAATCACTTAATTTAAATAAAAATGAATTGTGAAAAAAAAAAAAAAAAAAAAAAAAAAACCTGATGTTTCCTTACCATTATACTCAATATGAACCACTAGATTATAAATATTTATAAGACCCTGATGGTGTTGTTCAAAGGCAAGGTCTGCAAAAAAATGTTCAGAAGCACAATTTCAGAACTCTCTCTCCCCTGAGGCTAGTCTATGGAAGGAGGCCTGTGTGAAGATCTGTTTTCAAGGATTGGGCTCAGCATGAGCCATGTGCTAAGGGTCCCTGATTACTAAGTCACTTGGTGAACTGAGTGTCTGAACAGAGATGCCTTACCTCTTACCTAAAGAGGGTTACAGAGGAGCTGGGTACAAACTATGCCTGTGGACATGCTGTGCTTATACAGCCCAGATCACAGGCAAACTGAAAAGAGCTAATCAAAGTGACTCTGTACCTTGTGATCACTGTGAACCAATCACAGCATTTACAAGTATAAACTATAAAAATCTCCCCCTTCCGCCTCTGCGGCTGTAAGTAATATCACTTCTCCTATCGACCACCAACAAAAGGAGGGCACACTAAGCAGCAAGAGGACACACAGGGGCATTGACTATAATGTGGGCACAATGACCACCAGTGTTACGGGGGGGGGGGGGGAAGGCCACTGATCACCAGCAGTTATGTGGCACTCAACACCAATCACCATCATAAGGGGGCACTATCTCCTTGACCAATAAAATCTGAAAACTGATCTGTGCTATTCAGAGTCAACTCTTTTGTCCTACAGGCGTATCCCATAGTTTCCCTATACCCTGTCCAAGTTTAATTTATAATAAAGCATAAAAAGAATATTCCTGTTGATTGAGTCAAAGGAGCGACTGATCCTGTGCTTCCTGCAACCTTGGGACTACTCGATGGGCCCTTTAGGGGGTGAGTACCACAACAGTATTACAGAAGACATCCAATACAATCTGTTTCAAGATCTCCTTAAAAGCACAAGTGGGCATTTTTAGCGTAGAACACTAGATCATTCCCATAAGTGCTAGCCCGAGCTTTCAATATAATGTCCCGATCGCAGTTGGATACATCAACAAGTTTTGGCCAGTCTTATGAAGAAATTTGAGTAAAGCCCTAACTGAACGATATAAAAAACAATTGTATCATATTTAATACTGTTTTGGGCTTTTCAAAATGTATGCATCTTAGTGCTGCTGATTTCCAGCAGCCTCTTCTTGCTCAAATGCACTTGCTTGGACTTCCTGAAGCAGTGGACCATGCCTGTGTAATATGCTTCAACACGGCTGCTATAGTCTCAACTAGGGGAGCATGCGACAAGAGGACAAACCAGGATCACAGCTAGGGTACAGCTGTCACCCAATAACAGAAAGTGTCTGACCAAGGACCTTCTTACTAGGATCACCAGGTATTCTTTTAATGAAAGCTACAGATTTAAAATGATTGAAAACAACCTTTGAAATTACATATGCATGATGAAGCTTATCTAATATGTTAGTGTCTGTCTGGGCTTAGGTTTACTTAAAATTAACCACACAGTATGGGTTTGAATGGAGGATGCTTAGGAACTCAAAAGAAACCCTAACAAACACTGGGAGACCATACAAACACCATGCATGAAAACTCACCTAGCACGATAACGGTCCTGACCACTACGTGACTTTCAAAGCAGAAGATGAAAAATATAGACAGTATCTCCCTTGATCATCTGAAGGAAGACCACAAGGGAGTAAAAACCTGTAAGGGAAGACACAATATTGTAGTAATGACTATCTGATAGGACTCTTTAGTAGATAAAGGTCACTTGCACTCGAAGAAGCTGCTAGTGCCAAAAAGGAAAGGGCAACCTTGTAGCAGGGCATGCATAAAATACTTCTGCCTTCAAAGTGATAGTTAATCAATGCAGGAAGGTGCCAAGGTTGTGCAGCAGAAGATATTTCATCACTTGGAAAAGACAGGGCCACAGGAAAGGTTTTGGGATCTTGGGAACAGGTAAATATTCTTTTTTTTTTTTTTTTTTTTTTTTTTTTTTCAGCATGTTATCTTGATACGCAATGTACGCAATGGTACAGTCAGACACATAGAGAAGAAGAGCAAAGCTTGACTATGTGTAAAGTGCCCAGCATTATAGGGTGCTTGAGTAAAAAAAAATGTCACACTCTATAAAGTAGTCTTTTTAAAGCCATTTGTTTCAGTTTTGGATACAGTGGGGGTTTCTTGTCCGGTTTTTCATTTCTGTCTTTGACTTATTGGGGAGATCATTCTTGGGTATAATGGGGGGAAAAAAAGGACTGCAACCTCTCTGTCCCATGAAGCCTGCAGAGTGTCGACTCCACCATGTTCCCATATGCTGGGTCTGGCTATGTTCCTCTTTTTGTTATTGATAAAAAATCAGCTGCATAACAATGCAAGACTGATTGATTATGTGGTTTGGCTTTACAGCTGGACTGTTCAATTCTTGGACTTTTCTTGGGTGAAAATGAAGTTATAATGGCATACCAGGATAGAAAGTATACCTGCTCCGACAGTTGTCCTCTGCTATGAGGGAGAGCACTGGTGCTGGGAAAGGTTTCCGGGACCCCAGGTGAAAAGTATATTCGAATGACCCATTCACCAGAGGTCTCCAATGTTCCAAAGAAAAGGCCAGTTTCCTGTCCTTCAGGCTTAAGGGGGGCCAGACTATGTCCAGTGGGATTAGAAAATGCCCAATGTCAGTGGGAGTAAACATTGCCCCTTAGTTGGAGGAATGGTGCCAATCATTAGTGTCCGTGGAAGGAATAGTGCCCCAAGGGCCATAGAAGGGCAGACAGAGAGCTGCATCTGGCCCCCGGACCACAGCTTGGAGACCACTGCCATACATAGTCCAAACACTGAACAGTAATGAGAAAATACTCTTCCCTTTGCAGCTACTTCCTAGAACAGCCCCTTCAGAAATAGGAAAGAGAATGGATAGCCCTGGAACACCATATGTAATGTTCAGGGCCAGGCAAACCTTAGTATTAGTGCACCAGTAGTTAACAGCACCAACAGTCACTAGGATCCTTCACCCCGGTTTGTACTTATAGTGTCCTTTGCTACTTGGATGCCTCCCTTCAGACTCCGGCAGACAGTGTCCTCAGTGAATCTTCCAGACGGTATCCCTAGTAAAATCCCTCTATTTGTTTTAAAGGATTTGCAGCAGAATAGGCCTCCTGGCTATGAACAGTTGGGACCTCGAAGCACCAGCAAAGTCTTCAGCTGAGCTGACTAGAAGGGCAGCAGCCTTTCTGGCTGGAAACCTCTCCTTCTGGAAAAGAACCCCGCTGTCTTAGGCACAAAACGATATTTGCATTCTCCCAGCCACTATCTGGGCTCACTCCCCAGGGATAAGCTATAACCACATAAATATTCAGGCTGCTCAGTTAACTCTCCCACCCACTATATTCTGGAAGCCGCCAGAAGACAGGGAGAAGTAGCCAAACCTGCAGCTTGCAGGGCCCAGAGCAGCCCAAGGTATTTACAAGCTGCTCTACAGATTACAGGAGAACCACAATAACTAGATTTGCCTAACCTAACTAGCAACCTACAGTCAGTGGCGTAACTAGAACCCTCAGGGACCCGATGCATGAAACCATGGAGGCCCCCCCCCCCCGACCTCCGGACAAAGCTCTTTACTCCGAGCCCGATGTTGGAACACCAGGGCCCAGTCACAAGTGGGTGGCTGCATATAAAGGAACCAATTTCTTAATTTTTATATAAACACTAATATATATATATATATATATATATATATATATATATATATATATATATATATATATATATATATATATATATATATATACCAGTGACAGCTGGTGCTCAAAATTTTTAGGGGGCGCAAGCAAACAAAAAAAAAAAATCATAAATAAAAACATAAATTACAGCCACTGTACCATCAAATTTTGACACTGTGCCCATCAATTGCAGCCACTGTCCCATTAATTGCAGCCACTGTAACATCAAGTGTCGCCACTGTGCCCATCAAATGCTGCCACTGTGCCCATCAAACTCTGCTGCTGTGCCCATCAAATGCCGCCACTGTGCCCATCAAATGCTGCCACTGTGCCCATCAAATGCTGCCACTGTGCCCATCAAATGCCGCCACTGTGCCATCAAATGCCACCACTGTGCTCATAAAATGCTGCCAGTGTGCCCATTAAATGCTGCCGGTGTGCCAAATGCTGCCACTGTGAATCCCCACCGCCCGCTCGCACACACATATGCATGCACACCCCCACACATGCATGCACCCCCCCCCACACACACACACATGCATGCACCCCCCACACACACACATGCATGCACCCCCCCCCACACACACACACGTGCATGCACCCCCCCCACACACACACATGCATGCACCCCCCCCCACACACACACGTGCATGCACCTCCCCACACATGCATGCACCCCCCTCCCACACACGCATGCACCCACACACACACACCCCCCACACACACACACATGCATGCACCCCCCCCACACACATGCATGCACCCCCCCCACACACACACACACATGCATGCACCCCCCCCCCCCACACACACACACACACATGCATGCGCACACATATAAAGACACATACAGATACAGTAGATAGTCTTATAAAAAAAAAACGTCAGACATACCTTCTTCCTGCCGGGTACTGCACTGTAGGGGGAGACAAAGCCCACAGCTCAGCACACAGTGCTTTCACTTTAGGTATGTGAGGAGCTCCCTGCACAATGCCATTACAGCTCGGCTGACGATCGGGGAGCTCCTCTCAGCCTCCCCTCCTATCAAAGAGTACAGGGGGGCCTCAAGGCCCCCCTGCAGCAAGGGGCCCGGTCGCCATGGCGATCTCGGCGACCCCTATAATTTCGCTACTGCCTACAGTATCTCACAAAAGTGAGTACACCCTCACATTTTTGTAAATATTTTATTCTATGTTTTCATGTGAGTGATAACACTGAAGAAATTACACTTTGCTACAATGTAAAGTAGTGAGTGTACAGCTTGTATAATAGTGTAAATTTGCTTTCCCCTCAAAATAACTCAACACACAGCCATTAATGTCTAAACCGCTGGCAACAAAAGTGAGTACACCCCTAATGCAGCGTACACACGGTCGGAATTTTCGTTGGAAAAAGCTCTGATGGTTTTCCCGTCGGAATTCCGACGGAATTTTGCTCAAACTGTCTTGCCTACACACGGTCACACCAAATTCCGACGGTCTTTAACACAGCGGCATAAAACACGTTCGACAGCACTATAAAAGGGAAGTTTAATGCTTCCGAGCATGCGTCAAATTGTTTCTGAGCATGCGTCGGAATTTTGCGTGTCGGAATTGCCTACACACGATCGGAAAGTCCGATAGAAAGGTTTTCCGTCGGAAAAATTGCGAACAGGTTCTCAATCCAAAGTCCGTCGGAAATTCCGACAGAAAAAGACTGTTGGGTATACACGCGGTCGGAAAATCCGATGAAAAGCTCCCATCGGACTGTTTCCATCGGAAATTCCGACCGTGTGTACGCCGCATAAGTGAAAATGTCCTAATTGGGCCCAAAGTGTCAATATTTTGTGTGGCCACCATTATTTTACAGCAATGCCTTAACCCTCTTGGACATGGAGTTCACCAGAGCTTTACAGGTTGCCACTGGAGTCCTCTTCTACTCCTCCATGACAACATCACGGAGCTGGTGGATGTTAGAGACCCTGCGCTCCTCCACCTTCCATTTGAGGATGCCCCACAGATGCTCAATAGAATTTAGGTCTGGAGACACACTTGGTCAGTCCATCACCTTTTACCCTCAGCTTCTTAAGCAAGGCAGTGGTCATCTTGGAGGTGACCCAAAGACAACTCTGGATATGACGCTGAGGAGATGCACTCAACTTCTTTGGTCGACCATGGTGAGGCCTGTTCTGAGTGGAACCTGTCCTGTTAAACCACTGTATGGTCTTGGCCACCATGCTGCAGCTCAGTTTCAGGGTCTTGGCAATCTTCTTATAGCCTAGGACATCTTTATGTAGAGTAATCAATACTTTTTTTCAGATCCTCAGAGTTCTTTGCCATGAGGTGCCATGTTGAACGTCCAGTGACCAGTATAAGAGAGTGAGAGCGATAACACCAAATTTAACATACCTGTTCCCCATTCACACCTGAGACCTTGTAACACTAATGAGTCACATGACACCGGGGAGGGAAATTGGCTGATTGGGCCCAATTTGGACATTTTCACTTAGGGGTGTACTCACTTTTGCCAGCGATTTAGACAATAATGGCTGTGTGTTGAGTTATTTTGAGGGGACTCAAATTTACACTGTTATACAAGCTGTACACTCACCACTTTACATTGTAGCAAAGTGTAATTTCTTCAGTGTTGTCACACAAAAAGATATAATAAAATATTTACAAAAATCTGAGGGGTGTACTCACTTTTGTGAGATACTGCATCTGGGAGGGTGCTACACCCACAATGTCAACAATACTGGTAGGCTGATAAACTTTAAATGGTGTCCATTGTGATTATATGTGGTAGGAACATTTGTACCAGTCCCAGTCTCCGTGCAATTACTGGTGTGAGTTGTATTCCATTTTGTAAAGCACTTTTTGATAAAAAAAGTAATGAATGTTTTGTAACTGGGCTACACAATTATTTCAAGGCGGCCATTGTGGTAGCAATTTGGCTGTCTGCAGGGCACACAGCCACATCTACTGTGCTCCTATAAGCACCCATTTCCATCTTAACGATATAATGGCTTAACCTTTAGATTGTATGTCTCCCCTCCTACCTATCAACCACTCCTCCAAGCATTCATCAGCATTCCTACATCCTCATGCCAGCCTGGCCTGGCTGCTTCCCAGCCAGGCCACTCTGATTTCCCATTCCTCAGTAAACAGACATTACCAGTATATAAGCCTGGATTCAGAAATTATGACTATATTAGCGCATAGAAGTTAACGTATGTTACTCGTTATGCGTTCACGTACCCTGTGGTATAGCAGCACATTCATTTTTAGTGGGTTATGAGTGCACTACAACTAACCTTTTAACTGGCCTGTGCCTTTGTTTTCTCTGTTCACTGATATTCATTTACAATATTTCTCTAATTGAACAGATGAAGAGAGTTTGAATTTCTGAGGATGAATAAGAGTTCTGTGATGGATTTTACCTTCAGGGGGCTCACTGACAACACTCCACTCAACATTCCATTGTTCATAATATTTCTTCATATTTATTTTACAACTGTAATTGGTAATATTGGCCTTATCTCTCTAAATATAATGGACAAACATCTACATAAGCCCATGTACTTGTTTCTGAGCAATCTTTCCTTTGTGGATCTCACATACTCTTCATCAGTCACCCCTAAAATGTTGAGGGACTTTTTAAGTGCAACCAAGACTATTTCTTTTCTTGGCTGTGCCATACAGATGTATGTCTTTGGGTCCTTTGCTACAGTGGAATGTCTTCTTCTGGGAATCATGGCCTATGATCGCTATGTGGCCATCTGTATTCCATTGCTGTATCAGGTCCACATGAGTAGTATCTTGTGTCTCCGAATGTTGGTTGCTACCTATTGTGGAAGTTTTTTGAATTCTCTTGTTCACACAGTTTTTGTTTTCCGTCTTAACTTTTGCACAACCAACATTATTGATCATTTCTTCTGTGACATTCCACCACTCCTCAAGCTTTCCTGTTCTGATGTATCAATGAACTTAGCCATTCTGATTATTTTAGGTGGCCTGGTCACTGCAGGCAGCATCATACTGATCTTTGTCTCCTACACCAACATTGTTCTGGTCATTCTGAGAATCCGGTCAGCCCAGGGTAGATACAAGGCTTTTAACACTTGTGCTTCGCATATGACTGTTGTCAGTCTTCTATACGGAACTGTCCTTTTTATGTATTTTCGTCCATCTACTAGCTATGCCTTGCAGCAAGACCGGGTTGCTTCAGTGTTCTACAGTATAGTTATACCTATGTTAAATCCTCTCATATATAGTCTTAGGAATTCCGAGGTTAAAGAAGCATTAGGGAGAATATTTTAAATAGCTACTAATGTCTCCAGGCCCCCTAAAACACTATTGCCATGCTCCTTGTTTTCATTTAGAGCAAAGTTTCAGTCATCTGAAAGTAGCCCCCAACGGTCCTAAACAACAATAATAAGATACTGGTACAAGTATACTCAGCACTCTAGAGCCTAGTGGATTAGTTAGAGTCCAAAATGTCCATATAGGGTTCAAAATCACAGCGATTAAGGTGAAACCTAATCCTGCAGCTCCTACTGGATAGACCTGGGATTGATCCCTTGATAAACATGCAGAGAACATGTCTATCAAGGGGTCAATCCCAGGTCTACCCAGTAGGAGCTGCAGGATTGGGTTTCACCTTAACCGCTTTGATTTTCAACCCTATTGGACACTTTGGATACACCGTTGTTTCTCTGCATCTCTGTGGTGTTAAAGTCTACATTGGGCTGCATTACTGAAAAGCAAAAGCACTCTTCCAATATAATTAGAAGATAGGTTAATGCATGCTAGGATTGGAAAATAAAAGAACAAAGAGGGAGCTCAACAGCCTTGTACGTTACCAAAAGACCCTTTTGGTAATGAAAAAATACAATACAATGTACTTGCCAAAGTACACAGCAGAAAGCATGTAATCAAGCCAGTTCAGCAGTGGCGGCAAGCGACACCTCCCCGCTCGCTGTCTGCTGGTTGGTCCGGCACTTACGCCATCTAGGTGGCAGGCAGCAGCTCCTGTGTCTTCTCCTCCATCACAGCAGCTTCCACCGTGCGGCTCCTCCCCTCCTCCTAGGCGTCCAATGTGATCCCCTGTCCTTTCAGACAATTGGGTGATGGGTCTCAAGACCCGCTTCCTGGTTGGCTGGGAGGAGGATCAATGTTACAATAGCAAATATTAATTTGCTATTGTAACACACCTGGGTGGGCTCAGTTCACATTCTCTGCGCCCTGAGCCCACCCTATTAGAGCCTCTGGCTCTAATCAGGTGCTTAAAGAAACCACCCCCATCAGAATCCATGCATCCGGCGTCCTGCAAGGGCCGGATGCATGGATGGGGGGGGGCGGCACCCGTGCGCCCTTAATGGATGGACAGCCCCTGCAGTTCAGCAACTGTTTTGTTGCCTATCCAGAAGGGCAAAGCTGAGGGGTTTTAAGGGCAGTGCCCTGTAAATCAGAAACGTGTAAGATACACACCTCTGGATGGGTATCAATACAGTGGTTGAACTGGATTGATTACTTGCTTTCTGCTGTGAGCCTTTGTAAGTACATTGGATTTTATTTTTTCTAATAAAGCGTCTTTTGGTAATGCGCTCTCACTTTTTGTCCTTTCAGTTGTTGGCTATGGATTCTCCCAATCTGAAACAGGCAGGAAGGCCTGAATGGTGCTGGGTTCCTCACTGACGGTCCTCCCTACTCCAGTTTGGTGTGAGAGGAGCCTGCTTTGGGACTATTCATTTGGACTCATTATTTTGGGGGGTTCTTTCTCCTGTAGCGCTGACAAGGTGTTCTTTTATTAGGATTGTAAAAGACCCAGGGCTCCTTGAGATATCAACTAAATCTCAAATGACAGCATCATTGTGCATAGCGGTAAAATTTAGACATGGTCAAAATATAGTTGAGGGTTTACGGACTTGATTTCGCAATGGCAGACTATAGGAACTGTGGGTTATGACCTACCAAGACCACATTGTTCTCCTTCCCCAACAGGACCACATGACCACATTACTTCCCTCATGGACCACATGACCTACCAAGACCACATTGTTCTCCTTCCCCAACAGGACCACATGACCACATTACTTCCCTTTAGCGGAAATGTATGACCTATAACATAGGATAACATTGCATGCGTTCAGGGGCAGTTGAAAAAGTGTCCAACTGCCTCTGAACGCATGTTTAACAGCGTCTCGTGTGCATGGGGCCTAATAGGGAAGGACCTAAATATCCTCCCAGCAGCAAGCATCAGGTGGAAACTGATTACTGGGGTCTGCTGGGAGACACCCGCTGGTGGACACTAGAATTACAACCCTCTACCCAGGGAACCACAGTGCCACCAGCAGATGATCCAGGTCCTGGCAAATTACCTTCATGTCAGAATCAGGAAAGCAACAAAATCTGCTCACTGTGAAGGTTTTGATTAGTTTTATTTTAGAAGAGAAAAGTTACAAATTAAAAGTTAAGATTAGAAAGCAGATAAACTAACGCATACGGACATTTTACTGGAGAAGCCTCAAGTGAAGCAAGGATCTCACTTCTTGGTCGAAACAGGAGGCTTTTAAGCTCCAGTGCTGGACAGCTGCCATGTAGAACCCTCCAAACATAACCATTTTACATATAAATTAATTCACTTAAGAACTTGTGCAAACGGCACATCTTTTATTACAAGAGACTAGGGATGAGCTTGATGTTCGGGTCGAACATAAGTTCGACTCAAACACTCGTTGGTCGCCCATTCACCCGAAGAGCGAACATTATGGGGCGTTCGTGGCAAATTTGAGTGCCGCGGAATGCCCCATAATGCACTGCGAAATTCCAGTGCATTGCTTTATGATGATTGGCCAAAGCATGCACCTGACCTGCATGCTTTGGCCAATCCCAGCGCCCTCTGCTAAGAGAGACATAATTGGCCAAAGGCAGGGTGCCTTTGGCCAGTCATGGCTCAGGGGGACCAAGTCCACACCCCACACAATATAAGGCAGCTTACACGGTGGCCCTGTGTAGTATTGTTGGTGTGGACAGAGAGATAGCTTGAGTTAGATTTAGCAGGAAGGTTATTCAGTTAGTGGCAGTGTATTTGATTATATATATATATATATGTCAGTCTAGTATAGATATATACTCTGCATTTAGCATAGACTATAAATTCAGTGTTACTCTATATTCAGTCAGTGCAGGCAGTGTATTAATAAATACAGTATCTCACAAAAGTGAGTACACCCCTCACATTTGTTGTAAATATTTTATTATCTTTTTATTTGACAACACTGAAGCAATTACACTTTGCTACAATGTAAAGTAGTGACTGTACAGTCTGTATAACAGTGTAAATTTGCTATCCCCTCAAAATAACTCAACACACAGCCATTAATGTCTAAACCGCTTACAACAAAAGTGAATACACCCCTAAGTGAAAATGTCCAACCTGTGAAGCTCTGGTGAACTCCATGCCCAAGAGGGTTAAGGCAGTGGTGGAAAATAATGGCGGCCACACAAAATATTGACACTTTGGGCCCAATTTGGACATTTTCACCTAGGGGTGTACTCACATTTGTTGCCAGCGGTTTAGACATTAATGGCTGTGTGTTGAGTTATTTTGAGGGAACAGCAAATTTACACTGTTGTACAAGCTGTACACTCACTACTTTACATTGTAGCAAAGTGTAATTTCTCCTATAACCTTCCAGGACGGCATACATGAGAGATGAAGGCTCCTCCCTGCAGGAAACACAATCACATGACAGATTTGTTATAAGCCCCACCCTCTCCCTTGATCCCCAGTATTTATTGTGTTTCTCCCGAACACAGCAGCATGTTTGTTTCTTTGCTAAACCAGATGACCAGGGAAGGGTCTGATGGTACCCCTGTTGAGACAGGTTCTTAGGGAAGCCGGGGAGGGCTGAACTAACCTGTAAGCAGGGGCGGACTGACCGGTCGGTGATTCGGTCGCCGCCCGAGGGCCCGGAGCCATTAGGGGCCCGTGCCGGGCCGAACGAGAGGCCCCTTGAAGCGGCTAAAATAATACCGCTAACGGCGCGCTGCTCCCCGCCAGCCCCTCCTTCCCTCCCGTCGGATGGGAGGGAAGGAGGGGGCGGCGGGGAGCAGCGCGCCATTAGCGGTATTATCACAGGTTCTTGTTCTTCACTTCAGTGGCGTTGCTATGGGGGGTGCGTTGCTATGCACCCGGCTCCGCGCTGCATTGAGAGGGGCGCCGCGGCTCCCTCCTTCCCCTTCGGGATCTCCTCTGCTCTGCTCCGTGTGATGTGCGGGGGAGGAGGGAGTGAGGCAGAGGCAGAGACAAACTGGTTGCCCGGGGTCAGACCGTCCCCACATATAACTCTACACGTGGCCGCAGATCTCTGTCCCCCTAGGCAGCACTCGCTGCCGCTTTGATGTGTACACAGGCTGGGACAGGAAGGGGAGGCGGGGGGGGCATGGGATGAGGAGGGCACAGACACCATCCACGCTGCAGCACCTGCCCTGAGGTATGCAACAGGGGTATTGCAGAGGAGGGGGACATAGTGGTTGAGGGGGGCATTGTCAGGTAACAATTATGCTATGGGGGGGGGGGTTAGAGGATATCTGCTAGAGGGTGCTCTTTTTGTTTTGGGTTAGAGAGGACATGTACTACAAGTAGGAGGGGGGCAGATTTGAAGTTTTACCCCCTCCCCCCAGCGCAATTCCTATCCCCTCCCAAAGCACCCCCTAGCACCTTTAACCCCCTCCCAAATCAAAGATCCCATCCCGGCTCCATCCACTCCCCCGATCCCATCCAGCTCCACCCACTCCCCGATCCCAGACCCGCTCATCCATCCCCACTGATCCTAATCCCATCCCCACTCCATCCACCCCCCCTGATCCTATCCCTGTTCCATCCACCCCCCCTGATCCTATTCCCGCTCCATCCACCCCCCCTGATCCTATTCCCGCTCCATCCATCCCCATGATCCTATTCCCGCTCCATCCATCCCCATGATCCTATTCCCGCTCCATCCATCCCCATGATCCTATTCCCGCTCCATCCATCCCCATGATCCTATTCCCGCTCCATCCACCCCCCTGATCCTATTCCCACTTCATCCACCCCCCCTGATTCTATCCCTGCTCCATCCATCCCCCTGATCCAATCCTGGCTCCATCCATGCCCCTGATCTCATCCCAGCTCTATACATCCTCTGATCCCATTCCAGCTTTATCGATCCCCTGATCCTATCCCGACTCCATCCATTCCCTGATCCCATTCCATCTCTATCCACCACCCCAATCCCCGCTCCATCCTCCCCCCCCCAATCCCAGCTCCATCCATTGTGGTAGGTTAAAGGGGGAGAGCCGCACTGATGCACTAGCCTGCTTAGTGGAGGGGGGTGACACCATGTATTTCTGCACCAGGTGACACCAACCCTAGCGACGCCACTGCTTCACTCACCCCATGCCTGTAATAATACCGCTAACGGCACGCTGCTCCCCGCCGGCCCCTCCTCTCTTCTCGTCCATCCTAGACTCCTAGGTGATACAGTGCAAACCTTCCACTGTATCACCTAGGAGTCTAGGATGGACGAGAAGAGAGGAGGGGCCAGCGGGGAGCAGCGTGCCGTTAGCGGTATTATTACAGGCATGGAATGAGTGAAATTTTTTTTTTACTGGAGGGTCGCCATTGGAGGGAGGGGCAGTACAGATGTATGGGGCCCGGGGAACACTTCAGTGTGCTCTCCCCACACTGTCCCCCCTGTGTGCTCTCCCCCTCCCCACACTGTCCCCCCTGTGTGCTCTCCCCCCACACTGCCCCCCTGTGTGCTCTACCCCCCCAGTGTCATTCTTTGTCCCCCCCAGTGTCCCCCTGTGTGCTCTCCCTCCCCCCCAGTGTTCCCCTGTGTGCTCTCTCCCTCCACAGTGTCCCCCTGTGTGCTCTCTCTCCCCCTCCACAGTGTCCCCCTGTGCGCCCCCCCCAATGTCCCCCTGTGCAGGTGTGGCTTGGGACGCAGGGGGCCCCATGATCTTTTATTGACCGGGGGCCCCATCAGTTGTCAGTCCGCCCCTGCCTGTAAGGCTTGTCCTTTTCTCACAGGTCACCCCAAAGCTGGTAACAGCGCTCTGGCTGCAGGGAGGCACGCCATCGCTAAAGCCATTTTTGAATTCACCGCCCAGCCGCTCTCCTCCATTCCAAACAGGAAGTTCTGCCCTCCAAGCCTCGCTCTGAGTAACGATCGTGTCACTGGAAGTGGGCGGCGCCGCACAACCCGGAAGTCAGATACACTGGGAGAAGCGTGCAGAGCGGTGGGGAGAACGGCATGGTGAGCAGCTAGTAGCTGCAGCAGGGGCAGTGTGAAGCGGTCGCCAAGCTATACCTTCCCTACCAGACGGTACTAGCAGCAAAGACCCTGCTAACTCCTCTTCATGGAACAAGAAGAGGGAAAAGCGTCTACTGCGGGCAGATCCAGGTCGGGGCCCGGTGAGTACAAACCCCCCTTGGAAAGAGAGCAGACGAAGGGATAAGTAGACTCCTGGGAAGGAGTCAATGATAGCGACAGGACAGGCTGGTCTCTTACTTAACCCTTCCTCTCTCTCCGGTACAAACCCGCAGTATTGGGGGGAAGACATATAATGTTTATGTCTCCTGTTTAACAGAGTCCCCCAGCGGAGCCCAGGAGGCCCCAGATAAACGCCCTCCTGCCGCTTTAGGGCATAGCTCCTCAAAAAAGTGTGGGTACTGTATAGATAAACTCCCAAAGGCTCACCCAAAACCATTCTGCTACAAATGTATTAACAAATTAGCAGGTAAAGAGGCTTCAGCACTGATGAAGGATTTCCTCTCATCCATGCAGACGGAAATGCTAGCTACTGTAAAGGCCTTCCATGATGCAGCAGGGCAATCTTTAGCCCAGGGCCCAGAGGCTGAGGAGCTTACCCCCAGAGAAGGCATGTCTTCCCAGGATAGCCTCACTTGGGGGGGTCGTAGTGCCCTTATCCTACCCTCTCAGTCCATCCCTCTTTCTCAGCTGGACGAGGAAGAGGAGTAGGAGGGGGAGGTAGATGGCCAGGTCTGAACAAGGTTCAGAGGCAGAGCTAGACCTAGAATTAGGCCAGTCACAGGATTTGTGCAGGCCAAGGAGACACCTCTTCACTGTAGAGGATCTGGATGGACTCCTGCAGGCTATATATGCTACTGAGGAGATTCCAGAAGCCCCTAAAGTAACTTCAGCACAGGACAAAGTATACAGAGGGCTAGGAAAAGCTCAGGCTAGGTTTTTCCCGCTTCACCAATCCCTGAAGGACCTTGTCCCGCAGGAGTGGAGGGAGCCTGAAAAAGGAATCATTAAACAAAAAACCTGGAAAAGAAGGTTCCCCTTCAGTCAATCCGATGAAGAGACCTTCTTTAAGCTCCCAAGATTGGATGCAGCATTATCGCAGGTCACCAAGCTAGCCAATCTCTCTTTTGACGACACAGGCAGTATCAAGGACCTGATGGACCGTAGGGCAGAGTCCCTTCTCAAGAAAGCCTGGGAAGCTAATACAGCAACCCTGGGTCCAGCATTAGCAGCAGCCTGTGTGGCAAGGAATGCAAACTTCTGGGTAGAAAAGCTAGCAAAACATCTAGCTCAGGAACCCGAGACTAACGATGTCCTGGATTCACTATCCATGATAGGTAATGCAGTAGCCTATTTAGCAGACGCAGCAGTCGAGTCTGCCAGGGCCTCAGCTAAAACAGCTGCGCTAATCAACTCAGCTCGGAGAGCTGTCTGGATTAAAGCTTGGGAAGGGGATGTCGCATCGAAGGGTAGACTATGTGGCCTCCCTTTTCAAGGATCCTTGCTATTTGGCAAGGGCCTGGACGACGTCCTGTCTAGGTCTTCTGAGAGGGGTAAAAAATTCCCAGTCAGGCCTAAAAAGGAAAAATGTAAACGTTTTTTTCAAGGCCCCCAGGGTCAACCACAGCAAAAAGCCAAAAAATAACCCAATAAGCGGTGGAACTATGGCAGGGGGAGACAACGGAACAGTGTGCTGTTTCCTTCCCCTAGGGTTAACGCAAAACCTACCAAGTGACGCCAAGATCAGGGTAGGGGGACGGCTGTCACACTTTGTCCCCCAGTGGGAGAAAATTTCAGACAGCAGTTACATCTTTCGGACTCTGCGAGAAGGGTATCGCTTAGAGTTTCTGAAAAAAAAAACCCTGTATAATTACCCTAACCTATCCCCCAAGGCATATCCGAAACGAACTGCCCTTCTGGAGGGTATCCAGGAATTGGCGGAACAACGAGTGGTAGTGTCAGTGCCAAAAGAGCAACAATACCAGGGATTTTATTCCCACGTATTCGTAGTTCGCAAGCCGTCAGGCAAATACCGGCTTATAGTGAACTTAAGAAATCTAAACAAATTTCTGGAGTACAAAAAATTCTCCATGGAGAGTATTTACTCTGTACGAAAAAACCTCATGAAGGGGGGCCTTCCTGACGACGACTCTGGACCTCAGGGATGCCTACCTGCATGTTCCGATCCATGTGGATCATCAGGCATTCCTGAGGTTCGCAGTAAAAGTCGGAAAATAAACTTTCCACTGGCAGTTTACGGCGCTGCCGTTTGGGCTGACAGCCAGCCCGAGAATCTTTACGAAGATTCTAGCAGAAGCAGTAGCCTTTCTGCATTTACAGGGAGTATCCCTAATCCCTTATTTGGACGATCTGCTGATCTCCGGACAGTCTGCAGAGCAGGTTCAGTCGGTGTCAAGAAAAGCGTCCAGAATCTTTTTCTGCCAGCAGGAGAATCGGCTATGGCATGCCCAGCAAAAGAGCCGCTCAGCGCGCACGCGGGCGCACGGGAGCGCGCACGGGAACGCGCACGCGCGTGCGGGAGCGTGCACGCACGCTGTTTGAGCCCGTTTTGGCGCCAGGAGCGCTATTTAAGGAAGTGCCTGTCCATGCTGTCTTGCTGTCCGGTCTACAGCGTTCCAGTGACCCCCAGCTACCAGCTACCTGTGTATTACCTGACTTCTGATACCTGACTACCCGGCTTGTTCCTGATATCCCGTACCTGCTGCCTGTCCTCGATCCCGGCTTGTCCTGACATCTCTTCTGCCTGTTCCTTGGTACTTTGCTGTCCGCCTGTTAACGACCCGGCCTGCTTTATGACTACGCCTTGCCTGCTGATTTGGTACCGCACCTGCCTGCCCGTGTTTGACCCGGCCTGTCTGTGACCTGCTTCAGTTCCGGACTCCAGTCTCTTCCGGCTATCCGCAAGTTCCACCTGCCTGCCTACTACGACTGGGTTCCTGCCCTAGTCTTCTACTGGCCGTCCTACAGTACTCCAGACGTCCGGACCAGCCCTACACCTGTAACCCGCCAGGCACTTGTGCCCCTTTGTGCTTCCGAGCCCCTGTCTATTCTACCAGGGGTTCCCGAGCCGGAGGTATACGAGACGCCGCTCCCTGCATTCGTGGGCTCAACCACCAGGTACGTGACAGTCGGATACCAACAGAGTCATGTTGGTCCTAAAGAACTTAGGTTGGATAATCAACCAGGAAAAATCCTCCCTCAACCCAGAACAGATCAAGATCTTTCTCGGTTACAGGATGGACACCAAGCTCCAGAAGCTCTTCTTGCCAGAAGACAAGGTGGCGAAACTGGTTTCTGCAGTAAAGTCCCTGATAAAGACTCCATCTT
Source organism: Lithobates sylvaticus (assembly GCA_028564925.1). Lineage (NCBI taxonomy): Eukaryota > Metazoa > Chordata > Amphibia > Anura > Ranidae > Lithobates > Lithobates sylvaticus. The sequence goes on along the minus strand of CM053036.1, from coordinate 63,047,178 downwards.
GCACCAGTAGAAAGGTTCTAAGAACCCTGGGCCTAATGTCGGCAAGCATACCAGCCATCGTCTGGTCTCAGCTCCATTCAAGAGACTTACACTTCTTCCTCCTGTCCACATGGCACAAGAAGAAAGAGTCTTTGGATCAGGAGATACTACTAACTCCCTCGGTCCTGTCTTCACTAGAGTGGTGGACAACCCCCAAGAATCTAGGGGGGGGGGGCAGCCATGGGCACAGTGGGACTCTGTAAAGGTCACTACCAATGCCAGTTCCTGGGGGTGGGGAGCCCACCTAGGGAAGGAGAAAGCCCAAGGCCGTTGGGACATCTCGCTAAGTTAGATGTCATCCAACTACAGGGAGCTCACGGCTGTGGAGGAAGCCCTGAAGGCCTTCCAAAGAACCATCAAGGACAAGGAGGTCCAAGTGAGCTCCGACAACGCCACAGTGGTGGCCTACCTGAATCGGGGAAGTACCAGGTCCAGGCGCCTGTTGGAACTATCCCAACATATCCTGGGCTGGGCAGAAGGAGAGATCCTCTCCGTCTCAGCTGTCCACATAAAAGGGACAAGCGACCTAGAAGCGGACTTCCTAAGTCGTTGGCAGCTAGGACAGGGGGAATGGGAACTAAACCCTGAGACATTTCAAATCCTGGTACAGCACTTTGGAATACCGGAGATCGACCTGTTCGCCAATCGGCAAAACAGGAAAGTAAGAAAGTATTTTTCAATCTCCAGAGAGGAGTCGGAAGGGCTAGATGCCCTGACTCAGACCTGGCATCACAAACTGGCTTACGCCTTTCCACCTCTAGCCCTTATCCCACGAGTTCTTCAGAAACTCAGCCAATCCCCAGGCCAGCTCCTTTTGGTAGCACTATGGTGGCCAAGGAGAGCTTAGTTTGCAAACCTAAGCTTGATGGCAGTGCCAGAACCACTGAGGCTTCCGAACAGGCCGGACCTTCTCAGGCAAGGTCCAGTTCTTCACCCAAGGCCGGAACCTTTCCAGCTGACGGCTTGGTTAGTGAGCGCCAGGTCCTAAGGAATAGGGGATGCTCAGATAGAGTAATAGATACCCTTCTCCTGAGCAGAAAACCAGTGACTAAAAAGATATATTTAAAGGTCTGGAAGACCTTCTGCTCTTGGGGTAGGAAGAGGCAGATCACCTCCACCTCTGTTCCAGTCATTCTGGAGTTCCTCCAGGACGGAGTGGACTTAAGCTTGTCAGTCAGCACCCTTAAAGTCCAGATGAGAATTCCGACCGTGTGTACGCGGCATTAGAGTCCAGATAGCGGCCCTCTCGGTTTACCTAGAGGCGAGACTGGCAAAAGAAAGCTTGATAAAGCGTTTCCTGCTGGCCAGGGAAAGGAGTTCCCCTGTCACAAACCACAGGTTCCCACCTTGGGACCTAACGAGGGTGTTAGAGGCACTATCTAAACACCCTTTTGAACCTACAGAAGAGGTTCCTATTAAGTTTCTACCTTTTTAAAGTTAGCCTTTTTGTTAGCGGTCACCACAGCCAGGAGAGTCGGGGACCTGCAAGGGCTGTCCATGAAGGAGCCCTACTTATTAGTTCAACCAGACAGGGTCACCCTTAGGTTAGACCCCTTATACCTACCAAAGGTAGCATCTTTATTTAACAGGACGCAAGACATAATATTGCCGTCCTTTTGTAATAAACCAAACAATGAAAAAGAGAGAAAATTTCATTGCCTAGATGTAAGAAGGTGTCTCCTTGCATATCTAGAAATAAAAAAAAGTTTTAGGAGGTCCAGTCACCTGCTAGTCTTATATGCAGGGTCTAGAAAAGGGCTTCAGGCTTCAAAAACCTCAGTATCAAAATGGATCAGAGATGCTATCTCTGTGGCTTATGAGAATTCTGGGGTTCCAGCACCAAAAAAAATTAAAGCCCATTCAACCAGGTCACTGGCAGCATCCTGGGCAGAGAAAGCAGGGGCCTCCTGGGAACAAATCCGCAGAGCAGCCACCTGGTCCAGTCAAGATACGTTCCTAAAACACTACCGTGTGGAAGTTTTGTCACAGCAAGATAGGGCTTTCGGTTCGGAAGGTCCTACAAGCCGTGGTCCCACCCTGAAGGTAGGCTTGGGGGTTTCTTTATTATCCTCTCATGTATGCCGTCCTGGAAGGTTATAGGAGAAAACCTACGTTAGACTTACCGGTAACGGTATTTCTACGAACCTTCCAGGACGGTAGGCCTACTTCCCACCCTTTGTGGAGGGAAAGGCTAGCCAAAACGCTAGGTGGTAAGTACCTACGTAGAGCAATGCTCCTTGTGAACCGGTTCAGGATTACTTTATTACATACTGGGGATCAAGGGAGAGGGTGGGGCTTATAACAAATCTGTCATGTGATTGTGTTTCCTGTAGGGAGGAGCCCTCATCTCTCATGTATGCCGTCCTGGAAGGTTCGTAGAAATACCGTTACCGGTAAGTCTAACGTAGGTTTTCTTCAGTGTTGTCACATGAAAAGATATACTAACATTCTTACAAAAAATGTGAGGGGTGTACTCATTTCTGCGAGATACTGTATAGTATTAGATACTGTGTACACCACCTGAAGTGTATTAGAAACAGTACACCGCAGAATGCACTGTAGATATAGGCTACACTGGATGCAGTGTATGTGTGTGTGTGTGTGTGTGTGTGTGTATGTGTATATATATATATATATATATATATAATTACTGTAGGGTCCCCTGCACCCCCCCACTGTAGTGTCCTATGTAACCCCCCACTGTAGCATCCTTTGTCCCCTGTACCCCCCCCACTGAAGCATCCTCTGTCCTCTGCACCCCCCCCCCCCCACTGTAGGGTCCTCTGTCCCCTGCACCCCACCACTGTAGGGTCCTCCTGTAACCCCCCACTGTAGCATCCTCTGTCCTCTGCACCCCCCACTGTAGCGTCCTCTGTCCTCTTCACCCCCCACTGTAGCGTCCTCTGTCCTCTTCACCCCCCACTGTAGCGTCCTCTGTCCTCTTCACCCCCCACTGTAGCGTCCTCTGTCCCCTGCACCCCAACCTCCACTGTAGGGTCCTCTGTCCCCTGTACCCCCCACTGTAGGGTCATCTGTCCCCTGCACCCCAACCTCCACTGTAGGTTCCTCTGTCCCCTGCACCCCCCCCCCCAACTGTAGTATCTTCTGCTCCCTGCACCCACTGGATGCCCGGAAACCAATCACCTGCTGTTTAATGAAAAAGTAAGCTCCAGCAGTTCCTGCCCCCATCCAGCCCCGTGAATTAATCACAGGGGACAGAGGACCCTTACAGATTTGGCAGCAGTGACACAACCTAAAGTACAGTTATCTGTAAAAGCAAAAGGGAGCAATTTTAGGGTGCTCCCAGGGCCATATTTACAAATCATGGGGCCCTGTACAGCTTACCTGACAGGACCCCATATCCTAGGATCTACTATCAAAAAAAGGAAAGAATGTAATAAAAAGAAAAAAATATATTATTTTTCTTTTTACATACTGTCACCGTTCAGTGTTCCTGATCACTGCCACACCAGTTATATGATGATGCCGTATTGCACTGGTGACAGTATGTAAACATCTTTTTAAAACAACCATGTTTTTTTAAATGTCTTTATATTCCGAACAATTACAAAAAACTTGGCATGCCTCTTACTAAATACCTTGGACTGTGTAATTTCCAAAAGGGGTAATTTGGGGGGGGGGGGGGTATTTGTACTGTCCTGGCATTTTTGGGGCTCAAGGAATGAGGCAATCAGCAGGCTTGGACTGGGACAAAAAATAGACCTGGGCACTTTAGACTTTAGAGTAGCCGGGGGGGGGGGGGGGGGGTTCACAAAAGGCAACGCAACTAGCCACTCACAGGTGTCAAAATCAGCAGATACCTGCCCTTGCCATTTGCATTGTGCCTAAACACGTGTGCAAATGTAGCCTTAGAACAGGGTTAGGCACTACTACTTTAGAAAACAAACCTGTTATAAAGTGCAGTACCCTTTTAAAATTTCTAAATTAGTGTTTACAAAGCCAGTTATAAAGCATGACTCACAAAGCCAGATATAATGGACTACTTGCAAAGTCAGTCATTAAGCAAAACTCCTTTATAACTGTCTCTGTGAGTAATGCTTAGTAACTGGCTTTGTAAATACTGAAAAGCCTGTTATAGATTATTAAGCCTTGAACACATCACTAAACTGACAGCTCAGGTCGGAGCCGATGTACTAACAATCCGATGTTAGTACAGTGATCTCCCCTGCTAAGCTATTGTGCTCTGACAGGGGGACGCTCCCCGCCAGAACACTCCGGTCAGCGCTCTCAGCCATTGCTAAGAACGCAGACCTTTTGCAGTCACGAGCCTTGGACAGAAGCCAAACTGAATGGCCAGCTTCTGTCGGACCGGCTGCCGTACACACAGGCTGAAGGTCGACTGACTTTCGGCCCGTGTGCACTAGGCTTTACTCTCAGAGCGAGTTAAGCAAAACTCCTTTATAACTGGCTGTTTGTTCTGTCTCTAGGAGCAGATAGCTAAACCTTCTTGTCCCAATAACTTCAGATACCATATTTCTTTGATCTCAGTTTTATTAGAACAAGCCAGGCGAAACTACAAAATAACAGAAATAGACCTCAATAAGTACACATGCATACATTACAGAAACAACGATATACAGTACAAGATGAGGTAATAAAAACAAACGATTTAAGTTCTCTAAGGGGTGATGGCGATGGATTAAGCAAGACATGTTTTCCTTCCTGCAATGTCTTGTATAAAATGGTGACTGGTTCACTTCCTGTGAAAATTCTACCCAGAAGTCCCTGCTTATTGACAACTCCCTTAACTACACATAGTAATAAAATAAAACAGAACTGAAGCAATACCAAAAGAGAATGCTAGATTGTGCCTGTACTCCACATATGATTGTCTTATGTAAATCAAAAAAAAACTTGCATGTAAATTTATATTGCTTTATAACTGGCTTTTTTGACCATTACTCTTACTAGTGCTTCCAAAGCCTGTGAAATACCATTAGCAAAAGCAGTGCTCTCTGGCCTGGAGCATCAGTTCCGACCCCTTCACTGGCAGGAATGGAGATGGGTGTACACCAGCCGGCAGCCGCACTGCTTTCCCTATAAGTGGCCGCAGCACCTTGCTGGCTTTCATGTGCAGGAGATGGGTCTCAGTAGGTGGTGGTGCATAAGGCCTCTTCCTCTGCTCTTCCTCTGCTCTTCCTCTGCTTCTCTATCCTTCCTCCACCTCTCCTGGTGTCCTGGTTGCCAGCTGATCATTGGCTGTGTGGAGCATGCGCAAAACACAGACTTTCTGTTTAGCGGTGGCCTGGGTTGCCATGGATCGGCTTGGTAGGCGGGGAATGAGGAGACTCTTTCCGCTCCTTCCACCACCACCCAGCATATGCGGAACATCAGCGGCCGGTCCTGCATGACGGAACCCGCGGTGGGCTCTGCATATCCCACCCAGACATGCAGCCCTGCGGCCCCGGCCCACCGGGCAAACGCCCTACTGGCCATCAGTACATCAGGATTGATCGATTTTCAGATATATACCATAGTTTA